>OZ035873.1:64520945-65255945 GCA_964034865.1 Eristalis intricaria | reverse complement strand
GGCAAAGAGGAGGTAACTCTGCATTCGATTCCGAAAGAAAATCTCCCCTTTTGCACATTGCATATTGACCATCTTGGTCCTCTGCCAAACTCACAGGCAAACCGAAAACATGTCCTTTTGATAATCGACGGATTCACAAAATTCATCAAGCTTTACCCCGTACGGACGACTCAGAGCAAAGAGGCTATTAAGTGTCTGACATCGTTCTTCAAAAATTATGCCAGACCTGTCCGCATTATCTCTGATCGTGGAACATGTTTTATGTCAAAAGAGTTCACTGATTTTATGGAGGAGAACAAAGTAAAACATGTTAAAGCAGCAACTCGCTCCCCCAGTCAAACGGACAAGTTGAGCGAATGAATCGGATTCTCGTTCCGATGCTTGCCAAAGAATGTCAGTCAAATACCACCAGTGACTGGGACAGACATCTGGCTATATACAGGGAAAAACTCAAAGTGCTGCTCCAGAAATTCCTGACAGCGAAAAACTTAACAAATATACGCTATGAAGTGTGCAAAAAGAGTGAATCAATCTTTCTTTTTACATTAAAATAGCTGCAATGAAGCCAGCTGCAATGTGCACGGAATTGAGAATTTTGGTAGGTGTGGCGCAACAATTCCCAACAACACTCCTTATTCAACCGATAGTATTATGGAGGGCATGGGCCTGTGCATCCAGGGCAAAGTTGTTGACTGCTCTCAACTTGGCGAGATGCCAGCAACGATCCCTGTTAAATACACAGGTCAAGTTGACATACAGCCTTCTCGCAGCGCCCTTTCGATAGCCTTTAACGCAACCGCTTAGAGGTGAACTAATGTATGCAGCGGCACACTTTTCCAGGGGTTTAAACCAGGATCCGGTCCTCCTGGGTCGGGAGTTGCGCGTGGGGCTAACTTCCCCACCGTGTAAAAAAAATAGTGCAGAAACAACGAGAAGCCTCGGATACAGATAACCTTACTGCTGACGACCATGGACAACGATTTTCGGTTCTGCACGTGGAATGTGAGGTCCCTGAACAGACCACGTGCAGCCGATGAACTTGCGGAAGCCCTCGAAGCTTATAAGGCCGATATCACCACCATTCAGGTGGTGCGGTGGGATGGGCCGGGCAAAAAGAGGATGAAAAGCTGCGATATTTACTTCGGAGATTGCTACAAAGAGCGAAGGCAGCACTTTTTCGGATGTGGGTTTGTTGTTCGAGGCAGACTTAGGAAAGAAGTCCTAAATTTTAAATACATAAGCGAGTGCCTCATAATAATCCGCATCAAGGCTACATTCGGCAACTTCAGCTTGATGATGACGATAGAGAATTCTCGCTGTTCCATCAAGGTCGGTAACGAACTCACAGAGACCTTCAATGTCAAAAAAGGTTTTAGACAAGGCGACGCGCTGTCATGTGATTTCTTTAACATCATCCTGGAAAAGATCATGCAAGACTCACACGCCACCACCACAGGAAAGAACAACTGCTAGCATACGCGGTTGACATTGACGTGATTGGCAGAACACAGCGAGTCGTCAATGAAGCGCTTGCTGGTATTGAAGCGGAGGCGGCCAAAATGGGTTTAGCGGTGATCGAGGGCAATATATTTTTTTTTTTTTTTAATTTGCGCGTGCTTAAGGGATTACTAATACCCTTATGCGTCTGGGGTCAAGACACAGCACTGGCCGAAGGTATACAGGGAGAAAGGGAGAGGAGGTACCTGTGCACACTGGTCTTAAATATCTGCGGGTTGTAGTCTGTGGGAAATATTAGCTTGGGAAAAGCATTCCACATTCGTGCAGTGCGGCTGAAGAACGAGCCTCTGAATTTAACTGTGCGTCCGAAAGTAGGCTTAAGGCTATACTGATGGACATTCCTGGCGAGACGAGTATTGCGGGTGAATTCATGGCGAGGAGGAATGCAGTTGGCTAGCTCACTTGAGCATCGTTTGTTGAAATAACGATAAAACACGGACAAAGAAGAGACGGTACGTCGATGTTCGGGAGAATCTAATGATTCTGCGATATTGTTGTCCCCTATAAGTTTTATCGCTCGCTTTTGGATTCTATCAAATAGGTGCAGGGTGGTCTTAGGGGCACCAGACCAGATATGAGCGTTATACTCAAGCTTGGGGCGGATGTACGCCTTATAAATTAAAGCCAAATCAGATGAAGTGAAATATTTCTTGCATCGATTAAGAAAACCTAAACATTTCGCAGCACTTTTGGCGACCTCAAATATGTGATCGCTCCAACTAAGTGTTGTGTTGATACACATACTAAGGAAGGAAAGTTTTCCGGTTTCATCGACACAAGCGCCATTCATGGATAATGGCTGATTATGAAGGGTTCGCTTGAGTGACAACAGACAGCATTGAGTCTTTGAAGCATTGAATTCCACTCTATTGTTTTTCCCCCAGTTAATTATGCTGTCAAGATCGGAATTCAACGTGCTTAACATACGCTGCCGTTCCAATTCTACGGCCGAAGGGTGGGGTCGGGAGTCTTGGAACGAATACGAAAAGCTAAGGGTGCTGTCATCAGCGAAGGAATGGATTGGATTAGAAGTAGCAGACAAGAGATCATTTATAAAAATGAGAAAGAGTGTCGGAGACAGAACTGAGCCTTGGGGAACACCAGCATTTATTTGGTGGATATCAGACTTGAACCCATCCAAAACAACTTGAATTGAACGGTTCGAAAGGTAATTTCTAATCCATAGAAGGAGAGATTCCTCGATACCATAGGCACGCATTTTCGACAAGAGAGCTTGATGCCAAACTCTGTCAAATGCTTTAGAAATATCAAGCGCAACGATCTTGCTTTCTCCTGCATTGTGCAAAGACTGGTTCCACTTTTCGGTGAGATAAGCTATCAGATCACCAGTGGACATGTCGCTGCGGAAACCATACTGTCGGTCATTAAGAAGCTTCCGCGATTCAAGATATTTCATAAGCTGACGATTTATCAGCGTTTCCATGACCTTAGAAAGAAGGGACGTAAGTGCTATGGGTCGGTACGAGGTGGGTGACGAAGATTTTAGGGACTGGCTGGACAAATGCTGTTTTCCAACTGCTCGGAAAGAGACCTAAAGAGTAGGATAGATGAAAAAGCTTACGCAGTGGTTTTGCCAGCACAGAAGAACACTTCTTCAGAAGTATAGGGGGAATACCATCCGGGCCAGCGGATTTATGCACGTCGAGATCTTTCAGTACTCTTGCAACTGTACGAGTGCGGAAGTGGATTTGTCCCATGGTGAAATAAACGCTCTCAAGTACAGGTGGAGACAAATTGGAATCTGGCAGTGTTGAGCTAGCTGCAAAATGAGCCGCAAGCAGATTAGCTTTGTCTAAGGAGCTGACAGCTGGAATGTCATTGTACGGGCTGTACAGCGGCATGAGCCTAGTCAGGCGTGTACGGATTCAACGTCTAAGATGGCTCGGCCATGTAGAGCGAATGGACAACATTGCTCCAGACCGAAGAGTCTTCGACTCCGAACCGAAAATTTGTTAACTGACACTGCATCTGCAATATCCAGTGGGTTTAAAGAATCCCTCAACCTACGCTTTTTAATTTTTTCGATTACATATCTTTTTTTCTCCATTTTAAATGCTGCAGCAATTGAAACAACACTCAATACTTATTTTAATTGCACAAGTCAGTCGTCATGAAATTCACTTCAAGTGATTTCAAAAAAATCTCGAAATTATGAAAACGAGTGAAATGTAGAACACTGAAAACAAATTCACTCGATTTGCAAATCCCATTTCGACTCATTTTCACTCGATTTCTGGAAACTAACTGATAGTTTTCTGCCATAACGACAACAAACGGCAAGACAGAAAGCAATCGGTATTCTGTGTGTCGTTTTTGCACAAACGTCAGCTGTAGATTTCAGGCGTTGATCTATCCCATTTTTTAATTGCCTAAGTCGTTTCGACACGACATTCTTTCGTAAAAACGACGTTTCTGTCGTTGGGATTTGAGTGGACGAGAAGTTTACTAGTAAAGATGTAAGTTATTTTTATTATCATTAGCATTACTTAACAAATGAAATTGTAGGAAGAAAACTATATACAGGGAAAAACTCAAAGTGCTGCTCCAGAAATTCCTGACAGCGAAAAACTTAACAAATATACGCTATGAAGTGTGAAAAAAGAGTGAATCAATCTTTCTTTTTTCATTAAAATAGCTGCAATGAAGCCAGCTGCAATGTGCACGGAATTGAAAGCAACCGCTTAGAGTTGAACTAATGTATGCAGCGGCACCCTTGTCCAGGGGCTTAAACTCGGACCCGGTCCTCCAGGGTTGGGGTTTGCGCGTGGGAATTACTTCCCCACAGTGAAAAAAAAAACATTAGTTCACAAACAACGAGAAGCCTCGGATGACGACCATGGACAACGAAATAAGGACAACGATTTTCGTTTCTGCACGTGGAATATGAAGTCCCTGAACAGACCACGTGCAGCCGATGTACATGCGGAAGCTCTCGAAGCTTATAAGGCCGATATCACCACCATTCAGGTGGTGCGGTGGGATGGGCCGGGCAAAAAGAGTATGAAAAGCTGCGATATTTACTTCGGAGATTGCTACAAAGAGCGATGGCGGCGCTTATTCGGATGTGGGTTTGTTGTTCGAGGCAGACTTAGGCAAGAAGTCCCAAGCTTTAAATACATAAGCGAGTGCCTCATAACAATCCGCATCAAGGCTACAATCGGCAACATCAGCCTGATCGGCACCCACGCCCGATTAAGCTCCGATAAAGATGACGACAGCAAAGATGATTTTTACGATCTCATAGAAAGAACATACGATCAATACCCCAGCTACGACACCAAGATCGTTATAGGAGATTTCAACGCAAAGCTGGGCAAGGAAGACATCTTTACTAGAGTCATTGGAAAGCACAGCCTGCACGACAACACGTCCGATAACGGACTTACGCGGTTCCCTCACCTCAACATCCACAAAGGGACCTGGCGGTCTCCTGATCAATCAACCGTCAACCAGATTGGTCACATTGCGATTGACGTCAGACACTCCTCCAGCATTCTCGATGTCCGAACATTCCGAAGAGCCAACATCGACTCGGATCATTTCCTTGTTGTAGCCAAGGTAAGAACGCGGATATCGATAGGACAACGGAGTAGAGCAAGACCAAAACAGTTTGACGTCGGAAAGCTACAGTCGCAGTTGACCGCTAGCAACTTTACCGATCCTGAAGCTCTCAGAGAGTCCAACCCTACCAAGCGAAACAATCGGCCAACAATGGAACCGTTGTCAAAACGCCATCAGAGAAGCTGCATCTGATGTGTGGTTTTTAAAACGCCATCCCAAAAAAGCCCCTGGTTTGACAACGAGTGCAGGCAGGCACATTCAGCGAAGCAAGCAGCATACAAGACGACGCTGGACAGAAGGACGAGAGCGGTTCGTGAGCTCTACGAACTTAAAAGAAGGGAAGAGTACCGGCTAATCAAAAAGAAAAAGAAAGAGCATGAGAAGGCAGCTGGAGATGAGCTGGTAAGGTACATGCAAAAACACATCTGTAAGATATGGTCGGAGGAAAGCATCCCCGACGAGTGGTACCTCAGTATCGTTTGCCCGATCCACAAGAAAAGAGACCCCTTCAGCCGCGCCAACTACCGAGGGATAAGTCTCCTTAACATCGCCTATAAGATCCTCTCTGCCGTTTTGTGTGAGCGCCTGAAACCATTCGTCAACAACCTGATAGGTCCTTATCAGTGCGGTTTCAGGCCGGGGAAGTCCACCATCGACCAAATGTTCACATTGCGGCAGATCCTGGAAAAAACCCAAGAATTGCAGATCGACACCCACCACCTATTCGTGGATTTCAAGGCCGCATATGACACCTTGCATAGGGACGAGTTATACGACGCCATGTCTAGTTTTGACATTCCTGCCAAACTCGTCAGGTTGTGCAAGATGACGACAGAGAACTCTCACTGTCCCATCAAGGTCGGTAACGAACTCACAGAGACCTTCAATGTCAAATAAGGTTTTAGACAAGGCGACGCGCTGTCATGTGATTTCTATAACATCATCCTGGAAAAGATCGTGCAAAACTCACATGCCTACACCAGAGGCATGAACAACTGCACTACGCGGTTGACATTGACGTGATTGGCAGAACACAGCGACCCGTCAATGAAGCGTTTGCTGGTATTGAAACGGAGGCGGCCAAAATGGGTTTAGCGGTGAACGAGGGAAATACGAAGTATATGCTGTCATCGAGAAAGGACGCACATCATCGACGGCTTGGCCAAAACGTCACCATAGGCAGTTATAACTTCGAGGTAGTGAACAGTACGAACAACACCAGCACCGAGATTACTCTTGCCAATCGCTGTTTCTTTGGGCTCAAGAGGCAATTGAGTAGTAGAGTCCTCTCTCGAAGGACCAAGCTAACATTATATAACACCGTGATCATCTCTGTCCTGCTCTATTGTGCGGAGACAAGGACAATCACAAAAGCGGATGATGAAGCGCTTGGTCTTTTCGAGAGAAAAGTTCTGCGTTCAATCTTTGGTCCTGTCTGCGTTGATGGTTATTGGAGAAGAAGATTCAACCACGAACTGTACGGGCTGTACAGCGGCATGACCCTAGTCAGGCGTGTACGGATTCAACGTCTAAGATGGCTCGGCCATGTAGAGCGAATGGACAACATTGCTCCAGACCGAAGAGTCTTCGACTCCGAACCGAAAATTTGTTAACTGACACTGCATCTGCAATATCCAATGGGTTAAAAGAATCCCTCAACCTACGCTTTTTAATTTTTTCGATTACATACCTTTTTTCTCCATTTTAAATGCTGCAGCAATTGAAACAACACTCAATACTTATTTTAATTGCACAAGTCAGTCGTCATGAAATTCACTTCAAGTGATTTCAAAAAAATCTCGAAATTATGAAAACGAGTGAAATGTTGAACACTGAAAACAAATTCACTCGATTTGCAAATCCCATTTCGACTCATTTTCACTCGATTTCTGGAACCTAACTGATAGTTTTCTGCCATAACGACAACAAACGGCAAGACAGAAAGCAATCGGTATTCTGTGTGTCGTTTTTGCACAAACGTCAGCTGTAGTTTTCAGTCGTTGATCTATCCCATTTTTTAATTGCCTAAGTCGTTTCGACACGACATTCTTTCGTAAAAACGACGTTTCTGTCGTTGGGATTTGAGTGGACGACGGCAAAGCGACAACAATCAGAACTGAAAACAAAATTACATAAACACCCCCATTCCAAAATCTGCCGACGGGAATCGTCCACCGATATCGAAAAGTTGCGATTCCGAAATCCTATCGAAGTGAATCGTCCGTATGTCGATAATGTTAATTGAGATTTACTGCATTCTTAAATCCGATCGAATCGAATCACTCTATACAAACAGATCCGCATCAAAATCGTTGCGGATTCTTATAAGTGGAGAAGTTTACTAGTAAAGATGTAAGTTATTTTTATTATCATTAGCATTACTTAACAAATGAAAACTACATACAGGGAAAAACTCAAAGTGCTGCTCCAGAAATTCCTGACAGCGAAAAACTTAACAAATATACGCTATGAAGTGTGAAAAAAGAGTGAATCAATCTTTCTTTTTTCATTAGAATAAGTGCAATGAAGCTAGCTGCAATGTGCCAGCTGCAATGTGCACGGAATTGAGGATTTTGGTAGGTGTGGCGCAACAATTCCCAACAACACTCCGAAGGTTTCCTTATTTAACCGATAGTATGATGGAGGGCATGGGCCTGTGCATCCAGGGCAAAGTTGTTGACTGCTCTCAACTTGGCGAGATGCCAGCAAAGATCCTTGTTAAATGCACAGGTCAAGTTGACATACAGCCTCCTCGCGGCGCCCTCTCGATAGTCTTTAAAGCAACCGCTTAGAGGTGAACTAATGTATGCAGCGGCACCCTTGTCCAGGGGCTTAAACTAAGACCCGGTCCTCCAGGGTTGGGGTTTGCGCGTGGGAATAACTTCCCCACAGTGAAAGAAAAACATTAGTTCAGAAACAACGAGAAGCCTCAAAGTGCTGCTCCAGAAATTCCTGACAGCGAAAAACTTAACAAATATACGCTATGAAGTGTGAAAAAAGAGTGAATCAATCTTTCTTTTTTCATTAAAATAGCTGCAATGAAGCCAGCTGCAATGTGCACGGAATTGAAAGCAACCGCTTAGAGTTGAACTAATGTATGCAGCGGCACCCTTGTCCAGGGGCTTAAACTCGGACCCGGTCCTCCAGGGTTGGGGTTTGCGCGTGGGAATAACTTCCCCACAGTGAAAAAAAAAACATTAGTTCACAAACAACGAGAAGCCTCGGATGACGACCATGGACAACGAAATAAGGACAACGATTTTCGTTTCTGCACGTGGAATATGAAGTCCCTGAACAGACCACGTGCAGCCGATGTACATGCGGAAGCTCTCGAAGCTTATAAGGCCGATATCACCACCATTCAGGTGGTGCGGTGGGATGGGCCGGGCAAAAAGAGTATGAAAAGCTGCGATATTTACTTCGGAGATTGCTACAAAGAGCGATGGCGGCGCTTATTCGGATGTGGGTTTGTTGTTCGAGGCAGACTTAGGCAAGAAGTCCCAAGCTTTAAATACATAAGCGAGTGCCTCATAACAATCCGCATCAAGGCTACAATCGGCAACATCAGCCTGATCGGCACCCACGCCCGATTAAGCTCCGATAAAGATGACGACAGCAAAGATGATTTTTACGATCTCATAGAAAGAACATACGATCAATACCCCAGCTACGACACCAAGATCGTTATAGGAGATTTCAACGCAAAGCTGGGCAAGGAAGACATCTTTACTAGAGTCATTGGAAAGCACAGCCTGCACGACAACACGTCCGATAACGGACTTACGCGGTTCCCTCACCTCAACATCCACAAAGGGACCTGGCGGTCTCCTGATCAATCAACCGTCAACCAGATTGGTCACATTGCGATTGACGTCAGACACTCCTCCAGCATTCTCGATGTCCGAACATTCCGAGGAGCCAACATCGACTCGGATCATTTCCTTGTTGTAGCCAAGGTAAGAACGCGGATATCGATAGGACAACGGAGTAGAGCAAGACCAAAACAGTTTGACGTCGGAAAGCTACAGTCGCAGTTGACCGCTAGCAACTTTACCGATCCTGAAGCTCTCAGAGAGTCCAACCCTACCAAGCGAAACAATCGGCCAACAATGGAACCGTTGTCAAAACGCCATCAGAGAAGCTGCATCTGATGTGTGGTTTTTAAAACGCCATCCCAAAAAAGCCCCTGGTTTGACAACGAGTGCAGGCAGGCACATTCAGCGAAGCAAGCAGCATACAAGACGACGCTGGACAGAAGGACGAGAGCGGTTCGTGAGCTCTACGAACTTAAAAGAAGGGAAGAGTACCGGCTAATCAAAAAGAAAAAGAAAGAGCATGAGAAGGCAGCTGGAGATGAGCTGGTAAGGTACATGCAAAAACACATCTGTAAGATATGGTCGGAGGAAAGCATCCCCGACGAGTGGTACCTCAGAATCGTTTGCCCGATCCACAAGAAAAGAGACCCCTTCAGCCGCGCCAACTACCGAGGGATAAGTCTCCTTAACATCGCCTATAAGATCCTCTCTGCCGTGTTGTGTGAGCGCCTGAAACCATTCGTCAACAACCTGATAGGTCCTTATCAGTGCGGTTTCAGGCCGGGGAAGTCCACCATCGACCAAATGTTCACATTGCGGCAGATCCTGGAAAAAACCCAAGAATTGCAGATCGACACCTACCACCTATTCGTGGATTTCAAGGCCGCATATGACACCTTGCATAGGGACGAGTTATACGACGCCATGTCTAGTTTTGACATTCCTGCCAAACTCGTCAGGTTGTGCAAGATGACGACAGAGAACTCTCACTGTCCCATCAAGGTCGGTAACGAACTCACAGAGACCTTCAATGTCAAAAAAGGTTTTAGACAAGGCGACGCGCTTTCATGTGATTTCTATAACATCATCCTGGAAAAGATCGTGCAAAACTCACATGCCAACACCAGAGGCATGAACAACTGCACTACGCGGTTGACATTGACGTGATTGGCAGAACACAGCGACCCGTCAATGAAGCGTTTGCTGGTATTGAAACGGAGGCGGCCAAAATGGGTTTAGCGGTGAACGAGGGAAATACGAAGTATATGCTGTCATCGAGAAAGGACGCACATCATCGACGGCTTGGCCAAAACGTCACCATAGGCAGTTATAACTTCGAGGTAGTGAACAGTACGAACAACACCAGCACCGAGATTACTCTTGCCAATCGCTGTTTCTTTGGGCTCAAGAGGCAATTGAGTAGTAGAGTCCTCTCTCGAAGGACCAAGCTAACATTATATAACACCGTGATCATCTCTGTCCTGCTCTATTGTGCGGAGACAAGGACAATCACAAAAGCGGATGATGAAGCGCTTGGTCTTTTCGAGAGAAAAGTTCTGCGTTCAATCTTTGGTCCTGTCTGCGTTGATGGTTATTGGAGAAGAAGATTCAACCACGAACTGTACGGGCTGTACAGCGGCATGACCCTAGTCAGGCGTGTACGGATTCAACGTCTAAGATGGCTCGGCCATGTAGAGCGAATGGACAACATTGCTCCAGACCGAAGAGTCTTCGACTCCGAACCGAAAATTTGTTAACTGACACTGCATCTGCAATATCCAATGGGTTAAAAGAATCCCTCAACCTACGCTTTTTAATTTTTTCGATTACATACCTTTTTTCTCCATTTTAAATGCTGCAGCAATTGAAACAACACTCAATACTTATTTTAATTGCACAAGTCAGTCGTCATGAAATTCACTTCAAGTGATTTCAAAAAAATCTCGAAATTATGAAAACGAGTGAAATGTTGAACACTGAAAACAAATTCACTCGATTTGCAAATCCCATTTCGACTCATTTTCACTCGATTTCTGGAACCTAACTGATAGTTTTCTGCCATAACGACAACAAACGGCAAGACAGAAAGCAATCGGTATTCTGTGTGTCGTTTTTGCACAAACGTCAGCTGTAGTTTTCAGTCGTTGATCTATCCCATTTTTTAATTGCCTAAGTCGTTTCGACACGACATTCTTTCGTAAAAACGACGTTTCTGTCGTTGGGATTTGAGTGGACGACGGCAAAGCGACAACAATCAGAACTGAAAACAAAATTACATAAACACCCCCATTCCAAAATCTGCCGACGGGAATCGTCCACCGATATCGAAAAGTTGCGATTCCGAAATCCTATCGAAGTGAATCGTCCGTATGTCGATAATGTTAATTGAGATTTACTGCATTCTTAAATCCGATCGAATCGAATCACTCTATACAAACAGATCCGCATCAAAATCGTTGCGGATTCTTATAAGTGGAGAAGTTTACTAGTAAAGATGTAAGTTATTTTTATTATCATTAGCATTACTTAACAAATGAAAACTACATACAGGGAAAAACTCAAAGTGGTGCTCCAGAAATTCCTGACAGCGAAAAACTTAACAAATATACGCTATGAAGTGTGAAAAAAGAGTGAATCAATCTTTCTTTTTTCATTAGAATAAGTGCAATGAAGCTAGCTGCAATGTGCCAGCTGCAATGTGCACGGAATTGAGGATTTTGGTAGGTGTGGCGCAACAATTCCCAACAACACTCCGAAGGTTTCCTTATTTAACCGATAGTATGATGGAGGGCATGGGCCTGTGCATCCAGGGCAAAGTTGTTGACTGCTCTCAACTTGGCGAGATGCCAGCAACGATCCCTGTTAATAAATGCACAGGTCAAGTTGACATACAGCCTCCTCGCGGCGCCCTCTCGATAGTCTTTAAAGCAACCGCTTAGAGGTGAACTAATGTATGCAGCGGCACCCTTGTCCAGGGGCTTAAACTAAGACCCGGTCCTCCAGGGTTGGGGTTTGCGCGTGGGAATAACTTCCCCACAGTGAAAAAAAAACATTAGTTCAGAAACAACGAGAAGCCTCGGATGACGACCATGGACAACGAAATAAGGACAACGATTTTCGTTTCTGCACGTGGAATATGAAGTCCCTGAACAGACCACGTGCAGCCAATGTACATGCGGAAGCTCTCGAAGCTTATAAGGCCGATATCACCACCATTCAGGTGGTGCGGTGGGATGGGCCGGGCAAAAAGAGTATGAAAAGCTGCGATATTTACTTCGGAGATTGCTACAAAGAACGATGGCAGCGCTTATTCGGATGTGGGTTTGTTGTTCGAGGCAGACTTAGGCAAGAAGTCCCAAGCTTTAAATACATAAGCGAGTGCCTCATAACAATCCGCATCAAGGCTACAATCGGCAACATCAGCCTGATCGGCACCCACGCCCGATTAAGCTCCGATAAAGATGACGACAGCAAAGATGATTTTTACGATCTCATAGAAAGAACATACGATCAATACCCCAGCTACGACACCAAGATCGTTATAGGAGATTTCAACGCAAAGCTGGGCAAGGAAGACATCTTTACTAGAGTCATTGGAAAGCACAGCCTGCACGACAACACGTCCGATAACGGACTTACGCGGTTCCCTCACCTCAATATCCACAAAGGGACCTGGCGGTCTCCTGATCAATCAACCGTCAACCAGATTGGTCACATTGCGATCGACGTCAGACACTCCTCCAGCATTCTCGATGTCCTAACATTCCGAGGAGCCAACATCGACTCGGATCATTTCCTTGTTGTAGCCAAGGTAAGAACGCGGATATCGATAGGACAACGGAGTAGAGCAAGACCAAAACAGTTTGACGTCGGAAAGCTACAGTCGCAGTTGACCGCTAGCAACTTTACCGATCCTGAAGCTCTCAGAGAGTCCAACCCTACCAAGCGAAACAATCGGCCAACAATGGAACCGTTGTCAAAACGCCATCAGAGAAGCTGCATCTGATGTGTGGGTTTTAAAACGCCATCCCAAAAAAGCCCTTGGTTTGACAACGAGGGATAAGTCTCCTTAACATCGCCTATAAGATCCTCTCTACCGTTTTGTGTGAGCGCCTGAAACCATTCGTCAACAACCTGATAGGTCCTTATCAGTGCGGTTTCAGGCCGGGGAAGTCCACCATCGACCAAATGTTCACATTGCGGCAGATCCTGGAAAAAACCCAAGAAATGCAGATCGACACCCACCACCTATTCGTGGATTTCAAGGCCGCATATGACAGCGTGCATAGGGACGAGCTATACAACGCCATGTCTAGTTTTGACATTCCTGCCAAACTCGTCAGGTTGTGCAAGATGACGATAGAGAACTCTCGCTGTTCCATCAAGGTCGGTAACGAACTCACAGAGACCTTCAATGTCAAAAAAAGGTTTTTGACAAGGCGACGCGCTGTCATGTGATTTATATAACATCATCCTGGAAAAGATCGTGCAAGACTCACATTCCAACACCAGAGGCATGAACAACTGCTAGTATACGCGGTTGACAATGACGTGATTGGCAGAACACAGCGACCCGTCAATGAAGCGTTTGCTGGTATTGAAGCGGAGGCGGCCAAAATGGGTTTAGCGGTGAACGAGGGCAATACGAAGTATATGCTGTCATCGAGAAAGGACGCACAACATCGACGGCTTGGCCAAAACGTCACCATAGGCAGTTATAACTTCGAGGTAGTGAACAGTACGAACAACACCAGCACCGAGATTACTCTTGCCAATCGCTGTTTCTTTGGGCTCAAGAGGCAATTGAGTAGTAGAGTCCTGTTGACTCTACTAACATGTAGAGCGAATGGACAACACTGCTCCAGCCCGAAGAGTCTTCGACTCCGAACCGAAAATTTGTTAAGTGACACTGCATCTGCAATATCCAATGGGTTAAAAGAATCCCTCAACCTACGCTTTTTAATTTTTTCGATTACATATCCTTTTTGCTCCATTTTAAATGCTGCAGCAATTGAAACAACACTCAATTCTTATTTTAATTGCACAAAAGGACAAAATTTACGAATTTATTTCAAATAATGAATTATTTAACTGTCATAATTGTAAGATGTCAGTCGTCATAAATTTCACTTCTAGTGATTTCAAAAAAATCTCGAAATTATGAAAACGAGTGAAATGTAGAACACTGAAAACAAATTCACTCGATTTGCAAATCCGATTTCGACTCATTTTCACTCGATTTCTGGAACCTATCTGATAGTTTTCTGCCATAACGACAACAAACGGGAAGGCAGAAAGCAATCGGTATTCTGTGTGCGGTTTTTGCACAAACGTCAGCTGTCGTTTTCAGTCGTTGATCTATCCCATTTTTTAATTACCTAAGTCGGTTCGACACGACATTCTTTTGTAAAAACAACGTTTCTGTTGTTGGGATTTGAGTGGACGACAAAAAAGCGACAACAATCAGAACTGGAAACAAAATTACATAAACACCCCCATTCCAAAATCTGCCGACGGGAATCGTCCACCGATATCGAAAATTTGCGATTCCGAAATCCTATCGAAGTGAATCGTCCGTATGTCGATAATGTTAATTGAGATTTACTGCATTCTTAAATCCGATCGAATCGAATCACTCTATACAAACAGATCCGCATCAAAATCGTTGCGGATTCGGATAAGTGGAGAAGTTTACTAGTAAAGATGTAAGTTATTTTTATAATCATTAGCATTACTTAACAAATGAAATTGTAGGAAGAAAACTACATACAGGGAAAAACTCAAAGTGCTGCTCCAGAAATTCCTGACAGCGAAAAACTTAACAAATATACGCTATGAAGTGTGAAAAAAGAGTGAATCAATCTTTATTTTTTCATTATAATAGCTGCAATGAAGCCAGCTGCAATGTGCCAGCTGCAATGTGCACGGAATTGAGGATTTTGGTAGGTGTGGCGTAATAATTGCCAACAACACTCCGAAGGCTTCCTTATTCAACAGATAGTATGATGGAGGGCATGGGCTTGTGCATCCAGGGCAAAGTTGTTGACTGCTCTCAACTTGGCGAGATGCCAGCAACGATCCCTGTTAATAAATGCACAGGTCAAGTTGACATACAGCCTCCTCGCGGCGCCCTCTCGATAGCCTTTAAAGCAACCGCTTAGAAGTGAACTAATGTATGCAGCGGCACCCTTGTCCAGGGGTTTAAACCAGGACCCGGTCCTCCAGGTTCCTTCCTCAGATATTAGAGGCCGAACATATAGGGGGAGAAAGGGAGAGGAAGTACCTGTGCACATTGGTCTTAAATATCTGCGGGTTGTAGTCTGTGGGAAATATTAGGCTGGGTAGAGCATTCCATATTTGTACAGTGCGGCTGAAGAACGAGTCTCTGAATTTAACTGTCCGTCTGAAAGTAGGCTTAAGGGTATACTGATGGACATTCTGACGAGATTCTTATTGCGGGTGAATTCATGTAGAGGAGGAATGCGATGCTCACTTGAGCATCGTTTGTTGAAATAACGATATAACACGGACAAAGAAGAGACGGTACGTCAATGTTCGAGCGAGTCCAATGACTCTGCGATATTATTGTCTCCTAAAAGTTTTATCGCTCGCTTTTGGATTATATTAAATAGGTTAAATAGGTGAGCGTTGTACTCAAACTTGGGGCGGATGTACGCCTTATAGATTAAAGCCATATCAGAAGGGATAAAATATTCTTTGCATCGATTAAGGAAACCATAGCATTTCACAGCAGTTTTGGATACCTCAAAAGTGAAATCGTTCCAACTAAGTGTTGTGTTGATACATATACCAAGGATAGAAAGTTTTCCGGTTTCATCGAAACAAGCGCCATGGTGAAATCAACGCTCTCAAGTACAAGTGGAGACATATTGGAATCTGGCAGTGTTAAGCTGGCTGCAATATGAGCTGCAAGCAGATTAGCTTTGTCATTGTAAATGAGCGTGGGAATTGAAGACGTGGCAGAATCCTCTGTTTTTTACAAATGACCAAACGTTTTTGCTACCCTTGGGACATTATAGCACTTTTTGCCTCAACTTTTGCTGAGTGAATTTCACACATCTGATTATTGCATTGCAGTCATTTCTGGCCCGTTTAATGATGAGACGTGAGAAACAGGTCCAGGATGTTGGCGGAATAATCTGCAATGTCAGGTATTCATGTTAACTAGCTGGATCACATTGTTTACCTCAGCAAAGATTTCGAGGTACCTTCCTTCGGGTGTTGTCTGGCCTTAATTTAGAAGCCAATTAGTATTGTGTGCATTGAAATCTTCCGCATGGCAATTTCAGTGCGAGGATACAGGGATACAATTCCTGAGATGGACTTCTATAAATAAAGCAGTAGTGGATTAAATGCTCACCGCCTTGGAGTTTAAACCACAGAAAATTAAATTCCGTATTGGAACAGAGGCGATATTGTGTTTGAATTTGATAAGCTCACTACGTACGTAAATGGCGAGACCGCGGTGTAAAAAGAAAAGCGTCACCAAGCTTTATCCAGGCAGGTTCAAGTCCGATAATCCGGTATCCTCACCTGCCTGTGTTTCACTCAGAGCCAAGACAGATGCTTGTAACGGGTTAGGATGACATACACCGCGAAGAGATTCGCTCTAAGCCCACGCACATTGCTCACTTCTTCTTCTTCATTTGGCGCTACAGTCCGGGGTGGACCTGGGCCTCAACCAACAAGCCTCTCCAGCTAGCACGGTCTCTGACTAGCTGTCTCCAGTGTCGCACGCCAAGTTGGTTGAGGTCCATTTCCACCTGGGTGCGCCACCTTAAACGCGGGCGTCCTCTGTTGCGTTGTCCCCCGGGTTCGGAGTCGAAGAAGTTGTCTATACGCTCTAAATGGCCTAGCCATCTTAGGCGTTGGATCCGAAGACGCCTGACTAGGCTCATGTCGCTGTACAGCCCGTACAGTTCGTGGTTGAATCATCTCCTCCAGAAACCGTCAACGCAAACAGGATCAAAGATCGCACGCAGAGCTTTTCTCTCGAAAATACCAAGGACTTCCTCATCCGCTTTTGAGATTGTCCATGCCTCCGCGTCGTACAGCAGGACTGGGATGATCAAGGTCTTGTATAAGGTCAGCTTGGTCCTTCGAGAGATGGCTCTACTACTCAATTGCCTCTTGAGCCCATAGAAACAGCGGTTGGCAAGTGTTACTCTGCGTTTGTTCTCGGTACTGATGTTGTTTGTACTGTTTACTGCGCAGCCGAGGTAGACGAAGTCCTTGACTACCTCGAAGTTATAGCTGCCCATTGTGACGCTCTGTCCAAGACGTCGATGTTGTGTGTCCTTGAGTGTGAAAATCTGGTCGATATTGGACTTCCCTGGCCTGAAGCCACACTGATAAGGACCTATCAGGTTATTTATAAACGGCTTCAGGCGAGTACACCAATTCTCAGAATTCTCGTCGATCATCGTCCATATTGAGTGGAACATTCTGCCTGACAGCGGTATTGGTGTCATCATCGCCGTTTAGCAGTCTGCAGAAGTGGTTCTTCCAAATTCTCAGTATCGACTGCGACTCTACTACTAGTTGTCCATTCTCGTCCCGGCAGGCTTCTGTCCGAACCTTATGACCACTGGATAACTGTTTCACCCTCCGGTAAAACTTTTGGACATCGTTCCTACCGTAGCACCTCTCCATCTCCCCCATCGCGCGCTTCTCGTGCTCTTTCTTCTTTCTTCTGAGAAGCCGGGTCTCATCCCTTCGTCTCTGTTCGTAGAGCTCACGAACAGCTCTCGTCGTTCGTTGCAGCGTTGCTTTGTAGGGTTCCAGCTTCGCTGCATGTGCCAGCCTACACTCGTTGTCAAACCATGGGTTTTTTCTAGGTGGTGCCGTAAAACCCAGCACATCAGTGGCAGCATCTTTGATGGCTTCTTGACAACGCCTCCAATCTTCTTCGATTGTTTGCGCAGGTGGCGACGAACTTAGAGAGAGATTCCGGGAGACTCGATCGGCAAAGATCCTAACAGTCCGTTGCGATTGTAGCTTTCCGACATCAAACCGTGGTGTCCTTTCTCGACTCCGTTGATCTCTTGATATCCGAGTTCTTACCTTGGCTACAACAAGGAAATGGTCCGAGTCGATGTTGCCTCCTCGGAACGTTCGGACATCAAGAATGCTGGAGGAGTGTCTGACGTCGATCGCAACATGATCAATCTGGTTGACGGTTGATTAATCGGGGACCACCAGGTCCCTTTATGGATGTTGAGGTGTGGGCACCGCGTGCTAGCTATAGAGAGATTACGTCCCGTGACAAAGTCCACCAGCCTGAGTCCGTTATCGGATGTAGTGTCGTGCAGGCTGTGTTTCCCGATGACTTTGGCAAAGATGTCTTCCTTACCCAGCTTTGCATTGAAATCTCCTAGAACGATCTTTGTGTCGAAGCTGGGGCACTGATCGTAGGTCCTTTCTAGGAGATCATAGAAGTCATCCTTGCTGTTGTCATCTTTGTCCTCTGTCGGGGCGTGGGCGCAAATCAGGCTGATGTTCCCGAATTTAGCCTTGATGCGGATTGTTATGAGGCGTTCGCTTTTACAGACAAAGCTTAAGACTTTTTGCCTAAGTCTGCCTCGAACAACAAATCCACATCCAAATAAGCGCCTCTCCCTGTTGCAATCACCGTAGTAGACGTCGCAGTTTCTCATCCTCTTCTTGCCCGGCCCATTCCACCGCACTTCCTGGATTGCGGTGATGTCTGCTTTGTAGCAGTCCAGTGCCTCCGCGAGTTCTTCGGCTGCACGTGGTCTGTTAAGGGACCTAACATTCCACGTGCAGAACCGAAAATCGTTGTCCTTGTAACGTTTGATGGGGTCGTCAACATTAATTCCGTCCATATCCGAGGCAGTTGGTTATCTCTGAACCATAATATTTTTACGTGGTGAGGGAGTTAACCCCACGCACAACCCCCAACTGGGAGGCCAGGCCCTATTCTTTAACCCTCGGGCGGAGGGTCCGGGTTTATCCGGAGTCGGTAACCTCGCTGAGGCTGTGAGCGCCGCCGTTGTCCCTAAAACTATAGGGATCTTCCGCCGCCATCTCAATTCCAAGGCCCCGACCTGGCCTTGAAAGAAACCTACGTCCATATTGAGTGGAACATTCTGCCTGACAGCGGTATTGGTGTCATCATCGCCGTTTAGCAGTCTGCAGAAGTGGTTCTTCCAAATTCTCAGTATCGACTGCGACTCTACTACTAGTACCGAACCTTATATCCACTGGATAATTGTTCCATATTGAGTGGAACATTCTGCCTGACAGCGGTAGGCAGAAGGTAGTGCAGAAGTGGTTCTTCCAAATTCTCAGTATCGACTGCGACTCTACTACTAGTACCGAACCTTATATCCACTGGATAATTGTTTCACCCTTTGGTAAGACTTTCGGACATCGTTCCTACCGTAGCACCTCTCCATCTCCCCCATCGCGCGCTTCTCGTGCTCTTTCTTCTTTCTTCTGAGAAGCCGGGTCTCATCCCTTCGTCTCTGTTCGTAGAGCTCACGAATAGCTTTCGTCGTTCGTTGCAGCGTTGCTTTGTAGGGTTCCAGCTTCGCTGCATTTGGCAGCCTACACTCGTTGTCAAACCATAGGTTTTTTCTAGGTGGTGCCGTAAGACCCAGCACATCAGTGGCAGCATCTTTGATGGCTTCTTGACAACGCCTCCAATCTTCTTCGATTGTTTGCGCAGGTGGCGACGAACTTAGAGAGAGATTCCGGGAGACTCGATCGGCAAAGATCCTAACAGTCCGTTGCGATTGTAGCTTTCCGACATCAAACCGTGGTGTCCTTTCTCGACTCCGTTGATCTCTTGATATCCGAGTTCTTACCTTGGCTACAACAAGGAAATGGTCCGAGTCGATGTTGCCTCCTCGGAACGTTCGGACATCAAGAATGCTGGAGGAGTGTCTGACGTCGATCGCAACATGATCAATCTGGTTGACGGTTGATTGATCGGGGACCACCAGGTCCCTTTATGGATGTTGAGGTGTGGGCACCGCGTGCTAGCTATAGAGAGATTACGTCCCGTGACAAAGTCCACCAGCCTGAGTCCGTTATCGGATGTAGTGTCGTGCAGGCTGTGTTTCCCGATAACTTTGGCAAAGATGTCTTCCTTACCCAGCTTTGCATTGAAATCTCCTAGAACGATCTTTGTGTCGAAGCTGGGGCACTGATCGTAGGTCCTTTCTAGGAGATCATAGAAGTCATCCTTGCTGTTGTCATCTTTGTCCTCTGTCGGGGCGTGGGCGCAAATCAGGCTGATGTTCCCGAATTTAGCCTTGATGCGGATTGTTATGAGGCGTTCGCTTTTACAGACAAAGCTTAAGACTTTTTGCCTAAGTCTGCCTCGAACAACAAATCCACATCCAAATAAGCGCCTCTCCCTGTTGCAATCACCGTAGTAGACGTCGCAGTTTCTCATCCTCTTCTTGCCCGGCCCATTCCACCGCACTTCCTGGATTGCGGTGATGTCTGCTTTGTAGCAGTCCAGTGCCTCCGCGAGTTCTTCGGCTGCACGTGGTCTGTTAAGGGACCTAACATTCCACGTGCAGAACCGAAAATCGTTGTCCTTGTAACGTTTGATGGGGTCGTCAACATTAATTCCGTCCATATCCGAGGCAGTTGGTTGTCTCTGAACCATAATATTTTTACGTGGTGAGGGAGTTAACCCCACGCACAACCCCCAACTGGGAGGCCAGGCCCTATTCTTTAACCCTCGGGCGGAGGGTCCGGGTTTATCCGGAGTCGGTAACCTCGCTGAGGCTGTGAGCGCCGCCGTTGTCCCTAAAACTATAGGGATCTTCCGCCGCCATCTCAATTCCAAGGCCCCGACCTGGCCTTGAAAGAAACCTACGTCCATATTGAGTGGAACATTCTGCCTGACAGCGGTATTGGTGTCATCATCGCCGTTTAGCAGTCTGCAGAAGTGGTTCTTCCAAATTCTCAGTATCGACTGCGACTCTACTACTAGTACCGAACCTTATATCCACTGGATAATTGTTCCATATTGAGTGGAACATTCTGCCTGACAGCGGTAGGCAGAAGGTAGTGCAGAAGTGGTTCTTCCAAATTCTCAGTATCGACTGCGACTCTACTACTAGTACCGAACCTTATATCCACTGGATAATTGTTTCACCCTTTGGTAAGACTTTCGGACATCGTTCCTACCGTAGCACCTCTCCATCTCCCCCATCGCGCGCTTCTCGTGCTCTTTCTTCTTTCTTCTGAGAAGCCGGGTCTCATCCCTTCGTCTCTGTTCGTAGAGCTCACGAATAGCTTTCGTCGTTCGTTGCAGCGTTGCTTTGTAGGGTTCCAGCTTCGCTGCATTTGGCAGCCTACACTCGTTGTCAAACCATAGGTTTTTTCTAGGTGGTGCCGTAAGACCCAGCACATCAGTGGCAGCATCTTTGATGGCTTCTTGACAACGCCTCCAATCTTCTTCGATTGTTTGCGCAGGTGGCGACGAACTTAGAGAGAGATTCCGGGAGACTCGATCGGCAAAGATCCTAGCAGTCCGTTGCGATTGTAGCTTTCCGACATCAAACCGTGGTGTCCTTTCTCGACTCCGTTGATCTCTTGATATCCGAGTTCTTACCTTGGCTACAACAAGGAAATGGTCCGAGTCGATGTTGCCTCCTCGGAACGTTCCGACATCAAGAATGCTGGAGGAGTGTCTGACGTCGATCGCAACATGATCAATCTGGTTGACGGTTGATTGATCGGGGACCGCCAGGTCCCTTTATGGATGTTGAGGTGTGGGCACCGCGTGCTAGCTACAGAGAGATTACGTCCCGTGACAAAGTCCACCAGCCTGAGTCCGTTATCGGATGTAGTGTCGTGCAGGCTGTGTTTCCCGATGACTTTGGCAAAGATGTCTTCCTTACCCAGCTTTGCATTGAAATCTCCTAGAACGATCTTTGTGTCGAAGCTGGGGCACTGATCGTAGGTCCTTTCTAGGAGATCATAGAAGTCATCCTTGCTGTTGTCATCTTTGTCCTCTGTCGGGGCGTGGGCGCAAATCAGGCTGATGTTCCCGAATTTAGCCTTGATGCGGATTGTTATGAGGCGTTCGCTTTTACAGACAAAGCTTAAGACTTTTTGCCTAAGTCTGCCTCGAACAACAAATCCACATCCAAATAAGCGCCTCACCCTGTTGCAATCACCGTAGTAGATGTCGCAGTTTCTCATCCTCTTCTTGCCCGGCCCATTCCACCGCACTTCCTGGATTGCGGTGATGTCTGCTTTGTAGCAGTCCAGTGCCTCCGCGAGTTCTTCGGCTGCACGTGGTCTGTTAAGGGACCTAACATTCCACGTGCAGAACCGAAAATCGTTGTCCTTGTAACGTTTGATGGGGTCGTCAACATTAATTCCGTCCATATCCGAGGCAGTTGGTTGTCTCTGAACCATAATATTTTTACGTGGTGAGGGAGTTAACCCCACGCACAACCCCCAACTGGGAGGCCAGGCCCTATTCTTTAACCCTCGGGCGGAGGGTCCGGGTTTATCCGGAGTCGGTAACCTCGCTGAGGCTGTGAGCGCCGCCGTTGTCCCTAAAACTATAGGGATCTTCCGCCGCCATCTCAATTCCAAGGCCCCGACCTGGCCTTGAAAGAAACCTTCTAGACCTGTGCTCCGAAAATGTCGAGGTAGCTCTAGAAGGACTGCGCACCAGGTAACTCCGTCTGACTGGAGTTTCGGATGCCCCGGTGGCCAGACAGTTTCCAGATCCTCCGCCGCCATCGATAAAGAGAGATGAGCCCTGGTACAGGCACACTCTCCCCCCTCTCTCGTCTGCAGCCGCCAACGACGTCCCACGGGGGTTGGTTACCCCATCTTCGATCGAAGGTGCTCGGCTCCCAGATTTCACCACGTGGAGGTGAGAGTATGAGTTCGCTGATAGAGGCTAAGTGCAGACGCTTGTGCCAGCATGAGACGCCATATCAACGCACATTGCTCACATCAACCCTAAAACTTCCCATAAAAGACAAAACGAAGATATAAACAACCAACTCCGACTGCGAGTGGTGAAGCAGAATTGAGTAGTGCAAATTTAAAATTAGCTTCCCAACAACAATCGATGTGGGTGTTATGCCCATACATCGATTCGAGTTGGTCCACCAACATTCCCATTTCTAAGATCAGCTATGTCAGATGCTACGCACTCTCAATCATTGCATCGAATCGCCTGATGAAATCAAACGGGAGTTGCGACCGAGAGTGCGCAACAGTGGCTTGTGAAGAAAAGGGTCCCTCTCGCCCCTTTCCTTCACAAGCCACCGGATGCACTCTATATTTATTATTATTATTGATATAGATCTGGAAACTGTCTGGCCACCGGGGCATCCGAAACTCCAGTCAGACGGAGTTACCTGGTGCGCAGTCCTTCTAGAGCTACCTCGACATTTTCGGAGCACAGGTCTAGAAGGTTTCTTTCAAGGCCAGGTCGGGGCCTTGGAATTGAGATGGCGGCGGAAGATCCCTATAGTTTTAGGGACAACGGCGGCGCTCACAGCCTCAGCGAGGTTACCGACTCCGAAGAACTCGCGGAGGCCCTGGACTGCTACAAAGCAGACATCACCGCAATCCAGGAAGTGCGGTGGAATGGGCCGGGCAAGAAGAGGATGAGAAACTGCGACGTCTACTACGGTGATTGCAACAGGGAGAGGCGCTTATTTGGATGTGGATTTGTTGTTCGAGGCAGACTTAGGCAAAAAGTCTTAAGCTTTGTCTGTAAAAGCGAACGCCTCATAACAATCCGCATCAAGGCTAAATTCGGGAACATCAGCCTGATTTGCGCCCACGCCCCGACAGAGGACAAAGATGACAACAGCAAGGATGACTTCTATGATCTCCTAGAAAGGACCTACGATCAGTGCCCCAGCTTCGACACAAAGATCGTTCTAGGAGATTTCAATGCAAAGCTGGGTAAGGAAGACATCTTTGCCAAAGTCATCGGGAAACACAGCCTGCACGACACTACATCCGATAACGGACTCAGGCTGGTGGACTTTGTCACGGGACGTAATCTCTCTATAGCTAGCACGCGGTGCCCACACCTCAACATCCATAAAGGGACCTGGTGGTCCCCGATCAATCAACCGTCAACCAGATTGATCATGTTGCGATCGACGTCAGACACTCCTCCAGCATTCTTGATGTCCGAACGTTCCGAGGAGGCAACATCGACTCGGACCATTTCCTTGTTGTAGCCAAGGTAAGAACTCGGATATCAAGAGATCAACGGAGTCGAGAAAGGACACCACGGTTTGATGTCGGAAAGCTACAATCGCAACGGACTGCTAGGATCTTTGCCGATCGAGTCTCCCGGAATCTCTCTCTAAGTTCGTCGCCACCTGCGCAAACAATCGAAGAAGATTGGAGGCGTTGTCAAGAAGCCATCAAAGATGCTGCCACTGATGTGCTGGGTCTTACGGCACCACCTAGAAAAAACCTATGGTTTGACAACGAGTGTAGGCTGCCAAATACAGCGAAGCTGGAACCCTACAAAGCAACGCTGCAACGAACGACGAAAGCTATTCGTGAGCTCTACGAACAGAGACGAAGGGATGAGACCCGGCTTCTCAGAAGAAAGAAGAAAGAGCACGAGAAGCGCGCGATTGGGGAGATGGAGAGGTGTTACGGTAGGAACGATGTCCGAAAGTCTTACCAAAGGGTGAAACAATTATCCAGTGGATATAAGGTTCGGTACTAGTAGTAGAGTCGCAGTCGATACTGAGAATTTGGAAGAACCACTTCTGCAGACTGCTAAACGGCGATGATGACACCAATACCGCTGTCAGGCAGAATGTTCCACTCGATATGGACGATGATCGACGAGAATTCCGTCCCTCCGACTTAGACGAGGTCAAGATAGCAATATCAAGACTGAAGTCTAACAAAGCTGCCGGTGCGGACGGACTGTCCTCCTGAAAGAGGAAAGAAAAGAGAGTAAGTCTCCTGAACATCGCCTACAAGATCTTCTCTGCCGTTTGGTGTACTCGCCTGAAGTCGTTTATAAATAACCTGATAGGTCCTTATCAGTGTGGCTTCAGGCCAAGGAAGTCCACCATCGACCAGATTTTCACACTACGGCAGATCCTGGAAAAGACCCAAGAAATGCAAATCGACACCGACCACCTTTTTGTCGATTTCAAGGCCGCATATGACAGCGTGCATAGGGGCGAGCTATACAACGCCATGTCTAGTTTTGACATTCCTGCCAAACTCGTCAGGTTGTGCAGGATGACGATGGAGAATTCTCGCTGCTCCATCAAGGTCGGTAACGAACTCACCGAGACCTTCAATGTCAAAAAAGGATTTAGACAAGGTGACGCGCTGTCATGTGATTTCTTTAACATCATCCTGGAGAAGATCGTGCAAGACTCACACGCCAACACTAGAGGCACGATCTGCCAGAAGTCCGTACAACTGCTAGCATACGCGGATGACATTGACGTGATTGGCAGAACATAGCGAGCCGTCAATGAGGCGTTTGCTGGCATTGAGGCGGAGGCGGCTAAAATGAGTCTAGCGGTGAATGAGGGCAAAACGAAGTATATGCTGTCATCAAGAAAGGACACACAACATCGACGTCTTGGACAGAGCGGCACAATGGGCAGCTATAACTTCGAGGTAGTCAAGGACTTCGTCTACCTCGGCTCCGTAGTAAACAGTACAAACAACATCAGTACCGAGATCAAACGCAGAGTAACTCTTGCCAACCGCTGTTTCTATGGGCTCAAGAGGCAATTGAGTAGTAGAGCCATCTCTCGAAGGACCAAGCTGACCTTATACAAGACCTTGATCATCCCAGTCCTGCTGTACGGCGCGGAGGCATGGACAATCTCAAAAGCGGATGAGGAAGTCCTTGGTATTTTCGAGAGAAAAGCTCTGCGTGCGATATTTGGTCCTGTTTGCGTTGACGGTTTCTGGAGGAGATGATTCAACCACGAACTGTACGGGCTGTACAGCGACATGAGTCTAGTCAGGCGTCTTCGGATCCAACGCCTAAGATGGCTAGGCCATGTAGAGCGTATGGACAACTCAGCTCCGCCCCGGAGAGTACTCGACTCCGAACCCGTGGGACAACGCAACAGAGGACGCCCGCGTTTAAGGTGGCGCGCCCAGGTGGAGAAGGACCTCAACCAACTTGGCCTGCGACACTGGAGACAGCTAGCCAGAGACCGTGCTTGCTGGAGAGGCTTGTTGGTTGAGGCCCAGGTCCACCCCGGACTGTAGCGCCAAATGAAGAAGATGGAGATTGGATAATTTGTTGCACCACCATAGTACTCTTCCCCCTAAAGTCCCGCTTATTGGACAACTTGCTTCAAACACTGTTGTGAAAGCTTGTTTGTTCTTCCTAGAAAGTTCGTCGGAGCTCTCCTGGTATCAATGTGCTCCAGATTGGTTTCTAACTGCTATTAAAAGTTATCCCAGTTAGATTTCCTCCTATTTCTAGTGATTGTACCTACTAATCTGGAGTTGTACAATTCAAACCTTATTATTCTATGGTCATACTTCCCAGTTTCTGACTAGGTTGTTAAGACAGTGGCTGTCTATGGTGACGTCTTATACCTAATGTAAACTCGTAAAAATAAGGTGGGGCGCTCCCGACATTGAAGGTCGAAGCTTAACTATGGCGAGCTTAAAATTAGCTCTAGCAAGTATTCACAAGTTGTTTGTGTTGGTAATTCCTCAGATGTTGTTGTGGGCGTTGACGTCAAAACCAATTAGATGTTGTCATCTCCCGCAAAGCATGCCGAGGCAAGAATGATACAGTTAGGTTCTACATTTCACTTTCACTCGAAATGAAATTCAAATCGATTCGTTGTTCTACGATTCACTTTCGTCGAAATCGATTTAATTTTTTTTTTCGAAGTTGAATCGATGTGAAATTTCGTGGTACACATTTCGTTTTCTTTGAATTTTGGGTGATTTAAATTCGATCCAAAATCCGAAGTTAAGTGAATTGTGAAATTTTGAAAAAGAGCTTACAACCGACGCGATATAATTATGTAAGTGATGGATGAATGATGCTGCAATATTAATTTAATTATTTATTTATACAGGGAAAACATAAGAATAACCCTCAAGACTCAATATATATCACTCAATATATATTCACAAAAGGAGATCTCGTAACTGCTGAAGCCAGCTGCATTGTGCACGAAATTGAGGATTTTGGTAGGTGTGGCGCAACAATTGCCAACAACACTCCGAAGGCTTCCTTATTCAACAGATAGTATGATGGAAGGCATGGGCCTGTGCATCCAGGGCAAGGTTGTGGACTGTTCTCAACTGGGCGAGATGCCAGCAACGATCCCTGTTAAATGCACAGGTCAAGTTGGCATACAGCCTTCTCGCGGCGCCCTCTCGATAGCCTTTAAAGCAACCGCTTAGAGGTGAACTAATGTATGCAGCGGCACCCTTGTCCAGGGGTTTAAACCAGGACCCGGTCCTCCAGGTTCCTTCCTCAGATATTAGAGGCCGAAAATATAGGGGGAGAAAGGGAGAGGAAGTACCTGTGCACATTGGTCTTAAATATCTGCGGGTTGTAGTCTGTGGGAAATATTAGGCTGGGTAGAACATTCCATATTCGTACAGTGCGGCTGAAGAACGAGTCTCTGAATTTAACTGTCCGTCCGAAAGTAGGCGTAAGGGTATACTGATGGACATTCTGACGAGATTCGTATTGCGGGTGAATTCATGTAGAGGAGGAATGCAGTTGGCTAGCTCACTTGAGCATCGTTTGTTGAAATAACGATATAACACGGACAAGGAAGAGACGGTACGTCAATGTTCGAGCGAGTCCATTGACTCTGCGATATTCTTGTCTCCTAAAAGTTTTATCGCTCGATTTGGATTCTGTCAAATAGGTGCAGGGTGGTCTTGGGGGCCCAGACCAGATATGAGCGTTGTACTCAAACTTGGGGCGGATGTACGCCTTATAGATTAAAGCCATATCAGAAGGGATAAAATATTCTTTGCATCGATTAAGGAAACCATAGCATTTCGCAGCATTTTTGAGACCTCAAAAGTGTGATCGTTCCAACTAAGTGTTGTGTTGATACACATACCAAGGATAGAAAGTTTCATCGACACTTTTTGCCTCAACATCTGATTATTGCATTGCAGTCATTTCTGGCCCGTTTAATGATGAGAGGTGAGAAACAAGTCCAGGATGTTGGCGGATTAATCTGCAATGTCAGGTATTCATGTTAACTAGCTGGATCACATTCTTTACCTCAGCTAAGATTTCGAGGTACCTTCCATCGGGTGTTGTCTGGCCTTAATTTAGAAGCCAATTAGAATTGTGTACATTAAAATCTCCCGCATGGCAATTTCAGTGCGAGCATACAGGGATGTGGGTGTTATGCCCATACATCGATTCGAGTTGGTCCACCAACATTCCCATTTCTAAGATCAGCTATGTCAGATGCTACGCACTCTCAGTCATTGCATCAACCCGCCTGATGAAATCAAACGGGAGTAGCGACCGAGAGTGCGCAACAGTGGCTTGTGAAGGAAAGGGGCGAGTGGGAACGGACCGGATGCACTCTATAGTTATTATTATAATATTATATAGTTTTTCCACAAAACTATATACTCAGCATATGCCTGACATTTGATGTCGTGGTTAGTTAGTATCTCTAGAAGTTTGTCTACAACCAGACTCCACAGTATGCGTGATAAGACTCCTCCTTGAGGACATCCTCTTGTTATTTTGCCTTTTATTATAACTGCTGATGTACGACTCTCAGCTGTTCTCGTGCTCAGAAGTTCATACATCTACTTCACTACAGTTCGGTTTACTTCCTTCTTGTCCAGAGCCTTAATAATCGCACCATGCGGTGAGTTGTCAAATACTCCCTCAATATCCAAGAAAGCACATATAACTGCTTTTTTCGCTAACAAGGCGCTTTCGATAGTTTCTGTCAGTTGGTATAGCGCTTTCGCAGTTGGACTGGTATAATTTAGTTAACCCATTGCGATTTGAACGGTTGAAACGAGCATATTGCCCATTCCAGGCGTATTGTCGAAAATACCTCTCGCAACTCCCCAGTCCATAACCCCTGGTGTTAGCAAAATGGTTCCAGACCTGTCAGTATTTTGGTGACTGCCCGGAAAGTGAGTTTCCAGTAGATGTCTTGTCCTCTCACTTTTAGTGTAGCTGCCATCGGGTTTCTTTAGAGGCATCTGAACTCCCCTGTTTTGGTACCATGTTTTGCTTTTGTAGTCCAGCTGCTGCAGGGGCATTTGGTATTTTCTCGCAGAAACTTCTAAAGCATACTTCTAAGCTCTCCTAGCTAGAGGTGAGTGCCTTTGAGTCATTTTGTTGCTTTGCTAGCCTTCGGTAGGTTCAGCCGCATTAAGCACCTTGCGTTTTTTGGCTCGCAAATTGGATAATTTGTTGCACCACCATGGTACTCTTCCCCCTAAAGTCCCGCTTATTTTACAACTTGCTTCAAACGCTGTTGTAAAACCTTCTTTGTTCTCTAGAAAGTTCGTCGGAGCTCTCCTGGTATCAATGTGCTCCAGATTGGTTTCTAACTGCAATTCAAAGTTATCCCAGTTAGATTTCCTCCGATTTCTAGTGATTGTACCTACTAATCTGGAGTTGTACAAGTTGAACCTTATTATTCTGTGGTCATACCTCCCAGTTTCTGACTAGTTTGTTAAGACAGTGGCTGTCTATGGTGAGGTCTAAAACCTAAGTAAACTCGTAACAAAAAGGTGGGGCGCTCCCGACATTGAAGGTCGAAGTGGCGAGCTTAATATTAACTCTAGCAAGTATTCACAAGTTGTTTGTATTGGTGCGTCCGAAGATGTTGTTGTGGGCGTTGACGTCGAATCCAATTAGAATTTGTATTTGAAGCCTATTACAGTGCTCCACCAGTTGCATGGATATTATCATCTCCCGCCAAGCATGCCGAGGCAAGAATGATAAAGTTAGGTTCTACATTTCACTTTCACTCGAAATGAAATTCAAATCGATTCGTTGTTCTACGATTCACATTGGTCGAAATCGATGAAATTTCGTGGTACACATTTCGCTTTCATTGGATTTTGGGTGATTTAAATTCAATCCTATATCCGAAATTAAGTGAATTGTGAAATTTTGAAAAAGAGCTTACAACCGACGCGATGTAATAATGTAAATGATTGATGAATGATTCTGCAATATTAATTTAACTATTTATTTATACAGAGAAAACATAAGTATAACGCTCAAGACTAAATATATATTGCTTTTATGAATAAACATAAGGATATCGCAAGAGGTTTCACAAAAGGAGATCTCGTAACTGCTGGAGCCAGCTGCAATGTGCACGGAGTTGAGCATTGGTAGGTGTGGCGCAACAATTCCCAACAATACTCCGAAGGCTTCCTTATTCAACCGATAGTATGATGGAGGGCATGGGCCTGTGCATCCAGGGCAAAGTTGTAGACTGCTCTCAACTTGGCGAGATGCCAGCAACGATCCCTGTTAAATGCACAGGTCAAGTTGACATGCAGCCTCCTCGCGGCGCCCTCTCGATAGCCTTTAACGCAACCCCTTAGAGGTGAACTAATGTATGCAGCGGTACATTTGTCCAGGGGTTTAAACCAGGACCCGGTCCTCCTGGGTCGGTGGATGCGCGTGGGGTTAACTTCCCCACCGTGTAAAAAAATATTAGTTCAGAAACAACGAGAAGCCTCGGATACAGATGACCTTACTGCTGACGACCATGGACAACGAAATAAGGACAACGATTTTCGGTTCTGCACGTGGAATGTGAGGTCCCTGAACAGACCACGTGCAGCCAATGAACTTGCGGAAGCCCACGAAGCTTATAAGGCCGATATCACCACCATTCACGTGGTGCGGTGGGATGGGCCGGGCAAAAAGAGGATGAAAAGCTGCGATATTTACTTCGGAGATTGCTACAAAGAGCGAAGGCAGCGCTTATTCGAATGTGGGTTTGTTGTTCGAGACAGACTTAGGCAAGAAGTCCTAAGCTTTAAATACATAAGCGAGTGCCTCATAACAATCCGCATCAAGGCTACATTTGGCAACATCAGCCTGATCGCCGCCCACGCCCGATAAAGGTCCGATAAAGATGACGACAGCAAAGATGATTTTTACGATCTCCTAGAAAGAACATACGATCAATACCCCAGCTACGACACCAATATCGTTCTAGGAGATTTCAACGCAAAGCTGGGCAAGGAAGACATCTTTACTAGAGTCATCGGAAAGCATAGCCTGCAAGATAACACGTCCGATAACGGATTTACGCCGTTCCCTGACCTCAACATCCACAAAGGGACCTGGCGGTCATCTGATCAATCAACCGTCAACCAAATTGGTCACATTGCGATCGACGTCAGACACTCCTCCAGCATTTACGATGTTCGAATATTCCGAGGAGCCAAAATCGACCCGGATCATTTCCTTGTTGTAACCAAGGTAAGAACACGGATATCGATAGGACAACGGAGTAGAGCAAGACCAAAACAGTTTGACGTCCAAAATCTACAGTCGCAGTTGAACGCTAGCAACTTTGCCGATCCTGAAGCTCTCAGAGAGTCCAACAATGCCAAGTGAAACAATTGACCTAGAATGGAACCGCTGTCAAAACGCCATCAGAGAAGCTGCATCTGATGTGCTGGGTTTTAAAACGCCACCCCAAAAAAACCCCTGGTTTGACAACGAGTGAAGGCAGGCACATTCAGCGAAGCACGCAGCATACAAGACGACGCTGGACAGAAGGACGAGAGCGGTTCGTGAGCTCTACGAACATAAAAGAAGGGAAGAGCACCGGCTTATCAAAAAGAAAAAGAAAGAGCATGAGAAGCGCACGATCGAGGAAATGGAGAGGTGTTACGGCAGAAATGATGTCCGAAAGTTCTACCAACGGGTAAAACAACTATCCAATGGATACAAAATTCGTACAGAAGCCTGTCGTCACGCAGAGGGACAACTCGTAGTAGATTCGCAGTCGATACTGAGAATTTGGAAAGATCATTTATGTAGATTCTTAAACGGCGAGGAAGACTCCAATACCGCTGAAATTGACGATGATCGAGAATTCCGTTCCCCCGACCTAGACGAAGTCAGGATAGCGATATCGAGACTAAAGTCGAATAAAGCTGCTGGTGCAGACTGCTGGTAGACTTCTGCGGAATTTTTTAAGGCAGCTGGAGATGAGCTGGTAAGGTATATGCAAAAGCTCATCTGTAGGATATGGTCGCAGGAAAACATGCCCGACGAGTGGAACCTCAGTCTCGTTTGCCCGATCCACATGAAAGGAGACCCCTTCAACTGCGCCAACTACCGAGGGATAAGTCTAATTTACATCGCCTATAAGATCCTCCTGCCGGTTTGTGTGAGCGCCTGAAACCATTCGTCAACAACCTAATAGGTCCTTATCAGTGCGGTTTCAGGCCGGGGAAGTCCAAATGTTCACATTGCGGCAGATCCTGGAAAAAAACCAAAGAATTGCAAATCGACACCCACCACCTATTCGTGGATTTCAAGAACGCAAATGACAGCCTGCATAGGGACGAGCTATAGAACACCATGTCTAGTTTTGACATTCCTGCCAAACTCGTCAGGTTGTGCAGGATGACGATAGAGAATTCTCACTGTTCCATCAAGGTCGGTAACGAACTCACAGAGACTTTCAATGTCAAAAAAGGTTTTAGACAAGGCGACGTGCTGTCATGTGATTCCTTTAACATCATCCTGGAAAAGATCGTGCAAGACTCACATGCCAACACCAGAGGCATGAACAACTGCTAGTATACGCGGTTGACATTGACGTGATTGGCAGAACACAGCGACCCGTCAATGAAGCGTTTGCTGGTATTGAAGCGGAGGCGGCCAAAATGGGTTTAGCGGTGAACGAGGGCAATACGAAGTATATGCTGTCATCGAGAAAGGACGCACAACATCGACGGCTTGGCCAAAACGTCTCGTAACTGCTGAAGCCAGCTGCAATGTGCACGGAATTGAGCATTGGTAGGTGTGGCGCAACAATTCCCAACAACACTCCGAAGGCTTCCTTATTCAACCGATAGTATGATGGAGGGCATGGGCCTGTTCATCCAGGTCAAAGTTGTAGACTGCTCTCAACTTGGCGAGATGCCAGCAACGATCCCTGTTAAATGCACAGGTCAAGTTGACATGCAGCCTCCTCGCGGCGCCCTCTCGATAGCCTTTAACGCAACCCCTTAGAGGTGAACTAATGTATGCAGCGGTACATTTGTCCAGGGGTTTAAACCAGGACCCGGTACTCCTGGGTCGGGGGATGCGCGTGGGGTTAACTTCCCCACCGTGTAAAAAAAATATTAGTTCAGAAACAACGACAAGCCTCGGATACAGATGACCTTACTGCTGACGACCATGGACAACGAAATAAGGACAACGATTTTAGGTTCTGCACGTGGAATGTGAGGTCCCTGAACAGACCACGTGCAGCCAATGAACTTGCGGAAGCCCACGAAGCTTATAAGGCCGATATCACCACCATTCACGTGGTGCGGTGGGATGGGCCGGGCAAAAAGAGGATGAAAAGCTGCGATATTTACTTCGGAGATTGCTACAAAGAGCGAAGGTAGCGCTTATTCGAATGTGGGTTTGTTGTTCGAGACAGACTTAGGCAAGAAGTCCTAAGCTTTAAATACATAAGCGAGTGCCTCATAACAATCCGCATCAAGGCTACATTTGGCAACATCAGCCTGATCGCCGCCCACGCCCGATAAAGGTCCGATAAAGATGACGACAGCAAAGATGATTTTTACGATCTCCTAGAAAGAACATACGATCAATACCCCAGCTACGACACCAATATCGTTCTAGGAGATTTCAACGCAAAGCTGGGCAAGGAAGACATCTTTACTAGAGTCATCGGAAAGCATAGCCTGCAAGATAACACGTCCGATAACGGACTTACGCCGTTCCCTGACCTCAACATCCACAAAGGGACCTGGCGGTCATCTGATCAATCAACCGTCAACCAAATTGGTCACATTGCGATCGACGTCAGACACTCCTCCAGCATTTACGATGTTCGAATATTCCGAGGAGCCAAAATCGACCCGGATCATTTCCTTGTTGTAACCAAGGTAAGAACACGGATATCGATAGGACAACGGAGTAGAGCAAGACCAAAACAGTTTGACGTCCAAAATCTACAGTCGCAGTTGAACGCTAGCAACTTTGCCGATCCTGAAGCTCTCAGAGAGTCCAACAATGCCAAGTGAAACAATTGACCTACAATGGAACCGCTGTCAAAACGCCATCAGAGAAGCTGCATCTGATGTGCTGGGTTTTAAAACGCCACCCCAAAAAAACCCCTGGTTTGACAACGAGTGAAGGCAGGCACATTCAGCGAAGCAAGCAGCATACAAGACGACGCTGACAGACGGACGAGAGCGGTTCGTGAGCTCTACGAACATAAAAGAAGGGAAGAGCACCGGCTTATCAAAAAGAAAAAGAAAAAGCATGAGAAGCGCGCGATCGAGGAAATGGAGAGGTGTTACGGCAGAAATAATGTCCGAAAGTTCTACCAACGGGTAAAACAACTATCCAATGGATACAAAATTCGTACAGAAGCCTGTCGTCACGCAGAGGGACAACTCGTAGTAGATTCGCAGTCGATACTGAGAATTTGGAAAGATCATTTCTGTAGACTCTTAAACGGCGAGGAAGACTCCAATACCGCTGAAATTGACGATGATCGAGAATTCCGTTCCCCCGACCTAGACGAAGTCAGGATAGCGATATCGAGACTAAAGTCGAATAAAGCTGCTGGTGCAGACTGCTGGTAGACTTCTGCGGAACTATTTAAGGCAGCTGGAGATGAGCTGGTAAGGTATATGCAAAAACTCATCTGTAGGATATGGTCGCAGGAAAACATGCCCGACGAGTGGAACCTCAGTCTCGTTTGCCCGATCCACATGAAAGGAGACCCCTTCAACTGCGCCAACTACCGAGGGATAAGTCTCCTTAACATCGCCTATAAGATCCTCTCTGCCGGTTTGTGTGAGCGCCTGAAACCATTCGTCAACAACCTAATAGGTCCTTATCAGTGCGGTTTCAGGCCGGGGAAGTCCAAATGTTCACATTGCGGCAGATCCTGGAAAAAAACCCAAGAATTGCAAATCGACACCCACCACCTATTCGTGGATTTCAAGAACGCAAATGACAGCCTGCATAGGGACGAGCTATAGAACACCATGTCTAGTTTTGACATTCCTGCCAAACTCGTCAGGTTGTGCAGGATGACGATAGAGAATTCTCACTGTTCCATCAAGGTCGGTAACGAACTCACAGAGACTTTCAATGTCAAAAAAGGTTTTAGACAAGGCGACGTGCTGTCATGTGATTCCTTTAACATCATCCTGGAAAAGATCGTGCAAGACTCACATGCCAACACCAGAGGCATGAACAACTGCTAGTATACGCGGTTGACATTGACGTGATTGGCAGAACACAGCGACCCGTCAATGAAGCGTTTGCTGGTATTGAAGCGGAGGCGGCCAAAATGGGTTTAGCGGTGAACGAGGGCAATGCGAAGTATATGCTGTCATCGAGAAATGACGCACAACATCGACGGCTTGGCCAAAACGTCTCGTAACTGCTGAAGCCAGCTGCAATGTGCACGGAATTGAGCATTGGTAGGTGTGGCGCAACAATTCCCAACAACACTCCGAAGGCTTCCTTATTCAACCGATAGTATGATGGAGGGCATGGGCCTGTGCATCCAGGTCAAAGTTGTAGACTGCTCTCAACTTGGCGAGATGCCAGCAACGATCCCTGTTAAATGCACAGGTCAAGTTGACATGCAGCCTCCTCGCGGCGCCCTCTCGATAGCCTTTAACGCAACCCCTTAGAGGTGAACTAATGTATGCAGCGGTACATTTGTCCAGGGGTTTAAACCAGGACCCGGTCCTCCTGGGTCGGGGGATGCGCGTGGGGTTTACTTCCCCACCGTGGAAAAAAACATATTAGGTCAGAAACAACGAGAAGCCTCGGATACAGATGACCTTACTGCTGACGACCATGGACAACGAAATAAGGACAACGATTTTCGGTTCTGCACGTGGAATGTGAGGTCCCTGAACAGACCACGTGCAGCCAATGAACTTGCGGAAGCCCACGAAGCTTATAAGGCCGATATCACCACCATTCACGTGGTGCGGTGGGATGGGCCGGGCAAAAAGAGGATGAAAAGCTGCGATATTTACTTCGGAGATTGCTACAAAGAGCGAAGGCAGCTCTTATTCGAATGTGGGTTTGTTGTTCGAGACACACTTAGGCAAGAAGTCCTAAGCTTTAAATACATAAGCGAGTGCCTCATAACAATCCGCATCAAGGCTACATTTGGCAACATCAGCCTGATCGCCGCCCACGCCCGATAAAGGTCCGATAAAGATGACGACAGCAAAGATGATTTTTACGATCTCCTAGAAAGAACATACGATCAATACCCCAGCTACGACACCAATATCGTTCTAGGAGATTTCAACGCAAAGCTGGGCAAGGAAGATATCTTTACTAGAGTCATCGGAAAGCATAGCCTGCAAGATAACACGTCCGATAACGGACTTACGCCGTTCCCTGACCTCAACATCCACAAAGGGACCTGGCGGTCATCTGATCAATCAACCGTCAACCAAATTGGTCACATTGCGATCGACGTCAGACACTCCTCCAGCATTCACGATGTTCGAATATTCCGAGGAGCCAAAATCGACCCGGATCATTTCCTTGTTGTAACCAAGGTAAGAACACGGATATCGATAGGACAACGGAGTAGAGCAAGACCAAAACAGTTTGACGTCCAAAATCTACAGTCGCAGTTGAACGCTAGCAACTTTGCCGATCCTGAAGCTCTCAGAGAGTCCAACAATGCCAAGTGAAACAATCGACCTACAATGGAACCGCTGTCAAAACGCCATCAGAGAAGCTGCATCTGATGTGCTGGGTTTTAAAACGCCACCCCAAAAAAACCCCTGGTTTGACAACGAGTGAAGGCAGGCACATTCAGCGAAGCAAGCAGCATACAAGACGACGCTGACAGACGGACGAGAGCGGTTCGTGAGCTCTACGAACATAAAAGAAGGGAAGAGCACCGGCTTATCAAAAAGAAAAAGAAAAAGCATGAGAAGCGCGCGATCGAGGAAATGGAGAGGTGTTACGGCAGAAATAATGTCCGAAAGTTCTACCAACGGGTAAAACAACTATCCAATGGATACAAAATTCGTACAGAAGCCTGTCGTCACGCAGAGGGACAACTCGTAGTAGATTCGCAGTCGATACTGAGAATTTGGAAAGATCATTTCTGTAGACTCTTAAACGGCGAGGAAGACTCCAATACCGCTGAAATTGACGATGATCGCGAATTCCGTTCCCCCGACCTAGACGAAGTCAGGATAGCGATATCGAGACTAAAGTCGAATAAACCTGCTGGTGCAGACTGCTGGTAGACTTCTGCGGAACTATTTAAGGCAGCTGGAGATGAGCTGGTAAGGTATATGCAAAAACTCATCTGTAGGATATGGTCGCAGGAAAACATGCCCAACGAGTGGAACCTCAGTCTCGTTTGCCCGATCCACATGAAAGGAGACCCCTTCAACTGCGCCAACTACCGAGGGATAAGTCTAATTTACATCGCCTATAAGATCCTCTCTGCCGGTTTGTGTGAGCGCCTGAAACCATTCGTCAACAACCTAATAGGTCCTTATCAGTGCGGTTTCAGGCCGGGGAAGTCCAAATGTTCACATTGCGGCAGATCCTGGAAAAAAACCCAAGAATTGCAAATCGACACCCACCACCTATTCGTGGATTTCAAGAACGCAAATGACAGCCTGCATAGGGACGAGCTATAGAACACCATGTCTAGTTTTGACATTCCTGCCAAACTCGTCAGGTTGTGCAGGATGACGATAGAGAATTCTCGCTGTTCCATCAAGGTCGGTAACGAACTCACAGAGACCTTCAATGTCAAAAAAGGTTTTAGACAAGGCGACGTGCTGTCATGTGATTCCTTTAACATCATCCTGGCAAAGATCGTGCAAGACTCACATGCCAACACCAGAGGCATGAACAACTGCTAGTATACGCGGTTGACATTGACGTGATTGGCAGAACACAGCGACCCGTCAATGAAGCGTTTGCTGGTATTGAAGCGGAGGCGGCCAAAATGGGTTTAGCGGTGAACGACGGCAATACGAAGTATATGCTGTCATCGAGAAAGGACGCACAACATCGACGGCTTGGCCAAAACGTCTCGTAACTGCTGAAGCCAGCTGCAATGTGCACGGAATTGAGCATTGGTAGGTGTGGCGCAACAATTCCCAACAACACTCCGAAGGCTTCCTTATTCAACCGATAGTATGATGGAGGGCATGGGCCTGTGCATCCAGGGCAAAGTTGTAGACTGCTCTCAACTTGGCGAGATGCCAGCAACGATCCCTGTTAAATGCACAGGTCAAGTTGACATGCAGCCTCCTCGCGGCGCCCTCTCGATAGCCTTTAACGCAACCCCTTAGAGGTGAACTAATGTATGCAGCGGTACATTTGTCCAGGGGTTTAAACCAGGACCCGGTCCTCCTGGGTCGGGGGATGCGCGTGGGGTTTACTTCCCCACCGTGGAAAAAAACATATTAGGTCAGAAACAACGAGAAGCCTCGGATACAGATGACCTTACTGCTGACGACCATGCACAACGAAATAAGGACAACGATTTTCGGTTCTGCACGTGGAATGTGAGGTCCCTGAACAGACCACGTGCAGCCAATGAACTTGCGGAAGCCCACGAAGCTTATAAGGCCGATATCACCACCATTCACGTGGTGCGGTGGGATGGGCCGGGCAAAAAGAGGATGAAAAGCTGCGATATTTACTTCGGAGATTGCTACAAAGAGCGAAGGCAGCGCTTATTCGAATGTGGGTTTGTTGTTCGAGACAGACTTAGGCAAGAAGTCCTAGGCTTTAAATACATAAGCGAGTGCCTCATAACAATCCGCATCAAGGCTACATTTGGCAACATCAGCCTGATCGCCGCCCACGCCCGATAAAGGTCCGATAAAGATGACGACAGCAAAGATGATTTTTACGATCTCCTAGAAAGAACATACGATCAATACCCCAGCTACGACACCAATATCGTTCTAGGAGATTTCAACGCAAAGCTGGGCAAGGAAGACATCTTTACTAGAGTCATCGGAAAGCATAGCCTGCAAGATAACACGTCCGATAACGGACTTACGCCGTTCCCTGACCTCAACATCCACAAAGGGACCTGGCGGTCATCTGATCAATCAACCGTCAACCAAATTGGTCACATTGCGATCGACGTCAGACACTCCTCCAGCATTCACGATGTTCGAATATTCCGAGGAGCCAAAATCGACCCGGATCATTTCCTTGTTGTAACCAAGGTAAGAACACGGATATCGATAGGACAACGGAGTAGAGCAAGACCAAAACAGTTTGACTTCCAAAATCTACAGTCGCAGTTGAACGCTAGCAACTTTGCCGATCCTGAAGCTCTCAGAGAGTCCAACAATGCCAAGTGAAACAATCGACCTACAATGGAACCGCTGTCAAAACGCCATCAGAGAAGCTGCATCTGATGTGCTAGGTTTTAAAACGCCACCCCAAAAAAACCCCTGGTTTGACAACGAGTGAAGGCAGGCACATTCAGCGAAGCAAGCAGCATACAAGACGACGCTGACAGACGGACGAGAGCGGTTCGTGAGCTCTACGAACATAAAAGAAGGGAAGAGCACCGGCTTATCAAAAAGAAAAAGAAAAAGCATGAGAAGCGCGCGATCGAGGAAATGGAGAGGTGTTACGGCAGAAATAATGTCCGAAAGTTCTACCAACGGGTAAAACAACTATCCAATGGATACACGCAGATGTCGTCACGCAGAGGGACAACTCGTAGTAGATTCGCAGTCGATACTGAGAATTTGGAAAGATCATTTCTGTAGACTCTTAAACGGCGAGGAAGACTCCAATACCGCTGAAATTGACGATGATCGAGAATTCCGTTCCCCCGACCTAGACGAAGTCAGGATAGCGATATCGAGACTAAAGTCGAATAGAGCTGCTGGTGCAGACTGCTGGTAGACTTCTGCGGAACTATTTAAGGCAGCTGGAGATGAGCTGGTAAGGTATATGCAAAAACTCATCTGTAGGATATGGTCGCAGGAAAACATGCCCGACGAGTGGAACCTCAGTCTCGTTTGCCCGATCCACATGAAAGGAGACCCCTTCAACTGCGCCAACTACCGAGGGATAAGTCTCCTTAACATCGGCTATAAGATCCTCTCTGCCGGTTTGTGTGAGCGCCTGAAACCATTCGTCAACAACCTAATAGGTCCTTATCAGTGCGGTTTCAGGCCGGGGAAGTCCAAATGTTCACATTGCGGCAGATCCTGGAAAAAAACCCAAGAATTGCAAATCGACACCCACCACCTATTCGTGGATTTCAAGAACGCAAATGACAGCCTGCATAGGGACGAGCTATAGAACACCATGTCTAGTTTTGACATTCCTGCCAAACTCGTCAGGTTGTGCAGGATGACGATAGAGAATTCTCGCTGTTCCATCAAGGTCGGTAACGAACTCACAGAGACCTTCAATGTCAAAAAAGGTTTTAGACAAGGCGACGTGCTGTCATGTGATTCCTTTAACATCATCCTGGAAAAGATCGTGCAAGACTCACATGCCAACACCAGAGGCATGAACAACTGCTAGTATACGCGGTTGACATTGACGTGATTGGCAGAACACAGCGACCCGTCAATGAAGCGTTTGCTGGTATTGAAGCGGAGGCGGCCAAAATGGGCTTAGCGGTAAACGAGGGCAATACGAAGTATATGCTGTCATCGAGAAAGGACGCACAACATCGACGGCTTGGCCAAAACGTCACCATAGGCAGCTATAACTTCGAGGTAGTGAACAGTACGAACAACACCAGCACCGAGATTACTCTTGCCAATTGCTATTTCTTTGGGCTCAAGAGACAATTGAGTAGTAGAGCCATCTCTCGAAGGACCAAGCTAACATTATATAACACCTTGATCGTGCCTGTCCTGCTCTATCGACAATCAGAAAAGCGGATGATGAAGCACTTGGTCTTTTCGAGAGAAAAGTTCTGCGTTCAATCTGTGGTCCTGTCTGCGTTGATGGTTATTGGAGAAGAAGATTCAACCACGAACTGTACGGGCTGTACAGCGGCATGAGCCTAGTCAGGCGTCTACGGATTCAACGTCTAAGATGGCTGGGCCATGTAGAGCGCATGGACAATACTGCTCCAGCCCGAAGAGTCTTCGACTCCGAACCGAAAATTTGTTAACTGACACTGCATCTGCAATATCCAATGGGTTAAGAGAATCCCTCAACCTAAGCTTTTTAATTTGTTCGATTATATATCTTTTTTTCTCCATTTTAAATGCTGCAGCAATTGAAACAACACTCAATTCATATTTTAATTGCACGAAAGGACAAAATTCACGAATTTATTTCAAATAGTGAATTATTTAACTGTCATAATTGTAAGATGTCAGTCGTCATGAATTTCACTTCAAGTGATTTCAAAAAAATCTCGAAATTATGAAAACGAGTGAGATGTAGAACACTGAAAACAAATTCACTCGATTTGCAAATCCGATTTCGACTCATTTTCACTCGATTTCTGGAACCTAACTGATAGTTTTCTGCCATAACGACAACAAACGGCAATACAGAAAGCAACCGGTATTCTGTGTGCCGTTTTTTGTCGTGTACAAACGTCAGCTGTTGTTATCAGTCGTTGATCTATCCCATTTTTTAATTGCCTAAGTCGTTTCGACACGACATTCTTTCATAAAAACGATGTTTCAGTCGTTGGGATTTGAGTGGACGACAGCAAAGCGACAACAATCAGAACTGGAAACAAAATTACATAAACACCCCCATTGCAAAATCTGCCGACGGGAATCGTCCACCGATATCGAAAATTTGCGATTCCGAAATCCTATCGAAGTGAATCGTCCGTATGTCGATAATGTTAATTGAGATTTACTGCATTCTTAAATCCGATCGAATCGAATCACTCTATACAAACAAATCCGCATCAAAATCGTAGCGGATTCTTATAAGTGGAGAAGTTTACTAGTAAAGATGTAAGTTATTTTTATTATCATTAGCATTACTTAACAAATGAAATAGTAGGAAGAAAACTACATACAGGGAAAAACTCAAAGTGCTGCTCCAGAAATTCCTGACAGCGAAAAACTTAACAAATATACGCTATGAAGTGTGAAAAAAGAGTGAATCAATCTTTCTTTTTTCATTAAAATAGCTGCAATGTTCCAGCTGCAATGTGCACCGAATTGAGGATTTTGGTAGGTGTGGCGCAACAATTCCCAACAACACTCCGAAGGCTTCCTTATTCAACCGATAGTATGATGGAGGGCATGGGCCTGTGCATCCAGGGCAAAGTTGTTGACTGCTCTCAACTTGGCGAGATGCCAGCAACGATCCCTGTTAAATGCACGATGATCGACGAGAATTCCGTCCCCCTGACCTAGACGAAGTCACGATAGCGATATCGAGACTAAAGTCGAATAAAGCTGCTGGTGCAAAAGGACTGTCTGCGGAACTGTTTAAGGCAGCTGGAGATGAGCTGGTAAGGTACATGCAAAAACTCATCTGTAGGATATGGTCGCAGGAAAGCATGCACGACGTGTGGAACCTCAGTATCGTCTGCCCGATCCACAAGAAAGGAGACCCCTTCAACTGCGCCAACTACCGAGGGATAAGTCTCCTTAACATCGCCTATAAGATCCTCTCTGCCGTTTTGTGTGAGCGCCTGAAACCATTCGTCAACAACCTGATAGGTCCTTATCAGGGCGGTTTCAGGCCGGGGAAGTCCACCATCGAACAAATGTTCACATTGCGGCAGATCCTGGAAAAAACCCAAGAATTGCAAATCGACACCCACCACCTATTCGTGGATTTCAAGGCCGCATATGACAGCGTGCATAGGGACGAGATATACAACGCCGTGTCTAGTTTTGACATTCCTGCCAAACTCGTCAGGTTGTGCAGGATGAAGATAGAGAATTCTCGCTGTTTCATTAAGGTCGGTAACGAACTCACAGAGACCTTCAATGTCAAAAAAGGTTTTAGACAAGGCGACGAGCTGTCATGTGATTTCTATATCATCATCCTGGAAAAGATCGTGCAAGACTCACATGCCAACACCAAGGCATGAACAACTGCTAGCATACGCGGTTGACATTGACGTGATTGGCATAACACAGCGAGTCGTCAATGAAGCGTTTGCTGGTATTGAAGCGGAGGCGGCCAAAATGGGTTTAGCGGTAAACGAGGGCAATACGAAGTATATGCTGTCATCGAGAAAGGACGCACAACATCGACGGCTTGGCCAAAACGTCACCATAGGCAGCTATAACTTCGAGGTAGTGAACAGTATGAACAACACCAGCACCGAGATTTCTCTTGCCAATCGCTATTTCTTTGGGCTCAAGAGATAATTGGGTAGTAGAGTCCTCTCTCGAAGGACCAAGCTAACATTATATAACACCTTCGCGCGGAGACAAGGACAGTCAGAAAAGCGGATGATGAAGCACTTGGTCTTTTCGAGAGAAAAGTTCTGCGTTCAATCTTTGGTCCTGTCTGCGTTGATGGTTATTGGAGAAGAAGATTCAACCACGAACTGTACGGGCTGTAGAGCGGCATAAGCCTAGTCAGGCGTCTACGGATTCAACGTCTAAGATGGCTGGGCCATGTAGAGCGCATGGACAATACTGCTCCAGCCCGAAGAGTCTTCGACTCCGAACCGAAAATTTGTTAACTGACACTGCATCTGCAATATCCAATGGGTTAAGAGAATCCCTCAACCTAAGCTTTTTAATTTTTTCGATTATATATCTTTTTTTCTCCATTTTAAATGCTGCAGCAATTGAAACAACACTCAATTCATATTTTAATTGCACGAAAGGACAAAATTTACGAATTTATTTCAAATAATGAATTATTTAACTGTCATAATTGTAAGATGTCAGTCGTCATGAATTTCACTTCAAGTGATTTCAAAAAAATCTCGAAATTATGAAAACGAGTGAGATGTAGAACACTGAAAACAAATTCACTCGATTTGCAAATCCGATTTCGACTCATTTTCACTCGATTTCTGGAACCTAACTGATAGTTTTCTGCCATAACGACAACAATACAGAAAGCAATCGGTATTCTGTGTGCCGTTTTTTGTCGTGTACAAACGTCAGCTGTTGTTATCAGTCGTTGATCTATCCCATTTTTTAATTGCCTAAGTCGTTTCGACACGACATTCTTTCATAAAAACGATGTTTCAGTCGTTGGGATTTGAGTGGACGACAGCAAAGCGACAACAATCAGAACTGGAAACAAAATTACATAAACACCCCCATTCCAAAATCTGCCGACGGGAATCGTCCACCGATATCGAAAATTTGCGATTCCGAAATCCTATCGAAGTGAATCGTCCGTATGTCGATAATGTTAATTGAGATTTACTGCATTCTTAAATCCGATCGAATCGAATCACTCTATACAAACAAATCCGCATCAAAATCGTAGCGGATTCTTATAAGTGGAGAAGTTTACTAGTAAAGATGTAAGTTATTTTTATTATCATTAGCATTACTTAACAAATGAAATAGTAGGAAGAAAACTACATACAGGGAAAAACTCAAAGTGCTGCTCCAGAAATTCCTGACAGCGAAAAACTTAACAAATATACGCTATGAAGTGTGAAAAAAGAGTGAATCAATCTTTCTTTTTTCATTAAAATAGCTGCAATGTTCCAGCTGCAATCTGCACCGAATTGAGGATTTTGGTAGGTGTGGCGCAACAATTCCCAACAACACTCCGAAGGCTTCCTTATTCAACCGATAGTATGATGGAGGGCATGGGCCTGTGCATCCAGGGCAAAGTTGTTGACTGCTCTCAACTTGGCGAGATGCCAGCAACGATCCCTGTTAAATGCACGATGATCGACGAGAATTCCGTCCCCCTGACCTAGACGAAGTCACGATAGCGATATCGAGACTAAAGTCGAATAAAGCTGCTGGTGCAAAAGGACTGTCTGCGGAACTGTTTAAGGCAGCTGGAGATGAGCTGGTAAGGTACATGCAAAAACTCATCTGTAGGATATGGTCGCAGGAAAGCATGCACGACGTGTGGAACCTCAGTATCGTCTGCCCGATCCACAAGAAAGGAGACCCCTTCAACTGCGCCAACTACCGAGGGATAAGTCTCCTTAACATCGCCTATAAGATCCTCTCTGCCGTTTTGTGTGAGCGCCTGAAACCATTCGTCAACAACCTGATAGGTCCTTATCAGGGCGGTTTCAGGCCGGGGAAGTCCACCATCGAACAAATGTTCACATTGCGGCAGATCCTGGAAAAAACCCAAGAATTGCAAATCGACACCCACCACCTATTCGTGGATTTCAAGGCCGCATATGACAGCGTGCATAGGGACGAGATATACAACGCCGTGTCTAGTTTTGACATTCCTGCCAAACTCGTCAGGTTGTGCAGGATGAAGATAGAGAATTCTCGCTGTTTCATTAAGGTCGGTAACGAACTCACCGAGACCTTCAATGTCAAAAAAGGTTTTAGACAAGGCGACGAGCTGTCATGTGATTTCTATATCATCATCCTGGAAAAGATCGTGCAAGACTCACATGCCAACACCAAGGCATGAACAACTGCTAGCATACGCGGTTGACATTGACGTGATTGGCATAACACAGCGAGTCGTCAATGAAGCGTTTGCTGGTATTGAAGCGGAGGCGGCCAAAATGGGTTTAGCGGTAAACGAGGGCAATACGAAGTATATGCTGTCATCGAGAAAGGACGCACAACATCGACAGCTTGGCCAAAACGTCACCATAGGCAGCTATAACTTCGAGGTAGTGAACAGTATGAACAACACCAGCACCGAGATTTCTCTTGCCAATCGCTATTTCTTTGGGCTCAAGAGATAATTGAGTAGTAGAGTCCTCTCTCGAAGGACCAAGCTAACATTATATAACACCTTCGCGCGGAGACAAGGACAGTCAGAAAAGCGGATGATGAAGCACTTGGTCTTTTCGAGAGAAAAGTTCTGCGTTCAATCTTTGGTCCTGTCTGCGTTGATGGTTATTGGAGAAGAAGATTCAACCACGAACTGTACGGGCTGTAGAGCGGCATGAGCCTAGTCAGGCGTCTACGGATTCAACGTCTAAGATGGCTGGGCCATGTAGAGCGCATGGACAATACTGCTCCAGCCCGAAGAGTCTTCGACTCCGAACCGAAAATTTGTTAACTGACACTGCATCTGCAATATCCAATGGGTTAAGAGAATCCCTCAACCTAAGCTTTTTAATTTGTTCGATTATATATCTTTTTTTCTCCATTTTAAATGCTGCAGCAATTGAAACAACACTCAATTCATATTTTAATTGCACGAAAGGACAAAATTCACGAATTTATTTCAAATAGTGAATTATTTAACTGTCATAATTGTAAGATGTCAGTCGTCATGAATTTCACTTCAAGTGATTTCAAAAAAATCTCGAAATTATGAAAACGAGTGAGATGTAGAACACTGAAAACAAATTCACTCGATTTGCAAATCCGATTTCGACTCATTTTCACTCGATTTCTGGAACCTAACTGATAGTTTTCTGCCATAACGACAACAAACGGCAATACAGAAAGCAACCGGTATTCTGTGTGCCGTTTTTTGTCGTGTACAAACGTCAGCTGTTGTTATCAGTCGTTGATCTATCCCATTTTTTAATTGCCTAAGTCGTTTCGACACGACATTCTTTCATAAAAACGATGTTTCAGTCGTTGGGATTTGAGTGGACGACAGCAAAGCGACAACAATCAGAACTGGAAACAAAATTACATAAACACCCCCATTCCAAAATCTGCCGACGGGAATCGTCCACCGATATCGAAAATTTGCGATTCCGAAATCCTATCGAAGTGAATCGTCCGTATGTCGATAATGTTAATTGAGATTTACTGCATTCTTAAATCCGATCGAATCGAATCACTCTATACAAACAAATCCGCATCAAAATCGTAGCGGATTCTTATAAGTGGAGAAGTTTACTAGTAAAGATGTAAGTTATTTTTATTATCATTAGCATTACTTAACAAATGAAATAGTAGGAAGAAAACTACATACAGGGAAAAACTCAAAGTGCTGCTCCAGAAATTCCTGACAGCGAAAAACTTAACAAATATACGCTATGAAGTGTGAAAAAAGAGTGAATCAATCTTTCTTTTTTCATTAAAATAGCTGCAATGTTCCAGCTGCAATCTGCACCGAATTGAGGATTTTGGTAGGTGTGGCGCAACAATTCCCAACAACACTCCGAAGGCTTCCTTATTCAACCGATAGTATGATGGAGGGCATGGGCCTGTGCATCCAGGGCAAAGTTGTTGACTGCTCTCAACTTGGCGAGATGCCAGCAACGATCCCTGTTAAATGCACGATGATCGACGAGAATTCCGTCCCCCTGACCTAGACGAAGTCACGATAGCGATATCGAGACTAAAGTCGAATAAAGCTGCTGGTGCAAAAGGACTGTCTGCGGAACTGTTTAAGGCAGCTGGAGATGAGCTGGTAAGGTACATGCAAAAACTCATCTGTAGGATATGGTCGCAGGAAAGCATGCACGACGTGTGGAACCTCAGTATCGTCTGCCCGATCCACAAGAAAGGAGACCCTTTCAACTGCGCCAACTACCGAGGGATAAGTCTCCTTAACATCGCCTATAAGATCCTCTCTGCCGTTTTGTGTGAGCGCCTGAAACCATTCGTCAACAACCTGATAGGTCCTTATCAGGGCGGTTTCAGGCCGGGGAAGTCCACCATCGAACAAATGTTCACATTGCGGCAGATCCTGGAAAAAACCCAAGAATTGCAGATCGACACCCACCACCAATTCGTGGATTTCAAGGCCGCATATGACAGCGTGCATAGGGACGAGCTATACAAGGCCATGTCTAGTTTTGGCATTCCTGCCAAACTCGGCAGGTTGTGCAGGATGACGATAGAGAGGTCTCGCTGGTCCATCAAGGTCGGTAACGAACTCACACAGACCTTCAATGTCAAAAAAGGTTTTAGACAAGGCGACGCGCTGTCATGTGATTTGTATAACATCATCCTGGAAAAGATCGTGAAAGACTAAATGCCAACACCAAAGGCATGAACAACTGCTAGTATACGCGGTTGACATTGACGTGATTGGCAGAACACAGCGACCCGTCAATGAAGCGTTTGCTGGTATTGAAACGGAGGCGGGCAAAATGGGTTTAGCGGTGAACGAGGGCAATACGAAGTATATGCTGTCATCGAGAAAGGACGCACAACATCGACGGCTTGGCCAAAACGTTACCACAGGCAGTACGAACAACACCAGCACCGAGATTACTCTTGCCAATCGCTGTTTCTTTGGGATCAAGAGGCAATTGAGTAGTAGAATCCTCTCTCGAAGGACCAAGCTAACATTATATAACACCGTGATCATCCCTGTCCTGCTCTATCGTGCGGAGACAAGGACGATCATAAAAGCGGGGTGAAGCACTTGGTCTTTTTGAGAGAAAAGTTCTGCGTTCAATCTTTGGTCCTGTCTGCGTTGATGGTTATTGGAGAAGAAGATTCAACCACGAACTGTACGGGCTGTATAGCGGCATGAGCCTAGTCAGGCGTCTACGGATTCAACGTCTAATATGTCTGGGCCATGTAGAGCGCATGGACAACACTGCTCCAGCCGAAGAGTCTTGGACTCCGAACCGAAAATTTGTTAACTGACACTGCATCTGCAATATCCAATTGGTTAAAAGAATCCATCAACCTACGCTTTCTAATTTTTTCGATTTCATATCTTTTTTTCTCCATTTTAAATGCTGCAGCAATTGAATCAACACTCAATTCTTATTTTAATTGCACAAAAGGACAAAATTCACGAATTTATTTCAAATAATGAATTATTTAACTGTCATAATTGTAAGATGTCAGTCGTCATGAATTTCACTTCAAGTGATTTCAAAAAAATCTCGAAATTATGAAAACGAGTGAAATGTTGAACACTGAAAACAAATTCACTCGATTTGCAAATCCGATTTCGATTCATTTTCACTCGATTTCTGGAACCTAACTGATAGTTTTCTGCCATAACGACAACAAACGGCAAGACAGAAAGCCAGCGGTATTCTAAAAACGACGTTTCTGTTGTTGGGATTTGAGTGGACGACAGCAAAGGGACAGTAATCAGAACTGGAAACAAAATTACATAAGCACCCCCATTCCAAAATCTGCCGATGTGAATCGTCCACCGATATCGAAAATTTGCGATTCCGAAATCCTATCGAAGTGAATCGTCCGTATGTCGATAATGTTAATTGAGATTTACTGCATTCTTAAATCCGATCGAATCGAATCACTCTATACAAACAGATCCGCATCAAAATCGTTGCGGATTGTTATAAGTTTACTAGTAAAGATGTAAGTTATTTTTATTATCAATAGCATTACGTAACAAATGAAATTGTAGGAAGAAAACTACATACAGGGAAAAACTCAAAGTGCTGCTCCAGAAATTCCTGACAGCGAAAAACTTAACAAATATACGCTATGAAGTGTGAAAAAAGAGTGAATCAATCTTTCTTTTTTCATTAGAATTACTGCAATGAAGCTAGCTGCAATGTGCCAGCTGCAATGTGCACGGAATTGAGGATTTTGGTAGGTGTGGCGCAACAATTCCCAACAACACTCCGAAGGTTTCCTTATTTAACCGATAGTATGATGGAGGGCATGGGCCTGTGCATCCAGGGCAAAGTTGTTGACTGCTCTGACCTTGGCGAGATGCCAACAACGATCCCTGTTAAATGCACAGGTCAAGTTGACATACAGCCTCCTCGCGGCGCCCTCTCGGTAGCCTTTATAGCAACCGCTTAGAGGTGAACTAATGTATGCAGCGGCACCCTTGTCCAGGGGTTTAAGCCAGGACCCGGTCCTCCTGGGTCGGGGGATGCGCTTGGGGTTAACTTCCCCACCGTGTAAAAAAAAATATTAGGTCAGAAACAACGAGAAGCCTCGGATACAGAGGACCTTACTGCTGACGACCATGGACAACGAAATAAGGACAACGATTTTCGGTTCTGCACGTGGAATGTGAGGTCCCTGAACAGACCACGTGCAGCCGATGAACTTGCTGAAGCTCTCGAAGCTTATAAGGCCGATATCACCACCATTCAGGTGGTGTGGTGAGATGGGCCGGGCAAAGAGAGGATGAAAAGCTGCGATATTTAGGAGATTTCTACAAGGAGCGAAGGTAGCGCTTATTCGGATGTGGGTTTGTTCTGCGAGGCAGACTTAGGCAAGAAGTCCTAAGCTTTAAATACATAAGCGAGTGCCTCATAACAATCCGCATCAGGGGTAAATTCGGCAACATCAGCCTGATCGGCGCCCACGCCCGATAAAGGTCCGATAAAGATGACGACAGCAAAGATGATTTTTACGATCTCCTAGAAAGAACATACGATCAATACCCCAGCTACGACACCTAGATCGTTGTAGGAGACCAGATCGGTCACATTGCGATCGACGTAAGACACTCCTCCAGCATTCTCGATGTCCGAACATTCCGAGGAGCTAACATCGACTCGGATCATTTCCTTGTTGTAACCAAGGTAAGAACACGGATATCGATAGGACAACGGAGTAGAACAAGACCAAAACAGTTTGACGTCGGAAAGCTACAGTCGCAGTTGACCGCTAGCAACTTTGCCGATCCTGAAGCTCTCAGAGAGTCCAACCCTGCCAAGCGAAACAATCGACCAACAATGGAACCGTTGTCAAAAGGCCATCAGAGAAGCTGCATCTGATGTGCTGGGTTTTAAAACGCCATCCCAAAAAAAACCCTGGTTTGACAACGAGTGCAGGCAGGCACATTCATCGAAGCAAGCAACATACAAGACGACGCTGGACAGAAGGACGAGAGCGGTTCGTGAGCTCTACGAACTTAAAAGAAGGGAAGAGCACCGGCTAATCAAAAAGAAAAAGAAAGAGCATGAGAAGGCAGCTGGAAATGAGCTGGTAAGGTACATGGTCGGAGGAAAGCATCCCTGACGAGTGGAATGTCAGTATCGTTTGCCCGATCCACAAGAAAGGATACCCCTTCAACTGCGCCAAATACCGAGGGATAAGTCTCCTTAACATCGCTTATAAGATCCTCTCTGCCGTTTTGTGTGAGCGCCTGAAACCATTCGTCAACAACCTGATAGGTCCTTATCAGTGCGGTTTCAGGCCGGGGAAGTCCACCATCGACCAAATGTTCACATTACGGCAGATCCTGGAAAAAACCCAAGAATTGCAGATCGACACCCACCACCAATTCGTGAACTTCAATGAAATAAGCACAATTATCGACAGCTTCCAGAAAGTAGGTCACACTTTTTATGCTGACGACCTTATAATCTATTCAAAATGCAAAGACCTTTCTTTGCTGGCTGATATCTTCCGCCGCATTATTGAAGCTCTGCTGAGCTGGGGCAAATATTCAGTTTCTATTATCTCTTGCTCAAAGTCCGAAATACTTCAAATTTGTTAAAAGTATAGCTGCAGCAAAACCATCACCGTAAATTTAAACAACACATACATAAATACATGTAAATTTCATTAAAATTCTTGGGGTGATATTCGATTCAAAATTTAACTTTAAAAATCATTGTACACAGGTTAGACAAAATCTTACTGCGTAATTAACGTTAACGTAATTAAGTACCGTTCCTCACAAAATAGTCGCTCTAATGTTAATACCCTTATAACTTTAATTAAGCTAATAATATTAACCAAGATAGATTATGGTCTACCAATCTACGGGAAATGCGGCAAATCCTCACTACAGCTAATCAAAATACCTTACCACAATGCCGTCAGAACAAGTTTGAAAGCTCTCCGCTCAACTCCAACAACAATATTCTCACCGAAGCAGGACTCCCTCAACTAGAGGATCTGTCCTCTTCTGTCCGACTTCCTTACTTGTACCATCATCCAAAAAATGAATTCACCACATAAATCTCCTATCCACATTGGGGTAAAAAAAGCGTTAAAACGGAATAGGAAACTAAGGCTTCAATCGACCTTATGCAAAGCGCTTACATCATCTGAAGATTTCGACATTCCTATCTCAATTAAGAATCACAAAATCATTGGCCAACCGCCGTGGACCATTTCAGACCAGGCGATCAACACAGACTTATGCCAATACGCTAAATCCACAACCAGCAACGACATATACAAGGCTTTATACCTTAACATTACCGAAGAGTACAAATCCTTCGCCTGGAAACTCCTCTTCACCGACGCCTCTAAAACGGACAAGCATATATCTTTTGCAGTCGTCGATGAAAATGGTTTCGTGGTCTCTAAAGGATTACTAACACATTCCACGTCAACATTTACAGCAGAAGCATTCGCTTTACTCAAAGCAATAAGGTATGCGCAAAAAACAAAGACCGTAATATTCTCCGACAGCCTATCCACAATATCTGATGTAAAAAATATCTCAAACTCCACCGCAATCATCGATACGATACGCGACGTCCTAGTATCAAACAAAGACACACTGAAGATTGTTTGGGTCCCCAGCCATATCGGGATCAGAGGGAACGAGGCGGCTGATACAGCAGCCAAGGCAGCTATAAAGGAACCTTCAATACATTTCTACCAATACAAAAGAAAAGGAACTATCTTCTAGTAAATTGAAAATTTAAGAAAAAAACGCTTGGGCAAATTACAACCACACATACAAAAATGTCAATCCCGATGGTGTCAAAGCAATCTACCCTAACAATGTCCCTCGTAAGAAACTTACAACATACATAAGGCTCAGACTGGGCCACTCTTACATTACGCATAAACACCTATTCAACTCCCGCACTATACCATTTTTGCGACGAACAGCCCACCCTTACCATGGCACATCTACTTTTCTGCAATAAAATCAATTCAACCTGCAAAGACAAAATGGGTCATAATCTCTCCTACCTCTTATCAAATATTAACCTTGATCATATTAACAATGTGTATAATATACTACTGACTCTAAAGCTTGAAAATTCTATTTAACATTCACAATTTGTTTCGATCCAGTCGAAAGCCCTGGCAGCTAGCTCTAGCTTTAAAAATATTGATTTTTTGTAATTTAATTACATGTCAATAAAATTATAATAATAATAATAATTAATCGTCCAGTATTTGATAATTTCATTTTAAAGCTACTAAAACAGCTTCATGTCGGAAAATTGCCGCAAAAGTTCCAGATGTGACTTAAGGTCAGAGGATCGTGCAGTTCTTCCTGTCATTGTGTGGTACAATTGTTGATGACAGGGATGCTACGAATTTATTTATTTATTTATTTATTTACAGTATTAAATTATAATAATTGTTTTATATAGCACTAGCCACTAGGGTTTTCGGCTATAATATATAAGAAGCCCATGTTAAATTTTCTTATTTAAATCTAATGTTTTTAAAATGTCTTGTATTATTTTAATGTTGCAGTCTGTTGGAGAGGCAAGGAGTTCGGCAAAAGATCGATTTGGGGATATGTTTTTTTGTTTTTTGTTTTATTGCATAGCAGTCACAGATTAGGTGTTTTGTGGTCAGTAAAACATTTGAGTTACAAAGGTGGCAAGTGGGTGGATTGGTTTTGTTCATCAGATACCCATGAGTCAAATTAGTGTGCCCTAGTCGAAGCCTAGTAAAATTTTGTATTGATTTTCTAGAGCAGTTGTTTGGGAAAGTGGCATTTTGTCCTTTCGGGTTGATTGTAGAATAGTGGTGTGTGTACTTCGCCCATTCCTCTTTTTCTTTTTGAATACGGTGGGAGTTGTTGCATTTAATTATTTCTTTCTTGTTGTAGGTCCAATAAGTTACGAGTGGTTCTTTTGCAGCTGCTTTTGCTTTCGAGTCCGCTACTTCGTTTCCTTTTATACCCACGTGTCCAGGGATCCAAATTAATTGTGTTCTATTGTTTGCTATCAGCCTGTCTCGCATTGTTGGAATGATAGGGATTTTGTTATTCAAATTTTCAATTACGTCAATTGTTGATAGGCTATCAGTGAAGATTTTCATTTTTTTTTTGTTTTTATGATAGCTTGCAATATGGCTGTTGCTTCTGCAGTGAACGCGGAGGAAAAACGTGGTAGGAGCCCTTTGGATATTGTTTTTCCAGTTTCGTCTACAACAGCAAAAGCTGTTCCGGATTCAGATTCAGGGTAATTTGGAAGTCTCTTTTTTGCCATAATATTTTTGGAGATTTCAAGAATTTGTTTATTGCTTAGTGAGGTCACTTTTAAGATAATTTTTGATGTGAGGAAATCTGTTCTGTTTTTGATTGATGGAATGCCAGATTCGGTAAGCATGTTTACCGCTCATTTTTCACATAGCCAGATCAATTGTGGATGGGCGATTCCACCACGACCGATCCGTTGCGCAACGGGCTGAGCTCCTCCGGTTTAGTACAGCGGTATCCAGCCGAGACATTCGGGATGTTGCTAAGCAGCACCAAAATTTCTGGTGGCTGGAGACCGAGGGAACTCCAGCGTCGAACCCTTTAGACCCGGGGTAGAAAGGGTTGTGCGTTCCCCCTTATGGGGCGCAGTCGGTCTCTGTCTTGTAGCGGATTAGATGGAAATCTATCAGCCGCAACATACGGCCGACTTATATATCTTAAGGTAGTTTCTTAAGTTGTATATATGTGTATAAAAAAAATGTATGTATATATATAATACATATAAAAAAAATAAAACAAATAACAAAAAAAAAATGTATATGTGTATACATGACGATACATGTATACATTGTGTATATTATGCATATATGCGTAAAGACATGTTTATAAGGGTACATACAAGTGTATATGCATATATACGTAGGTTAGCTTAAGTTAGTTTGTAGGTTTTATTTGAAGGTAGAATGTAAGTTATCTTGTAAGTTTTTATATAAGCCGTCCAGTCATTAAGTTTTCCAATTTTTTCTTAATAGTAACATTTTCTTTTTAAATTTTCATTTATATTTTACTCCGGTAGATAAGGTCGAAAGACATAGATTAAGAATAAGTTTAGCTTAGAGTGCCCGCCTAGGGCCAGTAACTTAGAAATAAAACATTGTTCGTCTAACTAGTTTTAAGCATTTTTGTCTAGTATGTAAGTTGTTATGAATTCAATAATAAAAATGAAGTAAAAAAAAACAAAAAAAAGACTTAAATAGAGTGCAATGAACTGGATCATATGAAAATGGTCCAGCCATATGATCTTAAAGTCACAGTGTGGTTAACGAAAGTGAATTTTCATATTTTGTGGTCGGTTAGAGTTTTGTGGATCGGTTACAGGAGCGGGTAGACCAAATCTTGGCGCTCCTGCAGAGCCAACCACGTCAAACATTTTAATGTCTGCGCAGACGAACGAGTTCACTTACAAGATCCTTGCAGTGAATGCAAATTCATTGATAGGGAAAAACCCTCGAAAAAACGAGCTCTATGAACTTTTGGACGACCAAAGCCCAGAGCTGATGCTGATTAGCGAAACCAAGCTAAATCGGAGTGGCATACTGGAGCACAGCAATTATAATGTTATTAGAAGAGACCGACCCAATTCCAGGGGTGGAGGCGGTGTTGCGATCTTCATAAAAAATAACATTAAACACAAGGTAGTGTATAATAGTAAAGTACGAAGATTTCTAGAGTTGGAGGCCTGCATCGTGTGCATTTCGCTCCGAAGTGGAAGGAGGTTGTATGCGGTGTCGGTCTACTTCTCTGGCAACCCTAGTTCCAGAACAACTATATCAGAGCTCGACTCATTCTTTCGATGTCTGAGGCTGGACTCGGAGGAGAACTATTTCATTTTGGTCGGGGACTTTAATGCCCGACATGGATATTGGGGGAACATGGTTCCCAATACCAGAGGGGACCAGCTTTATAACTGGTTTTGCTTACACAGTGTCGAGTATAGAACCGATTTGAAAGCAACAGAGATCTCGTCTTATCCCAGAAGCGGCTCATATCTGGATCTTGTGCTGTTAGATGCAAGACTGCAGCTGACAGACACAAACGTACAAACGGTAAACTGCTTGAACACATTCGTGTATCTCAGTGACCATTGCGAACTTAGTGCCGAAATCAAGATCCCCAACGACATTGCGGAATTAGGAGAGTTTGCTCCAACGTACCCCTACAATTATAGTAGGGCTCGATGGACACGCTTCTCTAGACAAATGACGAGAGCAATCTCTTCGAACGCGCTCCACATACCGTCCAATAGAAGCTTGACAATCGAAGAGATTGACATGTATCTAATGCGATTGGACGAAACAATTAAAACGATGGACAGTACGATACCACGATATTTACACACTAATAACCAAAACTTGTACCGCAATGCGACAATTGACGCACTCCACCACCGAAAAAGTAGACTCCTGTCAAGATTAAAAACCTTGTACAGGCAGTATACTGACACTGAAGGACACTGAAATCGCTAATTAAGAACATTCAGACAATAATTGTCCAAAATAACAGACTTTCTGCTAATTCGTACTGGAACGATGAGATTCGGGCTGTGAGATCTAACAACCCGAGTATGTTTCCTCAAATAAATAAATTCTTCAGAAGTAAGAAGCAAAGCGATCTTCCGTGTCTTAAGTTTCCCAGCACGACGGACAATGAACAAGTACTGACTACAGCAGGTATTGATCCAGATAACGCCGTACTCGACGATAATTTTTTGTGGTGGAAGATCCGCAAGAAAAAGTGGAGGTACTTGGCGCGGTCTTTCAAGAAGTGTACAAGGTGAATGAGAGTATTCGCCCGAACCACGACCTGGAGAACCGCGTACTGGCTAACAACACTCTTCTTCGTGAGGATCTGCAACAATGGCGATCTGAGAACACTGGCTTTGTCGTGTTCAATGATGATAACATGGCAGATAATGCCATCGCCGACGAAGGGGTTCATCCCCCGTTCATATCGAAGACAGAACTCCAAGCGGTCTTCGAATCAATAAAGAAGAAAAAGTTTGTTGGAATTGACGGGATCTCCAACATTGTGCTAAGACACCTCCCCCTGGAAGTGGTTAATATGTACACAATCCTGTTTAACAATGCTCTGAATAATGCACATTATCCGGAGCATTGGAAAACGGCTATTGTGCAACCCATGTCCAAGAGAGCAAAAGATTCTTCGAATCCATGCAACCTGCGGTCAATAAGTCTCCTGCCGAATATCAGCAAGGTATTCGAGAAAGTGATAAATAGTGTTCTGATCAACTGGACTAAGGACAAAAATATAATTCCGGATAACCAATTCGGTTTCAAAGCGGGGCATGACACTATTCATGCCGCGTCGAAACTGTTGTCGGATATCCAATGGAACAAGAGCCAGAAACAATGTACGGGTGCATGCTTGATTGACCTGGAGAAGGCACCGTATGGTTAGAAGGAGTTTTCTACAAGCTCAATCGGCTAGGCATTAGCAAACCACTGCTGTACCTTCTGTGTAACATGCTTACCGGTAGACGGTTCGTAGTCAAGAATGGCAATGTGACCTCCGCATGTATATTTGAGGTAAAAAATGGTCTCCAACAGGGTGCCGTTAACTCGCCGGTCCTGTTCAACATTTACTTTAACGATCTGTTAAGTTCTCTTCCTCATGCAATTGCGTACGCCGATGACTTGATCGTGTACAGATCAGGCAAAAAGATCGAGGAAATCACTACTCTCACGCAGGGTGACTTCGACTCATTCATGAGAAGTTGCGATGACTGGAAGTTGAGTATTAACTTCCGGAAATCGAAAACCATTCTGTTCAGAACGCCGTTGTATAAGGCCTCGGCGGATACGAAAAAGAATTGGCGAAAATTCTCAATCGGTGGAAGACACGGGGAGCCACTGGCGCAAAAGACTGTAGTCAGATACCTGGGGATCTGGCTAGATCAGTATCTATATTTTAACAAACATGTAGATGCTGCTCTGGCTAGGGCCCGAGGCGCATTTGCCCTTACAAAGAGACTGTTTTACAACAGCCAATGCGATGCGAGGTTGAAGGTTATCTGCTACATGGCCCTCATCCGGCCAATGCTCACCTATGGATGTCCCGTGTGGTTCAACGTGAGTGCAAGCTTGATGGAAAAGATTCGGTTGTTTGAGAGGGCTTGTCTTTGGGCTTGCCTTCGTCTTTATCCAACTCCAGAGTCCCAGTACATAAAATTCTATTCCAATGAGGTCTTATACAACAGGGCAAACCTGATAAGAGTGGATTTCCTGTTGAAGTTGATTCGAGGTCATACCGCTAGAGCGATGAACTCTTCTAATAACTTGATCTCAGGGGCTTACTACCCCAATCCAGAATACCCTGAAAGGGTACGCCACAGTAGCTTCGTTCCCCCAGAAGCTTTTCTCCATTTAGATAAGTACGGCCTATTACAAGACATGAATGCGGTACCGCTCATTTTTCACATAGCCAGATCAATTGTGGATGGGCGATTCAACCACGACCGTTCCGTTGCACAACGAGCTGAGGAGGGTCTCCTCCGGTTCAGTACGGCGGTATCCAACCGAGACATTCGGGATGTTGCTAGGCAGCACCAAAATTTCTGGTGGCTGGAGACCGAGGGAACTCCAGCGTCGAACCCTTTAGACCCGGGGTAGAAAGGGTTGTGCGTTCCCTCTTATGGGGCGCAGTCGGTCTCTGTCTTGTAGCGGATTAGATGGAAATCTATCAGCCGCAACATACGGCCGACTTATATATCTTAAGGTAGTTTCTTAAGTTGTATATATGTGTATAAAAAAAATGTATGTATATATATAATACATATAAAAAAAATAAAACAAATAAAAAAAAAAAGCAAGAATGTATATGTGTATACATGACGATACATGTATACATTGTGTATATTATGCATATATGCGTAAAGACATGTTTATAGGGGTATATACAAGTGTATATGCATATATACGTAGGTTAGCTTAAGTTACTTTGTAGGTTTTATTTTAAGGTAGAATGTAAGTTAGCTTGTAAGTTTTTATATAAGCCGTCCAGTCATTAAGTTTTCCAATTTTTTCTTAATAGTAACTTTTTCTTTTTAAACAAAATAAGTTTAGCTTATAGTGCCCGCCTAGGGCCAGTAACTTAGAAATAAAACATTGTTCGTCTAACTAGTTTTAAGCATTTTTGTCTAGTATGTAAGTTGTTATGAATTCAATAATAAAAATGAAGTAAAAAAAAAAACAAAAAAAGACTTGAATAGAGTGCAATGAACTGGATCATATGAAAATGGTCCAGCCATATGATCTTGAAGTCACAGTGTGGTTAACGAAAGTGAATTTTCATATTTTGTGGTAATGCTATATACTGCTGTTGATGTTATTAATTAATTAATTTAAATTTGATTAAGAGTTGTGATTAATGTATGAATTTGTTTTTGTATTAACTGATCGTATGTTACATTTTAACCTTTTTTTGTGATGTTTATGTTATGTGATGTGTAGAACGGGTGATCTTCATTTGAAGGGAGAAGACACATTTTTGTAACTGGTCGTTTAATTTCTCCTTTCGATGTCTGCAGTGTGACAACTCGGATTAACTTGTCTTCTCCTGGATGTACTTTGATGATCCATACGATACACCATATCTACGATTTTGGGTTGTTCTTCCAGTTTGCGCCACTTTGGTCGTTGCTGGAGCCTGGTAAGGTATTCTGATCGCCACCTTTTCCAAAACAATTGGAGCAATTTTTGGATCCGCTCAAACGACTACAACGTTCTATCTTCATGTCGGAGAAATCACTTTGAGGTACAGCGTTCAGAGGTCTTCCCACAATTAAGTTGCCCGGGGTAAGTGCTGTGAAGTCCTTTGGGTTCTCGGTCAAGGGACATAAAGGCCTGTAGTTGAGGAACGCCTCGATCTGGTCAAGTAATGTAGTGAGTTCTTCGATGTGTAGACCTCAGTGCCAATTATACGCTTGAGATGGTATTTTATGGATCTGACCCCAGCCTTCCAAAGTCCGCCAAAATTATGAAGATCGAATAAAATGCCAATCATTATTCTGTAGACAGCGCCTAAGCAATTTCCGACCACTTAAAATTGGCTGTGTCTAGTAACCTTTTTAACTCGCTATGGGCACCCACAAAGTTGGTTCCGTTGTCGCTAAATAGATGACTGCACAAGCCTCTCCGTGCAGTGAGCCTCCTTAAGGCGGCGAGAAAGGCTTGTGATGTGAGATCGCTTACTAGCTCGATATGGATGGCTTTAGTGGTCGAGCATATGAATATGCAGAAGAATGCTTTACATTTTTTCGCGTTTCGCTTACGCCACGTTTTGATTTCAATCGGTTCGGCATAGTCTACTCCAGTATGGGTAAATGGTTGCAACATGCGAACCCTCGGTGCAGGTAGGTTCCCCATAAGTTGATGTGAAGCTTTTGCTTGGTGCCAGTAGCAAGTGATGCATCGGTTTAAGACTCCTTTCACTGAATTTTTGAACTTAAGAATCCAGTACTCTTGTCGAAGGTACATAATTGTTTCCTGAAGTCCTCCATATAACCTTTGAGATGTGCGTTGTCTATCAGTAGTTTCGCAAAATTGTGGTTTCCTCGAAGGATGAATGGATGTTGTTGCTCGAAGGTAAGTTAAGCGTTCTGCTGTCTCCCTCCTACTCTGACTATACCCTAAGGATCCTTGAACGGGTAGAGTGATTTTGGAATCTTAAATTTGTCTTCAAACTGAAATATCTCTAATTGGACCAATTTGATTAATGTTAAACGAGCAACGTGCACCTCGCTCACAGATAAGGAATTGAAATTACGAAATTTATGTGACGTTCGTACATTTTCTATAAAACAGCGACAGTAACTTTTATAAATCAGATTTTGATGCTATTAAAGTACTAAAATTATTAGTTACCTGGGTGATTATGTAAACATTCACAGGACGTTTCTCCTCTTCTGTCTCTAGTTTCGGTTGATGTGGGTACTGGAAATCCCACGGTCCATGGAGAAATTCCGGGCCATTCCACCAGAGGGAGTTTGAATGCAAATCCAAAGCACTTAGTCCCCTTGAGGCGATGTCTGCTGGGTTCAATTCACCAGGAATGTGTTTCCAACTGTCTTGTTTCACCCGTTGTTGTATTTCAGCAACCCAACAAACGTTGCCCATTTGTTCGGAGGAGCTGCTATCCAAGCTAACGCGATCGTTGAGTCAGTCTACGCGTGTTGCTTGACTTGTTGTAGGTCCAAAATTTTGGCTGTGTAGTGCAATAGGGTCGCAAGTAGTCTTTGTTGGTCCTGGCGCATCCGGATGAGTTCTCTAGAATGTAAATTTATCTTCGGCTGGACACCAGCTGATCCCCAACGCTTTTATGTTCTCAGACGAGGCCCCTGGTAATGGTAAGGGAACTTCTTTTCGGTCTGATGCTATTTCGATTTCGGAAGCCCACTTCCGAAGAAAACCTCCCGCCCGCAATAGATTGCTGACATCGTTTCGTTTGCTCACGGCTTCTTCCACTGTGTCGGATCTCGTGAACAAGTCATCAAAGTCAGCCTTTACTGTGCTGGCACCTAATGGGTAACCATGAGCTTCATCATCAGGCAGCTGCTTGAGAGACCGTATGGCCGGAAACGAGCCAAAAAAAAACAAAAGTGACTGTCTTTTAGCGATATAGTTTGATGGGTATGCTTTCACTATCGCGCCAGAATATAAGATGATAGTATGCATCATCTTCACTTATCCGAATTTGACGATACATTTTTTCAACGTCTGCGGTAAATTGATAAGTTCGCCACTTAAACACGATCTCTATAATGTCCTTTTGTGTCTTAAGACCTGTCATCAGATGTTGGTTAAGCGACGTCGCTTCGGCAGTCTTGGCTGCCGCATCGAAAACCAGCCGGAGTTTGGTGGTGGAGCTAGTCTCTTTGAAAACGGCATGGTGTGGTAGATAGTAGTGAAACGGAGACTTTAGGACGTTATCATCAGTCATCGAGACATCTTCCATGTGCCCCAAACGTAAGAATTCATCCATACATGCTATTATGCATTTTTAATTTTTTCATGTTCATGCGAAATGTTCGCTCCAGTTGAGTAAACCTACGCAAGGCACCTAGCTTCGAGGGTCCAAGCGCAGATTCACTCTCGGTCTTGAAAGGTAGTGACACCTTCCGTCCGCTAACCTTTTTGTCGTTGTCCTAAAAAATTCTTCGCAGGCTTCTTCTTCGTTGATTAGATGATTTTTGAAAGGGACCTCCTTCATCTCCCAAAACCGTTGCACCTGTCGATCCACGACTCCCATTTGGACGAAGCTCCGTATACATCGATTTGGTTGTTCAATTTTGCCCATGACGATCCAACCGAATAGAGTGTTCTGTGCGATTGAAGTTGATTGGCCGGGACCGCGAACTATCTGAGAGTAAATGGATTTCTGCGGGGGTGTGAAACGCTGGATCTGCGAGAGCTAAGTCGTGAAGATAGTCCAAACTATGAGAAAATATTTCGTGGGCTAGAAGAAGGCCGGTGAGAAAATGAAAAATTAAAAGGCGCGAACTTTGGTTTCGAAGTTATGAAGTTTACTTGTGAGCCAGAATCAAGCAATGCATCGCTCGCCATTTTTGCATTTGATTTTGACCACGGCTGTTGCCAGAATGACATGGTCATTTGACGTAGACGTATGTATAGCTTGGGAGGTCTAGGGTTATGGACTATTAAACGTTGTCACATATTGATGTAACAATGAATGATGCGCACGATTGCATACACTACACCGGCTGAGTTTGCACTTTGATACGAAGGCAATTAATGCAAATTGGAACACTTTTTGTAAGTTCGAATCTTTTTTATTTGGTTGTTGTTGCTTTTGTTGTGAATTAACGCACGAAAACAATGACCGTTGGTTATTTTGTCAACCAAGATCTCTTTTCTGATTTGACTGCTTGTCACAAGCCTTTACACGTGACGTGGTGAACTCTTCAGCAGCAATGTGCTGGTACCTTTTATTGAGCGCTGTCTCACAATCACTCCATAAGGGAAGAGTGCTGTAATCTAGTTGCTCTTTTCGCTTCGACCTCGTTGTGACATCAATTTTTGACATCGCCAAATGAATAATTATTGCATTCGTGATGTTCTTTTTGTCGCCTAATGACAAAAGAGAGTCATATATCGCAGAAACGGTATCGATCATGCTGCGTAATGCAGATGCCGATGGTTTTGTGATCTCAATAAGATCAAAAGTGTAGAAATATTGTCAAAAAATATTAGACAATTATTATCATACACTCTCTTCAAACTAGCCAACACTTTTGGATAGTTCTGTTCACTAATTTGAAAAGCCTTTACTGTACCTAAGGCTTCACCGGAAAGACACGATATCAGATGATTGAATTTTTCAATATCTGGAAAATTTGGATCATTGTCCACTAAACTTTTAGTTAAGCTGATAACATTTTTATATTCAGCACTTTTCTCGCTAAATTTGGGAAGAGACATTTTCGGAAGTCGAGAGTGTTGAGGCCCAGCAAAGGAAAGCAAAGGCAATGCTAGATTTTCGCCTCTTATTTAATGCACTCATTATAAGCGACTTTGTACATACACACATGTCTTATAATTATCCGCGGAACGTGTCTGTGCAATCAGCTAGTTCTATGTCGGATTGACATATCAAAGCTTGATCGATGTACGAATTCAAGAAATCCAATCGACATTCAAGTTCAATTGGATTTTGCAAAATAGTATTTTTCTCTAATGCCGTTTCAAATCGAGAAATATTTGCTGCAATAATCCACCTCTGATGCTTTAATTGCTCAAGAGATGCGTTTTTGTTCGGAGATGTTTGTCTCTTTGGTGGCATTTTACTTACGCGAGAATTTTTTTTCAGTTAAATCACTTCATATTTTGTGTGGAATGAGTTTATCCACTGGCTATGCACTGGTTTTCAATTAAAATTGCGGTAAAAGCAAATAATCTCTTAAGCAATTATTTTACGAAATAGGCACGCACTCATTGTACGTAATTTGAACCAATAAATGAAAAATTAATGTGCTTTAGCCGAAAACACGACACAATAACTTTGCGTAATAATTTAACTCTACTCTCACAAATTTTTAAAACTAGCACTTAATTATTAATTCCTCTGAATGCACTTTCGATCACTAAAATTGAAAATTATTGTGATCACTGAATTCAGTCTACCAATGTAAGTTAAATAAAACGATGTTCTTCGTTTTGGTTCCAGTCTATGACTGATTTTATTTTCAATGGCTAAACTTAAACTGACCTATCTTAACAATGAAATGATTACTGAGGGAATTGTTCGGTGCAGTGGAAAAGTGCTGAGGTGCTGAGGTGAATGAGTTTAGTGCTGAATATGCTAAGAGTGAATCATGCGACGGAAGTGCAGGGTGAATGTGCTTGGAGTGAATGTACTGTTGTGTAGTGTGTGACGGAAATGTAATGTGAGTTGTAAAAGAGAGTGTGCAGGGGAAGTGCAGTGTGGAGGTTTTTGTTGGGGTCGTGCCGAGTTGCTGCCATTAACTCCTCCCTCCCTTAAGACTGAACGTCCTCGTTCATAATGTTGAGCACTTTCATTTTTATTCGATCCTTATCTAATGCTGATAAGCCGTTGTCTACTTCTGTTGTAATTTTCACAGCCTTTGGTCTTACTTTTGTATAAAGTAGAACAAGAATCACAAGTGCCAGTATTCCTACGATGACATCCTTCCCGTTGATTTTTATATTAGCTTCGTATGTAATGAGGCAAGTTCCCTTTTCCAAAACAATTGGAGCAATTTTTGTATCCGCTCTAACGACTACAACGTTCTATCTTCATGTCGGAGAAATCACTTTGAGGTACAGCGTTCAGAGGTCTTCCCACAATTAAGTGGCCGTAGTAGTAGTTGAGGAACGCCTCGATCTGGTGAAGTAATGTAGTGAGTTCTTCGATGTGTAGACCTCAGTGCCGATTATTCGCTCGAGATGGTATTTTATGGATTTGACTCCAGCCTTCCAAAGTGCGCCAAAATGATGCAGGTCGAATAAAATATTAATTGGCATTTTATTCGACCTGCATCATTTTGGCGGGCTTTGGAAGGCTGGCCTTCTTTAGACAGCGCCTCGGCAATTTCCGACCACTTAAAATTGGCTGTCTCCAGTAACCTTTTTAACTCGCTATGGGCACCCAGGAAGTTGGTTCCGTTGTCGCTAAATAGATGACTGCACAAGCCTCTTCGTGCAGTGAGCCTCCTTAAGGCGGCGAGAAATGCTTGTGATGTGAGATCGCTTACTAGCTCAATATGGATGGCTTTAGTGGTCAAGCATATGAATATGCAGAAGAATGCTTTACATTTTGTCGCGTTTCGCTTACGCCACGTTTTGATCTCAATCGGTTCGGCATAGTCTACTCCAGTATGGGTAAATGGTTGCGACATGCGAACCATCGGTGCAGGTAGGTTCCCCATAAGTTGATGTGAAGCTTTTGCTTGGTGCCAGTAGCAAGTGATGCATCGGTTTAAGACTCCTTTCACTGAATTTTTGAACTAAGAATCCAGTACTCTTGTCGAAGGTACATAATTGTTTCCTGAAGTCCTCCATGTAATCTTTTGTGCGTTGTCTATCAGTAGTTTCGCAAAATTGTGGTTTCCTCGAAGGATGAATGGATGTTGTTGCTCGAAGGTAAGTTCAGCGTTCTGCAGTCTCCCTCGTACTCTGACAATACCCTCAGGATCCTTGAACGGGTAGAGTGATTTTGGAATCTTAAATTTGTCTTCAAACTGAAAGATTTCTAATTGGACCAATTTGATTAATGTTAAACGAGCAACGTGCAGCTCGCTCACAGATAAGGAATTGAAATTACGAAATTTATGTGACGTTCTGACATTTTCTATAAAACAGCGACAGTAACTTTTATAAATCAGATTTTGATGCTATTAAAGTACTAAAATTATTAGTTACCTGGGTGATTATGTAAACATTCACAGGACGTTTCTCCTCTTCTGTCTCTAGTTTCGGTTGATGTGGGTACTGGAAATCCCACGGTCCATGGAGAAATTCCGGGCCATTCCACCAGAGGGAGTTTGAATGCAAATCCAAAGCACTTAGTCCCCTTGAGGCGATGTCTGCTGGGTTCAATTCACCAGGAATGTGTTTCCAACTGTCTTGTTTCACCCGTTGTTGTATTTCAGCAACCCAACAAACGTTGCCCATTTGTTCGGAGGAGCTGCTATCCAAGCTAACGCGATCGTTGAGTCAGTCTACGCGTGTTGCTTGACTTGTTGTAGGTCCAAAATTTTGGCTGTGTAGTGCAATAGGGTCGCAAGTAGTCTTTGTTGGTCCTGGCGCATCCGGATGAGTTCTCTAGAATGTAAATTTATCTTCGGCTGGACACCAGCTGATCCCCAACGCTTTTATGTTCTCAGACGAGGCCCCTGGTAATGGTAAGGGAACTTCTTTTCGGTCTGATGCTATTTCGATTTCGGAAGCCCACTTCCGAAGAAAACCTCCCGCCCGCAATAGATTGCTGACATCGTTTCGTTTGCTCACGGCTTCTTCCACTGTGTCGGATCTCGTGAACAAGTCATCAAAGTCAGCCTTTACTGTGCTGGCACCTAATGGGTAACCATGAGCTTCATCATCAGGCAGCTGCTTGAGAGACCGTATGGCCGGAAACGAGCCAAAAAAAAAACAAAAGTGACTGTCTTTTAGCGATATAGTTTGATGGGTATGCTTTCACTATCGCGCCAGAATATAAGATGATAGTATGCATCATCTTCACTTATCCGAATTTGACGATACATTTTTTCAACGTCTGCGGTAAATTGATAAGTTCGCCACTTAAACACGATCTCTATAATGTCCTTTTGTGTCTTAAGACCTGTCATCAGATGTTGGTTAAGCGACGTCGCTTCGGCAGTCTTGGCTGCCGCATCGAAAACCAGCCGGAGTTTGGTGGTGGAGCTAGTCTCTTTGAAAACGGCATGGTGTGGTAGATAGTAGTGAAACGGAGACTTTAGGACGTTATCATCAGTCATCGAGACATCTTCCATGTGCCCCAAACGTAAGAATTCATCCATACATGCTATACTGCATTTTTAATTTTTTCATGTTCATGCGAAATGTTCGCTCCAGTTGAGTAAACCTACGCAAGGCACCTAGCTTCGAGGGTCCAAGCGCAGATTCACTCTCGGTCTTGAAAGGTAGTGACACCTTCCGTCCGCTAACCTTTTTGTCGTTGTCCTAAAAAATTCTTCGCAGGCTTCTTCTTCGTTGATTAGATGATTTTTGAAAGGGACCTCCTTCATCTCCCAAAACCGTTGCACCTGTCGATCCACGACTCCCATTTGGACGAAGCTCCGTATACATCGATTTGGTTGTTCAATTTTGCCCATGACGATCCAACCGAATAGAGTGTTCTGTGCGATTGAAGTTGATTGGCCGGGACCGCGAACTATCTGAGAGTAAATGGATTTCTGCGGGGGTGTGAAACGCTGGATCTGCGAGAGCTAAGTCGTGAAGATAGTCCAAACTATGAGAAAATATTTCGTGGGCTAGAAGAAGGCCGGTGAGAAAATGAAAAATTAAAAGGCGCGAACTTTGGTTTCGAAAACATTTCATCTGCAGTTATGAAGTTTACTTGTGAGCCAGAATCAAGCAATGCATCGCTCGCCATTTTTGCATTTGATTTTGACCACGGCTGTTGCCAGAATGACATGGTCATTTGACGTAGACGTATGTATAGCTTGGGAGGTCTAGGGTTATGGACTATTAAACGTTGTCACATATTGATGTAACAATGAATGATGCGCACGATTGCATACACTACACCGGCTGAGTTTGCACTTTGATACGAAGGCAATTAATGCAAATTGGAACACTTTTTGTAAGTTCGAATCTTTTTTATTTGGTTGTTGTTGCTTTTGTTGTGAATTAACGCACGAAAACAATGACCGTTGGTTATTTTGTCGACCAAGATCTCTTTTCTGATTTGACTGCTTGTCACAAGCCTTTACACGTGACGTGGTGAACTCTTCAGCAGCAATGTGCTGGTACCTTTTATTGAGCGCTGTCTCACAATCACTCCATAAGGGAAGAGTGGTGTAATCTAGTTGCTCTTTTCGCTTCGACCTCGTTGTGACATCAATTTTTGACATCGCCAAATGAATGATTATTGCATTCGTGATGTTCTTTTTGTCGCCTAATGACAAAAGAGAGTCATATATCGCAGAAACGGTATCGATCATGCTGCGTAATGCAGATGCCGATGGTTTTGTGATCTCAATAAGATCAAAAGTGTAGAAATATAGTCAAAAAATATTAGACAATTATTATCATACACTCTCTTCAAACTAGCCAACACTTTTGGATAGTTCTGTTCACTAATTTGAAAAGCCTTTACTGTACCTAAGGCTCCACCGGAAAGACACGATATCAGATGATTGAATTTTTCAATATCTGGAAAATTTGGATCATTGTCCACTAAACTTTTAGTTAAGCTGATAACATTTTTATATTCAGCACTTTTCTCGCTAAATTTGGGAAGAGACATTTTCGGAAGTCGAGAGTGTTGAGGCCCAGCAAAGGAAAGCAAAGGCAATGCTAGATTTTCGCCTCTTATTTAATGCACTCATTATAAGCGACTTTGTACATACACACATGTCTTATAATTATCCGCGGAACGTGTCTGTGCAATCAGCTAGTTCTATGTCGGATTGACATATCAAAGCTTGATCGATGTACGAATTCAAGAAATCCAATCGACATTCAAGTTCAATTGGATTTTGCAAAATAGTATTTTTCTCTAATGCCGTTTCAAATCGAGAAATATTTGCTGCAATAATCCACCTCTGATGCTTTAATTGCTCAAGAGATGCGTTTTTGTTCGGAGATGTTTGTCTCTTTGGTGGCATTTTACTTACGCGAGAATTTTTTTTCAGTTAAATCACTTCATATTTTGTGTGGAATGAGTTTATCCACTGGCTATGCACTGGTTTTCAATTAAAATTGCGGTAAAAGCAAATAATCTCTTAAGCAATTATTTTACGAAATAGGCACGCACTCATTGTACGTAATTTGAACCAATAAATGAAAAATTAATGTGCTTTAGCCGAAAACACGACACAATAACTTTGCGTAATAATTTAACTCTACTCTCACAAATTTTTAAAACTAGCACTTAATTATTAATTCCTCTGAATGCACTTTCGATCACTAAAATTGAAAATTATTGTGATCACTGAATTCAGTCTACCAATGTAAGTTAAATAAAACGATGTTCTTCGTTTTGGTTCCAGTCTATGACTGATTTTATTTTCAATGGCTAAACTTAAACTGACCTATCTTAACAATGAAATGATTACTGAGGGAATTGTTCGGTGCAGTGGAAAAGTGCTGAGGTGCTGAGGTGAATGAGTTTAGTGCTGAATATGCTAAGAGTGAATCATGCGACGGAAGTGCAGGGTGAATGTGCTTGGAGTAAATGTACTGTTGTGTAGTGTGTGACGGAAATGTAATGTGAGTTGTAAAAGAGAGTGTGCAGGGGAAGTGCAGTGTGGAGGTTTTTGTTGGGGTCGTGCCGAGTTGCTGCCATTAACTCCTCCCTCCCTTAAGACTGAACGTCCTCGTTCATAATGTTGAGAACTTTCATTTTTATTCGATCCTTATCTAATGCTGATAAGCCGTTGTCTACTTCTGTTGTAATTTTCACAGCCTTTGGTCTTACTTTTGTATAAAGTAGAACAAGAATCACAAGTGCCAGTATTCCTACGATGACATACCACATCCATTTGCTTGTCTCAAGAGTAACAGCAAATTCTTTTATTTTCTGGTTGTTGATGATGTTCAGCTTATGTAGGTACGGTAGCGTCAGCTTTTCGTTGAAAATGGTTTCCTTTAGGATGGTTCACTTCGGTGCTGGTAGGTGGTTCACTTCCAAAATATTATCTGCACAATATTCCTTCCCGTTGATTTTTATATTAGCTTCGTATGTAATGAGGCAAGTTCCCTTTTCCAAAACAATTGGAGCAATTTTTGGATCCGAGCAAACGACTACAACGTTCTATCTTCATGTCGGAGAAATCACTTTGAGGTACAGCGTTCAGAGGTCTTCCCACAATTAAGTTGCCCGGGGTAAGTGCTGTGAAGTCCTTTGGGTTCTCGGTCAAGGGACATAAAGGCCTGTAGTTGAGGAACGCCTCGATCTGGTCAAGTAATGTAGTGAGTTCTTCGATGTGTAGACCTCAGTGCCAATTATACGCTTGAGATGGTATTTTATGGATCTGACCCCAGCCTTCCAAAGTCCGCCAAAATTATGAAGATCGAATAAAATGCCAATCATTATTCTGTAGACAGCGCCTAAGCAATTTCCGACCACTTAAAATTGGCTGTGTCTAGTAACCTTTTTAACTCGCTATGGGCACCCACAAAGTTGGTTCCGTTGTCGCTAAATAGATGACTGCACAAGCCTCTCCGTGCAGTGAGCCTCCTTAAGGCGGCGAGAAAGGCTTGTGATGTGAGATCGCTTACTAGCTCGATATGGATGGCTTTAGTGGTCGAGCATATGAATATGCAGAAGAATGCTTTACATTTTTTCGCGTTTCGCTTACGCCACGTTTTGATTTCAATCGGTTCGGCATAGTCTACTCCAGTATGGGTAAATGGTTGCAACATGCGAACCCTCGGTGCAGGTAGGTTCCCCATAAGTTGATGTGAAGCTTTTGCTTGGTGCCAGTAGCAAGTGATGCATCGGTTTAAGACTCCTTTCACTGAATTTTTGAACTTAAGAATCCAGTACTCTTGTCGAAGGTACATAATTGTTTCCTGAAGTCCTCCATATAACCTTTGAGATGTGCGTTGTCTATCAGTAGTTTCGCAAAATTGTGGTTTCCTCGAAGGATGAATGGATGTTGTTGCTCGAAGGTAAGTTAAGCGTTCTGCTGTCTCCCTCCTACTCTGACTATACCCTAAGGATCCTTGAACGGGTAGAGTGATTTTGGAATCTTAAATTTGTCTTCAAACTGAAAGATTTCTAATTGGACCAATTTGATTAATGTTAAACTAGCAACGTGCAGCTCGCTCACAGATAAGGAATTGAAATTACGAAATAAAATAGCGACAGCAGGCAACAATTTTGAGTAACTTTTCTAAATTAGATTTTGATGCTATTAAAGTACTAAAATTATTAGTTACCTGGGTGATTATGTAAACATTCACAGAACGTTTCTCCTCTTCTGTCTCTAGTTTCGGTTGATGTAGGTACTGGAAATCCCACGGTCCATGGAGAAATTCCGGGTCATTCCACCAGAGGGAGTTTGAATGCAAATCCAAAGCACTTAATCCCCTTGAGGCGATGTCTGCTGTGTTCAATTCACCAGGAATGTGTTTCCAACTCTCTTGTTTCACCCGTTGTTGTATTTCAGCAACCCTGTTATTGACAAACTTTGCCCATTTGTTCGGAGGAGCTGCTATCCAAGCTAACGCGATCGTTGAGTCAGTCTACGCGTATTGCTTACTTGTTTTAGGTCCAAAATTTTGGCTGTGTAGTGCAATGGGGTCGCAAACAGTCTTTGTTGGTTCTGGCGCATCCGGATGAGTTCTCTAGAATGTAAAGTTATCTTCGGCTGGACACCAGCTGATCCCGAACGTTTTTATGTTCCCTGACTTCCCTTCGGTCTGATGCTATTCCGCTGAGAATTTCTATAGCATTGCTAGCCCACATCCGAAGATGAAAACCTCCCGCCTGCAATAGATTGCTGATTCGTTTCGTTTGCTCACGGCTTCTTCCACTGTGTCGGATCCCGTGAACAAGTCATCAAAGTCAGCCTTTACTGTGCTGGCACCTAATAGGTAACCATGAGCTTCATCATCAGTCAGCTGCTTGCGAGACCATATGGCCGGAAACGAGGCAAAAAAAGCAAAAGTGACTGTCTTTTAGCGATATAGTTTGATGGGTATGCTTTCACTATCGCGCCAGAATATAAGATGATAGTATGCATCATCTTCACTTATCCGAATTTGACGATACATTTTTTCTACGTCTGCGGTAAATGTAAATTGATGAGTTCGCCACTTCAACACGATCTCTATAATGTCCTTTTGTGTCTTAAGACCTGTCATCAGATGTTGGTTAAGCGACGTCCCTTCAGCAGTCTTGGCTGCCGCATCAAAAACCGGCCGGAGTTTGGTGGTGGAGCTAGGCTCTTTGAAAACGGCATGGTGTGATAGAAAGTAGTGAAACGAGATCTTCAGGACGTTATCATCAGTCATCGAGACATCTTCCATGTGCCACAAACGTAAGTATTTAGGCACCTTTGGTTTCGAAAACTGTTTGCAGGGACTTTATAACCAGGTTAACGTAACCTTGACATTTTCCACTGCTTACATTCCCTAAAGCTGAAACCTCGACTCGCATGTGTTTGGCCTTTAGGCCTAATCTGTTAAGCACTCGCAGAAACAACTCACAAATGTCACTTGTCTTTAAATGTATGTAAATTCCCACGAATATGGAATGTAAAAGTAATTAAATTGTTTAAATGTTTAAAACACACACTGATTAATAATTATTAATCAAACAAGGCTTCGAAGGACCATGAAATAGTTAGATTTGAATATATATCGATGGGTATATATGTATATTGCTGTCTACCACTTTTCTAAGTCTTGAGTTCGATGTTTTTACAAGAAGGGTCTTTTAGATTTGGTGAAGTGACATTTTACATTCTTAGTACAAGTTAAGTTAAGTTAAGTTAGTACGTTAAGTATGATTTAGTACAATAAATAGACTGCGGTAATGTAGTGAAATGGTAAGGTAGATAGAAATTAATCTCATAAATAAATTATTGTTGCTTCACATTATAAACAAGTGTAATTAAATTCCTTCTCCAACACTTGCAATTAGTGCAGTATTGACACAAGAAGGACTACCAGTTTGTTATGCATCAAAAACACTTAACGAAGACGAGAAAAATTATTCAGTAACGGAGAAAAAGTTTTTAGCCATTGTATGATCTGTCACATATTTCAGACTATACCTGTGGGGTAACAAATTTAAAATAGTAACCGACTATCAACCAATAAAATACTTAAGTAAAAAGTAGAATGGAAAAGAATTTTCCCAAAGAAATAAAAGATGGCTGTTGAGACTATCTGAGTTCAACTATGAAATTGAGTATATCAAGGGGAAAGAGAACGAAATCGCAGATTTCTTAAGCAGAATGGAAGAAGTAAATAATTTTGAGGAAGAAGCAGCAATAAATCCATCTACCACACGGAACCAATCGTTCGACAAATTTCAAATAAAAGAAGAAATAGTAAATGAATATAAGACTCAGGTGGCATTCGTTTATAATGTAGCAAGAGAAATAGAAATGATACACGGAAGGAAAATTATACAAGCTGATATGTCTAAAAATCAGACATATTGGAAGTTTTTCCTTAAAAATATTACAAAAGTGAAACTAGGAATTTACACAAGTCTTAATGACCATGAATATAGCAAAATAGAAATGGTATTGATATCTCTATTCCGACAAAAACCGACAAGTAACAAGATAATTGGCAAATGTTAATCTTGCTTAGTAAGTAAATATGATAGGAGACCGATAAGACCCAAATTTCAGTTGACAGAAATTACAGCTAAACGTAATGACATCAGTAGCTATATTTGGATGGTTGTGGTCGGTTCGTTGTGGTTTTTCTTATCAGTAGAGTCCAATTAGAAGTTGGCGTGTGCTGTTTGTGGCGGTTCGGGGACCTTGAGCTGGTGGTTGAATTGATATGAGGTTGCGAGTGACCTAGTTGACGACTGTTGTGCGGTCAATGACTCATAGTCGCAGCGTTGCGTAACATTTGATATAAATATGGTTGTGTAATGTTGAATATGAGTTGTGTGTTCAGGGAGTATTGTTTTTGCGGTCATTGGCCTTTGTGTGTTAAGAATATTAACATGAATAGACATGATCGTAAATGGCTTTTGATCTTATATGAATGAGATAGATTGAATGATTTATTAGATTATATGAAAGAGGTGGATACATTAGGATGTGTGTAAGGCAATATAAATAGGTGGGAATATATCGGTTGATGTTCAGTATGTTTAGGATTGTAATAATAAATTTGTACAATAGAAATTGCAAATGCCCTAAGCCGTGTCGTTTGTATGGACACAGAAGAGTATGTACCCTATAGGAAGTATTAGGGTATGCAAAACAAAACATGGTGATAGCAGTTTATGCGACTTAGTAGAGCTCCAGGTAAGTCGCATAATAGATATATTTGAAAATAAAAAATAATCAACTTTTTTCTTCACACAGGTTTTCCTTTCCTGAATTAGACTTGAATAGAGTGCAATGAACTAGATCATACGATAATGGTCCAGCCATATGATCTTGTAGTGACAGTGTGGTTAACGAAAGTGAATTTTCATATTTTGCTACATACTGCTGTTGATGTTATTAATTAATTAATAATGTGTAATTAATTAATTAATTAATAATGTGTAATTAATTAATTAATTGACATTTGATTACGAGTTGTGATTAATGTATGAATTTGTTTTTGTATTAACAGATCGTATGTTACATTTTAACCTTTTTTTGTGAAGTTTATGTTATGTGATGTGTAGAACGGTTGATCTTCATTTGAAGGGAGAAGATACATTTTTGTAACTGGTCGTTTAATTTCTCCTTTCGATGTCTTCAGTGTAACAACTCGGATTAACTTGTCTTCTCCTGGATGTACTTCGATGATCCATACGATACACCATATCTACGATTTTGGGTTGTTCTTCCAGTTTGCGCCACTTTGGTCGTTGCTGGAGCCTGCTAAGGTATTCTGATCGCCACCTTTTCCAAAACAATTGGAGCAATTTTTGGATCCGCTCAAACGACTACAACGTTCTATCTTCATGTCGGAGAAATCACTTTGAGGTACAGCGTTCGGAGGTCAAGGGCAGCCTGCAGTTGAGGAACGCCTCGATCTGGTCAAGTAATGTAGTGAGTTCTTCGATGTGTAGACCTCAGTGCCAATTATACGCTTGAGATGGTATTTTATGGATCTGACCCCAGCCTTCCAAAGTCCGCCAAAATTATGAAGATCGAATAAAATGCCAATCATTATTCTGTAGACAGCGCCTAAGCAATTTCCGACCACTTAAAATTGGCTGTGTCTAGTAACCTTTTTAACTCGCTATGGGCACCCACAAAGTTGGTTCCGTTGTCGCTAAATAGATGACTGCACAAGCCTCTCCGTGCAGTGAGCCTCCTTAAGGCGGCGAGAAAGGCTTGTGATGTGAGATCGCTTACTAGCTCGATATGGATGGCTTTAGTGGTCGAGCATATGAATATGCAGAAGAATGCTTTACATTTTTTCGCGTTTCGCTTACGCCACGTTTTGATTTCAATTGGTTCGGCATAGTCTACTCCAGTATGGGTAAATGGTTGCAACATGCGAACCCTCGGTGCAGGTAGGTTCCCCATAAGTTGATGTGAAGCTTTTGCTTGGTGCCAGTAGCAAGTGATGCATCGGTTTAAGACTCCTTTCACTGAATTTTTGAACTTAAGAATCCAGTACTCTTGTCGAAGGTACATAATTGTTTCCTGAAGTCCTCCATATAACCTTTGAGATGTGCGTTGTCTATCAGTAGTTTCGCAAAATTGTGGTTTCCTCGAAGGATGAATGGATGTTGTTGCTCGAAGGTAAGTTCAGCGTTCTGCAGTCTCCCTCCTACTCTGACTATACCCTCAGGATCCTTGAACGGGTAGAGTGATTTTGTAATCTTAAATTTGTCTTCAAACTGAAATATCTCTAATTGGACCAATTTGATTAATGTTAAACGAGCAACGTGCAGCTCGCTCATAGATAAGGAATTGAAATTACGAAATTTATGTGACGTTCTGACATTTTCTATAAAACAGCGACAGTAGGCAACAATTTTGAGTAACTTTTCTAAATTAGATTTTGATGCTATTAAAGTACTAAAATTATTAGTTACCTGGGTGATTATGTAAACATTCACAGAACGTTTCTCCTCTTATGTCTCTAGTTTCGGTTGATGTAGGTACTGGAAATCCCACGGTCCATGGAGAAATTCCGGGTCATTCCACCAGAGGGAGTTTGAATGCAAATCCAAAGCACTTAATCCCCTTGAGGCGATATCTGCTGTGTTCAATTCACCAGGAATGTGTTTCCAACTCTCTTGTTTCACCCGTTGTTGTATTTCAGCAACCCTGTTATTGATAAACTTTGCCCATTTGTTCGGAGGAGCTGCTATCCAAGCTAACGCGATCGTTGACTCAGTCTACGCGTATTGCTTACTTGTTTTAGGTCCAAAATTTTGGCTGTGTAGTGGAATGGGGTCGCAAACAGTCTTTGTTGGTTCTGGCGCATCCGGATGAGTTCTCTAGAATGTAAAGTTATCTTCGGCTGGACACCAGCTGATCCCGAACGTTTTTATGTTCCCTGACTTCCGTTTGGTCTGATGCTATTCCGCAGAGAATTTCTATAGCATTGCTAACCCACATCCGAAGATGAAAACCTCCCGCCTGCAATAGATTGCTGACTTCGTTTCGTTTGCTCACGACTTCTTCCACTGTGTCGGATCCCGTGAACAAGTCATCAAAGTCAGCCTTTACTGTGCTGGCACCTAATGGGTAACCATGAGCTTCATCATCAGCCAGCTGCTTGAGAGACCGTATGGCCGGAAACGAGGCAAAAAAAACAAAAGTGACTGTCTTTTACCGATGTAGTTTGATGGGTTTGCTTTCAGTATCGCGCCAGAATATAAGATGATAGTATGCATCATCTTCACTTATCTGAATTTGACGATAAATTTTTTCTACGTCTGCGGTAAATGTAAATTGATGAGTTCGCCACTTCAACACGATCTCTATAATGTCCTTTTGTGTCTTAAGACCTGTCATCAGATGTTGGTTAAGCGACGTCCCTTCAGCAGTCTTGGCTGCCGCACCAAAAACCAGCCGGAGTTTGGTGGTGGAGCTAGTCTCTTTGAAAACGGCATGATGTGATAGAAAGTAGTGAAACGGGATCTTCAGGACGTTATCATCAGTCATCGAGACATCTTCCATGTGCCACAAACGTAAGTATTTAGGCACCTTTGGTTTCGAAAACTGTTTGCAGGGACTTTATAACCAGGTTAACGTAACCTTGACATTTTCCACTGCTTACATTCCCTAAAGCTGAAACCTCGACTCGCATGTGTTTGGCCTTTAGGCCTAATCTGTTAAACACTTGCAGAAACAACTCACAAATGTCACTTGTCTTTAAATGTACGTAAATTCCCACGAATATGGAATGTAAAAGTAATTAAATTGTTTAAATGTTTAAAAAACACACTGATTAACAATTATTAATCAAACAAGGCTTCGAAGGACCATGAAATAGTTAGATTTGAATATATATCTATGGGTATATATGTATATTGCTGTCTACCACTTTTCTAAGTCTTGAGTTCGATGTTTTTACAAGAAGGGTCTTTTAGATTTGGTGGATTAGAATTGATATTTTATATTCTTAGTACAAGTTAAGTTAAGTTAAGTTAGTACGTTAAGTATGATTTAGTACAAGAAATAGACTGCGGTAATGTAGTGAAATGGTAAGGTAGATAGAAATAAATCTCATAAATAAATTATTGTTGCTTCACATTATAAACAAGTGTAATTAAATACCTTTTCCAATACTTGCAATTAGTGCAGTATTGACACAAGAAGGACTACCAGTTTGTTATGCATCAAGAACACTTAACGAACACGAGAAAAATTATTCAGTAACGGAGAAAAAGTTTTTAGCCATTGTATGATCTGTCACATATTTCAGACTATACCTGTGGGGTAACAAATTTAAAATAGTAACCGACCATCAACCAATAAAATACTTAAGTAAAAAGTAGAATGGAAAAGAATTTTCCCAAAGAAATAAAAGATGGCTGTTGAGACTATCTGAGTTCAACTATGAAATTGAGTATATCAAGGGGAAAGAGAACGAAATCGCAGATTTCTTAAGCAGAATGGAAGAAGTAAATAATTTTGAGGAAGAAGCAGCAATAAATCCATCTACCACACAGAACCAATCGTTCGATAAATTTCAAATAAAAGAAGAAATAGTAAATGAATATAAGACTCAGATGGCATTCGTTTATAATGTAGCAAGAGAAATAGAAATGATACACGGAAGGAAAATTATACAAGCTGATATGTCTAAAAATCAGACATATTGGAAGTTTTTTCCTTAAAAATATTACAAAAGTGAAACTAGGAATTTACACAAATCTTAATGACCATGAATATAGCAAAATAGAAAGGGTATTGATATCTCTATTCCGACAAAACCGACAAGTAACAAGATAAATGGCAAATGTTAATCTTGCTTAGTAAGTAAATATGATAGGAGACCGATAAGACCCAAATTTCAGTTGACAGAAACTACAGCTAAACGTAATGACATCAGTAGTTATATTTGGATGGTTCTGGACCAGGAAGTTGTGGTCGGTTCGTTGTGGTTTTTCTTATCAGTAGAGTCCAATTAGAAGTTGGCGTGTGCTGTTTGTGGCGGTTCGGGGACCTTGAGCTGGTGGTTGAATTGATATGAGGTTGCGACTGACCTAGTTGACGACTGTTGTGCGGTCAATGACTCATAGTCGCAGCGTTGCGTAACATTTGATATAAATATGGTTGTGTAATGTTGAATATGAGTTGTGTGTTCTGGGAGTATTTATTTTGCGGTCAGTGGCCTTTGTGTGTTAAGAATATTAACATGAATAGACATGATCGTAAATGGCTTCTGATCTTATATGAATGAGATAGATTGAATGATTTATTAGATTATATGAAAGAGGTGGATACATTAGGATGTGTGTAAGGCAATATAAATAGGTGGGAATATATCGGTTGATGTTCAGTATGTTTAGGATTGTAATAATAAATTTGTACAATAGAAATTGCAAATGCCCTAAGCCGTGTCGTTTGTTTGGACACAGAAGAGTATGTACCCTATAGGAAGTATTAGGGTATACAAAACAAAACATGGTGATAGCATTTTATGCGAGTTAGTAGAGTTCCAGGTAAATCGCATAATAGATATATATGAAAATAAAAAATAATCAACATTTTTCATCACACAGGTTTTCCTTCCATCAAGATATAACAAGATGTCAAAGGAAACAATGGAAGCCATAAATGAAAAGGGTACGTTAACATACATAAAACTCCGTGGTAATTCATCCCACATAAAAATTATTAAGAACTCAACGTAAAAAAAAATGTCTAGTTATTGAAAATGATCTATACGATTTTACAATGGAATGAAAAATGAAAAGAAATTATTTATAAAAACGTGTATTTAATATTACTTATATAAATTGAACAGAAATTTGAGACAGATGTCCACAATTGAAAGAGTCGAAGTTTTGATATTGACTATAGTTGTATTGAATATTTAGTTTACCCAGATATTTGATTATCTCTTTAGGTGGCTGTAGATTTAAAAAATTTTCGAAATATGCTTTATGATTCTTATTCTTATTGTATGCTACCCAATGTGTGCCAGAACCGTGAGAAAAATCCAAATTGACGATGCCACATTCCCTCTGATATGATCGTTTCGGTAGATTATTAAGCATTATCACGCCTCTGAAATGAGGTGAGAACTTGGTGTATTTCATCAAATCTCTATCGGTAAGATCCCGTCTGGGTAGCTTCCTTAAAAGTTTTTTTGATTCAGGACTATAAAATAAACCATAACCCTTTTTGTATGGTTTGAGGTATAATCCTTTTCCCATAGCAATGGATTCCATAGTTTTATTGTGACGATTTGATTCTTCAAGTTGTTTTCTAGCAGATTTAGCTTCGTTTAGCGCCTTAAAAATGGAACTTCCACATGATGCTAGAGCTTCAACTGCTCCAAGCGCTGTTAGAATGGGTACTAGAGGAAGAAAGCATACAATCTTAGGAATTGGTATTACACTAGGGATTTGCACTGAAGATTTCTTTCTCTTAAATGTATTACCTATTGACTTTCGAGCAATTTGTATTGCCTCTTGAGTGTCTTTAGGTATGTGTTTATGCAAATTCTTCTTAGCTTTTCGTATAGCTTCATTGAAGATATTCTTTACACATTTACATTTTTCTTATTCAGTTTTCTTAAGCTTGCTCATAACATTACCCATACCGAATTTTACTTTAGTTTTCCAACCATGCGTTTACACGTTCCACTAAGCTACTGTCCTTGGACTTGACTCTTGTCCACGCGTTGTGGGCTAATATTTGATCAGCTTCGTGCCGCTTATTTAAGTTCTTTGATTGAGAATAAGCAATGTCGTGTTGTTTACATGCTGCGCCTAATGGATTAATTCCTTTATCGCCTCTATCTAAACGTTCTTTAAGTTTAGTACCTGGTCCACAAAATTGATATCCTGGTAGATGAAGTTCTACTGGTAGAGAATTGATTATTTTATCTAGCAAACCTCTTCCGACAACGTTTCTATTACGACTGATTGATTTTCTATAAACTATAGCCATTTTTTACCACAAAGATATGATACAGACTGAAAAAAAAAAATAAAAAAAACAAATGTTATGTTGAGCTTAATAGAGAGCCCAAATGGATTAAGGTTCAAAAATATCTATATTTATTCAAAATCATTGTATCAACCCAAATACAAGTATTTACAAGAATTGATACAACCCATAAAGGGTATGGGATATTATACATTCTTTGAAAATGAAGAAGTTCAAGCAGATACAGCAAGACCGAATTCTATTATAATTTTCGATGATGTAGCCTGCGAAAAGCAAAATAACATAAGGATATATTTTTGCATGGGACGTCATAAAAACATTGATACTTTCTATTTATGTCAGTCTTACACACGAATTCCAAAGCATGATTGATACGAGACAATGCAAATATGATTATAATGTTCAAGCAAGATGAGATGAATACAAGGCATGTGTACAATAACCATGTGGGCACGGATATGAATTTCAATGATTTTTTTTTTAAATATGTGCAGTGAATGTTGGAAAGATAGTTATGGATTTCTTGTTATCAGCAAAGATGATCCTATAGATGGCGGACGCTATAGAAAAGGATTTGATATTTTGATTAGACTATAAATGATCAACTCTCTAGAATTCTAAAATTAGTATATAAACACTTTTCAAGCTGAATTGATCTGATCTGTTAGCTAATAATCATTAAAGCTGATATATCTAATCTGATCTAATCAAAAAGCTGATAAACCTGATCTGATCTAATCGTTAACTAATCAATTCGACTAACCTCATAATGAGTAAAAAAGAACAAGTATTAAAGGATGTTATAAATACCAGAAGAGTGTTGAGGAAAAAGTTTAACAGTATCAAAAATCAGGGGTTAATGCAAGAAGAAATATTAGGGGATACCTTTAAACCCATCAAATTAATATGCCCTTGGATGCTGAATTTCTAAAAGTTAAATTTAATACAAGCTCTCCCTTAAAAAGTATTAAAAAGAAATCAGATACACTTGATACGAGTGTCGATTACACTTTCCTTACACAATCGGATGAAGGCAGCGGTGGTTCAAATAGTCATGCATTATCATTAGATTTAACCCAGTTGGAAAGGGATAATAAATTAGATAAATAATATGGTCCATATAAAGATTTAAATGATAAATGGAAATTAGGTAACGCTGAAATTAGAAGCAAATGAGATCATCATAAATGGTAACAACTGGTCTAAACACAAAACACCTAATCACTATACCGATCATGACTTACAAGAATATACGGACATTTTAATCGAAACAAATGCTATACGCGTAATCATAATAAAAGCAAACAAATAAAAGGAACTAGAGCAATCAAGTACAAAAAGATTATAAAAACATTATTCCAGAATGAGAATAAAAAAGGATCTGGTTTAATGACCAATGAACAAATTATATATACTGGGATAAAAAAAATAAACAAAAGCTAAAAAAAATAAACGCAACACATCTCCGTTTGAGTTCCCGGAGTTACCTTCCATCCGTAACACTAAGAACCCCAAATTTGTAATAATAACAGCCAAATCCGAGGACAAACCTATTTCGTCCGTAAGTATTTTCGTCTTAAGAAAATCTATTGATGCCATCAGCACGGAGTACGACAACATTTCCATATTGAAAGACGGCAGTATTCTTCTCTTAGCGAAGAGCCAAACAATTGCTGATAAGTTCCTAAAAACAAGTGTCTTAGCTGGCCAGATACCAGTCACTGCTAGCCTTCATAAGCAACTGAACTCCTCCAAGGGTGTAGTGTACGCACCTTGGCTAAAAAATGTGCAAGAATCGGAAATAATTGCAGAGATGAGATCGCAGGGCGTTTCCGAAGTATACAAATTCTCAAAAAAATTCAATGATACAGCCGAGCCTACGGGCCTTATGGTATTCACTTTTGATCTCTATCACCTGCCTCAAACCATTGAAATTGGTTGGTATAAAGCAAAGGTAAGAGAATATATCCCCCCTCCTATGAGATGCCGAAACTGCCAACTCCTGGGCCATACATTGAAAAGGTGCACCAGAAGCAAAGTCTGCGTCAATTGCAATCTACCTCCTCATGACCCCCAGCCCTGCACAAGGTTGATGTGTGCTAACTGTTTAGATGCTCACTCTTCTGCTTCAAAAGACTGTCCTAAATTCCTACAAAATAAAGAGATATTAGCAATAAAAATCAGAGACAAATGTAGTATGAGTGTAGCTAGACGCACATACAGCGATCTCAACAAACCACATTCTTCCAATACGTTAGCTCTCGCTGAGCGCATCAAAAAAACACTAACTAACAATACTCCTCAAACTCAAAATTCCTCTTCCACCGATCCCACCCCTCAGTCTAACACCACAGCATCAAAAACCCCACCGCTTACTCATATGACCGACCGATCTCCCAAGTATTCTTCTCCTCTGCCACTAGCTGCAGTTGCAACACACAACACAAGCATTTCAACCGATCAACCAACACTTTCCTCCTATAAACAGAAACTTCTCTCACAATTAACCAAAACAAACACTCTTAATAACGATCCCTCCTTATCAACTCTGAACCAACCTACAACACACATTAACTCTTCTCTCTCAAAAACACACTCTCTTAACAATTCCACTAACAACTCAAGCAACAGCTTAATCAACTCTCTTAATACATATGAACACATATAAAAACATAACCTCTGCAACCCCACCGTCGATGGTTGAAACCGCGGTAGGGGACGGGTCGCCATCCACTGCATGTGGTCGGCAACCCGCTCCCTCCCGCGGGGGCAATCATCGACAAACAAATAACATTTTGCAATGGAACCTTAACGGCTACATCAACAATTATGACGAACTTAATTTAATAATGAAAGAGCGCAATTAGGATATCATCTCTTTACAAGAAACTCATCTAGCATAAAGTCCCCACATCACCAAAATCATACATTGGCTATCATACATTATCCGGCAAGTGCAACCTCCATATATTCTCACGGGCGATTTAAACGCCTGGAGTGTACTTTGGGGGTCACCTAAGAACAACTCAAGGGGTTTGATTATCGAAAACTTTATAATCAAGTCTGACTTAGCCATCCTAAACGATGGTTCCCCTACCCACTTCTCCACCCATAGCACGCTTACTCACGTAGACGTTTCTTGCTGCTCACCAATCCTTCTCCCAAAAATAACTTGGAGTATTGCTGAGGACTTGTACAACAGCGACCACTTTCCTATTTCCATCTCACTGTTGTTATCTAACATATGCGATGCTAATAAACATTTGCCTAGATTTAAAACTGAGCTAGCTAACTGGAAGCTATTCCAAAACATACTGGAGGCTAACCTTTCTAAGACACCATTTCCCATCCAATGTGTAAATAGAGAAGCTGCAATTATACTTAGAGCCATTCGTAGTGCAGCTAATGTGGCCATCCCTCAAACATCGCCTACACCTCACAAACGATCTGTTCCCTGGTGGAATCCTGATTCGGCTAGACTCAGAACTGAAAAATTAAAAACTTGGAGGGTATTCAGGAAATATCCTACTCAAGTCAATTTACTAGCCTACAAAAAAGCTAATGCTGTTTTTAGAAGATTGCTAAAAATCAGCAAATTAAAGAGCTTCCAAGAATTCACAGGCAACATTAATCCAAGCTCAACACCAAGCTTAGTTTGGCAAAAAATCAAAACTCTGACAGGCAACCCAACACGTAAATCCATTGCTTGAATCAGCACACCAAAAGGTCCTGTATCCAACCTCTATGATGTTTGTAACTTCTTTGCCGAAACTTTGTCTACCAATTCCGACAACTCTAACTTCCCCCCACCTTTCAACAGGCTGAAACTGGAAAGTCTTAACATAATGCCCCAAGAAGCTAGGAACACGGCCATACTTCGCATAGAATCAGACTTTACTCCGCTTGAACTAGAGAGGTGTCTGTCTAAATTAGTAGGAAAAACACCTGGAAGGGATAGAATTTCTTACCCTATGATTACAAACCTTCCTCAATCATCCAAATTAAGACTCCTGTCGCTTTATAACAACATCTTCAGCAAAGGAACTATCCCACAAAGCTGGAAGATAGCTACCATAATACCTATTCCCAAACCTAAGAAAGACCCCTCTAGCGTAAACAGCTATAGCCCAATTTCACTACTTCCCTGTTTATCAAAAGTACTAGAGAAAATAATCGCCAACAGGTTCATGTGGTTCGCAGAACACAAAAAGTTACTAACACCTAACCAAGTCGGTTTTAAACCTAAAAGAGGATGCATAGATGCGCTCCTTCATTTGGACTTCGCTATTACCAAAGCCCTCTCCGCCCGCAACCACATCACAATACTAGCTTTAGACTTTGAGGAAGCCTTCGATCGGGTAGGCATCCACCTTATACTCAAGCTAAGGGATTGGGGTAAAATCCTTTCTAACTAACAGAAAATGCTTCGTTAAAATCCGCAGTATGTTTTCTAAATTAATGCCGCTGAGTAATGGAATCCGCAAGGGTCTCCTTTATCGGTAATCTGCTTTTCAATAGCCTTTAATCAACTCAGTGAAATCATAACAAATTACAAAGATTTAGATCATTGTATCTATGCCGATGACGCCTTCATAATATGTAAATACAATGATTTAAATAAAACCAAAAATATACTTTCTAAATTACTGAAAGAAATTTGTGAATGGTCATACACTTCGGGATCTAAATTATCTTTGGAAAAATGTAAATTAATTCACATATGTAGGAAAGTAAAATGTATTAGTGTAGAATTAGTGTTCAACAACATTAAGATTGAAACAGTGTCTAACCTTAACATCCTAGGTTTGTTTATTAATAATAGGTATAATTGGAAACCCCACTGTATTAATCTTAAGCAATCTTTAGCTGTAAGACTCAATATAATTAAATATCTAGCCTCAAAGAAAAGTAATATCCATGTAAATTCACTCTGCAATATTTCAAAGATGTTAGTTCTTAGTAAATTGAATTACGGTTTGGCTATATACGGCTCCTGTCCAAAGTCTACAAGAAACATAGTTGCACCTACTTACCACCAAGCAGCCAGAGCCAGCATTGGAGCATTTCCAACTACTCCAGTCAGAAACGTCCTCGCTGAAGCTGGACTTCCTTCTTTGCAGGAAAGATATTTTGTATCCATTGCACGACTCAACGCGAAACTCCACTTCCAAACGGGATCGATAATTGACCAAGATACAGCTAAGGCCATTACCCACAGGCATAATCGAAGGTTCCCCTCCGCAATCCACTGCATCCTACGTTGGGGACAACAAACAGATCTACCTCGCAAGAGAGCAACCAAGTTTACGCCTACATATCCACCATGGTCACTCCATGAGGACTCCATACTTCTGGACCTGCACGAACTACGTAAAGAAACAACTAGCAATACTGTATACAGAGCTCGATTCAATGAGATCTATGAAACTTTTAAACGTACGGGTTGGAGCTTTATATACACAGACGGATCCAAAACAGACGACAACACAGCCTATGTAGTTGTTAATCAAGAAGGCTCGATCATTTCGCAAGGCATCCTACCGAACATCGCCTGCATATACACCGCTGAAGCAGTAGCTATACTCCACGCCGCGAAAAAATATTCTCAAACAAGAGGTAAGTGGGTTATTTGCTCCGACAGCCTGTCTGTTATAAAAGCCGTCGCAAATCCACAAAATGACTCTAGAACCGCATCCAAAATTCGTGACATCCTCATCAAATCACAAAGGAAGTTAAAGCTGCTATGGACACCAGGCCATGTTGGAATTGCGGGCAATGAATATGCAGATGCTGCTGCAAGTGCCGCTCTCAAGGCACCCATCCTCTCCTACTACACCTTCTCTCAATGCGATCTAAAGATATACATAAATCAAAAGTGCCAACAGCAAATACTACGCGAGTGGGAGAACTATAAACATCACTATCAAATAATTAACCCTAATAAAACTCAGCCAAAATTCCCAACCGATATACCTAAATCGGATATTAGGATGTATATCCGGCTCCGTCTTGGACACACCGAATTTACTCACCAGCACCTGCTCAAAAGGGAGCCCCCTCCAAACTGCCTCACCTGCCGCAGACCAGTAACCATCACCCATCTCTTAAGTCAATGCTTTTTATCATCGCAACCAGCACTGCAAAACAACCTCAACCACAACGTAGACCTACTACATCTCCTCAAGAAGCCAAACCAATCCAATATTAATTATTTAAAAAGTATCGTAGGTAAACTTACAATATAGACAGTCATAAGTATTTCGAGGGCCGTAAGTCATCGCCACTATTTGGCCCCTATAGTTCATATTGATTACAATTTTAATTGTACATTAATATTATAATAAATAAATAAATAAATAAATAAATAAATAAATAGATCGTGACAGGAATATTAATCTTCATTTTAAACGACTAAAAAATGTAGGACGCGCTTACAAATTATATTAACTTATAAAGGCAAGAGACCGAAAAGGAATCAGAATCACATAGAAACTATATTGAAGATAGACTCAACGGAATCGAAGATTATTTTTTTCAACAATTTGTTAAACCAAAGTCTATAGAATTGAGAGAAAAGAGAGAATAGAGAATAATTTTCAAAAAACAAAAAAAGGTTCTGTTAAGAAAAGAGTACTTTTAACGAAAAGAGAAGTATTGTGGATGAGCTTCATAGACAAGCTCGTAGAAACTTCCAAAGACGACGAGTTATAACAAAAGGAATAGATGATATTTGGCAAGCAGATCTAGTTGAATTTCAATTCATTTCAACATTTAATAGCGGTCATCGTTTTCTTCTGACAATCATAGACACTTTTTCCACATTCGCTTGGGTTGCACCACTTAAGACTAAAACTGCTTCTGACAGTACAAAAGCTATGAAAAATATATTTGCTAAGCATAAACGATCACCTTGAAATTTCCAAACCGATGACGGAAAAGTGTTTTTTAATCGGAACTTTCAAAATCTAATGACCCATATGATTGTGAAATACAATAACACAAAACATAGGACTATTGGAATGTGTCCAAGTAAAGTGAATTCTTCCAATGAAAAGCTGATATTAAACTCGGCTTACAACAATGTGAAAACATATGATAAACCGAAATTTGTTGTTGGTGATCATTTGCGAATCAGTAAGTATAAACATACTTTTGAGAAAGGCTATACAGCAAATTGGACAACAGAAATTTTCAAAATTAAAACAATTCAACATACAAATCCTGCTATATACATTTTGGAGGATTATCAGGGGAATGCGATTAAGGGGGGGATTCTATGAATATGAAGTGATATAAATACAATATCTTAATAATTATCTCGTTGAAATAAATTCTACGCACAAGAGGCGATCAAGTGTTTGGAAAATGGTTGGGATTCTCAAACGCAGATAACTCTTGGATTAATAAAAATAATATATTGTAATATTTATATATACACACACACATACCACGCAGGCCAATATACAAGTTAAATAAAACGATGTTCTTCGTTTTGGTTCCAGTCTATGACTGATTTTATTTTCAATGGCTAAGCTTACACTGGATTTCAAAGCGTTGATATGGCGTCTCATGCTGGCACAAGCGTCTGCACTTAGCCTCTATCAGCGAACTCCTACTCTCACCTCCACGTGGTGAAATCTGAGAGCCGAGCACCTTCGATCGAAGATGGGGTAACCAACCCCCGTGGGACGTCGTTGGCGGCTGCAGACGAGAGAGAGGGGGGAGAGTGTGCCTGTACCAGGGCTCATCTCTCTTTATGGATGGCGGAGTAGGAGCTGGAAACTGTCTGGCCAACGGCGGCATCCGAAACTCCAGTCAGACGGAGTTACCTGGTGCGCAGTCCTTCTAGAGCTACCTCGACATTTTCGGACCACAGGTCTAGAAGGTTTCTTTCAAGGCCAGGTCGGGGCCTTGGAATTGAGATGGCGGCGGCAGATCACTATAGTTTTAGGGACAACGGCGGCGCTCACAGCCTCAGCGAGGTTACCGACTCCGGATAAGCCTGGACCCTCTGCCCGAGGGTTAAAAAATAGGGCCTGGCCACCCAGTTGGGGGTTGTGGGTGGGGTTAACTCCCCCACCACTTAAACATATTATGGTTCAGAGACAACCAACTGCCTCGGATACGGACGGAATTAATGTTGACGACCCCAGCAAACGTTACAAGGACAACGATTTTCGGTTCTGCACGTGGAATGTTAGGTCCCTTAACAGACCACGTGCAGCCGAAGAACTCGCGGAGGCCCTGGACTGCTACAAAGCAGACATCACCGCAATGCAGGAAGTGCGGTGGAATGGGCCGGGCAAGAAGAGGATGAGAAACTGCGACATCTACTACGATGATTGCAACAGGGAGAGGCGCTTATTTGGATGTGGATTTGTTGTTCGAGGCAGACTTAGGCAAAAAGTCTTAAGCTTTGTCTGTAAAAGCGAACGCCTCATAACAATCCGCATCAAGGCTAAATTCGGGAACATCAGCCTGATTTGCGCCCACGCCCCGACAGAGGACAAAGATGACAACAGCAAGGATGACTTCTATGATCTCCTAGAAAGGACCTACGATCAGTGCCCCAGCTTCGACACCAAGATCGTTCTAGGAGATTTTTAATGCAAAGCTGGGTAAAGAAGACATCTTTGCCAAAGTCATCGGGAAACACAGCCTGCACGACACTACATCCGATAACGGACTCAGGCTGGTGGACTTTGTCACGGGACGTAATCTCTCTGTAGCTAGCACGCGGTTCCCACACCTAAACATCCATAAAGGGACCTGGCGGTCCCCCGATCAATCAACCGTCAACCAGATTGATCATGTTGCGATCGACGTCAGACACTCCTCCAGCATTCTTGATGTCCGAACGTTCCGAGGAGCCAACATCGACTCGGACCATTTCCTTGTTGTAGCCAAGGTAAGAGCTCGGATAGCAAGAGATCAACGGAGTCGAGAAAGGACACCACGGTTTGATGTCGGAAAGCTACAATCACAACGGACTGCTAGGATCTTTGCAGATCGAGTCTCCCGGAATCTCTCTCTAAGTTCGTCGCCACCTGCGCAAACAATCGAAGAACATTGGAGGCGTTGTCAAGAAGCCATCAAAGATGCTGCCATGTTGATGTGCTGGGTCTTACGGCACCAACAAAAAAACAACCCATGGTTTGACAACGAGCTTAGGCTGGCACATGTAGCGAAGCTGGAAGCCTACAAAGCAACGTTGCTTCTCAGGAGAAAGAAGAAAGAGCACGAGAAGCGCGCGATCGAGGAGATGGAGAGGTGCTACGGTAGGAACGATGTCCGAAAGTTTTACCAGAGGGTGAAACAGTTATCCAGTATATATAAGGTTCGGACAGAAGCCTGCCGGGACGAGTATGGACAACAAGTAGTAGAGTCGCAGTCGATACTGAGAATTTGGAAGAACCACTTCTGCAGACTGCTAAACGGCGATGATGACACCAATACCGCTGTCAGGCAGAATGTTCCACTCAATATGGACGATGATCGACGAGAATTCCGTCCCCCGACTTAGACGAGGTCAAGATAGCAATATCAAGACTGAAGTCTTACAAAGCTGTTGGTGCGGACGGTCTGAGGTGATCTGGTTGGGCGTATGCACCAGCTCATCTGTAAGATATGGAGGAGAGCATGCCCGATGAGTGGAATCTCAGTATCGTTTGCCCGATCCATAAGAAAGGAGACCCCTTTGACTGCGCCAACTATAGAGGGATAAGTCTCCTGAACATCGCCTACAAGATCTTCGCTGCCGTTTTGTGTACTCGCTTGAAGCCGTTTATAAATAACCTGATAGGTCCTTATCAGTGTGGCTTCAGGCCAGGGAAGTCCACCATCGACCAGATTTTCACACTACGGCAGATCCTGGAAAAGACCCAAGAAATGCAAATCGACACCCACCACCTTTTTGTCGATTTCAAGGCCGCATATGACAGCGTGCATAGGGACGAGCTATACAACGCCATGTCTAGTTTTGACATTCCTGCCAAACTAGTCAGGTTGTGCAGGATGACGATGGAGAATTCTCGCTGCTCCATCAAGGTCGGTAACGAACTCACCGAGACCTTCAATGTCAAAAAAGGATTTAGACAAGGCGACGCGCTGTCATGTGATTGCTTTAACATCATCCTGGAGAAGATCGTGCAAGACTCACACGCCAACACTAGAGGCACGATCTTCCAGAAGTCCGTACAACTGCTAGCATACGCGGATGACATTGACGTGATTGGCAGAACACAGCGAGCCGTCAATGAGGCGTTTGCTGGCATTGAGGCGGAGGCGGCTAAAATGGGTCTAGCGGTGAATGAGGGCAAAACGAAGTATATGCTGTCATCAAGAAAGGACACACAACATCGACGTCTTGGACAGAGCGTCACAATGGGCAGCTATAACTTCGAGGTAGTCAAGGACTTCGTCTTCCCCGGCTCCGCAGTAAACAGTACAAACAACATCAGTACCGAGATCAAACGCAGAGTAAGAGTTACTCAACCGCTGTTTCTATGGGCTCAAGAGGCAATTGAGTAGTAGAGCCATCTCTCGAAGGACCCAGCTGACCTTATACAAGACCTTGATCATCCTAGTCCTGCTGTACGGCGCAGAGGCATGGACAATCTCAAAAGCGGATGAGGAAGTCCTTGGTATTTTCGAGAGAAAAGCTCTGCGTGCGATCTTTGGTACTGTTTGCGTTGACGGTTTTTGGAGGAGAAGATTCAACCACGAACTGTACGGGCTGTATAGCGACATGAGTCTAGTCAGGCGTCTTCGGATCCAACGCCTAAGATGGCTAGGCCATGTAGAGCGTATGGACAACTCAGCTCCGGCCCGGAGAGTCTTCGACTCCAAACCCGTGGGACAACTCAACAGAGGACGCCCGCGTTTAAGGTGGCGCACCATGGTGGAGAAGGACCTCAACCAACTTGGCGTGCGACACTGGAGACAGCTAGCCAGAGACCGTGCTTGCTGGAGAGGCTTGTTGGTTGAGGCCCAGGTCCACCCCGGACTGTAGCGCCGAGTGAAGAAGAAGAAACTTAAACAAACTATCTTAACAATGAAATGATTACTGAGGGGAATGTTCGGTACAGTGGAAAAGTGCTGATCATGTATGATTGAGTTGAGGTGAATGAGTTTAGTGCTGAATATGCTAAGAGTGAATCGTTCGACGGAAGTGCAGGGTGAATGTGCTTGGAGTAAATGTACTGTTGTGTAGTGTGTGACGGAAATGTAATGTGAGCTGTAAAAGAGAGTGTGCAGGGGAAGTGCAGTGTGGAGGTTTTTGTTGGGGTCGTGCCGAGTTGCTGCCATTAACTCCTCCCTCCCTTAAGACTGAACGTCCTCGTTCATAATGTTGAGCACTTTCATTTTTATTCGATCCTTATCTAATGCTGATAAGCCGTTGTCTACTTCTGTTGTAATTTTCACAGCCTTTGGTCTTACTTTTGTATAAAGTAGAACAAAAATCACAAGTGCCAGTATTCCTACGATGACATACCACAGCAAATTCTTTTATTTTCTGGTTGTTGATGATGTTCAGCTTATGTAGGTACTGTAGCGTCAGCTTTTCGTTGAAAATGGTTTCCTTTAGGATGGTTCACTTCAGTGCTGCTAGGTGGTTCACTTCCAAAATATTATCTGTACAACATTCTTTCCCGTTGATTTTTATATTAGCTTCGTATGTAATGAGGAAAGTTAAATTTAACACAATGCGCTCTTCGTTTTCTTCTACGGTTATATTTTCGTCCCTGGCGATGATTAAACCATCCTTGATGACTTCAATCTTATTTATGTGGTCAGCGTGAGTTGTTGGGCGATTCGCCGTATTGTTATTAAGGAGTTGGAAAATGCAGGAATTTTGGGAATCAATTTCACAATAGGAATGTAAGGGAGCTTTTTTACATGATCTTAAGGGATAATGATTTTGCATACAAATTGCTGAGATATTTGAACTTAAGTCTATGATCTTATTATTATGAACTACTGGGATAGTTTCAATTAATTTACAGATTTGCTGAACTCTTGGAATCTTAATTAAATATACCATAATGTCATTTTGGTAATACATTTTCACATTAGCAACATTCAAGATGTCACTTATTTCAGTTAATACATTTTCTTTTATTTTAATTATTTCTATTTCATCCGTGCTAAGAATTAAGGGATTTACAATATAAGTTTTAGCTAAAATCAAAGAATACATGATATTGTTTAAATTGTTTATTATTAATCTATTTCTCTTTGACATTATTTATGTTATCTTTTCATAGCTATCATCAGTTTGTTGTTTACTAATTGAATTTATATCTATGTTGTTTATTACATCGGTTAATTGGCTTAGTTTATTTTGAATTGCAGCATTAATGTCAATCTGTCTGTTATTAGCGCTAACAATTTCATCTTCTTGTGCTTTAAGTAGTTCCATGTCGTTATGATCCGGAATGCCTGCTATAAATTAAATTGCGGAGCCTATAAAATCTATAGACCGTCTATTCCTGATAGGGAATTTAAGCAACATTAGTAAACGTTCTATTTCACTTATGTCTTGCAATAGTACTTCCTTGCATCTTTCGTTTTTTCTTTCATTTAAAATCTTTCTATTTTCCGACATTATTTCTTCAATGTTCGAAATATTAGTGGAATGTTTCAAATAGAAATAGTCTTCAATAATGGCAACGTCTCCTGAAGGAATGGGGATGAAAAGTGCCGAGGAATAGTCAATAATTTTTGCAGCGCCTAGCCATATTTGCGAGAACCTAAAAGTAAAGGTTTATCTCAAATTGTTTTTATAAGCTTGTCTTCCGTCAATTAAAATAGCTGTTCCTAAATCTGCTTGAACTGTCTTTTCATCATACAGTTTAGACATTTTGTTACCTATTCTTTTATTAGTTTTTAAAAATACTGTGTCACCTGGTTTGAAGCTTTTTGGTGTAGTTTTATTATTGTGAAACTTTAAATCTTTAATCTGCTTATTCTTCAGTTTTACTACGATTTCGTTTTCCTTAAAATTACCATGAAAAATGTCTGACGGCTTACGATCTGTGACTGAATGGATTGAATTGTTGTATTTATATGTAGAAATAAGCATTAATTCTATGGGATCTGTGTAGTTTTCCTTTGTGTATCTTGCAATTTCAGCAAGAGTCGAATGAAAACGCTCCACTTGTCCGTTGCTTTGACTGTGAAGGGCTGGTACTGAATACATTGAAATGTTGAATTCATTTCTTAATAACGCTTGTATGGAATTTGAAGTAAAAGCACCTTCATTATCTGTAACAACTAATCTTGGATTTCGAAATTGTGATATTATTTCAATCAACGGATTTTTTATGTCAACTGCGTTTCTTGAAAGAATATGTTTAATAACAGCAAATTTCGAAAATTTGTCGGTACAGGTTTACATGTATAGTAAATTTCTAAGTGCAATATTTCACCTACATACGTGGGAATGGGTGTTTCCCCTATCGGGTGCTGTATTGGTTTACGCAGATACTTATTTTCTTTACAAATTCTGCATTTGGATACAAATGTTTTACATAATTTTTTGATGTCTGGAAAAAAAATACTCCATTATTATTTGCTTATAGTTTTCTTGAGGTCCTCTATGAGCTTTATTATGCTCATTTATAATGATTTCCTCTTGATCATTTTGATTAAAAACGTCTTACACGAATTTGCTTGTGTATTTCATTTTGATTTTGGGAAAGGCATTGACGATGTCATTCTGGATTTTTCCCAGAATTTCCAGATTGCAATATATTCCGTTAATTATATCCGGATGAAGGATATCGCGCAACATTTCAATCAGTTCTGCATTAGATCTGAATACAATAGAATGTCTAATATTTTTTTTAAAAATAATTTTTACCCAGAACCCTGGGTTATAAATATTTGGTTCTTAAAACAGATAATTGGATTTTCTACGGAACGTATAATTTCAGTTAAGAATTCTTCACTATGAACAGTCTGTTCGGAAGTAGAAAGGACGTTAATGTGCTGCCGAGAAAGTGCGTCAGCAACCTTATTCTCCTTACCAGGTTTATAATGAAATGTTGGGGAAAATTCTTCAATAAATGCCCTCCATCGTTTTAGTTTTGCGTTAGGGTTTTTCTCAGATATCGCAAAAGTAAGTGGTTGATGGTCTGTATAAATGTGAATATCAGGGGCCGCGTATAAGTAATTTCGTAAAGACTGTAGTGCCCAGACTATTGCAAGCATCTCGCGTTCATTGGTTGCGAAATTCTCTTCTGTCTTGCTCAAAGTACGAGATATCATTGTGATGGGTCTACCAGCTTGAGAAAGAACCGCTTCTATTGCGTGTGATGATGCCTCTGTGGTTAGATCTAAGGGTTTACGAAGATCTGGGTAGAAAAGTAATACGTCGTCCGAGGCTAGAATGTTCTTTATTCTATTTAAGGCACATATAGCCTCTGAGTCAAGATTAATTTTTACACTTTTTGACTTATTTGTTTCTATGTGACCACTGTCTCCTCTAAAGTACTTTGTAAGAGGTTTTGTTATCTGAGCGTAATCTTTAACAAACCGACGATAGTACCCGGAAAGACCTAAAAATGATCTTAGAGCACGAAGTGATTTTGGCACTTCAAAATTAACTATGTCTCTTATCTTACTAGAACAAGTCTTGATATCGTCTCCAGACACGACAAATCCTAAAAATTCTAACTCTTGTTTGAAAAACTTACATTTTTCTGCAGATATTCTCATGTTGGCATTTAAAAGTTTAGATATTATTATTTTAATGTCCTCTAAATGTTCAATTTCTGATTTGGAAAAGATTATTAAGTCATCTATATAGACGTGGCAGCGTTTTCCTATGTCATCTCTCAGTACGTTATCGATTGCTCTCTGAAAAATGCTAGGACCATTTTTCAATCCAAAAGGCAATCTACAGATTTCGTACTTTCCATTGTTTATGGAGAATGCTGTTTTTTCGCGGTCCTTTTCCTCTAAAAGAATTTGGTGGAAACCGGATTTTAAATCTATTGTATATTGTAATCTATTGTATATTGTAATATTTCGCATTTCCAAGATTCGATAAAATAACCGAACTTTCTGGAATGGGATATCTATCTGGTACCGTTCGTTCATTCAATTTCCTGTAATCAAACACTAATCTAGATTTTGGGGAATCGTCCGCATTAACGCATTTTTTCCCTAAAACCAAGATGGGTGTGTTGTACGGGGAATGCGATGGGCGTATAATTCCATCACCTCGAAGTCATTTGATTTCTTTATTAACGAACGAGATATCTGCCATATTATATGGCCTTGGATAAATTGGCTCTGAAGGAAGTTTCTCATCAGGGTGAGCAAAAACTTCTGAAAAATCTTCAATTAATTGTTGAAACTCATTCCTGATTTTTAAAGGAACTGTTTAAGTATCTATTTCGATATTGTTTACCTGCTCGCATTCAAAGAATTTGATTTGCATTTCACCATTTTCATAAAGTAATAGAGAGCTTTCGGTATCAATCCGTGCTTTTATTTTTACGAGAAAGTCGTATCCTATTATCGCATCAAAAGTTTTTAATTGAGGGAGGACAAAAAAATCTGTAATTGTGTTACAAAACCTAATTTTACATTTTTGAGTTATCGTATTCTCACCATTTAACGTTTTTACTTTAAAAGGTTTTTCGTTTGAAATAGCTTTTAAACACGGCAATTTTTTAATATAGTTTTTGGCTGTACCAGTGTCTACTAAGATTTTCAATACAACTTCGTTATTGAGACTCTTTTCAACATATGGTAAAGCCGACTTTACCCTAAAAAATTAATCTGGTCCTCATATTCATTTATTGAAGAGTTTTCACCGTCATTCAAAGCGTTAGCTTGAATATAATTTATTCGCTGAGTTTTTGGCATAGGTGTCCTATCCGAGTCGCGGGCGTTTAATACCTTTTATATTTCTGCTGCTGTTTGCCTGATTATGTTTTTCCTACTTGAATGTGGTTTTTCATTGTAACGAAATCTAGATGAGCTACACTCATATGATCATCTATATGTTGAGGTTTTTGAAGAAATCTCGCAGAATTTGAAATATTTGTATTAATATGATGGCGTTGATCTGATGTGTGGTGAATACTTTTCATATTCGACTGCATTGTGAAGGATATTCGTTTGAAATGAGGATTACCCCGAGCATTTGTGTTAGAACTTGTTCCTGTGTCTACGTTATTGTCAAAAGCTCTTGCGAAATTGTACCTATACTGGTTCGCTTCAAGCTCTTCAGCCTATGCCAATGCAGAAGGCAAGTCTTCACATCCAGCAGAAAAGAGAATACTGCTCAAAGGCTTATTAATAAATAAATACGCGTAGCGCGTCTGCTCGGAACTTAACTCCTAGAGAATCAATCAATTGGCTATTCCCTGAATATTCCATTGAAATTTTATTTGTAATGGCAGTAAGATGCTGGTCAACCTTATCTTAGAATTTTGCAATGCTCAAATTTCCTTGACATAACACACTCATTTGGTTCTCCAACACATGTAACGGACGTTTATCAGAGTAAGTATTATCAATACGTGCAATTATCGCATCAAAATTAAAAACTGTATTATGGGATGCTAAGATTAAATCAGCTGCCCCAACAATTTTATTTCTTATTATGGCAACAGCTTGGTAGAATTTTTCTGATCCTTCATAAGGTTCGAATAATTTAATTGCCGTTTTGGCTGCTTGTCGCCATGAAATATACCTTGCTCGTTCACCCCAAAACTCGGGAACGGATTTAACAATATCTAATGAAATTTCACACTTCACACTAGAATTTATTGCAATGGGCTTATATGGAACTACTTCAGCAGATATGTGGGCATTCAATAATTTTTACTCAAGTTCTTCAATTCTTGCACTAACTACACTAATGTTTTGAACATTATCAGTGGATATTTCAGAGATTTTTTTTATAACAGATTGGCATGCTGTCTTTACAGCTACTTGCACGGCTGCCGCTATTGTATTAACTAATTCTGACATGATAGCTTTTTTTTAACACAAACAGAATTTGACAAGCACAAGTGTTTTTATATAATTTCCGTTTTTTTTTTAGTTCCGATTTGACTTATCAGCATCTTGGTTGTACGTTGGTTTTGTGGGTTTTTTTCCTTTTTTTGTTAATAAGAAATAGCTCTATTTTCTTTTATATGAAGAATTTTGGAACTTTACAATACTAAAGGGATTCTTTACAAGTTGGGCGCCAGTTAAATAAAACGATGTTCTTCGTTTTGGTTCCAGTCTATGACTGATTTTATTTTCAATGGCTAAACTTAAACTGACCTATCTTAACAATGAAATGATTACTGAGGGAAATGTTCGGTGCAGTGGAAAAGTGCTGATAGTGTTTGATTCAGTTGAGGTGAATGAGTTTAGTGCTGAATATGCTAAGAGTGAATCGTGCGACGGAAAAGCAGGGTGAATGTGCTTGGAGTAAATGTACTGTAGTGTAGTATTTGACGGAAGTGTAATGTGAGCTGTAAAAGAGAGTGTGCAAGGGAAGTACAGTGTGGAAGTTTATGTTGGGGTCGTGCCGAGTTGCTGCCATTAACTTGTACACTGAACTGTGACTTGGTTTAATAAAAAATGCAAATGTAAACAAACCGAATGTATGACAATGAATTGTCAAATCGGTTTATGAACTCAAAAATTGCGCGAGTGATTCAATTAAAATTCCGATAATTAGTGTCGAATTAAAGTAATCGAACAATAAAATTATTTGCGAAGTGCTGGGATACGATTTCCTTTGTGGCAAATACGCACTAAAGGACAATGGCGGACCAACGGAGGAGAGGATCGCGATGGCACGGACGAACAACGTAGAACTAAATTTTCTAAGCCCGATTGTTTAAACGCGAGGGTTAACTTTAAGTAATTACTTAACTCTGTACTTATTAACTTATTAGTTTTAAGCAATAAATTGATTCTGTTAATGAAATCGCGCACTTGTCTTTTATTTTTCACTTGAACTTTCTTTTGTTCGTGTATATGTATATGTATGTGTGTAGCTGTCCTTTTGTTGCAGGATATAGATGTGTATACAACATATATATATATATATAAAACATGCGAAAATTAAAAGAATTGAAAGTGGAGTGGAAATCGGAGCACAAGACAATTGCTCTACACTTTCAATTTTTGTTTAATACCTGTGGCGAAGAAACTTCCCTTTTGCAATCTTCGCAGTTGCAGTTTGTATGAACCATTGGATGATTTGATTTTTATTGTTTTTGTTTGATTGCACGGCGCGAATTTGGATTGTAAATGTACTACAAATTGCACGTCGCGCTTTTTGAAATTTGACACTGCACTGGAATTAATGAATATTATTATACATATTTATTGCACTATTCACTGCACTTTATACCTATATGTATATATTTTTAAGCTTATATGTATATATTTTTATTACTTCATGTAATATCACTTTTCACTGTATTTTTCAATGAAATCTTTTTGATTTCTTTTTTATTGTCACTGTGACTGTTCGGGCACCATGAAAATCTTTAGAATATTTTTTATAAACTCACGATTACTTACGTTTAATTTCGTAACTTATCGGGAGCGAAAAAAAGGAGTCAAATAAGACGCGTACGTTCGATGTGGTTGCGATTAACAGGATGACAATTATTCGCCGTTTTTTTCTGTTTTTACATTTTAATTTCGTTTTATTTAACTTAAATATGGTTGGTAAGACGCGAAATTCAATTTTTATACCATTTAATATATTTTTCTTTTCTGACATATTCACAATAATTTTAATTTCTTAAATTTACTTTTTAAGTTTTAACTATGTTGTGGTTCTACTAAACAGTTGGATTTGATTATATATCGATGGGTAGATATGTGTATTGCTGTCTACCACTTTTCTGTGGAAGTGTGTAGTAAGACAACTCCTTACAACGATATAATAAATTTATTTGCTCGCTACTGCTCGCGTTTGATGTTTTACAAGAATTGGATTTGGTGTATTAGAAGTGGCATTTTATATTCTTAGTACATGTGTAGTTCAGTTTAGTTAATACGTTAAGTATGATTTAGTACAATAGATCGATTACGGTAATGTAGTGAAATTTTAAGGTAGATATTAAGAAATAAATGTGATAAATAATAAATTATTGTTGCTTCAAGTGTAATTAAACTCCTTCTCCAACATCCTCCTCGGCTATGAACGGAGTTCGTAATCAAATCGACGAACCTCTTTTGATGAGATCGTTGACCTTATCATTGTCGATGGTCGCGCTGACATATCGATAACAAATTGTGGTTCTCCTTTTTCTTCACAATTTTTCGTGCGTAGTCAGGATGTTGAAATTTGTTTTGCTGTGTTGTGTGTAGTGTAGTATGTGCAGTATGTAAGTGCTATTGTGTGTGAGAGCACACAAAAATATGAAAAAATACAAAAGATAAAGTGTGTTGTTAATATTAAACAGGTGAGTGATTTAGATCTATTAGACATATTATAGCTTCATCTAGTCTTTAGTTGTGTAGATTTCTGCACGCAATTATGAACGGGGATTTGTGTCGACGACATCGCGTAACGGTTCCGTTATCCCAAGACTAAATGGAACGCAATCCATTGAAAGTTATTGTGTTATTTTGTTTTAAAGTACTTAAAGTGTGGGTTAATAAGTATTTAATTTTTTTTTTGAAAATAGTGAGAAAAATGAAAGTGCATAACAAAAAACGAAGGGCGATCGGTTTTAACTAGTGTGTGTGTGTTGATTAGCGTCGATTTGTTTATGATGCATGTTGTGAGTTATGCTTTCGATTATCGTTGACATATGAGTGTATGTATGTATGTATGAATGGAATCCGAATTAGACTTTAATAGAGTGCAATGGTCCAGCCATATGATCTTGAATTGACCGTGTGGTTAACCAAAGTGAATTTTCATATTTTGCTACATACTGCTATTGATGTTATTAATTAATTAATAATGTGTAATTAATTAAAAAAGTGGTCGCCGTGGCGCAGTGGGTAAGTGCGTCGACTCCTACGCAGAGGGTGCCAGGTTCGATACCCGAATTTACCACCTTTAATAATTCACGGCTCCACCTCTTTCGAGTCACTGACAATGCTCAAAGAGTACTCCTGCCTAGAAAAAGCTTCTCAAATTCGCCGTTCGGAGTCGGCATTAAACTGTAGGTCCCTTCCACTCGTGAAAGAGTAATAGCACACACAACATGAGTGGTTGCTGAGAAGCTAGGCCCAGGTCCACCTCGGACTATCGCGCCACTCATATTATTATAATTATTATTATTATTATTATTATTATTATTATTATTATTATTATTATTATTATTATTATTATTATTATTATTATTATTATTATTATTATTATTATTATTATTATTATTATTATTATTATTATTATTATTATTATTATTATTATTATTATTATTATTATTAATTAATTGACATTTGACTACGAGTTGTGATGAATGTATGAATTTGTTTTTATATTAACAGATCGTATGTTACATTTTAACTTTTTTTGTGAAGTTTATGTTATGTGATGTGTATACACACATTTTTACATTTTTGTAACTGGTCGTTTAATTTCTCCTTTCGATGTCTTCAGTGTAACAACTCAGATTGACTTGTCTCCTCCTGGATGTACTTCAATGATCCATACGATACACCATATCTACGATTTTGGGTTGTTCTTCCAGTTTGCGCCACTTTGGTCGTTGCTGGAGCCTGGTAAGGTATTCTGAACGCTACCTTTTCCAAAACAATTGGAGCAATTTTTGGATCCGCTCTAACGACTACAACGTTCTATCTTCATGTCGGAGAAATCACTTTGAGGTACAGCGTTCAGAGGTCTTCCCACAATTAAGTTGCCCGGGGTAAATGCTGTGAAGTCCTTTGGGTTCTCGGTCAAGGGACATAAAGGCCTGTAGTTGAGGAACGCCTCGATCTGGTGAAGTAATGTAGTGAGTTCTTCGATGTGTAGACCTCAGTGCCGATTATACGCTTGAGATGGTATTTTATGGATTTGACCCCAGCCAGCCTTAGAGAATTATTTTCATCTTTAAATTTACCAAGAAGTTTATCATTCGTTTGATAAAAATTATGTATATTGTCTTTAGGATATGAATAGGTATCAAACCTTGATTTCTCGGGATCAATGACGTCATCATATATGTTTGAATAAAAATTATGTGTTATTATTGAATAAATAAACGAGTCTGAATCCATATAGTTCAATCGAACTGATTCGACAAACTTGTTCTTCATATACTCATAATGAAAATCATACATAAGCCATTTTGATAGGTCTAATGTAACAACACCTAAATAGATAGGTTTATCATATACCACTTTCAATAGCACACATCTCTGGTGTAAATATATATCAACTATGGAAATTAGGATTTGCAATTAGCTTTCTAGCGCTAAAGGAATTTCGTGTACCATACCATTCAGTCACAATTTTCACAACTCGTCGCTTTTCTACATTTTCCATAGTCTTACCGTAGACACTGTTGTTCATCAATTTGATTAAGTCTTTTTCAAACTTATTGCTAGCCCTTTTCCTGTACTCAGTATTAAGACTTATATATTTCTCTAACCATTCAGATTGAGTGAAAGATAACACTCTGTGTACTTTTGTTGGAGTTAATCTATTTTTCAGACACTTTTATAAGTTCTTAAGATGAATTATATAATGAGACTTTGAATTTAAAATAGCTATTAGCTTAGGAATATTACTACCTGAAGTTATCATATTCTCTGGACAAAATGGAAGATCATTGTGGTAATCATGAAGATCGATTGGGTAGTCTAAATCTTCTCCCAATACACAACCAACTTTATTGTTTTTCCAGTTTAAAATGTATTCTGTGGTGTAGATCTCAAGATCTTGTCACTGGAAATTCCCATCGGGAAGCGGTTGAGACATTGCGAGAAATTCACTTGATTTATTTTTATCGATTGTACATGCTACTTTCAACATTGCATCCCAAGATAAACCGGGAGATGTATACTAGTGACATGGATCTAACTCATATATATTTATACAAACCTTACGAACATTTTCATATGTATCAGCTAACAACATCGCTCTGTAAATATAAAAGCATGTAATCTTTTAAAGATTTGCAATTGAAATGTGTCCATACTTTAAAAGCATGATCATAATCCTTATCTATACAATCTTTGTCTGTTAGCTTATTATAAAATTGAGAAATTATAGGAAGAGAACAATCATCTAAGCGATCCCATGAATCAAGATAATCGTAAGGAAATACACCTCTCCTAATCATTAATTTGAATGAGCCTTCATTTTTGAAAAATCTCTTGGTTACTCTAAAATCATGTTCTGATAAATTTTTTGCTAACGTGTCTATACTAGATGGTAAAAATCGAAATGAATCTAAAAATCTAATTTCAAAGTTGTTAATTTCATTTATATACACTCTCTTAGAAAGTGATATATAATTTTCCTTATTTAATGGATTTATATTTATTGTACAAATAATAGTACGTAAACTTTTCACAAACAGATGACAGTCATAACCCGAAAAGTTATGTAAGAAAATTGGAAAAAATGTTGGTACTCTAAACTCTAAATTACACTTTGAATGTGCTGGTCCTCTATATGCACCAGTGAAGTTACAGTGATCTCTTACCCTTACTTCTGTTTGATTAAAACTATGTTTGCATATACTACACATAGTGGCTATTTGATGGATGTAGTTCTAGTGTTAGTTGAATCATCGGTTTTGGATTCATAATAACTTCCTGATAGAAACATTTCAGATCTTCAACTTAGTTCTCAACAAATTTATCCGATACGTTTTCACCTAATAACAAGAAATCAAAAAATGCATTTTATTATGTGTTGTTATAATTAATTCTAACCAACAAATGTTCTATGCTGGTTCAGCTGATCATTGATGTCATTGATCATAGTTTTTAAAGTTTCCTTTATATTATCTTTTTCTATTATCATGTATATTTTGGTCTGCATACTTTTTACATCTAGGATCATCTCATCAAATTTTAAAAATAGCTCTATGTTAAATTTAAAAGCTCTCAAAATTTCAATTTCATTTTCTAACAGCTCTGTAATCACGCCCATACTTTTCAAATAATTGATCTACATTCAATATGCTCTCATCATTGTTAGAAATGGAAAATGTTTTGATTCGATTCTTGAAAGCACCCTCTATACAGCATACGTTTCCGCTTAAAATCTTTTTAGCCTTTATCTTATGAGTATTTTTCCTTTGATGTTGAGTCCAATGCCTTTCTTCAACATCCTCTTCACAAATTAAACATCTTTTATAAACATTTAACCTCAATCTTTTTCTATGTAACACTCCTGAAGTTGATGGTTGTTCTTTGAGATTTGTCATCAGTTCTTTTTCAGATTACATTCCTGACATTGATGTCTCTATTTTTTGAAGAATTTTTCTTTTTTTATCACAACACCGATTTGTATGACGAACAAAAGATCATCCCAAAACTCTCTTTCACATATTTCGGAGCGATACATTTCGGAGCGATACAAATTTTAAGGTAGATATTAAGAAATAAATGTGATAAATAATAAATTATTGTTGCTTCAAGTGTAATTAAACTCCTTCTCCAACATCCTCCTCGGCTATGAACGGAGTTCGTAATCAAATCGACGAACCTCTTTTGATGAGATCGTTGACCTTATCATTGTCGATGGTCGCGCTGACATATCGATAACAAATTGTGGTTCTCCTTTTTCTTCACAATTTTTCGTGCGTAGTCAGGATGATGAAATTTGTTTTGCTGTGTTGTGTGTAGTGTAGTATGTGCAGTATGTAAGTGCTATTGTGTGTGAGAGCACACAAAAATATGAAAAAATACAAAAGATAAAGTGTGTTGTTAATATTAAACAGGTGAGTGATTTAGATCTATTAGACATATTATAGCTTCATCTAGTCTTTAGTTGTGTAGATTTCTGCACGCAATTATGAACGGGGATTTGTGTCGACGACATCGCGTAACGGTTCCGTTATCCCAAGACTAAATGGAACGCAATCCATTGAAAGTTATTGTGTCATTTTGTTTTAAAGTACTTAAAGTGTGGGTTAATAAGTATTTAATTTTTTTTTTGAAAATAGTGAGAAAAATGAAAGTGCATAACAAAAAACGAAGGGCGATCGGTTTTAACTAGTGTGTGTGTGTTGATTAGCGTCGATTTGTTTATGATGCATGTTGTGAGTTATGCTTTCGATTATCGTTGACATATGAGTGTATGTATGTATGTATGAATGGAATCCGAATTAGACTTTAATAGAGTGCAATGGTCCAGCATATGATCTTGAATTGACCGTGTGGTTAACCAAAGTGAATTTTCATATTTTGCTACATACTGCTGTTGATGTTATTAATTAATTAATAATGTGTAATTAATTAAAAAAGTGGTCGCCGTGGTGCAGTGGGTAAGTGCGTCGACTCCTACGCAGAGGGTGCCAGGTTCGATACCCGAATTTACCACCTTTAATAATTCACGGCTCCATCTCTTTCGAGTCACTGACAATGCTCAAAGAGTACTCCTGCCTAGAAAAAGCTTCTCAAATTCGCCGTTCGGAGTCGGCATTAAACTGTAGGTCCCTTCCACTCGTGAAAGAGTAATAGCACACACAACATGAGTGGTTGCTGAGAAGCTAGGCCCAGGTCCACCTCGGACTATCGCGCCACCCATATTATTATTATTATTATTATTATTATTATTATTATTATTATTATTATTATTATTATTATTATTATTATTATTATTATTATTATTATTATTAATTAATTGACATTTGACTACGAGTTGTGATGAATGTATGAATTTGTTTTTATATTAACAGATCGTATGTTACATTTTAACTTTTTTTGGGAAGTTTATGTTATGTGATGTGTATACACACATTTTTACATTTTTGTAACTGGTCGTTTAATTTCTCCTTTCGATGTCTTCAGTGTAACAACTCGGATTGACTTGTCTCCTCCTGGATGTACTTCAATGATCCATACGATACACCATATCTACGATTTTGGGTTGTTCTTCCAGTTTGCGCCACTTTGGTCGTTGCTGGAGCCTGGTAAGGTATTCTGAACGCCACCTTTTCCAAAACAATTGGAGCAATTTTTGGATCCGCTCTAACGACTACAACGTTCTATCTTCATGTCGGAGAAATCACTTTGAGGTACAGCGTTCAGAGGTCTTCCCACAATTAAGTTGCCCGGGGTAAATGCTGTGAAGTCCTTTGGGTTCTCGGTCAAGGGACATAAAGGCCTGTAGTTGAGGAACGCCTCAATCTGATGAAGTAATGTAGTGAGTTCTTCGATGTGTAGACCTCAGTGCCGATTATACGCTTGAGATGGTATTTTATGGATTTGACCCCAGCCAGCCTTAGAGAATTATTTTCATCTTTAAATTTACCAAGAAGTTTATCATTCGTTTGATAAAAATTATGTATATTGTCTTTAGGATATGAATAGGTATCAAACCTTGATTTCTCGGGATCAATGACGTCATCATATATGTTTGAATAAAAATCATGTGTTATTATTGAATAAATAAACGAGTCTGAATCCATATAGTTCAATCGAACTGATTCGACAAACTTGTTCTTCATATACTCATAATGAAAATCATACATAAGCCATTTTGATAGGTCTAATGTAACAACACCTAAATAGATAGGTTTATCATATACCACTTTCAATAGCACACATCTCTGGTGTAAATATATATCAACTATGGAAATTAGGATTTGCAATTAGCTTTCTAGCGCTAAAGGAATTTCGTGTACCATACCATTCAGTCACAATTTTCACAACTCGTCGCTTTTCTACATTTTCCATAGTCTTACCGTAGACACTGTTGTTCATCAATTTGATTAAGTCTTTTTCAAACTTATTGCTAGCCCTTTTCCTGTACTCAGTATTAAGACTTATATATTTCTCTAACCATTCAGATTGAGTGAAAGATAACACTCTGTGTACTTTTGTTGGAGTTAATCTATTTTTCAGACACTTTTATAAGTTCTTAAGATGAATTATATAATGAGACTTTGAATTTAAAATAGCTATTAGCTTAGGAATATTACTACCTGAAGTTATCATATTCTCTGGACAAAATGGAAGATCATTGTGGTAATCATGAAGATCGATTGGGTAGTCTAAATCTACTCCCAATACACAACCAACTTTATTGTTTTTCCAGTTTAAAATGTATTCTGTGGTGTAGATCTCAAGATCTTGTCACTGGAAATTCCCATCGGGAAGCGGTTGAGACATTGCGAGAAATTCACTTGATTTATTTTTATCGATTGTACATGCTACTTTCAACATTGCATCCCAAGATAAACCGGGAGGTGAGTGATTTAGATCTATTAGACATATTATAGCTTCATCTAGTCTTTAGTTGTGTAGATTTCTGCACGCAATTATGAACGGGGATTTGTGTCGACGACATCGCGTAACGGTTCCGTTATCCCAAGACTAAATGGAACGCAATCCATTGAAAGTTATTGTGTCATTTTGTTTTAAAGTACTTAAAGTGTGGGTTAATAAGTATTTAATTTTTTTTTTGAAAATAGTGAGAAAAATGAAAGTGCATAACAAAAAACGAAGGGCGATCGGTTTTAACTAGTGTGTGTGTGTTGATTAGCGTCGATTTGTTTATGATGCATGTTGTGAGTTATGCTTTCGATTATCGTTGACATATGAGTGTATGTATGTATGTATGAATGGAATCCGAATTAGACTTTAATAGAGTGCAATGGTCCAGCATATGATCTTGAATTGACCGTGTGGTTAACCAAAGTGAATTTTCATATTTTGCTACATACTGCTGTTGATGTTATTAATTAATTAATAATGTGTAATTAATTAAAAAAGTGGTCGCCGTGGTGCAGTGGGTAAGTGCGTCGACTCCTACGCAGAGGGTGCCAGGTTCGATACCCGAATTTACCACCTTTAATAATTCACGGCTCCACCTCTTTCGAGTCACTGACAATGCTCAAAGAGTACTCCTGCCTAGAAAAAGCTTCTCAAATTCGCCGTTCGGAGTCGGCATTAAACTGTAGGTCCCTTCCACTCGTGAAAGAGTAATAGCACACACAACATGAGTGGTTGCTGAGAAGCTAGGCCCAGGTCCACCTCGGACTATCGCGCCACCCATATTATTATTATTATTATTATTATTATTATTATTATTATTATTATTATTATTATTATTATTATTATTATTATTAATTAATTGACATTTGACTACGAGTTGTGATGAATGTATGAATTTGTTTTTATATTAACAGATCGTATGTTACATTTTAACTTTTTTTGTGAAGTTTATGTTATGTGATGTGTATACACACATTTTTACATTTTTGTAACTGGTCGTTTAATTTCTCCTTTCGATGTCTTCAGTGTAACAACTCGGATTGACTTGTCTCCTCCTGGATGTACTTCAATGATCCATACGATACACCATATCTACGATTTTGGGTTGTTCTTCCAGTTTGCGCCACTTTGGTCGTTGCTGGAGCCTGGTAAGGTATTCTGAACGCCACCTTTTCCAAAACAATTGGAGCAATTTTTGGATCCGCTCTAACGACTACAACGTTCTATCTTCATGTCGGAGAAATCACTTTGAGGTACAGCGTTCAGAGGTCTTCCCACAATTAAGTTGCCCGGGGTAAATGCTGTGAAGTCCTTTGGGTTCTCGGTCAAGGGACATAAAGGCCTGTAGTTGAGGAACGCCTCAATCTGATGAAGTAATGTAGTGAGTTCTTCGATGTGTAGACCTCAGTGCCGATTATACGCTTGAGATGGTATTTTATGGATTTGACCCCAGCCAGCCTTAGAGAATTATTTTCATCTTTAAATTTACCAAGAAGTTTATCATTCGTTTGATAAAAATTATGTATATTGTCTTTAGGATATGAATAGGTATCAAACCTTGATTTCTCGGGATCAATGACGTCATCATATATGTTTGAATAAAAATCATGTGTTATTATTGAATAAATAAACGAGTCTGAATCCATATAGTTCAATCGAACTGATTCGACAAACTTGTTCTTCATATACTCATAATGAAAATCATACATAAGCCATTTTGATAGGTCTAATGTAACAACACCTAAATAGATAGGTTTATCATATACCACTTTCAATAGCACACATCTCTGGTGTAAATATATATCAACTATGGAAATTAGGATTTGCAATTAGCTTTCTAGCGCTAAAGGAATTTCGTGTACCATACCATTCAGTCACAATTTTCACAACTCGTCGCTTTTCTACATTTTCCATAGTCTTACCGTAGACACTGTTGTTCATCAATTTGATTAAGTCTTTTTCAAACTTATTGCTAGCCCTTTTCCTGTACTCAGTATTAAGACTTATATATTTCTCTAACCATTCAGATTGAGTGAAAGATAACACTCTGTGTACTTTTGTTGGAGTTAATCTATTTTTCAGACACTTTTATAAGTTCTTAAGATGAATTATATAATGAGACTTTGAATTTAAAATAGCTATTAGCTTAGGAATATTACTACCTGAAGTTATCATATTCTCTGGACAAAATGGAAGATCATTGTGGTAATCATGAAGATCGATTGGGTAGTCTAAATCTACTCCCAATACACAACCAACTTTATTGTTTTTCCAGTTTAAAATGTATTCTGTGGTGTAGATCTCAAGATCTTGTCACTGGAAATTCCCATCGGGAAGCGGTTGAGACATTGCGAGAAATTCACTTGATTTATTTTTATCGATTGTACATGCTACTTTCAACATTGCATCCCAAGATAAACCGGGAGATGTATACTAGTGACATGGATCTAACTCATATATATTTATACAAACCTTACGAACATTTTCATATGTATCAGCTAACAACATCGCTCTGTAAATATAAAAGCATGTAATCTTTTAAAGATTTGCAATTGAAATGTGTCCATACTTTAAGAGCATGATCATAATCCTTATCTATACAATCTTTGTCTGTTAGCTTATTATAAAATTGAGAAATTATAGGAAGAGAACAATCATCTAAGCGATCCCATGAATCAAGATAATCGTAAGGAAATACACCTCTCCTAATCATTAATTTGAATGAGCCTTCATTTTTGAAAAATCTCTTGGTTACTCTAAAATCATGTTCTGATAAATTTTTTGCTAACGTGTCTATACTAGATGGTAAAAATCGAAATGAATCTAAAAATCTAATTTCAAAGTTGTTAATTTCATTTATATACACTCTCTTAGAAAGTGATATATAATTTTCCTTATTTAATGGAATTATATTTATTGTACAAATAATAGTACGTAAACTTTTCACAAACAGATGACAGTCATAACCCGAAAAGTTATGTAAGAAAATTGGAAAAAATGTTGGTACTCTAAACTCTAAATTACACTTTGAATGTGCTGGTCCTCTATATGCACCAGTGAAGTTACAGTGATCTCTTACCCTTACTTCTGTTTGATTAAAACTATGTTTGCATATACTACACATAGCGGCTATTTGATGGATGCAGTTCTAGTGTTAGTTGAATCATCGGTTTTGGATTCATAATAACTTCCTGATAGAAACATTTCAGATCTTCAACTTAGTTCTCAACAAATTTATCCGATACGTTTTCACCTAATAACAAGAAATCAAAAAATGCATTTTATTATGTGTTGTTATAATTAATTCTAACCAACAAATGTTCTATGCTGGTTCAGCTGATCATTGATGTCATTGATCATAGTTTTTAAAGTTTCCTTTATATTATCTTTTTCTATTATCATGTATATTTTGGTCTGCATACTTTTTACATCTAGGATCATCTCATCAAATTTTAAAAATAGCTCTATGTTAAATTTAAAAGCTCTCAAAATTTCAATTTCATTTTCTAACAGCTCTGTAATCACGCCCATACTTTTCAAATAATTGATCTACATTCAATATGCTCTCATCATTGTTAGAAATGGAAAATGTTTTGATTCGATTCTTGAAAGCACCCTCTATACAGCATACGTTTCCGCTTAAAATCTTTTTAGCCTTTATCTTATGAGTATTTTTCCTTTGATGTTGAGTCCAATGCCTTTCTTCAACATCCTCTTCACAAATTAAACATCTTTTATAAACATTTAACCTCAATCTTTTTCTATGTAACACTCCTGAAGTTGATGGTTGTTCTTTGAGATTTGTCATCAGTTCTTTTTCAGATTGCATTCCTGACATTGATGTCTCTAATTTTTGAAGAATTTTTTTTTTTTATCACAACACCGATTTAATTTTGTATGACGAACAAAAGATGATTCATCCCAAAACTCTCTTTCACATATTTCGGAGCGATACATTTTCTTGTTGGTCTTATCTTACCGCTGATTCACAAGCACTATGCTACTTTTTAACACTTCACACAATGTTACTGATAGGATGGTGTTTTCGATATGCCCCATGAATAGAGATTTCCTTATTTATATGGTTGTTGTTATCTGTTAAACAAATATTTTTCTATAGTTTTATCATGTACTCTACATATCACAAAACACTATTTATCTCGGTAAATTAAAAATATCACTAAGAAACCTAAACACATCACTAAATACTCAACCTATTTCATATATTATATCCTTATTCTTCTCTATCTTTGTGTTGAAGGTCATTTACAATCATGTATATTCATGTTAATATTCTTAACCCACAAGGGCCACTGACCGCAAAAAAAATACTCCCAGAACACACAACTCATATTCAACATTACGCAACCATATGTATATCAAATGCTACGCAACGCTGAGAATATGAGTCATTGACCGCACAACGGTCGTCAACTAGGTCACTCGCAACCTCATATCAATTCAACCACCAGCTCAAGGTCCCCGAACCGCTACAAACAGCACACGCCAACTTCTAATTGGACTCTACCGATAAGAAAAACCACAACGAACCGACCACAACTTCCTGGTCCAAACGATCCAAATATAACTACTGACATCATACACATGGACATATTTCACTACAGTAACAAATTTTTTTGACATTCATTGACAAATTGTCTAAGGAAAGATTTGTATATAGATTACCGTAAACATTATGTTCACAAGATAGAAAGTTTGGAAGAACACATTAATAGAGTGGGAAAATCTAGAAAAATAGTATCTGAGAACGAGTTCAAATCTGCAATTATTTTAGAATTTTTTCGAGAACAAGGAATCTATATTCACTTCACGAAACCTAACTCTCATACAGGAAATTCTGATACTGAAAGGCTACACTCAACCATTCCAATACAATAAGGAATAAGGACATATCATCCCATACGAAAATCGTTCGTTCGTTCACTATATAAAACAATAAATACCTCAACATAATAGGTACTTCACCTAATAATGCTAAGTTTATGAATGAAGACGCATTAAAAAAACGAGGGCAAGAAATTAGAGAAAAAATCTAAATAAAGCAAACTTAAAGCGTGAAGATTATGTAGAAACTAGGTCCGAAGGATTTGTTAAAAACTATATGCATACTAGACATAAAGATAAAGCTTATTTCAGGAAAATTCGTCTCGATAGTGTACCTCGTTCCAATATTAAAAGAGCATCTAAAATTCCAGATTTGGGCCATAATACCAATAATTTTAATGCTGATTCAGTTGGCAGCAGCCAGAAAGGAACTGTCCAACTAGTAGAGAGCACCCAAGCCACTTTGCACATTATTGATATGGATTCCCTTTGAGCATTAGCTACAACCTGACGAAGATCAAGAAGTGCTGACATAAATCGACCATGTCTGTACAAAAATATCAGCGATTCTGCCACATGAAGTAAAACGACAGAAGAGAGAGCTTATTAATATAATAGGGAACGCAGAGAAATGCCTTTTTGGTACAAGGGGCAAGAATGACCGTCAAGACATAAAATCATATTTCGAAAACTTAGAAATAAATAAATAAAATAGTCATAACACTATTGAATCTTTAAAAAAAAAACAGATTCAAGTAAAGAAACAATTCTCATATAATATCATGAACCTCAAATCTTTAATCGATAAGGAAATTTTGTTAAAACTTAAGATCCTAGAAAATAAGTTAGATAATACTGGTTTATTGATGGCACAGCTGACTTGACTTTATTGCAACGTCCCAGATTTTAAGTTTTTTTACCCAATCGATGCCAAGAAAATTAAGGTTTTTTATGGACGTCAAATAGCAGATACCTGTAAATGAGCGCTGACCTAATTGGAACGGATCAATTGAATTCGGAACTGATGTCCATTATATTGCCAGATGCGTTTCCAACAGACTGGCTGCTTGGCTGAAGAGTTGGTTTTCCTATCTGTTTCCACATATTCTCGCTGATAATTGTTACGTCGGAACCGGTGTCGATCGGGAGAGTACACTTCTTGCTGCTGCTCAGTACTTTGATGTATTTGCGGCAGCTATTTGTTCGTAAATGGTTTAATGATGTGATGACATTTGAGTATGTCGTTGCCTGCTTTGTTCTCTTTTTTTTAATTGACATGTCACAAAATCCATCTTTATGCCCCTTTTTAGTGTACTTTTGACATATATGTGTTTTGTAGGTACACTCTGTTGCGTAGTGCATACCACCGCAAAACCAGCAAGGGTTCTTTGGAATTGATTTGAATTTCTTGTGAAAGTTCTTGGACTTTAAATCCTGTTGTTTGGGTACTGGACGATCTTTGTTATGTACGACATTGACGTTGTTAATCTCAATTAATGCGGTGTCACTCTTGAGACTGGATATTCGGTAACATTCGGATACCAAGCTCTGAAGAATTATTTGTGCTGCATCTGGTCCATCGATTGTGAAAAGCAGTTTTGTTCGGATATCGCCGTACTGTTGCGATTGAAGTCCACACACAAAAATGAGACATTTAAGCTGGACCGCTGTCAAATGTTGTGTGTGGGTGCTTAGCTTTCTTAGCAACAACAGCGTTTTTTTTACAAGTTACAAGTGTACAGCGTCTTCTGTGAAAAGGCTTTCGTAGGGCGAATAACATGCGTCGAAACTTATGTTGCAATCGGAACTCCGGCTTGTGCATTGTGAGTTTTTTCGAGGGGTAAACTAGTGCCCCTCATTGTTGTTACCAGACGCTGCAAAAATTCCTGGTGAGTTTTTGACATTTCTGCTTGTTGTAATTTATTTTACTCCTGCTAGAGCTTAATATATTGTAGAAGATTGTAGTTGGCGTTGGCCATTTCCTCTTTTTTTTATTTTTCCTTTTTCCTTGTCGGCACTCTTGGATCTTGTAATATCTATCGGCACGATCTTTTGTCAGCAGTCTCCAACTGCGTACACCAAGTTGGTTGAGGTCGTTCTCCACCTGGGTGCGCCATCGGTTCCGTGGGCGTCTTCTATTGCGTTGTCCCACTGGTTCGGAGTCGAAGACTCTTCGGGCTGGAGCAGTGTTGTCCATGCACTCTACATGGCCCAGCCATCTTATGCGTTGAATCCGTAGACGCCTGACTAGGCTCATGCCGCTGTACAGCCCGTACAGTTCGTGGTTGAATCTTCTTCTCCAATAACCATCAACGCAAACATCACCAAATATTGAACGCAGAACTTTTCTCTCAAAGAGACCAAGTGCTTTTTCATCCGCTTTTGAGATTGTCCATGCTTCCGCACCATAGAGCAGGACAGGGATGATCCAGGTGTTATATAATGTTAACTTGGTCCTTCGAGAGAGGACTGTACTACTCAATTGCCTCTTGAGCCCAAAGAAACAGCGATTGGCAAGAGTTACTCTGCGTTTGATCTCGGTACTGGTGTTTTTCGTACTGTTCACTTGCGAGCCTAGGTAGTCGAAGTCCTACCTCGAAGTTATAGCTGCGTATAGTGACGTTCTGGTCAAGTCGTCGATGTTGTGCGTCCTTTCTCGATAACAGCATATAATTCGTTTTGCCCTCGTTCACCGCTAAACCCATTTTGGCCGCCTCCGCTTCAATACCAGCAAACGCTTCATTGACGGCTCGCTGTGTTCTGTCAATCACGTCAATGTCATCCGCGTATGCTAGCAGTTGTACGGACTTCTGGAAGATAGTGCCTCTAGTGTTGGCGTGTGAGTCTTGCACGATCTTTTCCAGGATGATGTTAAAGAAATCACATGACAGCGCGTCGCCTTGTCTAAAACCTTTTTTGACATTGAAGGTCTCGGTGAGTTCGTTACCGACCTTGATAGAGCAGCGAGAGTTCTCCATCGTATTCCTGCACAACCTAACGAGTTTGGCAGGAATGTCAAAACTAGACATGGCGTTGTATAGCTCGTCCCTATGCACGCTGCCATATGCGGCCTTGAAATCGACGAATAGGTGGTTGGTGTCGCAAACCGCACTGATAAGGACCTATTAGGTTGTTGACGAATGGTTTCAGGCGCTCACAAAACGGCAGAGGCGATTTTAAGGAGACTTAACCCTCTATAGTTGGTGCAGTCAAAGGGGTCTCCTTTCTTGTGGATCAGGCAAACGATACTGAGATTCCACTTGTCGGGCATGCTTTCCTCCGACCATATCTTAAAGATGAGTTGGTGCATGTACCTTACCAGCTCATCTCCAGCTGCCTTAAACAGTTCCGCAGACAGTCCGTCTGCACCAGCAGCTTTATTCGACCTTAGTCTCGATATCGCTATCTTGACTTCGTCTAGGTCAGGGGGACGGAATTCTCGTCGATCATCGTTTATATTGAGTGGAACATTCCGTCTGACAGCGGTATTGGTGTCATCATCGCCGTTTAGCAGTCTACAGAAATGATCCTTCCAGATTCTCAGTATCGACTGCTAATCTACTACGAGTTGTCCCTCTGCGTCACGACAGGCTTCTGTCCGAATTTTGTATCCATTGGATAGTCGTTTTGCCCGTTGGTAGAACTTTCGGACGTCATTTCTGCCGTAACACCTCTCCATGTCCTCGATCACGCGCTTCTCATGCTCTTTCTTTTTCTTTTTGAGAAGCCAGTGCTCTTCCCATCTTTTAAGTTCGTAGAGTTCACAAACCGCTCTCGTCCTTCTGTCCAGCGTGGCCTTGTATGCTGCTTGCTTCGCTGAATGTGCCGTCCTGCACTCGTTGTCAAACCAGGGGTTATTTTGGGGCGGCGGACATCGAGAATGCTGGAGGAGTGTCTGACGTCGTCATTATCTTTATACTCCGTTGTGGCGTGGGCGCATATCAGGCTGATGTTGCCGAATGTAGCCTTGATGCGGATTGTTATGAGGGCTTAAGACTTCTTGCCTAAGTCTGCCTCGAACAACAAACCCGCATCCGAATTAGCGCTGCCTTCGCTCTTTGTAGCAATCGCCGAAGTAAATATCGCAGTTTTTCATCCTCTTTTTGCCCGGCCCATCCCACCGCACCTCCTGAATGGCGGTGATATCTGCATTATAAGCCTCGAGGGCTTCCGCAAGTTCATCGGCTGCACGTGGTTTGTTCAGGGACCTCACATTCCACGTGCAGAACCGAAAATCGTTGTCCTTATTTCGTTGTCCATGGCCGTCAGCAGTAAGGTCATCTGTATACGAGGCTTCTCGTTGTTTCTGAACTAATGTTTTTTTTACACGGTGGGGATGTTAACCCCACGCGCATCCCCCGACCCAGGAGGATCGGGTCCTGGTTTAAACCCCTGGACAAGGGGGCCGCTGCATACATTAGTTCACCTCTAAGCGGTTGCTATAAAGGCTATCCCGAGGGCGCCGAGAGGAGGCTGTATGTCAACTTGACCTGTGCATTTAACAGGGATCGTTGCTGGCATCTCGCCAAGTTGAGAGCAGTCAACAACTTTGCCCTGGATGCACAGGCCCATGCCCAGGGGGCGTTCACACAAGCAAAAATGTATAAAGGAAGTTAGTTTTTTTTATTTTGATAATGGAATATTGAGGAAGGTTTAAAGAAAATAATAATTTGGGAATGAGAATGAGGAGCGAAGAGAAAAGCAGATTAGCAATAAAAGTGCGAAGATGACAGAATACTTATAAAACAAGTGCACCAATAATTGTATGCCAAGTTGAACAGATTATTCATAGAGCGCCTATATGATAATACGGATAATTATAAACGACAGAGTGTAGTGTACTGTGTGCTAATTCACATAAATGTACATAAATATCCTTACTATTATTATAAATGCGAAAGTAACTCTGTCTGTCTGTCTGTTACCCTTACACGTCCAAACCAATGAACCGATTTTGATGAAATTTGGTAGAGAGATCAGCTTAGGTATCGATGTAGGGCTGAACTAGGCAGTCTTAAGAGAGATTAGGTTAGGTATAGAGTTAAGAGTAGGTACGATATCTTACGTTAGGTTTAGGTTAGTTAGCATAGCCCTTCAAGGAATCTTCCGGCCTCGTCTGGTGGTAGAGGCAAAGGCCTTGAACACTCTTTCCACCCGTGGTCTGAATTAGGGTATTAGGCTTTCAACTTTCACCATCATTGCTCTCTCTCTTCTATCTTAGCTGGAAATAGGTACGATATTTTTTTGCTTGCAATTGCGTGGTGTACGAGGCAGGGGACAAGAACCACCCCGTCGGACGAGCTGGGCCGTGCAACCGCAAGCGTGCCGCCGTCCTCCTCGAAACTGAAACTACCGGCATAGCATGCTGCAACAAAAAGGCGCCCAACGGTACCGGACGTTTAACGCAGTAACAAATGGCGTCCGGCGTCTCGGGACTTCTCAAAATACCGGCTCGAGGCCTTATCCTGACTTCCTTCGAGGCCTTCATCCATTAGATTCTTCCTTCTTTAAATTTAATATTTCCATTTTACTCTAAGTGTCCAAAGCTTTTCAGGTTCTTTGCCTAGTAGTCTTCCTCCGATTTCTAGTGATTGTTCCTAATAATCTGGAGTTGTACAAGTCGAACCCTAATATTCTGTGGTCATACTTCCCAGTTTCTGACTAGGTTGTTAAGACAGTGGCTGCCTATGGTGAGGTCTAATACCTCCTGCCTAACCCTCGTAAAAAAAAGGTGGGGCGCTCCCGACATTGAAGCTCGAAGTGACAATCTTAAAATTAACTCTAGCAAGTATTCACACGTTGCTTGTGTTGATGCTCCCCCAGATGTTGTTGTGGGCGTTGACGTCGAATCCAATTAGAATTGGTATTTGAAGCCTATTACAGTGCGAAAATTTCGAAATTATGAAAAAGAGTGAAATATAGAATACTGAAAAAAGTTCATTCGACTTGCAAGTCCGATTTCAATTCGATTTCACTCGTTTTCTGGAACCTAACTGCCATAACGACAACAAACGGCACGAAAGAAAGCAATCGGTATTCTTTGTGTCGTTTTTTGTCCGTTTTCATTCGTTGATCTATCCCATTTCTTAATTACCTAAGTCGTTTCAACACGACATTCTTTCGTTAAAATGACAGCAAAGCGACAACAATCAGAACTGGAATCAAAATTACATAAACACCCCTATTCCAAAATCTCCGCATGTCGATAATGTCAATTGAGATTTACTGCATTCTTAAATCCGATCGAATCGAATCACTCTATACAAACAGACCCGGATCAAAATCGTTGCGGATTCGTATAAGTTGAGTAGTTTACTAGTAAAGTTGTAAGTTATTTTTATTATCATTAGCATTACCTAACAAATGAAATTGTAGGAAGAAAACTAAATACAGGTAAAAACTCAAAGTACTGGTCCAGAAATTCCTGACAGCAAAAACCTTAACAAATATACGCTATGAAATGTGAAAAAAGAGTGAATCAATCTTTCTTTTATCATTGAAATATACATAGATATTTTGTTTAATAAATGCAATTTTATTTATTCGCTACCGTTGGTAGAACTTTCGGATATCATTTCTGCCGTAACACCTCTACATTTCCTCGATCGCGCGCTTTTCATGCTCTTTCTTTTTCTTTTTGAGAAGCCGGTACTCTTCCCTTCTTTTAAGTTCGTAGAGCTCACGAACCGCTCTCGTCCTTCTGTCCGGCGTCACCTATTATGCTGCTGGCTTCGCGGAATGTGCTTGCCTGCACTCGTTGTCACTCGTTGTTTTCGCCTGGCAGGGTTGGACTCTCTGAGAGCTTTAGGGAGACTCGATCGGCAAAGTTGCTAGCGGTTGACGGTTGATTGATCAGAAGTCCCTTTGTGGATGTTGAGGTGAGGGAACCGCGTACTGGCTACAAAGAGGTTTTGGCCCGTTACGAAGTCCAACAGCCTGAGTCCGTTCTCGGACGTGTTGTCGTGCAGGCTGTGCTTTCCGATGACTCTAGCAAAGATTTCTTCCCTGCACAGTTTTGCGTTGAAATCTCTTCTTCTATTAGATCGTAAGAGTCAACTTTGCTGTCGTCTTTATCGTAGCGTGGGCGTATATCAGGCTAATGTTGCCGAATGTAGCCTTGATGCGGATTATTATGAAGCGCTCGAACAACAAACCCGCATCCGAACAAGCGCTGCCTTCGCTCTTTGTAGTAATTGCCGAAGTATATATCGCAGTTTTTCATCCTCTTTTTGCCTTTTTGCTTTGGCCCATCCCACCGCACCTCCTGAATGGCGGTGATATCTTTTTTATAAGCTTCGAGGGCTGCCGCAAGTTCATCGGACGTGACATCTATCCTCATTTCTTTGAGCATATGCAACACTTGAGGAATGTTTTGTTGCCCCATCCTTTCATGCCACATTGTCAGACTTTCATTTTGTGCTACATTTGCCTTTGCCATTTCACAAAACCTTTCCCTTGTGTCAATTTTTATCTCCATCTCGAAAATTTTGTATTTCTCACTCCCACAGCAACAACAGTGCTTCCATCCAAAAATGAACTCGTTGTGCTTGTAAATCTAAGACTTAAAGCCTTATCTAGTGCAGATCCTTGCGAAAATAAATTAAGATGCAATTCTGGAACACACAAAGCATCTTTTAATACACGGACTCCATTTATCAGCAACAAAGGACATAATATTAATATTTCCTCTTCCGTAAGCTTTAAGTATACGGCTGTCACCAATTTGAACAGGAATGAGAAATTCGAACAAGTGATACTTAGTAAACCATTCTCGATTGGTGGTCATTCCAGAATCCATATGCCATCCTTGCTTTTCGCTTACTTCACAAAGCATTACTTCACTACTAAAATTCTACGTTTAGTTTCAGTATCAGCATTTTGGTTCGAGAATTTCAACGGACAGTCTTGTCTTCTGTGACACAAAAAACACTTAAATACATTTTTTTGTTTTCTTTTTAGAACTATAAAGTTTGGTCAGTAGACTTTTTCTTGCTACAAAAGCTGCCACATCCGTATTTTCTTGTGCTTCCAAACGAGATTCCTCCATCAACAATCTTGCAGTTAGATTTGATAAAAATTTTCTTATCATCACTCGTTGATTCCCACGCACTGAAAAAATAGTTATACCTGCTAGCCAGTGTCATTAAAATGTTTTTGCCAATCATTGATTCCAATACCACTTGCCCAGCTTCTCTTAGCGGCTGAGCTTCGACAACATTGGTTGTTGCCCAACCGTGGTAGCAATAATTGTTTGTGAATGACTGTCCAGTTTGCTTCTGCTTCGGTATCGGTTTCCATGCCAATTTTGAGAAAAACAGGCTTCTCTGTGCTTCCAGATACTACGTCAGAAATATCTCCAGCATTGAGCAATGCTTTCACTTGAAATTTTCATATTGCCCATCCTTCGATGCCTTGCAATTTATAAGCACGAACCTAGTCGTATTGCATTTTATTAATTTCAACTTTTGAAAAACTTACTCAAATAATCGCTTTGGTATTTTAATATTTGAGGTTGTCCGGGCCCATAAGCAGCTCAAACAGTAGATTTTCCAAGAGTAACATAACAATTAATTTGACAGAAGATTTAAAAGTATAAGCAAAAAGTAGTAGATTGTAATGTTACGAAATCAATTTAATTCATTATTACATTAAAAAAATTAATTCTAACACTGTCTCCCATAATATTCGCCAAAGGAGATAGCAAAGGTCATGTCGATTGATATGAGAGGTGGTCTGTCGGATTTGTGTCATCAACATCATGCACCCTCGGGTTCTTTACGAGCCTAGACCGCCAAACGACGCTGGAAGGCGTTACCTCCATGTAGGGCTGTGCTAGGTAGTCTTAAGATATATTAGGCTCAGGTTGGGCTAAAACGCAATCCCTCTTCCGGTCTCGTCCGGTGGTAGAAGCACATGCCTTGAACACTCTTTCCTCTTCCGCTTTCCTGTCTCTCTTCTCCTTCTCTTTAATATATTTTGTTGTCCGTCCGTAGTCTGAATTAGGTTATTTGGGTTCCAAGTCTGCGTGGTGTACAAGGGAGGGGACAAGAACCACCCCGCCCTACAAGCTTATCCGGTTTTCTTTTTAATTCATTCTTATTATTCAGTTCATAATAAACTTATATACTGTTCATGTAATGTTGTTCAGAAACTTTAATGGAATTTGGAGTTCCGGCTGACGGCCTCTTTGCCAAATCTCTTTTTTTTCTTCCAATTGTTCTTTTCATACACTTTCTCCAAACTGATCTTCCTTTATACATTTTTGCCCGTGTGGACGCCCCCTTTCATTAGACTTCCGCACTTATGAGCGTCGAAGTTCGAAATCTCAAACCAGGGCATGTCGGTGCACACGCGTAGTGTCAAAAATAAAAAATGTTTAATTTACTATTCGTCGTTTTGGGTTTTCGGTTTTCGTCTTATTAATGTTTAGTACGTTGGATTATATTTTGATTCAGTCAACGATGGACGTTTGATGGACGTGGTAGAAGTAGTATTTATATTTCACATAGTGCACATTTTAATATATTTATCTTCACAGATCTCTATGTAAAGGCTGCGGCAACATGATCGACGAGAGTTTAAGAGTGGTCGTGAGTAAACCGACCGACACTTCTATCATCCCTAAAGCCGGTGCTAACGTTTGGCAAGGGCACACTCACTGAGCTTAAAAGTCTCACGCTCCACTGTCATAGGTAGTCAGGCTCTAACTCTTAATAATTGTATCTATACGTCATTCTATATTAAAATATCACAGCTAAATATCAGGTTTCGAAAGTAAATCTGCCGACCTCTTCCAGTTACATAGCTGGGCGTATACTTAACCTTATCTCACAGATGACTAAGTGACTACAATAAATATAAAAATAACTTTATAAATAAATAAGAAAATAAATGGATACTACATATATATAAATACATAAATAAATAAATCTGTCATTATTCAGTCTTCTCAGTCGCTCTTCTATGCGTGAAGCTCCATTGCATGGTATGTCTCTACTTTATCCCCTAGCAAATTGCCAATATCGTAGAGCCATTTTCCTTTTGCCTTGAGGATAATTCCCTTCAGAAATCTGGGACCCAATTTGTCATTGGCTACGGCGTTGTTGTGTCTAAAGTTGCGTCGGTATACTTCTTGTCCTACTATGTAGGTCACGTCTCTACTCCTAGTATTGTAAGTTTTTGTCCCCCTTCTGGTAAGCCAGCCTAAGGTTGTCATAGACTTTACTCCTAACCAAGACTTTACTCCTAACCGCCAAACTGGAATTCGCTAAAGAGTTGTGTCCTGTCTAAGAAAGAATTCATTTTAGATTTCATATCTCTTTCAAAAACCTTTGAGAAAACTGATAGTACCGAAATGGGGCTATAACTGTGTAATGACATAGTACTGCCTTTATTGTGAAGGGGTATTGCTAGTGCAGTTTTAAGGGCTTCGGGGAAAACTCCATTATGTACACAAGAATAAAAGATATAGCACAGAAAATCTGAGATCTGAAAATTATTTATTTTATAATATTTTTTTTAACAAAAAGCTAGATATTTTATCCAATCCTCTTGAATTTGATGTTTCAAGTTAATATCTTATTTTATGAATTTCAATTAAGTTAGTTAAGGTAGAAGCTTTTGGGTTGGAAATTGGCTTCCAGTATTCTATCACTATTATACAAAGCTGGATTATCATTATTTGATAATTTTATAGTTCACTAGACTACTTCGTTGCTGTCTTATAAAGATATGGTCTAAACAAAAATTACACTGTAACACTGTAAATTCTTCTAAGCATTTAACAGAAAACACATGAGGTCTACAGACCCAAATGAAACAATATTTTACACCAGAAATTTCGCAATTAACACTGTTAACATCTGATCTTTCCAACGTATGTTTATTGATTACTAAATATACTGATCCTATAACATGCTAACAACAACCACCGGCTGCATACGAGTTATTACAGGCAGCATCATCTGTAAGTTCTTCCAAGATGTATTTAACAAAACACTCATGAAGCCTGTAGACGCAAATGAAACAATATTTTACACCAGAAATATCGCAATTAAGACTGATAACATCAGAACATTCCAACTTAACTTAATTAAGATGTAAGGTGATACAAAAATGTATTAAAATTAGTTCTCATACAACGAATATTTCGATGAACAATAGAAACACCAGATGAGAGATCAGTGGTTAAATGCTGAACACAAAGACATCTCGAATCAGACTTGCAATCATCCGGAATTGAAGAAGAAAACCTACTGTTGCTTAGAATTAAAAACTTTATTTTTTTAATGTTTATTGTCAAGGATTACAATTGTGGTATGTCCGAATGGCTTCAGCGTTTGCGAGAGAAAAAGAGCTGAACGGTTCAGGATCTGCATGAAGTTAGTTGCATTTCCGTATTTTCGAGGATCAATCCGAAGTTGATCAATTATAAAATGCTTACAAATCGGCCGACCGACAATTGGTCGCCCACGAATAATGACAAAAAAAAATAAAAAAAAAACAGCTGAACCTATTCGGCACATATGTGGCCCTGTGAACAGAATTGTTAATTGCAAACTCTACCATCAGTAATTTTTTGGACCAATCGGCATAACTGACAGGTTCGGATAATTTTCCCAACATGGCTTTGATAAACCTATTAGTGTCCATTCGCTTGAGGTGAAGATACTTTCACGTGCCCTATGTTCTGATTCATCAAGAATACCTCAAACTCGAAAGAAGTGAATCATGTACCCCTATCGGTCGACCGATAAGTACAGGATTAATTCTCCTGGACGTAGAAACAGCATTTGATACTGTTTGGCATGAGGGTTTGCTCTACAAACTTCACAATCTTAACTTTCCGCTATATTTAATAAAAATTATACAGTCCTTTTTGTCTGACAGGAAATACATAGTCTATGTAAATAATTATTCTTCAGAAAGTTTGTCGACTTATGCCGGGGTACCTCAAGGCTCAGTACTTGCACCAATCCTGTACAATATTTTTACACACGACTCCATTACTGAACACATGTGAAGCTGCTATATTCGTTGACGACACTTGAATTCTTGCTTAAAATTCTTTAGGTTGTAACATAGTAACCAAATTGCAATCTGGAGCAAATTAAATTGAAACATATGTCAATAAATGGAAGATTACATTAAATGCTTCAAAGACTCAGGCTGTCTTTTCTGCCTTGGTATTTTTCGACTAATGATTAACTTCAAAAATCGAAAAAGTTCCTATTAGATTAAATAAATTATCCGAGCGCTACCGGCGATCTTGCGGTTCTGAGGTTGTCTGAGCTGACAACTACTTGATTTGAAGCCTACTTAACGAATCATAATATAAAAATAATATTTTTCATTTATTTATTAAGTCATTAACTCCTGTACAATTATTGGTTTGCGTATATACTCGTTCTATTTATTATTGTTTATTTTTATTTACATATTTATATATTTATTTATGCATTTTGTTATTTATATATTCACTTATGTACTTATTTGTTTATTTTTTTTATCTATTTATTTGTTTATTCATTTATCTATTCATTTATTTATTTATTTACTTAATTTATTTTTATATTGTATATTTATCCATAGAAGCATTTAATTGCAACTGAAAAAAATTTTGGTTTGAATATTTAAATTATTAAATTGTATGTTGAATGTGACTTGAAATCAAGCAAAACACCACCATCCCCCTGATTTCTTTGTGAAGTCTAACTTGTGAAGAGGTTTTTCATCAGCTATTCCTCTGGTTGCTAATTAAAGAACTATTACATATTTTTTAAGAAGTATATAGATTGTCAGTAGTAAGGTTCCAATAACCAAATCTCTGTTAATTGTGCAATAGTAGTTTGAAGAAATATCTAATTTATGCTGCAATAAGTAGAAACTATGAACTATGAACTGAAATATTATCTAGACAGTGAAAAACTAGAAACATTTTAATTCAAACCAATTTGGAGGAAATTACGGAGAAAAAACCTCCAATATGAAAAAATTGTTATATATAATAAAAATCAAGTAAGTAAATGAAAAAGCAAATAAATAAATAATGTGATGTGAAAATTGTGATGCCTCTCTTGTGAGATTTGTTGTAAGTAATCAGCTGTTTGGTATTCTGCCAAAAAGCTCAAAAGAATAGTAACCTCGGTATGGTGAATTCGTTATTATGTCAAAAAACTGCTTTTTGATGTCAATAACTATTTTCGGGCGCCTTCGTAAAGAAGAAGAATTAGAAACGAAAGAATCAGATAAATAATTAATAGAGACAAATATTAATAGAGATAAATAATATAATGGCGGCAAATTTTGAAAATGGTAATATAGTTTGCGCAGATTACATTTATACATTTTAAAATAAAAATCTTACAGAAAGTGATGGAAAATGCCAACGAGCCTCACAAGAACAACATTTTGAAAATAAAAATCTTACAGAAAGTGATGGCAAATGCCAACGAACCTCACAAGAACAACTGAACCATTATTTCCGCACAAGAGCACATGTGAAGCTGCTATATTCGTTGACGACACTTGAATTCTTGCTTAAAATTCTTTAGGTTGTAACATAGTAACCAAATTGCAATCTGGAGCAAATTAAATTGAAACATATGTCAATAAATGGAAGATTACATTAAATGCTTCAAAGACTCAGGCTGTCTTTTCTGCCTTGGTATTTTTCGACTAATGATTAACTTCAAAAATCGAAAAAGTTCCTATTAGATTAAATAAATTATCCGAGCGCTACCGGCGATCTTGCGGTTCTGAGGTTGTCTGAGCTGACAACTACTTGATTTGAAGCCTACTTAACGAATCATAATACAAAAATCATATTTTTCATTTATTTATTAAGTCATTAACTCCTGTACAATTATTGGTTTGCGTATATACTCGTTCTATTTATTATTGTTTATTTTTATTTACATATTTATATATTTATTTATGCATTTTGTTATTTATATATTCACTTATGTACTTATTTGTTTATTTTTTTTATCTATTTATTTGTTTATTCATTTATCTATTCATTTATTTATTTATTTACTTAATTTATTTTTATATTGTATATTTATCCATAGAAGCATTTAATTGCAACTGAAAAAAATTTTGGTTTGAATATTTAAATTATTAAATTGTATGTTGAATGTGACTTGAAATCAAGCAAAACACCACCATCCCCCTGATTTCTTTGTGAAGTCTAACTTGTGAAGAGGTTTTTCATCAGCTATTCCTCTGGTTGCTAATTAAAGAACTATTACATATTTTTTAAGAAGTATATAGATTGTCAGTAGTAAGGTTCCAATAACCATATCTCTGTTAATTGTGCAATAGTAGTTTGAAGAAATATCTAATTTATGCTGCAATAAGTAGAAACTATGAACTATGAACTGAAATATTATCTAGACAGTGAAAAACAAGAAACATTTTAATTCAAACCAATTTGGAGGAAATTACGGAGAAAAAACCTCCAATATGAAAAAATTATTATATATAATAAAAATCAAGTAAGTAAATGAAAAAGCAAATAAATAAATAATGTGATGTGAAAATTGTGATGCCTCTCTTGTGAGATTTGTTGTAAGTAATCAGCTGTTTGGTATTCTGCCAAAAAGCTCAAAAGAATAGTTACCTCGGTGTGGTGAATTCGTTCTTAAGTCAAAAAACTGCTTTTTGATGTCAATAACTATTTTCGGGCGCCTTCGTAAAGAAGAAGAATTAGAAACGAAAGAATCAGATAAATAATTAATAGAGACAAATATAAATAGAGATAAATAATATAATGGCGGCAAATTTTGAAAATGGTAATATAGTTTGCGCAGATTACATTTATGCATTTTTAAAATAAAAATCTTACAGAAAGTGATGGAAAATGCCAACGAACCTAACAAGAACAACTGAACCATTATTTCCGCACCAGAGCAACTAATTATTGGAGCGTTTTGTCGGGTGAATTGAATTCATTGCGGGAAGCAGTTCGCAAGGCGACAAGGTGGAAACAAGTAGTATTGCCTGATACATACATATATGTACATACTATTATTATAATTTCATATGCATTTTTCAGACGTTAAATCAATGGAAGTATCAGGAATTTTTCCGTGCACGGAGGATTAAAGTGCATAAAAACCTATTCGAGTGCGATCAATCTACCAACGAATATAAACCTTACAAACGAAGAGATTGACGGGTACCTCACACGAATGGACAACGCCATAATACTTGCAATGGACAAGTTCCGAAGGTAGTGCACTCCGATGACTCTGATGTTTATCGGAATGCCACCATCAATGCACTTCACGTGCATCAAAGTAGACTACTGTCAAGACTTACTCTTGCACAGACGATCAGAAGTCAGAGATCAAAAACCTATAACAGCTATAAAAAATCAATTACAATTTAGCTATAATCTTGCACTGGGGCAATAAAATCCGGGCTGTACGATCCAGTAACCCGGGTATGTTCTCGCAAGTAAATAAAATATTCCGAAGGAAAGATCAAAATGATATTCAGATCGTTCGACTTCCCAGAAGAACTGACAATGAACAACTACTGACCTCAATCAATGTTGATAAAGATGATGCTGGGCTAGACAACGACTTTTTCGTGGTTGAAGATCCCCAGGAAAAGGTTAAAACAATTAGTGATGTTTTCCAGAGAGTGTATACGGTCAGCGAGGTTCGTAGGCCCAACCACGACCTGAATAACAGAGCTTGGTTAAACCACTTCTATCTCCGTAACGAGATTAGTCAATGGCGTTCAGAGAATCACGGTTTTACCAGACTCAATGACGAAAATATGGCAAAAAATGTCGCTGCCAATGATGGAAACCAGATAGTGATTTTCCAAGAAGATCTCCAGGGGATCTTTTAAACTGTCTGGTGGTATCCCGAACATCGTGTTTAGTCATCTCCCACCGGCGGGAATCGAAATTTACACTACACTGTTCAACTACGCGCTCAGTAATGCATATTACCCGGAAAGTTGGAAGATAGCTGTGGTACAACCAATCCCTAAACGAGACAAAGACAAAAGCATCCCGTCAAACTTCCGATCGATAAGTCTTCTTCCTTGCATCAGCAAAGTCTTCGAAAAGATTTTTATTCGAGCCCTGCAAACGTAGGTCGAGGACAACAATATTATCCCGGACAACCAGTTTGGATTTAGAGCGGGGCATGACACTATACATGCCGCGATATCTGACATTCAATGGAATGAAAATAAAAGTGTACGGATGCCTGTCTGATCGACTTAGAGAAGGCTTTCGACGCCGTTTGACTAGAGAGCCTTTTCCTTAAGCTCGTCAGATTTGACTTACATAAAACATGCTATATGTTACATATGACATGATAACAGGGTATGACATAACTTCAACACACTTCGTATGTGTTATAATTAAGTTGTTTCCTTCTCCGACACTTCGAAGGAGTACGCGGTTGTAGGCAGTGGCCAGTTCTTCTACTTCATCCAACGTAGGCTTCTTCTTCCGCATTGCAGCCAGGCGAACGGCATCGTGAGGTGTGTAAGAAACTAACATATCCCTGATCATAATGTCCGCATATGATCTGTTGTAATCGGCATTAGAGCACACGAAATGACAGTCTCTTGCACGACCTGTTAAATCCGCGATCTGTTGTAGGAACTTGCACCTCTATGCCACTTCTATCTCCGTAACGTGCAGTTTAGATTTGGAATAAAGTTTTCGAGTAAGTCGTTTACCTGGTTTCCACAGGTCGATAAAAAATGGGCCTTCTTGAGGTTGTCGTCATCTTAGGCATTTCATTTTTCATTTCATTTTAATTCATTTTTATTATTTACTTCATGACAACTTATATACTAGACAAAAATACTTAAAACTAGTAGGTCGAACAGTGTTAGTTACTTATTCTAACTTACTGACCCTAAGCGGGTACTCTAAGCTAAACTTAAACTTATTCTATGTCTTTCGACTTAATCTAACATTATTTTGTAAAAAGAAAATTTTAACATGACTAATAAATAATAAGAAAAAAATTGAAAAACTTAATGACCGAACATATTTTTTTTTTAAAAGAAACTACAAGCTAACTTACACTCTACCTTAAAATAAGACTTACAAACTATCTTAAGCTAATCTAGGTATATATACATATACAAATTTGTATAGCTATATACACATGTGTATACGCATATATCCTTATATACATAATGCATATATATATATCGTTATGCATATATATATATATACATTCTTCCTTTTTTTTTTTTTACTTTTTTATAATAATTAACATAAACAGCTTACCCACTACCTTACAACTACGCTAAAATATGTAAGTCGGCCATAGGTTACAGCTGATATAAAATCCTCTGCAAGACGTGGACCGACTACTCCCCATGAGGGGGTCTGAATTACCCTTTCTAACCGGGGTCTAAAGGGTTCGAAGCTGGAGTTCTCTCGCTCCCCAGCCACCAGAACTTTCGGTGTTGCAAAGCAACATCCAGCACATCCCGCCTAGATACCGCCGTACTGAACCGGAGGAGACCCTCCTCAGCTCGTTGTGCGACGGAGCGGTCGTGGTTGAGTCGCCCATCCACAGTTGATCTGGCGATGTGATAGATGAGCGGTACCGCATTTATATTTTGTATCAGACCGTGCTTATCCAAATGGAGGAATGCTTCTGGGGGGACGAAGCCGTTGTGACGTACCCTTTCGTGGTATAGTGGGTTGGGGTAGTAAGCCCCAGAGATCAGATTGTTGACCGAGTTCATCGCTCTAGCAGTGTGACCTCGAACCAACTTCAACAGGAAATTGTCTTCTCTTATCAGGTTTGCCCTTTGTATAAGACCTCATTGGAATAGTATTTTATGTACTGGGACTCAGGAGTTCGATAAAGGCGAAGGCAAGCCTTAAGACAAGCCCTCTCGAACAACCGAATCTTTTCCATTAAGCTTGCACTCACGTTGAACAACACGGGACAGCCATAGGTGAGCATTGACCGGATGAGCGCCATGTAGCAGATGACCTTCACCCTTGCATCGAGTTGGCTATTGTAAAACAGTCTCTTTGTAAGGGCAAAAGCGCCTCGGGCTCTGGGCAGAGCAGCATCTACATGTTTGTTAAAATATAGATACTGATCTAGCCAGATCCCCAGGTATCTGACTACAGTCTTTTGCGCCAGTGGCTCCCCGTGTCTTCCACCGATTGAGAATTTTCGCCAATTCTTTTTCGTATCCGCCGAGGCCTTATACAACGGCGTTCTGAACAGAATGGTTTTCGATTTCCGGAAGTTAATACTCAACTTCCAGTCATCGCAACTTCTCATGAATGAGTCGAAGTCACCCTGCGTGAGAGTAGTGATTTCCTCGATCTTTTTGCCTGATCTGTACACGATCAAGTCATCGGCATACGCAATTGCATGAGGAAGAGAACTTAACAGATCGCTCAAGTAAATGTTGAACAGGATCGGCGAATTAACAGCACCCTGTTGGAAACCATTTTTAACTTGGAATACACCTGTCGAGGTCACGTTGCCATTCTTGACTACGAACCGTCTACCGGTAAGCATGTTACACAGTAGGTACAGCAGTGGTTTGCTAATGCCTAGCCAATTGAGCTTGTAGAAAACTCCTTCTAACCATACGGTGTCAAAGGCCTTCTCCAGGTCAATCAAGCATCCGACACCAGTTTCGACGCGGCATGAATAGTGTCATGCCCCGCTTTGAAACCGAATTGGTTATCCGGAATAATATGTTTGTCTTCAGTCCAGTTGATCAAGGCTCTATTGATCACCTTCTCGAATACCTTGCTGATGTTCGGAAGGAGACTAATTGACCGGAGGTTGCACGGATTCGAAGAATCTTTTCTGGATATGGGATATGGGATATGGGTTGCACGATCGCAGTTTTCCAATGCTCCGGATAATATGCATTATTCAGCGCATTGTTAAACAGGATTGTGTACATATTAACCACACCTAGAGGGAGATGCCTTAACACAATGTTCGAGATCTCGTCGATTCCAACAGACTTTTTCTGCTTAAGTGATTCGAAGACCGCTTTGAGCTCTGTCTTCGATATGAACGATTCGTCGGCGATGGCATTATCTGCCATGTTATCATCATTGAACACGACAAAGCCAGTGTTCTCAGATCGCCATTGTTGCATGTCTTCTCGAAGTTGAGAGTTGCTAGCCATTATGCGGTTCTCCAGGTTGTGATTCGGGCGCCCACTCTCGTTCACCTTATACACTTCCTGAAAGACCGTGCCAAGTACCTCCATTTTTTCTTGCGGATCTTCGACCACAAAGAAATTATCGTCGAGTGCGGCGTTATCTGGATCAATACCTGCTGTAGTCAGTATGCGTTCATTGTCCGTCGTTCTGGGGAGCTCAAGACACGGAATCCGAATCACTCTATACAAACAGACCCGGATCAAAATCGTTGCGGATTCGTATAGGTTGAGTAGTTTACTAGTAAAGTTGTGAGTTATTTTTATTATCATTAGCATTACCTAACAAATGAAACTGTAGGAAGAAAACTACATACAGGTAAAAACTCAAAGTACTGGTCCAGAAATTCCTGACAGCAAAAACCTTAACAAATATACGCTATGAAGTGTGAAAAAAGAGTGAATCAATCTTTCTTTTATCATTGAAATATACATATATATTTTGTTGAATAAATGCAATTTTATTTATTCGCTACTGCATGCATACGTATGTATGAATATTACGTAGATATGTACATATGTGTGTATAAGCTTCCCATTGTCCTGACAGCAGTATTGGAGTCTTCCTCGCCGTCTAACAGTCTACAGAAATGATCTTTCCAGATTCTCAGTATCGACAGCGAATCTACAACGAGTTGTCCTCTGCGCCACGACAGGCTTCTGTTCGAATGTTGTATCCATTGGATAGTTGCTTTACCCGTTGGTAGAACTTTCGGATATCATTTCTGCCGTAACACGTCTCCACTTCCTCGATCGCCCGCTTTTCATGCTCTTTCTTTTTCTTTTTGAGAAGCCGGTACTCTTCCCTTCTTTTAAGTTCGTAGAGCTCACGAACCGCTCTCGTCCTTCTGTCCAGCGTCACCTTTTATGCTGCTGGCTTCGCGGAATGTGCTTGCCTGCACTCGTTGTCACTCGTTGTTTTCGCCTGGCAGGGTTGGACTCTCTGAGAGCTTTAGGGAGACGATCGGCAAAGTTGCTAGCGGTTGACGGTTGATTGATCAGAAGTCCCTTTGTGAATGTTGAGGTGACGGAACTGCGTACGTATATCAGGCTGATGTTGCCGAATGTAGCCTTGATGCGGATTATTATGAGGCGCTCGAACAGCAAACCCGCATCCGAACAAGCGCTGCCTTCGCTATTTGTAGTAATTGCCGAAGTATATATCGCAGTTTTTCATTCTCTTTTTGCCTTTTTGCTTTGGCCCATCCCACCGCACCTCCTGAGCATATGCAACACCTGAGGAATGTTTTGTTGCCCCATCCTTTCATGCCACATTGTCAGACTTTCATTTTGTGCTACATTTGCCTTTGCCGTTTCACAAAACCTTTCCCTTGTGTCAATTTTTATCTCCATCTCGAAAATTTTGTATTTCTCACTCCCACAGCAACAACAGTGCTTCCATCCAAAAATGAACTCGTTGTGCTTGTAAATCTAAGACTTAAAGCCTTATCTAGTGCAGATCCTTGCGAAAATAAATTAAGATGCAATTCTGGAACACACAAAGCATCTATTAATACACGGACTCCATTTATCAGCAACAAAGGACATAATATTAATATTTCCTCTTCCGTAGGCTTTAAGTATACGGCTGTCACCAAATTGAACAGGAATGAGAAATTCGAACAAGTGATACTTAGTAAACTATTCTCGATTAGTGGTCATTCCAGAATCCATATGCCATCCTTGCTTTTCGCTTACTTCACAAAGCATTACTTGACTACTAAAATTCTACGTTTAGTTTCAGTATCAGCATTTTGGTTCGAGAATTTCAACGGACAATTTTTTTCTTCCAATTGTTCTTTTCATACACTTTCTCCAAACTGATCTTCCTTTATACATTTTTGCCCGTGTGGACGCCCCCTTTCATTAGACTTCCGCACTTATGAGCGTCGAAGTTCGAAATCTCCAACCAGGGCATGTCGGTGCACACGCGTAGTGTCAAAAACAAAAAATGTTTAATTTACTATTCGTCGTTTTGGGTTTTCGGTTTTCGTCTTGTTAATGTTTAGTACGTTGGATTATATTTTGATTCAGTCAACGATGGACGTTTGATGGACGTGGTAGAAGTAGTATTTATATTTCACATAGTGCACATCTTAATATATTTATCTTCACAGATCTCTATGTAAAGGCTGCGGCAACATGATCGACGAGAGTTTAAGAGTGGTCGTGAGTAAACCGACCGACACTTCTATCATCCCTAAAGCCGGTGCTAACGTTTGGCAAGGGCACACTCACTGAGCTTAAAAGTCTCACGCTCCACCGTCATAGGTAGTCAGGCTCTAACTCTTAATAATTGTATTTATACGTCATTCTATATTAAAATATCACAGCTAAATATCAGGGTTCGAAAGTAAATCTGCCGACCTCTTCCAGTTACATAGCTGGGCGTATACTTAACCTTATCTCACAGATGACTAAGAATGTTTCAAGTTGAATTTGATGTTTCAAGTTAATATCTTATTTTATGAATTTCAAGTAAGTTAGTTAAGGTAGAAGCTTTTGGGTTGGAAATTGGCTTCCAGTATTCTATCACTATTATACAAAGCTGGATTATCATTATTTGATAATTTTATAGTTCACTAGACTATTTCGTTGCTGTCTTATAAAGATATGGTCTAAACAAAAATTACACTGTAACACTGTAAATTCTTCTAAGCATTTAACAGAAAACACATGAGGTCTACAGACCCAAATGAAACAATATTTTACACCAGAAATTTCGCAATTAACACTGTTAACATCTGATCTTTTCAACGTATGTTTATTGATTGCTAAATATACTGATCCTACAACATGCCGCGACTCAACAAAACACTCATGAAGTCTGTAGACGCAAATGAAACAATATTTTACACCAGAAATATCGCAATTAAGACTGATAACATCAGAACATTCCAACTTATGTTTATTAATTAAGATGTAAGGTGATACAAAAATGTATTAAAATTAGTTCTTATACAACGAATATTTCGATGAACAAAAGAAACACCAGATGAGAGATCAGTGGTTAAATGCTGAACACAAAGACATCTCGAATCAGACTTGCAATCATCCGGAATTGAAGAAGAAAACCTACTGTTGTTTAAAATTAAAAACTTTATTTTTTTAATGTTTATTGTCAAGGATTACAATTATGGTGTGTCCGAATCAATTATAAAATGCTTACAAATCGGCCGACCTGACAATTGGTCGCCCACGAATAATGACATAAAAAATAAAAAAAACAGCTGAACCTATTCGGCACATATGTGGTCGAATAGTTAATTGCAAACTCTACCATCAGTAATTTTTTGGACCAATCGGCACAACTGACAGATTCGGATAATTTTCCCAACATGGCTTTGTTAAACCTATTAGTGTCCATTCGCTTGAGGTGAAGATACTTTCACGTGCCCTATGTTTTGATTCATCAAGAATGCCTCAAACTCGAAAGAAGTGAATCATGTACCCCTATCGGTCGACCGATAAGTACAGGATTAATTCTCCTGGACGTAGAAACAGCGTTCGATACTGTTTGGCATGAGGGTTTGCTCTACAAACTTCACAACCTTAACTTTCCGCTATAGGCTCAGTACTTGCACCAATCCTGTACAATATTTTTACACACGACTCCATTACTGAACACATGTGAAGCTGCTATATTCGTTGACGATACTTGAATTTTTGCTCAAAATTCTTTAGGTTGTAACATAGTAACCAAATTGCAATCTGGAGCAAATTAAATTGAAACATATGTCAATAAATGGAAGATTACATTAAATGCTTCAAAGACTCAGGCTGTCTTTTCTGCCTTGGTATTTTTCGACTAATGATTAACTTCAAAAATCGAAAAAGTTCCTATTAGATTAAATAAATTATCCGAGCGCTACCGGCGATCTTGCGGTTCTGAGGTTGTCTGAGCTGACAACTACTTGATTTGAAGCCTACTTAACGAATCATAATATAAAAATCATATTTTTCATTTATTTATTAAGTCATTAACTCCTGTACAATTATTGGTTTGCGTATATACTCGTTCTATTTATTATTGTTTAATTTTATTTACATATTTATATATTTATTTATGCATTTTGTTATTTATATATTCACTTATGTACTTATTTGTTTATTTATTTATCTATTTATTTGTTTATTCATTTATCTATTCATTTATTTATTTATTTACTTAATTTATTTTTATATTGTATATTTATCCATAGAAGCATTTAAGTGCAACTGAAAAAAATTTCGGTTTGAATATTTAAATTGTTAAATTGTATGTTGAATGTGACTTGAAATCAAGCAAAACACCACCATCCCCCTGATTTCTTTGTGAAGTCTAACTTGTGAAGAGGTTTTTCATCAGCTATTCCTCTGGTTGCTAATTAAAGAACTATTACATATTTTTTAAGAAGTATATAGATTGTCAGTAGTAAGGTTCCAATAACCAAATCTCAATGCAATAGTAGTTTGAAGAAATATCTAATTTATGCTGCAATAAGTAGAAACTATGAACTGAAATATTATCTAGACAGTGAAAAACTAGTAACATTTTAATTCAAACCAATTTGGAGGAAATTACAGAGAAAAAACCTCCAATATGAAAAAATTGTTATATATAATAAAAATTCAAGTAAGTAAATGAATAAGCAAATAAATAAATAAATATGTGACCTGTGGAATATGTGATCTGATACAAGATTATGACTTTAAATAAGCAAAATAAGTAATAACTATATATAAATAAATTAATAAATAAGCAAATAATAGAAACACTGAGATCAACAAGCAAGTAGGAATTAATTTACTAGTTCAATTACAAGTCTGTTATCAATCAGGTTACAGTTGTTGTAAAACTTGTTAGTCAGTCTTTAAATTCTATTAATTATTAATTGAACATTCCCTCTTAGGTGAAGATCAGAACTTGAGTAATGCCAGGGCAAATGTATGGCCCTATTCTGGTTGTGAGTTGGTCACAACTCTCAATTGTCTGTGATGTGAAAATTGTGATGCCTCCCTTGTGAGATTTGTTGTAAGTAATCAGCTGTTTGGTATTCTGGCAAAAAGCTCAAAAGAATAGTTACCTCGGTGTGGTGAATTCGTTCTTAAGTCAAAAAACTGCTTTTTGATGTCAATAACTATTTTCGGGCGCCTTCGTAAAGAAGAAGAATTAGAAACGAAAGAATCAGATAAATAATTAATAGAGACAAATATAAATAGAGATAAATAATATAATGGCGGCAAATTTTGAAAATGGTAATATAGTTTGCGCAGATTACATTTATGCATTTTTAAAATAAAAATCTTACAGAAAGTGATGGAAAATGCCAACGAACCTAACAAGAACAACTGAACCATTATTTCCGCACCAGAGCAACTAATTATTGGAGCGTTTTGTCGGGTGAATTGAATTCATTGCGGGAAGCAGTTCGCAAGGCGACAAGGTGGAAACAAGTAGTATTGCCTGATACATACATATATGTACATACTATTATTATAATTTCATATGCATTTTTCAGACGTTAAATCAATGGAAGTATCAGGAATTTTTCCGTGCACGGAGGATTAAAGTGCATAAAAACCTATTCGAGTGCGATCAATCTACCAACGAATATAAACCTTACAAACGAAGAGATTGACGGGTACCTCACACGAATGGACAACGCCATAATACTTGCAATGGACAAGTTCCGAAGGTAGTGCACTCCGATGACTCTGATGTTTATCGGAATGCCACCATCAATGCACTTCACGTGCATCAAAGTAGACTACTGTCAAGACTTACTCTTGCACAGACGATCAGAAGTCAGAGATCAAAAACCTATAACAGCTATAAAAAATCAATTACAATTTAGCTATAATCTTGCACTGGGGCAATAAAATCCGGGCTGTACGATCCAGTAACCCGGATATGTTCCCGCAAGTAAATAAAATATTCCGAAGGAAAGATCAAAATGACATTCAGATCGTTCGACTTCCCAGAAGAACTGACAATGAACAACTACTGACCTCAATCAATGTTGATAAAGATGATGCTGGGCTAGACAACGACTTTTTCGTGGTTTAAGATCCCCAGGAAAAGGTTAAAACAATTAGGGATGTTTTCCAGAGAGTGTATACGGTCAGCGAGGTTCGTAGGCCCAACCACGACCTGAATAACAGAGCTTGGTTAAACCACTTCTATCTCCTTTAAATAAGACGAGTCAATGGCGTTCAGAGAATCACGGTTTTACCAGACTCAATGACGAAAATATGGCAAAAAATGTCGCTGCCAATGATGGAAACCAGATAGTGATTTTCCAAGAAGATCTCCAGGGGATCTTTTAAACTGTCTGGTGGTATCCCGAACATCGTGCTTAGTCATCTCCCACCGGCGGGAGTCGAAATTTACACTACACTGTTCAACTACGCGCTCAGTAATGCATATTACCCGGAAAGTTGGAAGATAGCTGTGGTACAACCAATCCCTAAACGGGACAAAGACAAAAGCATTACGTCAAACCTGCATCAGCAAAGTCTTCGAAAAGATTTTTATTCGAGCCCTGCAAACGTAGGTCGAGGACAACAATATTATCCCGGACAACCAGTTTGGATTTAGAGCGGGGCATGACACTATACATGCCGCGATATCTGACATTCAATGGAATGAAAATAAAAGTGTACGGATGCCTGTCTGATCGACTTAGAGAAGGCTTTCGACGCCGTTTGACTAGAGAGCCTTTTCCTTAAGCTCGTCAGATTTGACTTACATAAAACATGCTATATGTTACATATGACATGATAACAGGGTATGACATAACTTCAACACACTTCGTATGTGTTATAATTAAGTTGTTTCCTTCTCCGACACTTCGAAGGAGTACGCGGTTGTAGGCAGTGGCCAGTTCTTCTACTTCATCCAACGTAGGCTTCTTCTTCCGCATTGCAGCCAGGCGAACGGCATCGTGAGGTGTGTAAGAAACTAACATATCCCTGATCATAATGTCCGCATATGATCTGTTGTAATCGGCATTAGAGCACACGAAATGACAGTCTCTTGCACGACCTGTTAAATCCGCGATCTGTTGTAGGAACTTGCACCTCTATGCCACTTCTATCTCCGTAACGTGCAGTTTAGATTTGGAATAAAGTTTTCGAGTAAGTCGTTTACCTGGTTTCCACAGGTCGATAAAAAATGGGCCTTCTTGAGTTTGTCGTCATCTTAGGCATTTCATTTTTCATTTCATTTTAATTCATTTTTATTATTTACTTCATGACAACTTATATACTAGACAAAAATGCTTAAAACTAGTTGGTCGAACAGAGTTAGTTACTTATTCTAACTTACTGACCCTAAGCGGGTACTCTAAGCTAAACTTAAACTTATTCTATGTCTTTCGACTTAATCTAACATTATTTTGTAAAAAGAAAATTTTAACATGACTCATAAATAATAAGAAAAAAATTGAAAAACTTAATGACCGAACATATTTTTTTTTAAAAGAAACTACAAGCTAACTTACACTCTACCTTAAAATAAGACTTAAAAACTATCTTAAGCTAATCTACGTATATATACATATACACATTTGTATAGCTATATACACATGCGTATACGCATATATCCTTATATACATAATGCATTTATATATCGTTATGCATATATATATATATATACATTCTTCCTTTTTTTTACTTTTTTATAATAATTAACATAAACAGCTTACCCGCTACCTTACAACTACGCTAAAATATGTAAGTCGGCCATAGGTTACAGCTGATATAAAATCCTCTGCAAGACGTGGACCAACTACTCCCCATGAGGGGGTCTGAATTACCCTTTCTTACTGGGGTCTAAAGGGTTCGAAGCTGGAGTTCTCTCGCTCCCCAGCCACCAGAACTTTCGGTGTTGCAAAGCAACATCCAGCACATCCCGCCTAGATACCGCCGTACTGAACCGGAGGAGACCCTCCTCAGCTCGTTGTGCGACGGAGCGGTCGTGGTTGAGTCGCTCATCACAGCTGATCTGGCGATGTGATAGATGAGCGGTACCGCATTTATATTTTGTATCAGACCGTGCTTTTCCAAATGGAGGAATGCTTCTGGGGGGACGAAGCCGTTGTGACGTACCCTTTCGTGGTATAGTGGGTTGGGGTAGTAAGCCCCAGAGATCAGATTGTTGACCGAGTTCATCGCTCTAGCAGTGTGACCTCGAACCAACTTCAACAGGAAATTGTCTTCTCTTATCAGGTTTGCCCTTTGTATAAGACCTCATTGGAATAGTATTTTATGTACTGGGACTCAGGAGTTCGATAAAGGCGAAGGCAAGCCTTAAGACAAGCCCTCTCGAACAACCGAATCTTTTCCATTAAGCTTGCACTCACGTTGAACAACACGGGACAGCCATAGGTGAGCATTGACCGGATGAGCGCCATGTAACAGATGACCTTCACCCTTGCATCGAGTTGGCTGTTGTAAAACAGTCTCTTTGTAAGGGAAAAAGCGCCTCGGGCTCTGGGCAGACATGTTTGTTAAAATATAGATACTGATCTAGCCAGATCCCCAGGTATCTGACTACAGTCTTTTGCGCCAGTGGTTCCCCGTGTCTTCCAACGATTGAGAACTTTCGCCAATTCTTTTTCGTATCCGCCGAGGCCTTATACAACGGCGTCCTGAACAGAATGGTTTCCGACTTCTGGAAGTTGATACTCAACTTCCAGTCATCGCAACTTCTCATGAATGAATCGAAGTCACCCTGCGTGAAAGTAGTGATTTCCTCGATCTTTTTGCCTGATCTGTACACGATCAAGTCATCGGCGTACGCAATTGCATGAGGAAGAGAACTTAACAGATCGCTCAAGTAAATGTTGAACAGGATCGGCGAATTAACGGCACCCTGTTGGAGACCATTTTTAACTTGGAATACACCTGTCGAGGTCACGTTGCCATTCTTGACTACGAACCGTCTACCGGTAAGCATGTTACACAGTAGGTACAGCAGTGGTTTGCTAATGCCTAGCCAATTGAGCTTGTAGAAAACTCCTTCTAACCATACGGTGTCAAAGGCCTTCTCCAGGTCAATCAAGCATCCGACACCAGTTTCGACGCGGCATGAATAGTGTCATGCCCCGCTTTGAAACCGAATTGGTTATCCGGAATAATATGTTTGTCTTCAGTCCAGTTGATCAAGGCTCTATTGATCACCTTCTCGAATACCTTGCTGATGTTCGGAAGGAGACTAATTGACCGGAGGTTGCACGGATTCGAAGAATCTTTTCCTCGCTTGGATATGGGTTGCACAATCGCAGTTTTCCAATGCTCCGGATAATATGCATTATTCAGCGCATTGTTAAACAGGATTGTGTACATATTAACCACACCTAGAGGGAGATGCCTTAACACAATGTTCGAGATCTCGTCGATTCCAACAGACTTTTTCTTCTTAAGTGATTCGAAGACCGCTTTGAGCTCTGTCTTCGATATGAACGATTCGTCGGCGATGGCATTATCTGCCATGTTATCATCATTGAACACGACAAAGCCAGTGTTCTCAGATCGCCATTGTTGCATGTCTTCTCGAAGTTGGGAGTTGCTAGCCATTATGCGGTTCTCCAGGTCGTGATTCGGGTGCCCACTCTCGTTCACCTTATATACTTCCTGAAAGACCGTGCCAAGTACCTCCATTTTTTCTTGCGGATCTTCGACCACAAAGAAATTTTCGTCGAGTACGGCGTTATCTGGATCAATACCTGCTGTAGTCAGTATGCGTTCATTGTCCGTCGTTCTGGGGAGCTTAAGACACGGAAGATCGCTATTCTTACTTCTAAAGAATTTGTTTATCTGTGGAAACATGCTCGGGTTGTTAGATCTGACAGCCCGAATCTTACTGTCCCAGTGCAAGTTAACCGAAATTCTATAATTTTGAGCAATCAATGTTTGTACATTCTTGATGAGCGATTTCAGGGTCCTAATTTCTTCGTCTCGTCTGTCAGTAAACCGTCTGTACCATTTTTTTAATCTTGACAGGAGTCTACTTTTTCGTTGGTGGAGTGCGTCGATAGTCGCATTGCGGTACAAGTTTTCGTTGTTTGTCCGTGTATACTGAGGTATAGTAATTTCCATAGTTCGTTTAATTGTCTCGTCCAATTGAATTAGATACATGTCAATCTCTCCGTTTGACAAGTTTCTATTGGACGGAATGTGGAGCGCATTCGAAGAGAGTGCTCTTGTCATTTGTCTGGAGAAGCGTGTCCATCGAGCCTTATTGTAATTGTAAGGGTACGTTTGAACAAACTCTCCTAACACCGCAATATCGTTGGGGATCTTGATTTCGGCACTGAGTCCGCAATGGTCACTGAGACACACGAAAGTGTTCAAACAGTTTACCGTTTGTGCGTTTGAGTCTGTCAGCTGCAGTCTTGCGTCTAACAGCAGTAGATCCAGATAAGAGCCGCTCCTGGGATAGGACGAGATCTCAATTGCTTTCAAATCGAGTCTATACTCGACACTGTGTAAGCAAAACCAGCTGTAAAGCTGGTCCCCTCTATTGTTGGAAATTGTGTTTCCCCAATATCCATGTCGGGCATTAAAGTCCCCGGCCAGAATAAAGTAGTTTTCCCCCGAGTCCAGCCTCAGACATCGAAAGAGTGAATCGAGCTCTGATATTATTGTTCCGGAATGAGAAGAGCCGGAGGAGTAGACCGACACCGCATACAACTTCTTTCCACTACGGAGAGAAATGCATACGATGCAGGCCTCCAACCTCTGAAACCTCCGTACGTCACTGCTATGTACTACCTTGTGTTCAATGTTTTTTTTTATGAGAATCGCAACACCGCCTCCACCATTGGATTTGGGCCGGTCTCTTCTAATAATATTATATTTACTGTGTTCCAATTTGCCTCTCCGAGTTAGCTTAGTTTCGCTAATCAGCATCAGCTCTGGGCTTTGATCGTCCAACAATCTGTAGAGCTCGTTTTTTCGATCGATCCCTGTCAATGAATTTGCATTCACTGCAAGGATCTTATAAGCACATCCCGTTTGCGCAGCCATTAAGATTGTTGACGTGCTGGATTCTGCAGGCGCGCCAGAATTTGGCCAACCTGCTCCTCTAACCGATCCATAAGCATTTCGATGGATGTTTTCCAATAGAGCGCTGGATCATGTGCTCTTGGCACTGAGACTGGCGGCACTGCCTTTGGTAGCTCCTTTTCCGTGCTCCACTGACTAGACGCCATTTGGGCGAACGTCATTTGAGGAGTTACGGTTATGGCTGCCCCGAGTGGATTTTTCACTGGAGGCTGCTTCTGCAGAATCATTTGTTTCTTCCGCTCTTGGAACTTAGGGCAACCCCAATAGTTAGCGGTGTGCCCCGCGTTCCCGCAGAGTACGCACATTAGCTGACTTTTGTCAGTTGTTCCTTCTTTCAGAGCGGTGTGCCCCGCGTTCGCGCAGAGTACGCACATTAGCTGACTTTTGTCAGTTGTTCCTTCTTTCCCCAGCGGGCAGTCCGCCGCCTTGTGGTTTTTGCTGCACTTCACGCATCGAGGCCGCATTTGGCAGTTCGACGCGGCGTGCCCAAACCTTTGGCAGCGAGCGCATTGGAGAATGCCTGTCCCAGATGCAATTTAGGTAATCTAAGAACTTGATTTTCTTTAGATTGCCCGGTTTGCTTGTGGGAGAAACCTGTACAATATAAAAGGGTAGTTTCCGCCCTTCTCTCTTTGCCTTCGCTGTGGTGAAAGGCTCAACCCCGACGATCTCGACACCGTCGCACACTTGCTCTTTGAGCATTTGGAAAACCCTCTCCGTCTCAATCGGCGTGGGGATCTTCAACAACATACTGGGACATTTTTCGCTTTTCGGGGTGTATGAGAAGAACTCCAACCTCGAAATTTTCAAATATTACTTCATTTTATTATATTGTTCCACCGTCTTGCAGTGGATTGAATACTTTTCAAAACCCTTATTTTTTTAATAATAAAACTGCCAATACCTATGGCTTCCCTACATACCTTAGCGGTCTGTTCTACATTTGCCTTGTAGATGTTTATAGGTGGCACCTTTTCCATCTTTTGTAGCCGCTGCTGTTGCTGGGGAGCTGACCTTTTCTGCTGCTTCTGCGTCCTGAGTTGCTGTTTTGCTGACTGCTGATGTTGCACTGCTGGCTGATGCTTCGCTGCTGTCTGGTGCTGCGCTGCTGCCTGGTGCTGCGCTGCTGTCTGGTGCTGCGCTGCTAACTGTTGCTGCGCTGATGACGATGGCTGCTTCTGTGCAGCTGTTTGCTGTTGTTGCTGAGCTGCTGGCTGTTGTTGCTGCTGGGTTGCTGGTAGAAGTTGCTGCTGGATTTCGGGCAGTTGTTGCTTCAGCCCTGAAGTCTTCTTCGATTTCTGAACCGACTATTGATGCCGCTTTTGTTGATGTTGGGCCTCTTTCTTCTGGTCCAACGCTTGTCGGGCGAGAGTCATTTCTCTCAGAACTCTTATTCTTATTCACTCACTTGTTAAGTGATTTGTTTATTGTTATTTAATTAAAAAAAAAAGGTATTTTTCACTTCGCCCTCACCAGGGCTCGAACTTGGGACCTGTAGAGCCAAGAGTACAGACTCTTTTTTTTTTTTTTTTTTTATTTTTTTTTTAATTTTTTTTTTTTTTAACGCAATTTTATTTAATTCAATTTTATATTTCTTACTTGCTAGACAAAATTACTTAAAACTAGCTTAACTAACTTAAGAATTACAATTGTTCTTAATACTAACCTACTGACCCTATGCGGGTACTCTAAGCTAATCTGATCTATGTAATAAATGTGCCTTTCGGCGTAATCTACGTTTTTTTTTTAGTCATTAAGACAATCTTTTATTTCTTTATTCATTTGCCAAGAAAACTTGTAGAAACTTGGCTAAACTTAACTACTTAAACTACCTTATTCTTACTTAATTACTATTTATTACTAACTTAACCTAACATAAAACTATGTCCGTAACAGTACGGACACGTGCACCAGGGCGTATATGTTGTGTATATGCCTAACATATATAATTTATACGCCGTGATGCACCTTTTTTTGTTTTTGATTCATATATTTTGTTTTTTTTTTTTTTTGGTTTTGTTGTTTTATTAATTTTTTTTTTTTTTTTTATTTTTCTCTTAATATCTACCTTAGAAACTATGTAAGCTGGCCACTATGGTCAGCTATCTGATCCTCTTGAAAAGCTAGCGGTGGCGGAGGCTGGTTTTGGTGTAACCACCAGTAAAATTGCCGTTCTTTGGCAGACTCTTTCCTATCTCGAGCGGGGATCGCTCTACTGAACCGGAGGAGATCCTCGTGGGTGCGAACGACATCCGGTTCGTATTGAAGTCGCCTATCCACTGTTCGGCGTACGACATGGAAGATGATAGGACATCCTTGTGGATCCTGTATTAGGCCAATTGTGTCTAGATAGAGGAATGCTTCGGGAGGAATAAAGCCGTTAAGGCGTACCCTTTCATGGTACATACTATTGGGGTAGTAAGCCCCAAAGATCAGACTGTTGGACGAGGTCATAGCTCGTGCAGTGTGCCTTCTGATTAGTTTAATAATAAAATTATATACCCTATTCACGTTTGCCTCGTTGTACAGGACCTCGTTAGGGTAGTACTTTTTGTACTATATTATACTATATACGTTGAACCACAATGGACAACCGTACACCATAATAGGCCGTAATAGGGCCATGTAGCCTCGACCTTCGGACCTGAGACTGCATATTGCAGTTCGCCGCGGCATGCCCAAACCTCTGACAACGAACACACTGGAGCGTGTTCTTTGTCTTTTTTATTGTTTCCCATGTAACAGACAGAGTGCCTAAATGGGTAATTTTTTTTTAGGCTCTCTAGTTTGCTGTCTGGGGTGACCTGAACCAGGAAGAAAGGAAGTTTCCTATTCTCCCTTCTCGATGCCGCAGTGATGAAGGGCTTAACCCCTACGACCTGGACATCGTCGCTCTGCGCTTGGCGCAGAATAGCGAGGATCTCATCGGGATCAGTGTCGGGATCCACGTCCTTAAGGAGCATGGTCTGCACCTTTTCCCCTTTTGGAGTGTACGAGAAAAACTCGGCCCCCGACACCGCTAACCTTTCTTTGACTACGTGATAGTCTGCCATTGATAAGCAATGGACAGAGACACGTAGTGGACCCTTATACTTAATAAAGTAAGAATTTTTTGTGACCAACTTACATAGAATGTCAACGTCCTTCGTCTCCAGTCCGAAGACGTTGATTGGTGGTCATCTCTCTTTGTTGGTTGGTTGCTGCTTCTGCTGTGTTGTCTTCTGCTGATGTTGTTGTTGTTGCTGCTTTTCTGCTGCTTTCTGACGCTGTCCCTTTGGCAGCGGTTGGGACGTTCCGGGTTGTTGCTGCTTCTGCTGATGCTGCGGTTGCTTCCCCTTGGTCTGCATCTGTTGTTGCTGCTTTGGCTGCTGCTGTTGTTGTTGCTGCTGCTGCTTTGGCTGCTGCTGTTGTTGTTGTTGCTGCTGTTTTTGTAGCTGCTGCTGTTGTTGGGCAGCCTCTTTAGCTGCTCTCCTGGCCCTTAGTTTGGTTTGGAGGGCTTGGATGTGGCCGTCAAGCTCCTCCCTCTCTCGCTGGCTCTTCTCCAGCTGCTCCCTGTCCTCTTCGTCTTCATCCTTCGATTCAGAGGACGTCAGAGTGTGGAAGGGGTTCTCTCTCCCGCTGTAGGAGAATCTCCCCTCCCCTTCTGTCGACTCGTATTCGACGTCGTCGACCATCCTGGATGCTACTGTTGTTGTCGTGGCTGCAGTTGTTGTTGCTGCTCCTGCTGCTCTATTTGCGGCTTTTGCCGCAAATTTCGTATCGCCTGATCCAAGGCTGGAACGGCGCTTGATGAGGTTGGGTTGAGGCTTTAGCTTCTTCCTCCTCTTCTTTCTCCCCTCTTCGTTTGTTGGCTGGTGGTCTGATGTCCCAGCCACCGGTACACCATCACCCGATTTTTTGAACTCGGGTCGTTTTTTTTTTTCTCACACGTTGTGTCTTAATTCTTTATAATTGAATAAAAAAAGATTTCACTTTTTCTTCGGGATTTGAACCCGGCTCCGCGAAGTCACCGACGAACACTTTACCGCGAAGCTATCGGGTCTTGGAATTTTTAGTTGCACTATAAACACTTCAAACTATTTATTTTCGCACTAAGTCGAAACACGTCTGCACTGCGTGGAGGTCTGTGAACGATGAGAGTACAGACTCTACCTATTCGGCCAAGTGGTTCTTGCAGTGAATTGCTTCGATTTCGAACTTCAATACTATAACTAACGCTTTTAAGTCGTCACTCTCGCGAACTATTACCGCACTGTTCAGAGGTCTATGCACGATTGACATCATCTTAGGCATTCGCCGCAAAATGTTGCTGGAGCTGAAAAAGATAGCTGTCCCAAGATTCCTTTTCCGAGTTGAATTCGTGAAACTGAGGAATGGTTGCTGGACGAACAGATAATTTTTTGCTTATTAGTTGCGTTATTGTGGCTTTATTCTCTGCCAATATTTGCTCTATCGCCGGTTTTGTGATGAAATAAGGTTCTGCAACGCTGACTACAGTCTTTTGCGCCAGTGGTTCCCCGTGTCTTCCAACGATTGAGAACTTTCGCCAATTCTTTTTCGTATCCGCCGAGGCCTTATACAACGGCGTCCTGAACAGAATGGTTTCCGACTTCTGGAAGTTGATACTCAACTTCCAGTCATCGCAACTTCTCATGAATGAATCGAAGTCACCCTGCGTGAAAGTAGTGATTTCCTCGATCTTTTTGCCTGATCTGTACACGATCAAGTCATCGGCGTACGCAATTGCATGAGGAAGAGAACTTAACAGATCGCTCAAGTAAATGTTGAACAGGATCGGCGAATTAACGGCACCCTGTTGGAGACCATTTTTAACTTGGAATACACCTGTCGAGGTCACGTTGCCATTCTTGACTACGAACCGTCTACCGGTAAGCATGTTACACAGTAGGTACAGCAGTGGTTTGCTAATGCCTAGCCAATTGAGCTTGTAGAAAACTCCTTCTAACCATACGGTGTCAAAGGCCTTCTCCAGGTCAATCAAGCATCCGACACCAGTTTCGACGCGGCATGAATAGTGTCATGCCCCGCTTTGAAACCGAATTGGTTATCCGGAATAATATGTTTGTCTTCAGTCCAGTTGATCAAGGCTCTATTGATCACCTTCTCGAATACCTTGCTGATGTTCGGAAGGAGACTAATTGACCGGAGGTTGCACGGATTCGAAGAATCTTTTCCTCGCTTGGATATGGGTTGCACAATCGCAGTTTTCCAATGCTCCGGATAATATGCATTATTCAGCGCATTGTTAAACAGGATTGTGTACATATTAACCACACCTAGAGGGAGATGCCTTAACACAATGTTCGAGATCTCGTCGATTCCAACAGACTTTTTCTTCTTAAGTGATTCGAAGACCGCTTTGAGCTCTGTCTTCGATATGAACGATTCGTCGGCGATGGCATTATCTGCCATGTTATCATCATTGAACACGACAAAGCCAGTGTTCTCAGATCGCCATTGTTGCATGTCTTCTCGAAGTTGGGAGTTGCTAGCCATTATGCGGTTCTCCAGGTCGTGATTCGGGTGCCCACTCTCGTTCACCTTATATACTTCCTGAAAGACCGTGCCAAGTACCTCCATTTTTTCTTGCGGATCTTCGACCACAAAGAAATTTTCGTCGAGTACGGCGTTATCTGGATCAATACCTGCTGTAGTCAGTATGCGTTCATTGTCCGTCGTTCTGGGGAGCTTAAGACACGGAAGATCGCTATTCTTACTACTAAAGAATTTGTTTATCTGTGGAAACATGCTCGGGTTGTTAGATCTGACAGCCCGAATCTTACTGTCCCAGTGCAAGTTAACCGAAATTCTATAATTTTGAGCAATCAATGTTTGTACATTCTTGATGAGCGATTTCAGGGTCCTAATTTCTTCGTCTCGTCTGTCAGTAAACCGTCTGTACCATTTTTTTAATCTTGACAGGAGTCTACTTTTTCGTTGGTGGAGTGCGTCGATAGTCGCATTGCGGTACAAGTTTTCGTTGTTTGTCCGTGTATACTGAGGTATAGTAATTTCCATAGTTCGTTTAATTGTCTCGTCCAATTGAATTAGATACATGTCAATCTCTCCGTTTGACAAGTTTCTATTGGACGGAATGTGGAGCGCATTCGAAGAGAGTGCTCTTGTCATTTGTCTGGAGAAGCGTGTCCATCGAGCCTTATTGTAATTGTAAGGGTACGTTTGAACAAACTCTCCTAACACCGCAATATCGTTGGGGATCTTGATTTCGGCACTGAGTCCGCAATGGTCACTGAGACACACGAAAGTGTTCAAACAGTTTACCGTTTGTGCGTTTGAGTCTGTCAGCTGCAGTCTTGCGTCTAACAGCAGTAGATCCAGATAAGAGCCGCTCCTGGGATAGGACGAGATCTCAATTGCTTTCAAATCGAGTCTATACTCGACACTGTGTAAGCAAAACCAGCTGTAAAGCTGGTCCCCTCTATTGTTGGAAATTGTGTTTCCCCAATATCCATGTCGGGCATTAAAGTCCCCGGCCAGAATAAAGTAGTTTTCCCCCGAGTCCAGCCTCAGACATCGAAAGAGTGAATCGAGCTCTGATATTATTGTTCCGGAATGAGAAGAGCCGGAGGAGTAGACCGACACCGCATACAACTTCTTTCCACTACGGAGAGAAATGCATACGATGCAGGCCTCCAACCCCTGAAACCTCCGTACGTCACTGCTATGTACTACCTTGTGTTCAATGTTTTTTTTTATGAGAATCGCAACACCGCCTCCACCATTGGATTTGGGCCGGTCTCTTCTAATAATATTATATTTACTGTGTTCCAATTTGCCTCTCCGAGTTAGCTTAGTTTCGCTAATCAGCATCAGCTCTGGGCTTTGATCGTCCAACAATCTGTAGAGCTCGTTTTTTCGATCGATCCCTGTCAATGAATTTGCATTCACTGCAAGGATCTTATAAGCACATCCCGTTTGCGCAGCCATTAAGATTGTTGACGTGCTGGATTCTGCAGGCGCGCCAGAATTTGGCCAACCTGCTCCTCTAACCGATCCATAAGCATTTCGATGGATATTTTCCAATAGAGCGCTGGATCATGTGCTCTTGGCACTGAGACTGGCGGCACTGCCTTTGGTAGCTCCTTTTCCGTGCTCCACTGACTAGACGCCATTTGGGCGAACGTCATTTGAGGAGTTACGGTTATGGCTGCCCCGAGTGGATTTTTCACTGGAGGCTGCTTCTGCAGAATCATTTGTTTCTTCCGCTCTTGGAACTTAGGGCAACCCCAATAGTTAGCGGTGTGCCCCGCGTTCCCGCAGAGTACGCACATTAGCTGACTTTTGTCAGTTGTTCCTTCTTTCAGAGCGGTGTGCCCCGCGTTCGCGCAGAGTACGCACATTAGCTGACTTTTGTCAGTTGTTCCTTCTTTCCCCAGCGGGCAGTCCGCCGCCTTGTGGTTTTTGCTGCACTTCACGCATCGAGGCTGCATTTGGCAGTTCGACGCGGCGTGCCCAAACCTTTGGCAGCGAGCGCATTGGAGAATGCCGTAGCTCCTTATTATGCTGTCCCAGATGCAATTTAGGTAATCTAAGAACTTGATTTTCTTTAGATTGCCCGGTTTGCTTGTGGGAGAAACCTGTACAATATAAAAGGGTAGTTTCCGCCCTTCTCTCTTTGCCTTCGCTGTGGTGAAAGGCTCAACCCCGACGATCTCGACACCGTCGCACACTTGCTCTTTGAGCATTTGGAAAACCCTCTCCGTCTCAATCGGCGTGGGGATCTTCAACAACATACTGGGACATTTTTCGCTTTTCGGGGTGTATGAGAAGAACTCCAACCTCGAAATTTTCAAATATTACTTCATTTTATTATATTGTTCCACCGTCTTGCAGTGGATTGAATACTTTTCAAAACCCTTATTTTTTTAATAATAAAACTGCCAATACCTATGGCTTCCTTACATACCTTAGCGGTCTGTTCTACATTTGCCTTGTAGATGTTTATAGGTGGCACCTTTTCCATCTTTTGTAGCCGCTGCTGTTGCTGGGGAGCTGACCTTTTCTGCTGCTTCTGCGTCCTGAGTTGCTGTTTTGCTGACTGCTGATGTTGCACTGCTGGCTGATGCTTCGCTGCTGTCTGGTGCTGCGCTGCTGCCTGGTGCTGCGCTGCTGTCTGGTGCTGCGCTGCTAACTGTTGCTGCGCTGATGACGATGGCTGCTTCTGTGCAGCTGTTTGCTGTTGTTGCTGAGCTGCTGGCTGTTGTTGCTGCTGGGTTGCTGGTAGAAGTTGCTGCTGGATTTCGGGCAGTTGTTGCTTCAGCCCTGAAGTCTTCTTCGATTTCTGAACCGACTATTGATGCCGCTTTTGTTGATGTTGGGCCTCTTTCTTCTGGTCCAACGCTTGTCGGGCGAGAGTCATTTCTCTCAGAACTCTTATTCTTATTCACTCACTTGTTAAGTGATTTGTTTATTATTATTTAATTAAAAAAAAAGGTATTTTTCACTTCGCCCTCACCAGGGCTCGAACTTGGGACCTGTAGAGCCAAGAGTACAGACTCTTTTTTTTTTTTTTTTTTTATTTTTTGTTTTATTTTTTTTTTTTTTAACGCAATTTTATTTAATTCAATTTTATATTTCTTACTTGCTAGACAAAATTACTTAAAACTAGCTTAACTAACTTAAGAATTACAATTGTTCTTAATACTAACCTACTGACCCTATGCGGGTACTCTAAGCTAATCTGATCTATGTAATAAATGTGCCTTTCGGCGTAATCTACGTTTTTTTTTTAGTCATTAAGACAATCTTTTATTTCTTTATTCATTTGCCAAGAAAACTTGTAGAAACTTGGCTAAACTTAACTACTTAAACTACCTTATTCTTACTTAATTACTATTTATTACTAACTTAACCTAACATAAAACTATGTCCGTAACAGTACGGACACGTGCACCAGGGCGTATATGTTGTGTATATGCCTAACATATATAATTTATACGCCGTGATGCACCTTTTTTTTGTTTTTGATTCATATATTTTGTTTTTTTTTTTTTTTGGTTTTGTTGTTTTATTAATTTTTTTTTTTTTTTTTATTTTTCTCTTAATATCTACCTTAGAAACTATGTAAGCTGGCCACTATGGTCAGCTATCTGATCCTCTTGAAAAGCTAGCGGTGGCGGAGGCTGGTTTTGGTGTAACCACCAGTAAAATTGCCGTTCTTTGGCAGACTCTTTCCTATCTCGAGCGGGGATCGCTCTACTGAACCGGAGGAGATCCTCGTGGGTGCGAACGACATCCGGTTCGTATTGAAGTCGCCTATCCACTGTTCGCCGTACGACATGGAAGATGATAGGACATCCTTGTGGATCCTGTATTAGGCCAATTGTGTCTAGATAGAGGAATGCTTCGGGAGGAATAAAGCCGTTAAGGCGTACCCTTTCATGGTACATACTATTGGGGTAGTAAGCCCCAAAGATCAGACTGTTGGACGAGGTCATAGCTCGTGCAGTGTGCCTTCTGATTAGTTTAATAATAAAATTATATACCCTATTCACGTTTGCCTCGTTGTACAAGACCTCGTTAGGGTAGTACTTTTTGTACTATATTATACTATATACGTTGAACCACAATGGACAACCGTACACCATAATAGGCCGTAATAGGGCCATGTAGCCTCGACCTTCGGACCTGAGACTGCATATTGCAGTTCGCCGCGGCATGCCCAAACCTCTGACAACGAACACACTGGAGCGTGTTCTTTGTCTTTTTTATTGTTTCCCATGTAACAGACAGAGTGCCTAAATGGGTAATTTTTTTTTAGGCTCTCTAGTTTGCTGTCTGGGGTGACCTGAACCAGGAAGAAAGGAAGTTTCCTATTCTCCCTTCTCGATGCCGCAGTGATGAAGGGCTTAACCCCTACGACCTGGACATCGTCGCTCTGCGCTTGGCGCAGAATAGCGAGGATCTCATCGGGATCAGTGTCGGGATCCACGTCCTTAAGGAGCATGGTCTGCACCTTTTCCCCTTTTGGAGTGTACGAGAAAAACTCGGCCCCCGACACCGCTAACCTTTCTTTGACTACGTGATAGTCTGCCATTGATAAGCAATGGACAGAGACACGTAGTGGACCCTTATACTTAATAAAGTAAGAATTTTTTGTGACCAACTTACATAGAATGTCAACGTCCTTCGTCTCCAGTCCGAAGACGTTGATTGGTGGTCATCTCTCTTTGTTGGTTGGTTGCTGCTTCTGCTGTGTTGTCTTCTGCTGATGTTGTTGTTGTTGCTGCTTTTCTGCTGCTTTCTGACGCTGTCCCTTTGGCAGCGGTTGGGACGTTCCGGGTTGTTGCTGCTTCTGCTGATGCTGCGGTTGCTTCCCCTTGGTCTGCATCTGTTGTTGCTGCTTTGGCTGCTGCTGTTGTTGTTGCTGCTGCTGCTTTGGCTGCTGCTGTTGTTGTTGTTGCTGCTGTTTTTGTAGCTGCTGCTGTTGTTGGGCAGCCTCTTTAGCTGCTCTCCTGGCCCTTAGTTTGGTTTGGAGGGCTTGGATGTGGCCGTCAAGCTCCTCCCTCTCTCGCTGGCTCTTCTCCAGCTGCTCCCTGTCCTCTTCGTCTTCATCCTTCGATTCAGAGGACGTCAGAGTGTGGAAGGGGTTCTCTCTCCCGCTGTAGGAGAATCTCCCCTCCCCTTCTGTCGACTCGTATTCGACGTCGTCGACCATCCTGGATGCTACTGTTGTTGTCGTGGCTGCAGTTGTTGTTGCTGCTCCTGCTGCTCTATTTGCGGCTTTTGCCGCAAATTTCGTATCGCCTGATCCAAGGCTGGAACGGCGCTTGATGAGGTTGGGTTGAGGCTTTAGCTTCTTCCTCCTCTTCTTTCTCCCCTCTTCGTTTGTTGGCTGGTGGTCTGATGTCCCAGCCACCGGTACACCATCACCCGATTTTTTGAACTCGGGTCGTTTTTTTTTTTCTCACACGTTGTGTCTTAATTCTTTATAATTGAATAAAAAAAGATTTCACTTTTTCTTCGGGATTTGAACCCGGCTCCGCGAAGTCACCGACGAACACTTTACCGCGAAGCTATCGGGTCTTGGAATTTTTAGTTGCACTATAAACACTTCAAACTATTTATTTTCGCACTAAGTCGAAACACGTCTGCACTGCGTGGAGGTCTGTGAACGATGAGAGTACAGACTCTACCTATTCGGCCAAGTGGTTCTTGCAGTGAATTGCTTCGATTTCGAACTTCAATACTATAACTAACGCTTTTAAGTCGTCACTCTCGCGAACTATTACCGCACTGTTCAGAGGTCTATGCACGATTGACATCATCTTAGGCATTCGCCGCAAAATGTTGCTGGAGCTGAAAAAGATAGCTGTCCCAAGATTCCTTTTCCGAGTTGAATTCGTGAAACTGAGGAATGGTTGCTGGACGAACAGATAATTTTTTGCTTATTAGTTGCGTTATTGTGGCTTTATTCTCTGCCAATATTTGCTCTATCGCCGGTTTTGTGATGAAATAAGGTTCTGCAACGCTTCTTACATTTTAAACGCCTCGTCGCCACTTATCTAATATTACCATACCAGTGGAGTTCCCCATTTGACGATTTTATGTGCTATGCTTACGTATTCGTAGCACCTGATGTGAAGTACTATGACTGGGTCGAAAACTAAATTGGTCATCATAATATATTCCTTTATTACAGTTAATCTTGTACAATTTTTTCTGTAAGACTTTTCGTAAATTTTACTCAAGCTACTTAATAAGCTAATCGATCGGTAGCTCTGAGTAGAGTCCGGGGACTTTCCATTTTACAAAATGGTTACCCAGATACTGTGATACAAGATGATTACTTGCAAAACATGAAGCGAGAGAGTATCTTTGTTCTATTTATAATATACTAGCTGTACCCGCGACTTCGTACGCGTAGACACTCGAATTTCCTGACGCGATACCTGGTAAGATTACGTTCATGTTTATTAGTCCAGCAGGCAATTTGTCAGCTCTTATGACAATTCTATGATCGTCCGACGGCATTCTGTCCAATGCCGTCTTAAACAGTCAGCAATCCGTTATGCTGATGAAAATAAAATTGGAAGTCAGCAGTTATTTCTCGAGGATGATGCGCGTTTGATCAATTTCGTCATTGCAATTCCCACGAAAATATATTTAAAAGACAGGTGGACAATTCAATACCGACAATCTAACTTGATGAAATGATGATCCATTTGCCTTTTTCTTTTTTTGTTCGAGGGTAGGTGAAAATCTTCAAGATATGACCGTTCCCACATAACGAAAGGGATTTTTACACAGTAAAAACACCCCCCTTCACATAATGTATTGACATTGAGAACAATTTTATGAAGTACAAACATAAACAGTTAGTGTGCAAATTTTCATTAGAATTAGCCTTTAACTGATTTAAATAAAAGGCAAACATATGTATATGTGCATACAACCATTCTTTTTTAAATTAATAATTAATATATGCAAATTTTCCTGCGTATTTACTCGTGGACAGGCTACGTATAGTTGTCCAAAAAAGGAAAAGCATTCATTGCTCAAATCAATACCGGTAAATTGACACTATACTTCAACAATTTACAGAGCATATTATTACTTCTGCCAGTAATAGTACTCCCCAAAAGCGTAAAAATATGCCTGCGGATAAATTACCAAGTCATATTCTTCAACTAATCAAAATTAGAAATATCCACAGAAGGAATTGGCAAACCTATCGCCAACCAATGTCTAAAACCCTAATAGCTTATTTCAATAAACTTATAAGTATATTTATTTATTTATTTATTAACTTATTTATTTATTTATTTATTTATTTACTTAATTATTTTTTTTACTTATTTACTTATTTATTTACTTATTATTTATTTATTTATATTAACATATTTATTTATTGTCAATCATTTTTGTGTTTTCTAAAACATTCTAGTCAGAAATTTAAAATCAAGACTAACCACTTCTCTCTTCCCTCCAACGGAATTAGAATTTTTTTTTCTTTTTTTTGCCATGAAGGTCTTTTAAGTGGCTTTTCCTTCAGACTAAAATCCAATACTTCTGTGATAAATTATATAAAGATTATATGATTATTTTAGTAGTAAGGTTATGCAAACCAAATCTCTGTACAACTAATTGTATGCAATATAAGTATAAACATAAGTGAGCATCGAAATTCATCGTGGAACAATAAGCTAAAAAACCTTGATAAAGTCTCAAAGCCATTCTGGAATATAATGAAAATTATAAGCAACAAAAATAGACAAATACCTTTTTTAAAAGACAGCTCCAATATATTCGTTTCTGAGGCCGAAAAGGCAAACGTGTTTGCCCTGAATTTTTCAAAGAATCATAAGGTATCTGATCAATTGGTAGACCCAAGCACCACAACTCTTGTAGAGTGCGCACTAAGATCTTTTAATGCGACTTCTTGTCGTACCTCACCAAAAGAATTTGTGACTGAAAGTGACATAAGACACCTTATCAAGCGATTGCAAATAAGGAAGACTGGTGGCATTGATAAAGTTAAAAATATCTACCTAAAGGAATTACCTTATAGCGGATTTAAGGTCCTTACATTCTGTCTTAAGGCACAATATTTTCCCAATGTATACGAAAAAAAAATGAACGAGAAAGTGCTGAAAAGTAAAATTGTAAATTTAGCTAGCTTATTTCAATAAACTTATAAGTATATTTATTTATTTATTTATTAACTTATTTATTTATTTATTTATTTATTTACTTAATTATTTTTTTTACTTATTTACTTATTTATTTACTTATTATTTATTTATTTATATTAACATATTTATTTATTGTCAATCATTTTTGTGTTTTCTAAAACATTCTAGTCAGAAATTTAAAATCAAGACTAACCACTTCTCTCTTCCCTCCAACGGAATTAGAATTTTTTTTTCTTTTTTTTGCCATGAAGGTCTTTTAAGTGGCTTTTCCTTCAGACTAAAATCCAATACTTCTGTGATAAATTATATAAAGATTATATGATTATTTTAGTAGTAAGGTTATGCAAACCAAATCTCTGTACAACTAATTGTATGCAATATAAGTATAAACATAAGTGAGCATCGAAATTCATCGTGGAACAATAAGCTAAAAAACCTTGATAAATTCTCAAAGCCATTCTGGAATATAATGAAAATTATAAGCAACAAAAATAGACAAATACCTTTTTTAAAAGACAGCTCCAATATATTCGTTTCTGAGGCCGAAAAGGCAAACGTGTTTGCCCTGAATTTTTCAAAGAATCATAAGGTATCTGATCAATTGGTAGACCCAAGCACCACAACTCTTGTAGAGTGCGCACTAAGATCTTTTAATGCGACTTCTTGTCGTACCTCACCAAAAGAATTTGTGACTGAAAGTGACATAAGACACCTTATCAAGCGATTGCAAATAAGGAAGACTGGTCGCATTGACAAAGTTAAAAATATCTACCTAAAGGAATTACCTTATAGCGGATTTAAGGTCCTTACATTCTGTCTTAAGGCACAATATTTTCCCAATGTATACGAAAAAAAAATGAACGAGAAAGTGCTGAAAAGTAAAATTGTAAATTTTATAGAACAGCAGAAAGTTTATCCCGTTGAGCAGTTTGGTTTTAGATGTAATCATGGTAATTCTCACCAAGTTTTATATAAAAAGCAATCGCTCAATAGGTAAATCAACAGGAATGGTCTTACTGGATGTAGAAAAAGCTTCTGACTCCGTTTCGCATGATGGGCTTATCTATAAAATGTTAAGCAACAGTTTTCCTCAATTTCTCTGCAAAATCGTTCAAAGTTTTGTATCTAATCGTTGCTTTAAAGTTTTTGTCAATAATAGTGAGTCTGATGTAGTCAATTTTCGTGCAGGTGTACCCCAAGGATCTGTACTTAGTCCCATTCTTTATAATTTATTTACGTCTGATATTCCAAAGATTCCAAATTGTGAAATTGCTATTTATGCGGATGATATTGCAATACTATCTTCGCATATGTTCGGTCTCAATATTGAGACGAATTTAAAAAATGCAATTGAAGTTTTGCAATCTTATCTTTCTAAGTGGAAAATTGGACTTAACCCCGGAAAAATTCAAGCCATTTTTTTCACAAGGAAAAGAAGGCCTTGCTTTCTCCCGGCAAATCAGTTAAGTGTTAATGGTCACTTAATAGAATTGAGGCCAAATGTTAAGTACCTAGGCATATTTTTGGACCACAAACTGACTTTCAATAAGTTTCTAAGTGGAAAATTAAACTTAACCTCGGAAAAATTCAAGCCATTTTTTTTTCACAAGGAAAAGAAGGCCTTGCTTTCTCCCGGCAAATCAGTTAAGTGTTAATGGTCACTTAATAAAATGGAGACCAAATGTTAAGTACCTAGGCATATTTTTAGACCACAAACTGACTTTCAACAAACAGATCTTGGAAACAATTAACAAAGTCAATCTTGCAATACGAATTTTATATCCGTTTATTAATAGGAAGTCCTTACTTTCGAAAGAAAATAAGATCATTATTCACAAGACGATCCTTCAATCAATTTTGCTTTATGGGTGTATGGTCTGGGGTAATTGTGCCAAATATAATATTAAAAAACTTCAAATTACACAAAATAAAATATTGAAAATGATGCTATGCTAATCTCCCTTGGTATCACTCTACATTGGATGTACACGATATGGCTAATGTTGAACTAGTCTCCTCCAGAATATGCAAACTTAATAATAATTTCAAGCTAAGGTGCAATATTCCTGACAATCCACTAATCAACCAATTGCATTTGTTATGGTATCTACAATTTCGTTTGTTATCATTAAATCATTTTAAACGTATATTCTTAGCTATTTATCTTACATACTTATTTATTTATTCATGTATACATTATATATCTATTTATTTATTTTTTTTTTTCTTTTTTTATTTATACATTTACGTATTTATTTATTTATCTATGATTTATATATCGATTTATTGTTTTCTTTGTTAACTTATTTATTTGATTATTTATATATTTATCTACTTACCTTTTTATTTATTTATTTATTTTTAATTTATTTATTTCGCTGTTTTTATTTGTATTCCTGATCTTTAATTTATTTATTTATTTATTTTTTTTTTCTTTCTAATCTGAGGTTTTTTTTTCCATTATTTTCCTCATTGTTTCAAAGCTGTTAATAGTGTTAACTCATAAAAAAATATTAGATAATGATCTAGTTGAAAGACAGTATTATGTCATATCTCTAAGAATGTAATTTACTGTTAATTGTGCGACAACATATTGTAACTCATGAAGCAATTAAAATAAAATATCTATCTATCTAAATTTAACTGACTTTGAGCCTTATTGATAGCCATAGCAAAAAAATAACTTAATTGGAAACTGCAGCCTTTTAAAAAGAAATGGGTAGTCCGAAGGTATCATCGGCATTCGTAAAATAAATACATTCTCATCTGTGCCTGGTCCTGTAATAATAATCGCTTCAATTACTTAAGGTCTTAAAGCTGTTACCAGTAACCTGGTTCCGTTGCACAGCTTTGGAGGACACAAATTTCTAAGTAAAAATTATTGGCACTCCAACTTTTAAGAAAATGATGGCAATGGTCTCGACTCATCTCCAGTGGCAATGAGAAAAATGCAAATAACAAACAAAACAATGCAAATAATATATGTTTTATGTTGTAACTTTTCTCTTAGATAACGTACAAAGATAACATATATACCAATAGATTCGTTAATGAAAGTTCTAGAAGGCAAACTTCTATGTTTGTTTTTTTATTATTTTGCAGATGTTCCAAAAAGGCTTGCAGTATTTATCGAGTGACTTTATTGCCTTGTTCCATATGGAATTTCTGTGTTCCAAAATGCTTTTGGGGATAGTTTTATTTAGAAACTTTAATTGAATTTGGAGTTCCGGTTGACGGTCTCTTTGCCAATCTTCGTTTTCTTACCAATTTTCCAATTGTTCTTTTCATAAACCTTCTCCAATTTCCATTGTCCAAATAAACAAAACCGATCTTCATTTATACCTGTTTGTTCGTGTGAACGGCCCCTTCCATTAGACTTTCGCACTTACGAGCTTGCAATATCTTCTTGGAAATTAACAGGCAGTCCACCCTGGCTGCCCTGAAAACCGTAGCATCCCATGTATCTTCTTGGCTAAGTGTAACTGAATGGCTACGTGTATATATTGATACAAAGTATTCTTTCATTGTGAAATGTGTAAAAAGTACTTCCTCCGAACCACATACTACTGTAGGAGAGTTATCTGGAGAAAACGGGTAGATTTTAAAAGTATTTTCCTCGTAGTTGATTATACATGAGTACTTCTTTAATAGCCCGTTACCAATGATTCCGTCGAAGTTGAAACCAAAACCACCATCAAGAACGTGGAAGGGATGTGGGATCTCAAGGAAGTCTTCACCCGATTGCAAGCACAAGGTTTCAGTGGTGAGGGTGCTAGTGATTTTCTCGTCGCCCATAGTGGAAATGATAATGTTTTTGCACTGTTCTGTATTGGGGAATGTGTTGAATTTTTAATTATGCTAATTTCTGCACCAGTATCTACGACAAGATTCTTATATTTGCCGTTTTCAAAGGGGATCCTGATCATACTTAGGTCACCTTTTGGGATAAGAGAAATTAGTATTGAGATGAAGAGGTTATCTTGGCATCGATTTCTTAGTCCAGAAGAGCTGCCTCCTCTCGAAGAATTTCGAAGAAATTCGTTTCCTTGAGAGTCAAGTCGTGACAGTTCACGGTATGGAACTTGGTGGAAGTTTACATACCATCGTTCCTCTTACCTCTTGTATTTGTGTTTTTAGTCTGCCTAAATGGATTGTGAGTGTTCGAATTGTTATCTCGCCTAGAACCGAAATTATATTCTCTCGGGAGGTTATTGGTAGCCTGGGGGTAATTGTTTTGTAAGTGAGACTTCCGAAGTCTGCACTCGTATTATGTGTGGTTTTTTCTTTGCAATAGTAACAAATCATGAGTTGGACCACTCGTTTTTGAGTGAAATGGGGAAGGGCTTCTTCCTAATGCAAGTTTTTTCGGTGTTATCCATGATACCGCATGTCCTACAGGTGGGTCTGGGAAAATAGGTTTGCCTAGGTTGCGTTCGAGGCGGAGGATGTCGGTCTAGTCTCGGTGCATGGGCTTCGGCGTATGCGATGGACTTTTTTAAATCGGTTTCTCCATGCGCCTGTACCACGAGTCTTAGACTGTCGTTTCTCAATCCATCCTCAAACACCCGTACGGCTAATTTCTCGTTCTCCGTGAATAAGAACGTACCGACGGTATTGTCTTGAGTGCTTGCAGTGGCGGTGTGGAGTGCGGTCAATAGTTTGTTGACTTTGTCCCCGAATTCTTTGACGCTTTCCCTAGGGTTTTGAGAACAGCCTAGGAGATCGTTTTGGGTTGTTGTGGGAGACTTTCCTTGAAGCTGTTCTCTTACTCCCGTACAAGACCAGTCAGCGTGCTTATATTGAATGATTTCAAACGCGGGTCCCTGCAATCGTGTTTTTACGATGTAGAAAAGGTATGGTAGTAAATAAGTAGATATATAAATATTTTGTTTTTTAAATAAATAAATATGTAGATATTGGATTATGCAGATAAATAAGCTAAATAAATAATAACGGTACATAAATAAATTACTAAGTAGACAAAATATAGAAAAACTAAGATAAGGAAGCTATTAGGTATTAATATATTAGTTCATTTAAAAGTCTTTTATCAGCAAGGTTGCAGTTGTTGAAAAACTTGTTAGTCGGTCTTTGAATTCTTTAAATTATTTGCAATTTAAGCATTATTTTTAGCAATTTATTTCCGATGCCTGTAATTTTTGGATGTTGGTGAGTTCCCCCAGACTGGAAAATCAACTTATGGATGACGATTTTGTTTTCCATGGATAGGGAAGATTTCCGGTTCATAAAAGGATAATGTAGCTTAATCGTTAATGTTAATTTTGCATATTGTTCTTTTTATGGGCTTGCTAAAGGTCAGTCTCATGTCAAGGTATATGCCTAAATAGTTGAAGCTATATTGCCAAGTGAACACAATTCCGTTAATTCTTAAGCTGCCGGTAGGTAGATGACATGATTTTCATTTTCATGTTAAAAGGATTGCTTTTATTTTCTCCTTATTAAGCTTTATTTTCTATTTCTAACAAAATTGCATTAATATAATCATTGGGATTCCTGTCTATATCGAGAGTGAGTTTATGCGATGAGAATATTGCATTGTCGTGATTGAAAAAAGCTACCTCACAGTCTTGCAGTTTAAGAAGATCGGAAGCATTTAAATTATATAACATAGGACCCAAAACGGATCCTTGTGGTACACCTGAATCGAAGTACTCTAAATCAGAAGCACTATTATTAATATAGACCTTATAACAGCGGCCAGACAAAAAGTTTTTTACTAATCTACATAAATGCAGAGGAAAATTTAAATTGACAATCTTATGCACCAAACAATCATGCCTGTTATAATTAATAAATAATAACAACGTCTTATTAGCTAATGAATTATATAAGATTGAATTCACTTATTTTATGTTACAATTTTGCGTGGTATAATTACTTCAGTTCCCACCAGAATTTATCTTATTATTTGAGAGTTGTCACTTAGCTTAAGCTTTATATACAACCAAGTACAGAGTGTATATATATATGATTACATTACAATTATGCTATAGAATGTTTCATTTACACAATTTCTTTAGTTGAAACGGAAACGAACGTTTTTGTTTCGAAGGCCTTTCGATCTTCGTATGTCCAGTGGTTCATCAGCAGGTGGATTTCGTTGATAATCCGAATTTGATGGTGTCCTTTACTTTCGGTTGCGAGTTCTCGTTCGACGATCTCATTATCTATCAGCGAACCCGTCTCATTGGCATCTATTGGGTTGTCCTCCTGGTGGTGTGAACTTGGAGACAAAACTGTTGGAGATGAAAGAAATTTTAAAAAGTTAAATTACGCTCGGCTTTCCTGATGGAACTCTTGTCTTCCTGCATAAGGACGGATCTGATTCTAAAGCCATCGCCCATTTCCCATTTCTTGCAATTAATACTCATATACATACTCACGTGCAAACACAGTTTGACCGACGACAAACTTCTGTGCATCCTGTTTCACCTTGCCCAATGCTTTTGTTGGTAGAATAGCGGATAGGAGGGTTCGATGCTGACGACCGTGAGATACGCCATATTCATCCGGAGTTGTGCGTAAAGTAGCTAAGAATGTAACAAGCGCACCTTCACTCCTCCGATTCTCCTCCATATCTTTGAGAAAGCTGATTTCAATGTTCGCACCATCTTCTCGGCTTTGCCATTAGATTCAGGATTGAACGGTGCTGACGTCATATTTCCAATTGAATGGTCTCGGCAAATTGTTGAAAATCGCTCGACGTGAACTGTGTCCCATAGTCGGACACAATTGTTTGAGGAAGACCCTCCAAGGCAAATATGGTCCATAGCGAGTGAATTGTTGCTTGTATGCTTATGGAGGACATTCGTGGAATTGGAAATCTCTACTTCGCGTCCACCACAATCAACCTTGGAAAAGGCCCGCAAAATCCGCGACCACTCTTGAATTTTGGCTGTGAAGGAGAAGAACGTTAGCAGATAAACTTAAATAGAACCTTCTACGAAAGTACGGAATCAATTGATCTTGAGTAATCAATCGATCTGGCTAGGCCTTCTGCACAAAATTTATTACTGCACGTATATCTGAGTCCTTGTTTGAGCATTTCGCAACCAAACTAGCGTTAATAGGAAATTAATCCATTGTTGATTGATTGATTCTTTATCGCAGCTAAAAGGTACATTTATCTTAAAACTTCATTGCACAATTTACAGTGATACGGTATACACTACTACTGAAAACTTATTATAGATTGCACAAAAATATGTTAATAAATTATTTAGGATTTTGGAAGGAAAAGCTACCGAAAAACCTTCATTAAAAAAACCGAAATATATAAATCCTAGATCCTAGATACTAGATACTAGATACTAGATACTAGATACTAGATACTAGATACTAGATACTAGATACTAGATACTAGATACCAGATATAATAAATAATAAATAATAAATAATAAATAATAAATAATAAATAATAAATAATAAATAATAAATAATAAATAATAAATAATAAATAATAAATAATAAATAATAAATAATAAATAATAAATAATAAATAATAAATAATAAATAACAAATAATAAATAATAAATAATAAATAATAAATAATAAATAATAAATAATAAATAATAAATAATAAATAATAAATAATAAATAATAAATAATAAATAATAAATAATAAATAATAAATAATAAATAATAAATAATAAATAATAAATAATAAATAATAAATAATAAATAATAAATAATAAATAATAAATAATAAATAATAAATAATAAATAATAAATAATAAATAATAAATAATAAATAATAAATAATAAATAATAAATAATAAATAATAAATAATAAATAATAAATAATAAATAATAAATAATAAATAATAAATAATAAATAATAAATAATAAATAATAAATAATAAATAATAAATAATAAATAATAAATAATAAATAATAAATAATAAATAATAAATAATAAATAATAAATAATAAATAATAAATAATAAATAATAAATAATAAATAATAAATAATAAATAATAAATAATAAATAATAAATAATAAATAATAAATAATAAATAATAAATAATAAATAATAAATAATAAATAATAAATAATAAATAATAAATAATAAATAATAAATAATAAATAATAAATAATAAATAATAAATAATAAATAATAAATAATAAATAATAAATAATAAATAATAAATAATAAATAATAAATAATAAATAATAAATAATAAATAATAAATAATAAATAATAAATAATAAATAATAAATAATAAATAATAAATAATAAATAATAAATAATAAATAATAAATAATAAATAATAAATAATAAATAATAAATAATAAATAATAAATAATAAATAATAAATAATAAATAATAAATAATAAATAATAAATAATAAATAATAAATAATAAATAATAAATAATAAATAATAAATAATAAATAATAAATAATAAATAATAAATAATAAATAATAAATAATAAATAATAAATAATAAATAATAAATAATAAATAATAAATAATAAATAATAAATAATAAATAATAAATAATAAATAATAAATAATAAATAATAAATAATAAATAATAAATAATAAATAATAAATAATAAATAATAAATAATAAATAATAAATAATAAATAATAAATAATAAATAATAAATAATAAATAATAAATAATAAATAATAAATAATAAATAATAAATAATAAATAATAAATAATAAATAATAAATAATAAATAATAAATAATAAATAATAAATAATAAATAATAAATAATAAATAATAAATAATAAATAATAAATAATAAATAATAAATAATAAATAATAAATAATAAATAATAAATAATAAATAATAAATAATAAATAATAAATAATAAATAATAAATAATAAATAATAAATAATAAATAATAAATAATAAATAATAAATAATAAATAATAAATAATAAATAATAAATAATAAATAATAAATAATAAATAATAAATAATAAATAATAAATAATAAATAATAAATAATAAATAATAAATAATAAATAATAAATAATAAATAATAAATAATAAATAATAAATAATAAATAATAAATAATAAATAATAAATAATAAATAATAAATAATAAATAATAAATAATAAATAATAAATAATAAATAATAAATAATAAATAATAAATAATAAATAATAAATAATAAATAATAAATAATAAATAATAAATAATAAATAATAAATAATAAATAATAAATAATAAATAATAAATAATAAATAATAAATAATAAATAATAAATAATAAATAATAAATAATAAATAATAAATAATAAATAATAAATAATAAATAATAAATAATAAATAATAAATAATAAATAATAAATAATAAATAATAAATAATAAATAATAAATAATAAATAATAAATAATAAATAATAAATAATAAATAATAAATAATAAATAATAAATAATAAATAATAAATAATAAATAATAAATAATAAATAATAAATAATAAATAATAAATAATAAATAATAAATAATAAATAATAAATAATAAATAATAAATAATAAATAATAAATAATAAATAATAAATAATAAATAATAAATGGTAAATAAAAATAAATACGTATTCGTAGCACCTGATGTGAAGTACTATGACTGGGTTGAAAACCAAATTGTTCATCTTAATATATTCCTTTATTACATTAAATCTTGAACAATTTTTCCTGTACGACTTTTCGTAAATTTTACTCAAGCTACTTAATAAGCTAATCGATCGGTAGCTCTGAGTAGAGTCCGGGGACTTTCCATTTTACAAAATGGTTACCCAGATACTGTGATACAAGATGATTACTTGCAAAACATGAAGCGAGAGAGTTTCTTTGTTCTATTTATAATATACTAGCTGTACCCGCGACTTCGTACGCGTAGACATTCGAATTTCCTGACGCGATACCTGGTAAGATTACGTTCATGTTTATGAGTCCAGCAGGCAATTTGTCAGCTCTTATGACAATTCTATGATCGTCCGACGGCATTCTGTCCAATGCCGTCTTAAACAGTCAGCAATCCGTTATAATGATGAAAATAAAATTGGAAGTCAGCAGTTATTTCTCGAGGATGATGCGCGTTTGATCAATTTCGTCATTGCAATTCCCACGAAAATATATTTAAAAGACAGGTGGACAATTCAATACCGACAATCTAACTTGATGAAATGATGATCCATTTGCCTTTTTCTTTTTTTGTTCGAGGGTAGGTGAAAATCTTCAAGATATGACCGTTCCCACATAACGAAAGGGATTTTTACACAGTAAAAACACCCCCCTTCACATAAAGTTTTGACATTGAGAACAATTTTAGGAAGTACAAACATAAACAGTTAGTGTGCAAATTTTCATTAGAATTAGCCTTTAACTGATTTAAATAAAAGGCAAACATATGTATATGTGCGTACAACCATTCTTTTTTAAATTAATAATTAATATATGCAAATTTTCCTGCGTATTTACTCGTGAGCAGGCTACGTATAGTTGTCCAAAAAAGGAAAAGCATTCATTGCTCAAATCAATACCGGTAAATTGACACTATACTTCAACAATTTACAGAGCATATTATTACTTCTGCCAGTAATAGTACTCCCCAAAAGCGTAAAAATATGCCTGCGGATAAATTACCAAGTCATATTCTTCAACTAATCAAAATTAGAAATATCCACAGAAGGAATTGGCAAACCTATCGCCAACCAATGTCTAAAACCCTAATAGCTTATTTCAATAAACTTATAAGTATATTTATTTATTTATTTATTTATCTATTTATTTATTTATTAACTTATTTATTTATTTATTTATTTATGTACTTAATTATTTATTTATTTATTTACTTATTTATTCACTTATTATTTATTTATTTATTTATTTACTTAATTATTTTTTTTACTTATTTACTTATTTATTTACTTATTATTTATTTATTTATATTAACATATTTATTTATTGTCAATCATTTTTGTGTTTTCTAAAACATTCTAGTCAGAAATTTAAAATCAAGACTAACCACTTCTCTCTTCCCTCCAACGGAATTAGAAATTTTTTTTTCTTTTTTTTGCCATGAAGGTTTTTTAAGTGGCTTTTACTTCAGACTAAAATTCAATACTTCTGTGATAAATTATATAAAGATTATATGATTATTTTAGTAGTAAGGTGATGCAAACCAAATCTCTGTACAACTAATTGTATGCAATATAAGTATAAACATAAGTGAGCATCGAAATTCATCGTGGAACAATATGCTAAAAAACCTTGATAAAGCCTCAAAGCCATTCTGGAATATAATGAAAATTATAAGGAACAAAAATAGACAAATACCTTTTTTAAAAGACAGCTCCAATATATTCGTTTCTGAGGCCGAAAAGGCAAACGTGTTTGCCCTGAATTTTTCAAAGAATCATAAGGTATCTGATCAATTGGTAGACCCAAGCACCACAACTCTTGTAGAGTGCACACTAAGATCTTTTAATGCGACTTCTTGTCGTACCTCACCAAAAGAATTTGTGACTGAAAGTGACATAAGACACCTTATCAAGCGATTGCAAATAAGGAAGACTGGTGGCATTGACAAAGTTAAAAATATCTACCTAAAGGAATTACCTTATAGCGGATTTAAGGTCCTTACATTCTGTCTTAAGGCACAATATTTTCCCAATGTATACGAAAAAAAATGAACGAGAAAGTGCTGAAAAGTAAAATTGTAAATTATATAGAACAGCAGAAAATTTATCCCGTTGAGCAGTTTGGTTTTAGATGTAATCATGGTAATTCTCACCAAGCTTTATATAAAAAGCAATCGCTCAATAGGTAAATCAACAGGAATGGTCTTACTGGATGTAGAAAAAGCTTTTGACTCCGTTTCGCATGATGGGCTTATCTATAAAATGTTAAGCAACAGTTTTCCTCAATTTCTCTGCAAAATCGTTCAAAGTTTTGTATCTAATCGTTGCTTTAAAATTTTTGTCAATAATAGTGAGTCTGATGTAGTCAATTTTCGTGCAGGTGTACCCCAAGGATCTGTACTTAGTCCCATTCTTTATAATTTATTTACGTCTGATATTCCAAAGACTTCAAATTGTGAAATTGCTATTTATGCGGATGATATTGCAATACTATCTTCGCATATGTTGGGTTTCAATATTGAGACGAATTTAAAAAATGCAATTGAAGTTTTGCAATCTTATCTTTCTAAGTGGAAAATTAAACTTAATATTAAACTTAATATCAATTGAAGTTTTGCAATCTTATCTTTCTAAGTGGAAAATTAAACTTAACCCCGGAAAAATTCAAGCCATTTTTTTCACAAGGAAAAGAAGGCCTTGCTTTCTCCCGGCAAATCAGTTAAGTGTTAATGGTCACTTAATAGAATGGAGGCCAAATGTTAAGTAACTAGGCATATTTTTGGACCACAAACTGACTTTCAATAAGTTTTTAAGTGGAAAATTAAACTTAACCCCGGAAAAAATTCAAGCCATTTTTTTCACAAGGGAAAGAAGGCCTTGCTTTCTCCCGGCAAATCAGTTAAGTGTTAATGGTCACTTAATAAAATGGAGACCAAATGTTAAGTACCTAGGCATATTTTTGGACCACAAACTGACTTTCAACAAACAGATCTTGGAAACAATTAACAAAGTCAATCTTGCAATACAAATTTTATATCCGTTTATTAATAGGAAGTCCTTACTTTCGAAAGAAAATAAGATCATTATTCACAAGACGATCCTTCAATCAATTTTGCTTTATGGGTGTATGGTCTGGGGTAATTGTGCCAAATATAATATTAAAAAACTTCAAATTACACAAAATAAAATATTGAAAATGATGCTTAATCTCCCTTGGTATCACTCTACATTGGATGTACACGATATGGCTAATGTTGAACTGGTCTCCTCCAGAATATGCAAACTTAACAATAATTTCAAGCTAAGGTGCAATATTCCTGACAATCCACTAATCAACCAATTGCATTTGTAATGATATCTACAATTTCGTTTGTGATCATTAAATCATTTTAAACGTATATTCTTAGCTATTTATCTTACATACTTATTTATTTATTCATGCATACATTATATATCTATTTATTTTTTTTTTTCTTTTTTTATTTATACATTTACGTATTTATTTATTTATTTATATATGATTTATATATCGATTTATTGTTTTCTTTGTTAACTTATTTATTTGATTATTTATATATTTATCTCTATAAAAAGGTAATATTTATTTATTTATTTTTAATTTATTTATTTCTCTGTTTTTATTTATATTCCTGATCTTTAGTTTATTTATTTATTTATTTTTTTTTTTTCTTTCTAATCTGAGGTTTTTTTTCCATGATTTTCCTCATTGTTTCAAAGCTGTTAAAAGTGTTAACTCATAAAAAAATATTTGATAATGTTCTAGTTGAAAGACAGTATTATGTCATATCTCTAAAAATGTAATTTACTGTTAATTGTGCGACAACATATTGTAACTCATGAAGCAATTAAAATAAAATATCTATCTATCTAAATTTAACTGACTAAATACTTAAACTGACTAAACTGACTAAAATAACTTAATTGGAAACTGCAGCCTTTTAAAAAGAAATGGGTAGTCCGAAGGTATCATCGGTATTCGTAAAATAAATACATTTTCATCTGTGCCTGGTCCTGTTATAATAATCGCTTCAATTACTTAAGGTCTTAAAGCCGTTACCAGTAACCTTGTTCCGTTGCACAGCTTTGGAGGACACAAATTTCTAAGTAAAAATTATTGGCACTCCAACTTTTAAGAAAATGATGGCAATGGTCTCGACTCATCTCCATTGGCAATAAGAAAAATGCAAATAACAAACAAGACAATGCAAATAATATATGTTTTATGTTGTAACTTTTCTCTTAGATAACGTACAAAGATAACATATATACCAATAGATTCGTTAATGAAAGTTCTAGAAGGCAAACTTCTATGTTTGTTTTTTTATTATTTTGCAGATGTTCCAAAAAGGCTTGCAGTATTTATCGAGTGACTTTAATGCCTTGTTCCATATGGAATTTCTGTGTTCCAAAATGCTTTTGGAGATAGTTTTATTTAGAAACTTTAATTGAATTTGGAGTTCCGGTTGACGGTCTCTTTGCCAATCTCCGTTTTCTTATCAATTTTCCAATTGTTCTTTTCATAAACCTTCTCCAATTTCCATTGTCCAAATAAACACAACCGATCTTCATTTATACCTGTTTGTTCGTGTGAACGCCCCCTTCCATTCGACTTTCGCACTTACGAGCTTGCAATATCTTCTTGGAAATTGACGGGCAGTCCACCCCTTAGGTCAATAACATGACCCGTGCTATCTCCCTTGGCAAAATTTTGTGGGGAACGTTCTATCCTGTCAAATAAGAAAATAATTTTTAATTGCACTGCAATTTTCATAGGGAAAAATACTTTTTTAAACATCGACATCTCCTAAGTAATAAAAATTAGTCAATATTATGATTAATTATATCTTGTTCTTATTTTCTCCAGATCTATAAAATGGCGTTGTCAAATCTTGGTGCCCTGGAAACCGTAGCATCCCATGTATCTTCTTGGCTAAGTGTAACTGAATGGCTACGTGTATATATTGATACAAAGTATTCTTTCATTGTGAAATGTGTAAAAAGTACTTCCTCCGAACCATATACTACTGTAGGGGAGTTATCTGGAGAAAACGGGTAGATTTTAAAAGTATTTTCCTCGTAGTTGATCATACATGAGTACTTCTTTAATAGCCCGTTACCAATGATTCCGTCGAAGTTGAAACCAAAACCACCATCAAGAACGTGGAAGGGATGTGGGATCTCAAGGAAGTCTTCACCGGATTGCAAGCACAAAGTTTCAGTGGTGAGGGTGCTAGTGATTTTCTCGTCGCCCATAGTGGAAATGATAATGTTTTTGCACTGTTCTGTATTGGGGAATGTGTTGAATTTTTAATTATGCTAATTTCTGCATCAGTATCTACGACAAGATTCTTATATTTGCCGTTTTCAAAGGGGATCCTGATCATACTTAGGTCACCTTTTGGGATAAGAGAAATTAGTATTGAGATGAAGAGGTTATCTTGGCATCGATTTCTTAGTCCAGAAGAGCTGCCTCCTCTCGAAGAATTTCGAAGAAATTCGTTTCCTTGAGAGTCAAGTCGTGACAGTTCACGGTATGGAACTTGGTGGAAGTTTACATACCATCGTTCCTCTTACCTCTTGTATTTGTGTTTTTAGTCTGCCTAAATGGATTGTGAGTGTTCGAATTGTTATCTCGCCTAGAACCGAAATTATATTCTCTCGGGAGGTTATTGGTAGCCTGGGGGTAATTGTTTTGTAAGTGAGACTTCCGAAGTCTGCACTCGTATTATGTGTGGTTTTTTCTTTGCAATAGTAACAAATCATGAGTTGGACCACTCGTTTTTGAGTGAAATGGGGAAGGGCTTCTTCCTAATGCAAGTTTTTTCGGTGTTATCCATGATACCGCATGTCCTACAGGTGGGTCTGGGAAAATAGGTTTGCCTAGGTTGCGTTCGAGGCGGAGGATGTCGGTCTAGACTCGGTGCATGGGCTTCGGCGTATGCGATGGACTTTTTTAAATCGGTTTCTCCATGCGCCTGTACCACGAGTCTTAGACTGTCGTTTCTCAATCCATCCTCAAACACCCGTACGGCTAATTTCTCGTTCTCCGTGAATAAGAACGTACCGACGGTATTGTCTTGAGTGCTTGCAGTGGCGGTGTGGAGTGCGGTCAATAGTTTGTTGACTTTGTCCCCGAATTCTTTGACGCTTTCCCTAGGGTTTTGAGAACAGCCTAGGAGATCGTTTTGGGTTGTTGTGGGAGACTTTCCTTGAAGCTGTTCTCTTACTCCCGTACAAGACCAGTCAGCGTGCTTATATTGAATGATTTCAAACGCGGGTCCCTGCAATCGTGTTTTTACGATGTAGAAAAGGTATGGTAGTAAATAAGTAGATATATAAATATTTTGTATTTTAAATAAATAAATATGTAGATATTGGATTATGCAGATAAATAAGCTAAATAAATAATAACGGTACATAAATAAATTACTAAGTAGACAAAATATAGAAAAACTAAGATAAGGAAGCTATTAGGTATTAATATATTAGTTCATTTACAAGTCTTTTATCAGCAAGGTTGCAGTTGTTGAAAAACTTGTTAGTCGGTCTTTGAATTCTTTAAATTATTTGCAATTTAAGCATTATTTTTAGCAATTTATTTCCGATGCCTGTAATTTTTGGATGTTGGTGAGTTCCCCCAGACTGGAAAATCAACTTATGGATGTTTTTGTTTTCCATGGATAGGGAAGATTTCCGGTTCATAAAATTATAATGTAGCTTAATCGTTAATGTTAATTTTGCATATTGTTCTTTTTATGGGCTTACTAAAGGTCAGTCTCATGTCAAGGTATATGCCTAAATAGTTGAAGCTATTTTGCCAAGTGAACACAATTCCGTTAATTCTTAAGCTGCCGGTAGGTAGATGACATGATTTTCTATTTCGTGTTAAAAGGATTGCTTTTATTTTCTCCTCATTAAGCTTTATTTTCTATTTCTAACAAAATTGCATTAATGTTATCATTGCGATTCCTGTCTATATCGAGAGTGATGAGAATATTGCATTGTCGTGATTGAAAAAAGCTACCTCACAGTCTTGCAGTTTAAGAAGATCGGAAGCATTTAAATTATATAACATAGGACCCAAAACGGATCCTTGTAGTACACCTGAATCGAAGTACACTAAATCAGAAGCACTATTATTAATATAGACCTTATAACAGCGGCCAGACAAAAAGTTTTTTACTAATCTACATAAATACAGAGGAAAATTTAAATTGACAATCTTATGCACCAAACAATCATGCCTGTTATAATTAATAAATAATAACAACGTCTTATTAGCTAATGAATTATATAAGATTGAATTCACTTATTTTATGTTACAATTTTGCGTGGTATAATTACTTCAGTTCCCACCAGAATTTATCTTATTATTTGAGAGTTGTCACTTAGCTTAAGCTTTATATACAACCAAGTACAGAGTGTATATATATATGATTACATTACAATTATGCTATAGAATGTTTCATTTACACAATTTCTTTAGTTGAAACGGAAACGAACGTTTTTGTTTCGAAGGCCTTTCGATCTTCGTATGTCCAGTGGTTCATCAGCAGGTGGATTTCGTTGATAATCCGAATTTGATGGTGTCCTTTACTTTCGGTTGCGAGTTCTCGTTCGACGATCTCATTATCTATCAGCGAACCCGTCTCATTGGCATCTATTGGGTTGTCCTCCTGGTGGTGTGAACTTGGAGACGAAACTGTTGGAGATGAAAGAAATTTTAAAAAGTTAAATTACGCTCGGCTTTCCTGATGGAACTCTTGTCTTCCTGCATAAGGACGGATCTGATTCTAAAGCCATCGCCCATTTCCCATTTCTTGCAATTAATACTCATATACATACTCACGTGCAAACACAGTTTGACCGACGACAAACTTCTGTGCATCCTGTTTCACCTTGCCCAATGCTTTTGTTGCTAGAATAGCGGATAGGAGGGTTCGATGCTGACGACCGTGAGATACGCCATATTCATCCGGAGTTGTGCGTAAAGTAGCTAAGAATGTAACAAGCGCACCTTCACTCCTCCGATTCTCCTCCATATCTTTGAGAAAGCTGATTTCAATGTTCGCACCATCCTCTCGGCTATGCCATTAGATTCAGGATTGAACGGTGCTGACGTCATATGTCGAATTGAATGGTCTCGGCAACATTGTTGAAAATCGCTCGACGTGAACTGTGTCCCATAGTCGGACACAATTGTTTGAGGAAGACAGACCCTCCAAGGCAAATATGGTCCATAGCGAGTGAATTGTTGCTTGTATGCTTATGGAGGACATTCGTGGAATTGGAAATCTCTTCTTCGCGTCCACCACAATCAACCTTGGAAAAGGCCCGCAAAATCCGCGACCACTCTTGAATTTTGGCTGTGAAGGAGAAGAACGTTAGCAGATAAACTTAAATAGAACCTTCTACGAAAGTACGGAATCAATTGATCTTGAGTAATCAATCGATCTGGCTAGGCCTTCTGCACAAAATTTATTACTGCACGTATATCTGAGTCTTTGTTTGAGCATTTCGCAACCAAACTAGCGTTAATAGGAAATTAATCCAATGTTGATTGATTGATTCTTTATCGCAGCTAAGATAAATGTACCTTTTATCTTAAAACTACATTGCACAATTTACAGTGATACGGTATACACTACTACTGAAAACTTATTATAGATTGCACAAAAATATGTTAATATATAAATCCTAGATACTAGATACTAGATACTAGATACTAGATACTAGATACTAGAGATATAATAAATAATAAATAATAAATAATAAATAATAAATAATAAATAATAAATAATAAATAATAAATAATAAATAATAAATAATAAATAATAAATAATAAATAATAAATAATAAATAATAAATAATAAATAATAAATAATAAATAATAAATAATAAATAATAAATAATAAATAATAAATAATAAATAATAAATAATAAATAATAAATAATAAATAATAAATAATAAATAATAAATAATAAATAATAAATAATAAATAATAAATAATAAATAATAAATAATAAATAATAAATAATAAATAATAAATAATAAATAATAAATAATAAATAATAAATAATAAATAATAAATAATAAATAATAAATAATAAATAATAAATAATAAATAATAAATAATAAATAATAAATAATAAATAATAAATAATAAATAATAAATAATAAATAATAAATAATAAATAATAAATAATAAATAATAAATAATAAATAATAAATAATAAATAATAAATAATAAATAATAAATAATAAATAATAAATAATAAATAATAAATAATAAATAATAAATAATAAATAATAAATAATAAATAATAAATAATAAATAATAAATAATAAATAATAAATAATAAATAATAAATAATAAATAATAAATAATAAATAATAAATAATAAATAATAAATAATAAATAATAAATAATAAATAATAAATAATAAATAATAAATAATAAATAATAAATAATAAATAATAAATAATAAATAATAAATAATAAATAATAAATAATAAATAATAAATAATAAATAATAAATAATAAATAATAAATAATAAATAATAAATAATAAATAATAAATAATAAATAATAAATAATAAATAATAAATAATAAATAATAAATAATAAATAATAAATAATAAATAATAAATAATAAATAATAAATAATAAATAATAAATAATAAATAATAAATAATAAATAATAAATAATAAATAATAAATAATAAATAATAAATAATAAATAATAAATAATAAATAATAAATAATAAATAATAAATAATAAATAATAAATAATAAATAATAAATAATAAATAATAAATAATAAATAATAAATAATAAATAATAAATAATAAATAATAAATAATAAATAATAAATAATAAATAATAAATAATAAATAATAAATAATAAATAATAAATAATAAATAATAAATAATAAATAATAAATAATAAATAATAAATAATAAATAATAAATAATAAATAATAAATAATAAATAATAAATAATAAATAATAAATAATAAATAATAAATAATAAATAATAAATAATAAATAATAAATAATAAATAATAAATAATAAATAATAAATAATAAATAATAAATAATAAATAATAAATAATAAATAATAAATAATAAATAATAAATAATAAATAATAAATAATAAATAATAAATAATAAATAATAAATAATAAATAATAAATAATAAATAATAAATAATAAATAATAAATAATAAATAATAAATAATAAATAATAAATAATAAATAATAAATAATAAATAATAAATAATAAATAATAAATAATAAATAATAAATAATAAATAATAAATAATAAATAATAAATAATAAATAATAAATAATCAATAATTAATAATTAATAATATTATATATTATATATTATATATATCCCTATAGTGATCTCTTATATAATGAAGTCCTCCGTATAATGAACAAATTTCAAACACACAGCTTTCTGGTTCTGTTTTAAGTGAATTTTACTCTCCGTATAATGAATTTCTATACAGTGAATTTATTTTAAATTTTCATACGTTTTGTGTCTCCTTATAATTAATTTTTTTCATACTACTTTCTCATGTCCAAATGTTCTAACATCTGCACAAATATCGACCGTAACGGTAATTTTACCCGTTAGTTTTTTGTTTGTTCGATGTCTCCTTGTCTGATTAATTCATTTTGAATGCAGACAAATATCTTGAACTTCGACGGTGAGTGATTATAGTAAAAATGTCCCAGCGAAATAGTATTTCTCTTGAAAAAAGATGTTGATAATTAATAAAGTTGAGGAGGGAGTAACAAGAAAGAAAGATATTGCCAAGGAGCTTATAATTCTTCCCAGTTCATTGTCAAACATTCTAAAAAACAAGTCAATGATTCTAAAAAGTGCAGAAGACGGACAATTTAGTGCTAAACGAAAAAGACTTCGAACATGTATTTTTGAGGATATTGATGAAGCAATGCTGATGTGGATAACCGCTGCACGTGGAAGGAATCTTTCTGTATCTGGAACAATATGCGGAGAAAGTGCAGACGCCAACTTACAAAATCGGAGTGATTGGGTACTGAACGTTTTGCCGAAACTGATGCAAAAATATAAACAAGACGACATTTTTAACGCCGATGAGACTGGCTTATTTTTTAAATGCCAAATAAAACACTGGCATTTAAAAATGAGAAGTGCTGTAGCGGAAGACATAGGCAAGTTGTACTGCGCACCCCAGGGATGTAAGGGATAAATTTATAAGTATTGAGCTAGTCTATTTTCCTACAAACATGACTTCATTACTTCAACCAATGGGCCAAGGCATTATCCACAACATAAAACAACTTTACAGAAAGCCAATTATAACGAACATATTAACACATATGGATGAAGGCAATCCTGTTATTGCCATAGATTTGCTGCAAGCCATTCGAAATGTAAGCACAATATGGAACGTCTACTTAAAACCAGAAACAATTACAAGCTGTTTTAGAAAGGCAAGATTTTTTAAGGATGACAATCAATGGAATGAAGAGGACTTTTTTACCATTATCCCATTTGGCAGCTTTACAGTCTTCATTTAAAGAAGAAGATATTGAAGATATTCTTAGTAGTGTCTTGGAAAATCGTGGAGTTCAGGATTCCCAAGGTTTTTCTTGCAAAATAAACGTTTGACAAAAATTACATTAACATTACATTACATTAACAGATTCAGAAATTGATGAAGATTTGGCCAGTGAAGAAGATTTGGTAGAGGCGGTGTTACCTACAATACGTCGAGTTTCTTCATCTCTTAATGAAAAAGCAATGTACCGGATAATGTGTTTATGTCTTTAAATATATTAGAAAACTTTGTTGGGGAAGAAAAATGGAAAAGTGTAATCCAAACTAAAATACCTCATTATTTTAAATAAAATTATATATGCATATAATTTCTGTATAATGAAATTTCTATATAGTGAAGTTTTTTTGGTCCCATGCGAATTCATTATAGGGAAGTTCGACTGTAATATATTATATATAACAAATAATAAATAAATATGAACAAAAAATAAGCATTTAAGTGACTAGATTGGAAATCAAACGATTATCAGACAAACTACAAGACATATTGTAATGATTTGATAATTTGAAAACTTTGGCTTGGACTTTTTCAACATTTGCCAAGAAATGTAACTCTTCAGTAGAGAAGTGCCATGGGAGATCAAATATCATTTTCAGCAGTTTATTTTGACAAATTTGCAGTTTGCGTATATGGCTGATTGCACAGTAGAACAATATTGCTTGGAAAATTACCTTGAAAATTATCAATTTCTTATTAATACTAAGCTTTGATTTGCGATTTTTAAACGGATAGAGAATTTTAATGTTAGCATTTAACTTATGTATCGTTTGTTAATTATGTCAGCCAAATGTTAATGCTTTATCCAGGTGTACACCAAGATACTTGGCACTGTCTTTCCACTCAGTTTGAGATCACTTAATTTGAACTTTGTTGCTTGGTAAGAAACAGGCTTTTCTTTATCTAGTAAAAAAGACAGCCTGAGTCTTTGAAGCATTTATGTTAATCTTATTGTTACTTAGATACATTCAACATTCAAAGCAATGCGAACATACACTGAGAACATTCTAAGCAGATTGCAGATTGGTTACAATATTTGAACCGAAGGCATCTGATAAAAGAATGCAGGTATCATCAGCAAACATAGCAGATTGATAATTATTAAGTTCTGGGAAGTCAGAAATATAAATAGTCAGCACAGATCCTTGAGGAACACTCGCTTGAAAATTCGTTATTAACGGACACCTTAAAAGAAAGCTCAGATAAAAATGAATCTATGATATTGACAAGGTAAATAAGAAAATTAAAAGACATAAGCTTGTACAGCAAACCTTTATGCAAACTGTGTCAAACGCTTTCTCAACATCGAGTAATACCATGCCTGTACTTCTACATTCAATTAAGTTTATTTTGATGTGATTCGAGATACGATGAATCTGTTGGGTTGTGTTATGGTGGGCCCTAGATCCAAATTGCTCAGGAGGCACAATATTTTGTGAATTCATGAATGTCACGAATTTATTTTTAATTATTTTCTCGAAGCATTTGCTCAAGGAGCTAAGTAAACTTATCGGTCTATAACTCTCAGGCAAGCAAGAATTTTTACCCGGTTTCAAGGTTGGGATAACTTTGGCGGATTTCCAATCTACGGGGAAGTAACTAAGCTTGAAACAGCTATTAAACAGACCTTTCAGAAATTGAACAAATTTTTTAGGCAGATGTTTCAGATATAAATTCTTCAAGTCATCAAAACAAATTGATTTATTTGTTTTTATACAATTAATTATACTATTCACTTCGGCAAAAGACACAAAATTGAAGAAGTTGTGTTTAACAGTTGCATGGAGTGCTCAACTGCAGAAGAAATATTGTTATTGGTAATTATATTATAAGTCATGCCATGGTTATCGAAAAAGTTATTAGCTAAGGCGCTTGCTTTATCGAGATTTGATAGCATCACAGAGTTTCCTACCTTAAATGCAGGTATGTGAACATTTTTCCTTTTGATGACCTTATCCGTGTTCCAGAAGGGCTTGCTACCTTTCGCTACCTTCTTGTAGCTTATAATTCCAGGATTGGTTTCTGAAATCTGAATCAACATCTTGATGCTTGCATTGAGTTTCTTCATTGGAGGGAGATAAAAACACTTTTATTAGCGATCCAGTCAGATCTTAAGATTTTCCTGATCTTTATTAGCTGTTTTATGTGAAACGGCAGCGCACTATCGCTGTCACAACCCTTAACTTTCTTGGGAACAGATTGCTGAATACTCTCCAGTACTGCACTAGTCAATGAACCTACGCTCGATCAATCATAAATTGATTGGTAGCACTGGTTACATCTTCAAAGTCACCAGTTTGTTCCAGTTGGCGTGTTTAAAGTTAAGGACTAAATTACAAGCTTGGACAGGAATTGATAGAACTTTGCACAACACTGGCAAATGATCTGAACTAAGATCATTTATAACCATGGATTACGAGAAAAGTTGCGGAGTATTTGTCAAAAACAGGTCCAAAGTTGATGGCTTTGATCGAGAACTTGTTGGTATATATGCTGGATGCGGTGGAAGAAGTATATGAAATGGGTGACTTGAATTAAGATCAGCAAGTTCGTTACCCCAAACATTAGCTCTCAGGCAACCCCAGCTCCTATGCTTACAATTTAGCTTATTTCCTATCAAAAACATGTCATTTAGATAGATAGATAGATATTTATTTCGTCATGAAATATTTACATTGATTTTAGTTATCGCACAGTATCCATTACAGAGATTTGATACATCATATATCTTACTAATGGAAAATGGGTGTAACTTATATTGAATCTAAATAAAATTGATAAGAATTAAATCAAACAAACTGAAGGAAAGACGACAAAACCTCCAAATAAAACACTGGCATTTAAAAATGAGAAGTGCTGTAGCGGAAGACATAGGCAAGTTGTACTGCGCACCCCAGGGATGTAAGGGATAAATTTATAAGTATTGAGCTAGTCTATTTTCCTACAAACATGACTTCATTACTTCAACCAATGGACCAAGGCATTATCCACAACATAAAACAACTTTACAGAAAGCCAATTATAACGAACATATTAACACATATGGATGAAGGCAATCCTGTTATTGCCATAGATTTGCTGCAAGCCATTCGAAATGTAAGCACAATATGGAACGTCTACTTAAAACCAGAAACAATTACAAGCTGTTTTAGAAAGGCAAGATTTTTTAAGGATGACAATCAATGAAATGAAGAGGACTTTTTTACCATTATCCCATTTGGCAGCTTTACAGTCTTCATTTAAAGAAGAAGATATTGAAGGGATTCTTAGTAGTGTCTTGGAAAATCGTGGAGTTCAGGATTCCCAAGGTTTTTCTTGCAAAATAAACGTTTGACAAAAATTACATTAACATTACATTACATTAAAAGATTCAGAAATTGATGAAGATTTGGCCAGTGAAGAAGATTTGGTAGAGGCGGTGTTACCTACAATACGTCGAGTTTCTTCATCTCTTAATGAAAAAGCAATGTACCGGATAATGTGTTTAAGTCTTTAAATATATTAGAAAACATTGTTGGGGAAGAAAAATGGAAAAGTGTAACTAAAATACCTCATTATTTTAAATAAAATTATATATGTATATAATTTCTGTATAATGAAATTTCTATATAGTGAAGTTTTTTTGGTCCCATGCGAATTCATTATAGGGAAGTTCGACTGTAATATATAATATATAACAAATAATAAATAAATATGAACAAAAAATAAGCATTTAAGTGACTAGATTGGAAATCAAAGGATTATCAGACAAACTACAAGACATATTGTAATGATTTGATAATTTGAAAACTTTGGCTTGGACTTTTTCAACATTTGCCAAGAAATGTAACTCTTCAGTAGAGAAGTGCCATGGGAGATCAAATATCATTTTCAGCAGTTTATTTTGACAAATTTGCAGTTTGCGTATATGGCTGATTGCACAGTAGAACAATATTGCTTGGAAAATTACCTTGAAAATTATCAATTTCTTATAAATACTAAGCTTTGATTTGCGATTCTTAAACGGATAGAGAATTTTAATGTTAGCATTTAACTTATGTATCGTTTGTTAATTATGTCAGCCAAATGTTAATGCTTTATCCAGGTGTACACCAAGATACTTGGCACTGTCTTTCCACTCAGTTTGAGATCCCTTAATTTGAAGTTTGTTGCTTGGTAAGAAACAGGCTTCTCTTTATCTAGTAAAAAAGACAGCCTGAGTCTTTGAAGCATTTATGTTAATCTTATTGTTACTGAGATACATTCAACATTCAAAGCACTGCGAACATACACTGAGAACATTCTAAGCAGATTGCAGATTGGTTACAATATTTGAACCGAAGGCATCTGATAAAAGAATGCAGGTATCATCAGCAAACATAGCAGATTGATAATTATTAAGTTCTGGGAAGTCAGAAATATAAATAGTCAGCACAGATCCTTGAGGAACACTCGCTTGAAAATTCGTTATTAACGGACACCTTAAAAGAAAGCTCAGATAAAAATGAATCTATGATATTGACAAGGTAAATAAGAAAATTAAGAGACATAAGCTTGTACAGCAAACCTTTATGCAAACTGTGTCAAACGCTTTCTCAACATCGAGTAATACCATGCCTGTACTTCTACATTCAATTAAGTTTATTTTGATGTGATTCGAGATACGATGAATCTGTTGGGTTGTGTTATGGTGGGCCCTAAATCCAAATTGCTCAGGAGGCAAAATATTTTGTGAATTCATGAACGTCACGAATTTATTTTTAATTATTTTCTCGAAGCATTTGCTCAAGGAGCTAAGTAAACTTATCGGTCTATAACTCTCAGGCAAGCAAGAATTTTTACCCGGTTTCAAGGTTGGGATAACTTTGGCGGATTTCCAATCTACGGGGAAGTAACTAAGCTTGAAACAGCTATTAAACAGACCTTGCAGAAATTGAACAAATTTTTTAGGCAGATGTTTCAGATATAAATTCTTCAAGTCATCAAAACAAATTAATTTATTTGTTTTTATACAATTAATTATACTATTCACTTCGGCAAAAGACACAAAATTGAAGAAGTTGTGTTTAACAGTTGCATGGAGTGCTCAACTGCAGAAGAAATATTGTTATTGGTAATTATATTATAAGTCATGCCATGGTTATCGAAAAAGTTATTAGCTAAGGCGCTTGCTTTATCGAGATTTGATAGCATCACAGAGTTTCCTACCTTAAATGCAGGTATGTGAACATTTTTCCTTTTGATGACCTTATCCGTGTTCCAGAAGGGCTTGCTACCTTTCGCTTAATCTTGTAGCTTATAATTCCAGGATTGGTTTTTGAAATCTGAATCAACATCTTGATGCTTGCATTGAGTTTCTTCATTGGAGGGAGATAAAAACATTTTTATTAGCGATCCAGTCAGATCTTAAGATTTTCCTGATCTTTATTAGCTGTTTTATGTGAAACGGCAGCGCACTATCGCTGTCACAACCCTTAACTTTCTTGGGAACAGATTGCTGAATACTCTCCAGTACTGCACTAGTCAATGAACCTACGCCCGATCAATCATAAATTTATTGGTAGCACTGGTTACATCTTCAAAGTCACCAGTTTGTTCCAGTTGGCGTGTTTAAAGTTAAGGACTAAATTACAAGCTTGGACAGGAATTGATAGAACTTTGCACAACACTGGCAAATGATCTGAACTAAGATCATTTATAACCATGGATTACGAGAAAAGTTGCGGAGTATTTGTCAAAAACAGGTCCAAAGTTGATGGCTTTGATCGAGAACTTGTTGGTATATATGCTGGATGCGGTGGAAGAAGTATATGAAATGGGTGACTTGAATTAAGATCAGCAAGTTCGTTACCCCAAACATTAGCTCTCAGGCAACCCCAGCTCCTATGCTTACAATTTAGCTTATTTCCTATCAAAAACATGTCATTTAGATAGATAGATAGATATTTATTTCGTCATGAAATATTTACATTGATTTTAGTTATCGCACAGTATCCATTACAGAGATTTGATACATCATATATCTTACTAATGGAAAATGGGTGTAACTTATATTGAATCTAAATAAAATTGATAAGAATTAAATCAAACAAACTGAAGGAAAGACGACAAAACCTCCAATAAAAAATAATAAAAATATATATATATATATATAAAAATATATTTCAGTATATGTATGTGTACATAAGAAAATTGTTGTTTCATATCATGTTGGTAAATAAATCAATAAATAAATAAATAAATAAATAAATAAATGAATAAATAAATAAATGAATAAAAAAATAAATAAATAAATAAATAAATAAACATATAATATATATAATATAATAAAAATAATATAGATAATATAGATTTAAGAATGATTACTTTGTTGGGGAGGGACAAAAACGATTTTCTGTTAATGAAAGGGTAAAGTATTTTCTTTGCAATGTTTACTTTCTTAAGGGTCTGATTGATGTGCTCATAAAAAGTCAATTTACTGTCAAGATGTATACCAAGGTACCTAACGGAGTTCTTCCACTCAACGTTGATTCCATTCACCCTCAAGCTAGAACTAGGAAGAAAACAAGCTTTTCTTTTTCGTGTGAAAAAGATCGCTTGTAATTTATCTTCATTGTACTTTATCGTCCATTTATCACAGTATCTAAAAATAATTTCCATCGCAAATTTAAGATTGCTCTCAATGCTAAGAGCGAACTCATGTGATGAAAATATAGCTGTGTCATCAGCAAAGATAGCAGTTTCACATTCAGGTACTTCTGGAAAATCCGAGGTATACAAATTGTATAGTATTGACGCCAGAACAGACCCTTGGGGCACACCTGCATTATAGGATATTAAATCTGATACACCAGCATTCACATGGACTTGGAAAGAAAGTTCAGACAGAAAACTTGGAACTATATTGCACAAATAAGGTGGAAAGTTGAGGTTGTTCAATTTGAAAATGAGACCATTATGCCAGACAGTGTCAAATGCCTTCTATATGTCAAGTAAAATCATGCCGGTCGATTTACCATCTGCACGATTACTTCTTATGTGATTACATATTCTCTTAACTTGATGAGAAGTGTTATGATAACGCCTAAACCCGAACAGTACTTTGGGCAAAAATGTTCCTATCGTCAACAATCTTCAATATTTTTTCTTTTAGTATCCGTTCATAAACGTTGCTCAGGCTGCTAAGTAAGCTAATTGGCCGGTAACTACCAGGATTTTCTGGAGACTTACCAACTTTAAGAATTGGCATTACTTTAGCTAATGTTGAAAATATAGCAAAAAATTTTCGATCTGAAGTTGTATTAAACTTTCATACTAAACTGTCATACTTGACTTCTATTCTAAACTTTCATGCATACTCATCTACCAACTTACAAATGATAAATGAATTTCATAAATTAACTGAATTTGCTGAATAGACATTTTTCTTTGTTCTTAAAATTATATATACTGTAGTCACGTTTTTCTTTTTTGAAGTTTTGTTCTAATCGTGCATTGGATAAATAAAACGTTTCAAATTTAACGAGTCCAATTCGTTTTTCTTACTATTATTTGAATAGTCATATTGAGTCGGGTTCATATTATTTAAATCTGGTGCCGAAACCCGGGAAATAATGGAGATTGCGAGTCGCGCTTCATATCGTGGTCAAGTGACCAAACTCGTTAAGAACGCCCTCGAATATCTCAAATCGGACGATTCAAAAATTAGTGAGAAAATGGACAATTTAGACGAGATAGAAGAGGAGCTGGAGGTCTTGTTAGATCGACTGACTGCAGCTCATGAAAGTCTGAAAAGAGCTAACACCGAAGCGATTGAGTTCCTTAAACCAGAGGACCCAATCAAGGAAACTGGCGGAGTACGAGGATAAAGCTATTGGAGCAATTGCACGGTTGAAACATCGGTTGGCTAAAGTTCGCCATCATCAAGGTCAGTCAATCACGGGCGAAGTGTCTCCTGAAAACACAGCTCCAAATGCAACTTCACAATCGTTTTTACTATCGAACTCATCGCATAGTGCAGTTAATCTGCACAAATTACATCCGAGAAAGTTTTATGGAGATTTTAAGGACTGGGTCCCATTTTGGGAGCAATATCTTGTTCTCATTCATGAAAATTCCTCCATTAGCATGATCGACAAATTTAATTACTTAGAAAGCGTTATAATTGGAAAGGCATCGGAAACTTTGGTTGGTCTCACTCCCACAGAAGCAAACTACAATATTGCTATTGCATTGCTAAAAGAGGAGTATGGCAACAATGACAAAATAGTGGATCATACAATGCAAGATTTGCTATCTATTCAACCTGTAACTGCGAAAACTGACGTTTCTGGATTGAGACGATTGTATAATTCAGTGCTTGCATCTACACGCTCACTTACAGCACTCGGAATTCCAACATCAAACTATTTTGTAATGTTGAAAGAAGTTTTGCTAAGATGTTTACCGAATGAACTTCGCGTTGATTTTCACCGGTATTATGATGATTCTGAGGGAAGTACTACTTTAGGCACGGATTCAACAAATGAAACAAAAAGTTCATCAGCTTCAACGAATTCTTCAAACAATTCTGTACCAATTTCAAGCGGCGATAAGCAAGTCAATTGTTTGCTGATTCCTCAAAAGAGAAGTTGAATCATTGGAAAAGGCAAACGAGGCGAAATGCAACGCGAGAGGAGCGAAATCAACAAATCAACAGAGACCTGTCAAAACAGCATATGGTTTATTGACCACTGAAGTAAACCATGCATGTATATTCTGCAAATCTGTAAGTCACAAGGCGAAGGAGTGTTATAGTGTGAAGAATTTAGCTGATAAGAAACAAATATTGAGGAAAGAAGGCAGATGTTATCGTTGTTTTAAGAAGGGACATAATTCCAGAGCGTGTTTAGTGAAGGGAATTATTTGTAAAACGTGTGGTGGACGTCATGCTACTAGCATGTGTGATCCGCTGTTTTCAGTACCAAGGCCATCAAAATCTTCTCTGACAGCAGCAGGTAATCAAATGCCGAGAACGAGTGCAGGTCTTACACCGATTACTCAACCCTCGTTGAACTTGTATACGTCAGAAACGACACAGCGCGGTAACGTATATTTGCAAACTGCTTGTGCCTTTGCCTCCAGTGAATCTTGTTATTTTCCTTTATATGTTCGTGTGGTTATGGATGGTGGGAGCCAACTCTCTTTTATTAAATCGTCATTGGTGAAGCGATTGAACCTGCCGATAATTGGAGTGCATAAACTGAGTGTAATTCCCTTTGGAAGTGCAAAGCCTAAGCCCAGTAAGATGTGTAGATAGATAGATGTTTATTTCTTCGTTTCAAAAAATTTTACATGGTTTGCCAACACACAATTTACATACAGTGATATGATGATATTTAATACATCTTTCAACTGAGAAAGTAGTTTTTTATTGTTAAGAACTATTTATTAAATTTAGAGTATTTTGGAGGGTAAACAACGGGAAAAAACCCTCATATAAAAAAAAAAAAAAAGGTCAGAGGAAAACATCAAAAAAAATGTATAATATAATATAAATATGTAATCAAACAATTAAATAAATATATAAACATGTAAATAAATAACAAATAAGCAAATAACAAGTAAATAAATAAAAAAGAATAATATGTAAATAAATAGATATAATATATACAGATAGGTAAATAAATATTTGAATAAATAAATAAATGAATAAATAAATAAATAAATAAATAAATAAATAAATAAATAAATAAATAAATAAATAAATAAATAAATAGATAAATAAATAAATAAATAAGTAAATAAATAAATAAATAAATAAATAAATAAATAAATAAATAAACAATTTAATAAATTAATTACAATAATTACGAAAAAAAAATAATAATACAATATGTATGAATAATTAGATAAATAAATAAGAAATAAAAAAAAAGAAGAAATTAAATGTTAAATATTTCAACCAAGGATGTGTAACAAAGTTAGACTCGTGCTTAGAAGTCAGCATGATGATCAAGCCGTGGTATTTGATGCAATTATGGTCCCTGAGATATGCTACGATGTTCTGTCAGTGCCTGGTAACCATACAGCTCCCGGCTTTCGCGAATTGGTCTTAGCTGACGCAAGAATTGCTGAACAACATCTGGAGGAAGGTATCAGCGTATTAATTGGTGCGGATTCTTACTGGCAATTTGCAACCGGAGAAATAAAACGCATTACGCCAAGCCTTACTGCAATAAACACCATATTGGGATGGACTATCCAAGGACCAACCGAAGTGCGCTTGTCGAATTCTGATGTAAGCAGTGTGACGTCGCTTCATGTTTGCATTTGTGAAGAAGCAGAGAGATTTTGGCAACTTGACGTTCTTGGAATTTCGCCCGAAAGCAGCCCAAAGGTTAGTAAAAAGTTGTCAATTGATATTTACAAAAACGGTAATAGGTATGAAGTGACGTTACCGTGGAAAGACAGTACATTAAATCTTAATGACAACCGAACTGGTGCATTAGTTCGCATGCAATCTCTTGTCCGAAAATTATGCAAGGCTGGAAGAATCAAGGAATACAGTGCGGCAATTAAAGAAATCGTAACTTCTGGCATAGCCGAAGTTGTTCCTAAGGATACCACGACCCAAAACCGAACATTTTACTTACCACATCGCCCTGTTTATCGTGAGGACAAGGAAACAACTAAGCTTCGTATTGTTTTCGATGCTTCGGCACATGCTCCAAATTATTGGTCGTTAAACGATTGTCTAGAGGTTGGAGAAAATTTATTGCCTCACTTGCTAGCGGTTCTTCTTAACTTTCGTACTGGACATACCGGAATTATTGCAGATATCGAGAAGGCATTCCACCAAATTCTCTTCAACAAGAAAGACAGGGACAGTCATCGTTTTTTGTGGCTTAGCGAAGTAAATGAAGGAGAAAGGATCCTATCCAAAGTACAAGTTTTTCGGATGACACGGGTAACATTTGGAGTTACCAGTAGCCACTTTCTTCTCGCTGCCACTTTGAGAAAAATAATCGATGATGCCACTTGTAAATATGAGGAGACTCGTGAGAAACTGCGAACTTCTTTTTACGTGGATGATTTTATAACTAGCGTCGATGATGAATATACTGCAAAACGTATTTATGTGGAGGCTAATACTATTCTCAATAATGCTTCGATGAAGCTCCGTAAGTGGAACAGCAATAGCGAGAATGTTCGACGTTGTTTTACAATGCAGGATCGTACTCCAAATACACAAAAGGTATTAGGGCTGCGCTGGGTTGTTTTTACCGATGATTTAGAAGTGGATCTAGATCCCGTGGTGAATCTGCTTACATCAGGATGCCTACCAGCCACTAAGAGGATCGTGCTCAAGGTCATGGCTAAAATATTTGATCCGTTCGGTTTGTTAAGCCCTTGGACTGTTCGTTTAAAAATATTATTCCAAAATATTTGGCGGCGAAAACTAGATTGGGACGTGGAGCTGCCTGCTGACCTGAAGAGTATTTGGGTTGCGTGTTGTGATGAGATTCCGTCTCTAGCCGAAATTGCAGTACCTCGTAATTTCTTAACTGGAAAGGAGGTAATAGAATTTCATGTGTTTGCAGATGCCAGTCAATTTGCCTTCGGAGCTGCAGCGTATGCGAGAACAATCGACAGCGGTGGGAATAAGTCTGTGCAATTCATTTGTGCTAAGAGTCGAGTCGCACCACTAAAAACCGATCATGATAATGAGTTGACCATTCCCAAATTGGAGTTAACTGCTGCGCTGGTTGCATCACGCCTTCTCGCCTATCTTCAGAAGAACCTGCAGACAGGTTGTAATGATGCCTTTCTATGGATGGACTCTCAAATTGCCTTATACTGGATAAAAGGATCAAACAAACGTTGGAAACCATATGTAGAAAGTAGAGTCAAGGAGATAAGAAACCTTTCGGACGTATCATTATGGAGACACTGCCCAGGTGCTGTTAACCCCGCCGATCTTCTCACCAGGGGAATAAGTGCAGCATCGCTTGTGAACTCTTCAATTTGGTTGAATGGACCGTCGTGGATGCAGGAAGATATACGCTGCTTCAGGTCCGCTAACATCAATGTTTCTCTGGGTGTTATGGTAGCTGAAGAAACGGGCAGCAGTAGTTCTAATATTTCATCACCAATACTGAATTGTGAAGATTTCAGTACCTGGCGACGCCTATTGCGTGTGACGGCGTACGTGCTTCGGGCTGTTGACATGTTTAAGCACAAACAAACGCTCCTAAGGTTTCTCTCTGCAGAAGAAATTATTCGTGCCTCCAAATACTGGATCCATAGGGTTCAGCAATTACACTACCATCAGGAGATTGTGTCTCTTCGGAATAAAAGAGGTATAGATTCTAATTCTTAATTGGTAATGTTTTCTCCTTTCTTAGACGATGGTGATGAGCTCCTGCGGGTAGGGCGACTTCAATTTGCAGTTGAAAACGTTAAGGAAGCACATCCGATCATCCTTCCAAAGTCGTCCTACATCACGAAACTAATTGTAATCGATGTACATGAAAAAACTTTCCATGCCGGCGTATCTGCTGTTCTTTCACGTTTGCGTTGTTCATATTGGATTATTAAAGGGCGGCAGCTAGTAAAAGGTGTAATCCACAGATGTTTTGTATGCAGAGTTCTTCGAGACTTTGCAGGCCCTTTATATGTGACCGAATTTGGCAATCAGCGAAAAAAAATGTATTTCCTGTTATTTACTTGTGCTGCTGTACGTGCTGTTCATATTGAAGGCACGATGGATCTTTCAACTGAAAGTTGTTTGCTCGCAATAAGAAGATTCATATCAAGGCGCGGGATTCCTCGGATAATCTATTCTGATAATGCCACCACATTTAAGCGAGCAGCTTCAGACCTTAAACAACTCCAAGAAGTAAGAAGAAGTGAACAATTTCTTGGGTTTCTAAGCGAACATCGCATAAAATGGAAGTTCATCGTGGAACGTGCTCCATGGTGGGGTGGTTTTTGGGAGCGTCTAATAGGAGTGGTTAAAGCAGCACTAAGAGCAGCCGTTGGTAAATCTACTTTAAGCGTAGATCAGCTTCAAACGTTGTTAATTGAAGTTGAGGGAGTAGTTAACTCCCGACCGTTAACTTATTGCGGAGATGACCCGTTGGACTTAGCGCCTCTTACCCCAGCACACTTTATCATTGGTCAACATGGAGCGTCTATTGAACCAGAAGCTCAGCAATCATCAGGAAGGGAACTGAGAAAGCAGAGGAAGGAACGTTTACGTTTTTTGGCTACTTTTAAGAGGCGATGGTATAAAGAGTACCTCAAACAATTAAGATCCTTACATCAAGTATCAAATTCATCGAAATTCACTATGCAAGTGGGAAATGTTGTACTGTTGGAAGATTCATCATTGCCGCGAAGGCTATGGCATATGGCAGTCATTCAGAAGACATTCTCTGGAAGAGATAGTAGGATCCGAGCTTGCGAGATACGACTAGGAAGTGGTTCCATTTTAAGAAGACCGATACAACTGCTGTATCCCTTGGAAATTACAGATTAACTATAAATTTGTCGCCGGGAAGATGTTGATAATATAGCAAAAAATGTTCGATCTGAAGTTGTATTAAACTTTCATACTAAACTGTCATACTTGGCTTCTATTCTAAACTTTCATACATACTCATATACCAACTTACAAATGATAAATGAATTTCATAAATTAACTGAATTTGCTGAATAGACATTTTTCTTTGTTCTTAAAACTATATATACTGTTGTCATGTTTTTCTTTTTTGAAGTCTTGTTCTAATCGTGCATTGGATAAATAAAACGTTTCAAATTTAACGAGTCCAATTCGTTTTTCTTACTATTATTTGAATAGTCATATTGAGTCGGGTTCATATTATTTAAAGCTAACTTCCATTTGTTTGGAAAATATTGCATTTTCAAACAGGCATTGACAACAAAAGCCACCATCTTAATCCCAATTTTCGGTAGTTCCTTTAGATAAGCATTCCTTATTAAGTCTAGCCCACCAGATTTTCTCGTTACTAGATTACTGATGAAGAATTCAATATCATCTTCACTTGCATATTCATTTACAGATGTGTCTGAGTTACTACTTTTGAATGTCTGAACAGCACTATTCACCAAAGTATCCAGATGGCGTGTTATGTTATGGTTACGCTCAAATGTTTTGGCAAGTTCATTAGCCTTATCAACATCAGACAAATAAGTATTTACCGTGCTTGTAAGACACGGTACATGATTGTTTCTATTTCTGGCTAATTTAACTATATTCCAGAACGGCTTTGTATTTCTGTCTAAGTGTTTAAGGTTATTATTCCAGGAGTCATTACGAAATTGTACTATACACTCCTTGATGATCCTTTTTAGGTAACTGGCTTCGTTTCTATATACAATCTGCCTGTATCGTTGCCAGTTCCTTCTATACGTATTTCTTATCTTTATAAGGTTTAAAACATAAGAAGGAAGTTTAATGGAATAATTCTTTTTAGCTACACTTGGAATACTTTCGTTTGCTGAATCTACAATTTGCTTTGTGAAGTTGGAAATGAGATAGTCTGTTGACTAGTTTGCAGGTTATATGGTCTAAATCAGTATCAACCTGCTGAAGTTTCTGACTTATATTTGCTCTAAAACGTTTCCAGTTAGCGTTTTTTATGTCCTGGATATATTGAACTACTTCCATACCAGACAAAAGAAGCTTGCAATACACAGGGTTATGATCGGAGCTTAATTCATTAAGTGTTACAGGTTGAGTTATATAGCCAGGGCAGTTAGTAATAAATATATCAAGTACAGACGGACGACCACGTGAACCAGCAGGTATATAAGTTGGACTATGAGGAAACATTAACGTAATGGGTAACACAACACTAAGATTTGAAAGTAAATCACCCCATGCATTTGCACGTGCAACCCCAATCTCTATGCCTACAGTTTAGATCACCTCCAACTAAGTTATCATCATGCAAAGAAAAAATTTTTCGGAGATCATTTCTTAAACTGATCTTATTAGAGTTTGTTACAGTAGCACCAGGAAAATAGACACACACAACTTTTATTGTTTTTTGATATGATAAATTCACCTCAATTCCTAAGTTTTCTACTAATTGTGTTCTAATAACATGTAAGAGCGAGTGTTGAACCGATCTCCTCACAAAAATTGCAACTCCACCGCCATTTCCATCAGTTCTATCAAGTCGATAGCATTTAAAGTTCGGAGTGGATAAGCGATAAGTTTGATTTAGCCAAGTTTCAGTTACTAAGGCTATGTGAACGTTATTTCTATTTAAAAAATCAAGGAATTCAATGCTTTTGTTTCGAATCCCCCTAGCATTCCATGTTATAATATTTAAGTTACTATCTACCATATTATTACTTATCATTAGAGTACAAAAACTTAGTGGCTAACTGTGCGATAACTTGAAACTGATCTGCTTTTGATTTACATGTAGCTAATTTACTTATCATTTCCATAACTAGAACATTTAATTCATCCATAGTAAAAAGATTGTTGTTGTTACTGATCAAACCTCTTGACTGGTGAGTAGCACTCTCCAAGTACTCGGTGGTTGCACACAGCTGACGGCTTCCACTTGTTGTGAACGTTGAACAGTTGCCTGTCTTCGATGAGGAAGCGCGGGAAAGTCTGACATTGATGACAGGTTAAGTTGTTTCGGCATGTTGGTTGCAGTGACGGGAGCTTTCGTTGAGACAAAAGCTTTTTTAATCAGCTGATGAGATTTGTTTTTTCGGGTGGCTAAGTTGCTTTTAAGCTCTAGGTATTTGGATCTAACCAAGCATGAAGCATCACTAGCCTTATGAGATCCATTGCAATTTGCACATTTAAAAGTTTCTTTTTTATTGCAGTCAGCAGTCTTGTTAGAACCAGCACAGATACCACAATATGTCTTTATATGACAGTTGCGCTCACCATGCCCGAACTGGCAATTATGGCGTTGTGTCGGTTTACCTTTCAATTTTCGTTGAAAGCTCCATCTGATTTGCGTGTGAAGAACAGATCGGTAATGACATTGACTAAATATAATGTTTCACTATATTGTTCATAGTTTTTCGTAATTCTTTTGATGTCCATGCATTTCAAACCGTGTTCAATTAAATAAGATTTTAAAAAATCAACATTTAAATCATCAAGTCCAAACAGAACGACTTTGAATATTTTTACACTTTTCATGTCGTGGGTGAAAAATTGACATTTGTTTTCTCTAAGATTAGACACTACACTGTTGTATGATTCTAATGTTTCACACAATATTTTTATGCCTATGGAAATGTTCGTAATGGAATAGTCAGAGATGTTTAACGACTTCATCAGACTGTGGACATGGTCACTTGTTTTGTGGAGTAATTTAATAGGAGGCAGATGCCCCTTTTTCTGTGTGTTTTCATTTGGCAAAATAATTTCGTCCATATCATCATCGTCTTTGTCGAGCAAACATTGAAGGGAACTGAAACGATTATATCTTGGGTCTTTCCTTCCCGCCCTAGTAGCACTCATATTTCGGGGTTTCTTATCGGTGGGATTGAAAACAGCCTCAGAATTCGGGGATCTACCGCGTTTAGTAATTTTGACTGATTTACTGGCAAAATACACTGCGAAAAGTAGCCGATATGAGATGTCATACACAGACAAAAGCTCGTCGACGACTAAAATATGTCATTTAGACTTATTAGATAAGCTTACATCTGCAAAAGCAAAAAATTCTAACAATTCAGCTCGAATGCTTCTAGTATTCCAACAAATTATGTTCAGGCTACAATTCATTATTTACCTTGATACAGATATTTAACAGCTAATTGTGCAATGGTATCACACTGCTCTGCTTTTGTGTTACATCTACCAAGCAGCGTTATCATCTCAGCTGTGAGCGCATTGATCTCTTCCATGGTAAAAGGTACATTGACTCCAGTAGCTCCACCTCTGCTGATGTTGTTGTTGGTGATGTTTGTCCAAGCATTTGGAAGTTTATTACAGCTGACTGCTGAGTTTGAAACACCAATACTCTTACGTTGATTATTGAAAGCAGGAAATTCATCGATGTTCGTTGTAAATGCTGAATCCCTCTCTTTGGTGGGTGAGGATTATTTCTCGCTGAAAGGAAAGGAAAGGAAAATTGCCCATATCTGGAGCCGTTGAATTGTCAGATGGGGTAACCTTTTGTTGGGTTTGAAGATTTTCACTATCGGCTGATGATGTGTGACTAATTCAATCTGGCGACCATATAAATACTGGTGGAGTTTGGTTATCCCGAAGATAATGGATAGAGCCTCTTTCTCTATCTTTTTTTAGCATACTACTTTTATGACGCGAAAGCAATAGGGTTTTCGGTTCCATCTGGGAAAATGTGCGAAATGACGTCACCAATTCATTCCATTGGATGATGCGTCTACAGCAAGACTAATTCGCAAATCATCCCTGAAATGCGTTAACCTTGAAATTTGTGTGAATTTCTCTTTAAACTGATTGAATGCGTTAGTTGTTCTTTCTCCCATTTGAAAGTTTCGCCTTTTGCCCGTAGTTTGTCCAGCGGTGCACCTATTTGTGCAAAGTTGTCGATGAACTTGTTGTAGTATTTGAGTTTCCCATTAAATGCTTCTAGCTGTTTGAGGTCTTTCGGTTCCTGTAAACTTGAGATGGCTTTAACCTTAGTTGCCGAAAGTCGAATTCCTGCGCCATCGATTATATGACCAAGATATTCAGTTTCAGGTTCCGCAAACTTACATTTTTCCAAAGGGCAAAATAGACCATGACTCTCCAGCCTTTCTAAGAAAATTTTTAAACTGGTTAGATGTTCTGTACTTATTCTACTGGAAACAATCACATCGACTATGTATAACGTACAAAATTCTAAATCTGAAGTTAGTTGGTCCATGTACCAATGAAAAATGCCAGTGGAGCTGGATGGTACAAAGGGTAAACGTTGAAATTCGAAATAACCAAATTCGGTACTTATAGCGCATTTTTTTTTATTCATTATCAAGGGAAATCTGTAGATCAGCTTCAAATCAATTTTCGTAAAATGCTGTCCACCTTGTACTTTGTGGAATGAATCTTCAATGCGGCGAACCGGTCACTTTCTAAATAGGGATTCGTAGTTATGTTGAAATCACCTCATATGCCCAGTGTTCCATTTGCCTTATTAACTACAACGATGGGCGTGGCGTATTGACTTATTTCCACTGGACGCAATATCCCTAAGGCTTGCATACGCTCAAGCTCTTGGCGAACAGCTTCTTTTTGCGCGAAAGGTACCGGACGATATTTAAAATATTTGGGTGGAGAATTTGGTTTCAGCGTGAGATATGCCTGAAGTCTTCTTGATGTCGGTTTGCATGGAGGCCGGATTTCGTCTGCTTTCTACTATTACCGCTCGTTCTGCTCTGTGGTTTTGATATGTTTTATAATTAAGTGGTAAGTGTTTCGAGTCGCTGACAATGCTCAAAGAGTATTCCTGTCTAGAAAAAGTTACTCAACTTCGCCGTTCGGAGTCGCCGAGCTTTTCACCAGCGAGTTCCCTGATGCGGTCCAGTCAATTAAACATAACCATTATGTAGACGACCTGATGGATAGTGTTCCAACAGAGGAGGCAGCCATTAACCTAGCCAAGAACATTCGACACGTCCACCAGCAAAGCGGTTGTCTCATCCGGAACTGGGTTTCGAATTCGCCCAAAGTGCTTCGCAGCGACTGGATATGACGGCAGAGAGCGGAGGAGAAGCTGAGAAAGTGTTGGCAATTTGGTGGTGCACATCATCAGACTGTCTGACCTTCAGGATCAGGACAAACGTGCGGCAAGCGGAGATTCTGACTGGAGTACAACGCCCGACGAAACGAGAAGTCCTGAAAGTAGTGATGAGAATCTTCGATCCATTGGGGCTGATAGCATCCTTCCCTATGTTCCTGAAGGTCCTGTTTCAAGAAATCTGGCGGTGCATAGTTAGATGGGACGACGAGATACCTGAGGCGGAGCATTAAAAGTAGCTCAAATGGGTGCAGCAGCTCCCGAAACTGGATGCGGTAAACATTCCAAGATGTTACGTTAGTTCCGAATGGGGGCAAGAGACGCAGCTACACACCTTCGTTGACGCAAGTGAAAATGGCTTCGCCGCGGTAGCATACGTTCGTAACTCCACCGCCACACTCATTGAAAGCAGTCTGATAGGGGCGAAGACGAGAGTAGCCCCCCTAAAAGCGCTATCTATACCTCGACTCGAACTACAAGCCGCTCTTCTATGTGCTCCCTTCGCCAAGTGCATCGAGACATCGCACGGGATAACCTTCAACAAACGTTACTTTTGGACGGACTCGAAGACAGTGCTTTGTTGGCTCCGAGTAGATCATCGTCGCTACCGGCAGTACCTGGCTTTTAGGGTCAGCGAAATCCCATAGCTGATCAAACTGGAAGAATGGAGATGGGTCTTCATCAGTTTGAGTAAGCTTACCGTGAATAGACGTGTTTTTCAAGCGCTCCGTGAATTAGTGATCTCTTTGCCTATATAAAAGTATATATCTTCCAACAGCTTAAAGCAAAAAAAAACCCAAGACAGTGACTTTTTATTTAAATCAATTTTATATAAAAATCTGAGAGCATCTCTAGTTATTTTGTTGAACTTTCCTGTGTTCTTATAGTTTTTCACTCTAATTTTACTTGTCCATCCATCATGTATATGTCCGGCTATTGCGGTGAAAATCTCCCCGATTTTGCTGTGTGTTCGGCTTGCAAGCGAAAACTTCATTTCGATTGCACCACGGTAACAGAGAAATCGTGGAGAACCATGGGAACAAAGAGAGATGGTTGAAAGTGCCAATCTTGTAGGAACGGTGCAGATGTCCAGAATACTGCCAACTGTCCGGTGGTACCTGCTCCACTTACCTTACGGGAACAACCTTCCAAGAGAATGCGAGAACTTAGCAGCCCCGGTTCCGCAATCAACTCCATCTCAACTGACAACTCAGCTGTTATTGCAGAAATCCGTCTATTGAAGGGGGATATTAAGGAAATTGCGGCAAGCTGTGATTTCCTAGCTGCAAAATACGATGACCTAAACGCACACATGAGAAAAAACAACGTCCATTTGGACAACATAAAAAAAGAACTAAATGAAATGAAAGAAGATAACAAAGATAAGCCTCGGGATCAACACTGATGTCACTGACATTTACAGAACAAAAACAAAAAACCCCGAGTGGTCAACAATAGTGGCAACATTTGCATCGAACATTAAAAAAATTCAGTTTATGAAGCAAACGCGCTCCACTCGCTCGATCAAACTAAAAGCAGTACTGCAAAAAACCAACAACACTGCAAGCGCGAGCGCAACTTTGCCTGATGCTACAGTTTATGTGAACAATCAGCTGACAACGCATAACAAGCACTTGATATGGATGGCAAAGGAGAGAGCGAGACTGGAGAACTGGAAATTTGTGTGGTAGAGTGCGGGAAGAATACTGGCTAGACAGAATGAAGGTACGCAACCGATGTTGATAAGTACTGCTGACGATGTTAGCAAAATCAATCGCACTCAATAACTGTATTGTGTGTAAGGAAAACGAAATACAAAAATATAACACCAAAATGAATAACACAAATGATGTAATTGTCGAATTGAATTGTAGGGTAATGAATGGTCTTAGTGACATCAAAATAGATGAATTGAATGAAAACAAATGTTGCTATCTATGTTTCAATATAAGATCTTTGCGTTAGAACTGGAATGATTTCTGCCTAAACGTTAGTCACCTTATGAATATGGTGAATATAATAGTATTGGTTGAAACTAATATTGAAGAAAAAGAAATAATACACTACAGTATAGATGGTTTCCAAACGGAGTTTCTGAATCGAAATAAACGAGGAGGTGAAATACTGATGTTAATACGTAATGAACTGCAATATGAAAGCTTTACTTTATTGGGATATATCGACCACCAGGTTACAGCAAAAAAAACGTTTATTGAAGAATTCGGAAACAACGTTGGACAACTGGGAAAAAAGGACGAGATTGTGATAATGGGTGATATGAAAATCAATGTGAATGATGTGGATTTGTATGGTGTAAAGGAATATCTTGAGATGTTGGCGTCATTGGGATTGAGAAATGTGATCACGGAGCTTACCAGGGTAGACCCGAACACAGGATCGAAATCAACGATTGACCCCATCTTGACTAACGATATTCATAACCAAATCAATTCTGCATTAATTGAAAATTGTATCATCGACCGTTATCCAATCATATACTTCCCACCAATGCAAAAATCTGCTGTTAATGAAAACACAGTCAGCTTGTCCTATATATCTAACGTAAGGGTTAACGAATTGATAATAGAAACGAATTTTGATGAAGACATTAATTAAAGTTATGCTGTCTCACTTTATTCAAAATTACTATATAAAAATACTGTGGACATGGTCACTTGTTTTGTGGAGTAATTTAATAGGAGGCAGATGCCCCTTTTTCTGTGTGTTTTCATTTGGCAAAATAATTTCGTCCATATCATCATCGTCTTTGTCGAGCAAACATTGAAGGGAACTGAAACGATTATATCTTGGGTCTTTCCTTCCCGCCCTAGTAGCACTCATATTTCGGGGTTTCTTATCGGTGGGATTGAAAACAGCCTCAGAATTCGGGGATCTACCGCGTTTAGTAATTTTGACTGATTTACTGGCAAAATACACTGCGAAAAGTAGCCGATATGAGATGTCATACACAGACAAAAGCTCGTCGACGACTAAAATATGTCATTTAGACTTATTAGATAAGCTTACATCTGAATTCAGCCAAGTCTCTATGACTAAACTAATATCTACATTAAATTTGCTTAAAAAAGCAAAAAATTCTAACAATTCAGCTCGAATGCTTCTAGTATTCCAACAAATTATGTTCAGGCTACAATTCATTATTTACCTTGATACAGATATTTAACAGCTAATTGTGCAATGGTATCACACTGCTCTGCTTTTGTGTTACATCTACCAAGCAGCGTTATCATCTCAGCTGTGAGCGCATTGATCTCTTCCATGGTAAAAGGTACATTGACTCCAGTAGCTCCACCACTGCTGATGTTGTTGTTGGTGATGTTTGTCCAAGCATTTGGAAGTTTATTACAGCTGACTGCTGAGTTTGAAACACCAATACTCTTACGTTGATTATTGAAAGCAGGAAATTCATCGATGTTCGTTGTAAATGCTGAATCCCTCTCTTTGGTGGGTGAGGATTATTTCTCGCTGAAAGGAAAGGAAAGGAAAATTGCCCATATCTGGAGCCGTTGAATTGTCAGGTGGGGTAACCTTTTGTTGGGTTTGAAGATTTTCACTATCGGCTGATGATGTGTGACTAATTCAATCTGGCGACCATATAAATACTGGTGGAGTTTGGTTATCCCGAAGATAATGGATAGAGCCTCTTTCTCTATCTTTTTTTAGCATACTACTTTTATGACGCGAAAGCAATAGGGTTTTCGGTTCCATCTGGGAAAATGTGCGAAATGACGTCACCAATTCATTCCATTGGATGATGCGTCTACAGCAAGACTAATTCGCAAATCATCCCTGAAATGCGTTAACCTTGAAATTTGTGTGAATTTCTCTTTAAACTGATTGAATGCGTTAGTTGTTCTTTCTCCCATTTGAAAGTTTCGCCTTTTGCCCGTAGTTTGTCCAGCGGTGCACCTATTTGTGCAAAGTTGTCGATGAACTTGTTGTAGTATTTGAGTTTCCCATTAAATGCTTCTAGCTGTTTGAGGTCTTTCGGTTCCTGTAAACTTGAGATGGCTTTAACCTTAGTTGCCGAAAGTCGAATTCCTGCGCCATCGATTATATGACCAAGATATTCAGTTTCAGGTTCCGCAAACTTACATTTTTCCAAAGGGCAAAATAGACCATGACTCTCCAGCCTTTCTAAGAAAATTTTTAAACTGGTTAGATGTTCTGTACTTATTCTACTGGAAACAATCACATCGACTATGTATAACGTACAAAATTCTAAATCTGAAGTTAGTTGGTCCATGTACCAATGAAAAATGCCAGTGGAGCTGGATGGTACAAAGGGTAAACGTTGAAATTCGAAATAACCAAATTCGGTACTTATAGCGCATTTTTTTTTATTCATTATCAAGGGAAATCTGTAGATCAGCTTCAAATCAATTTTCGTAAAATGCTGTCCACCTTGTACTTTGTGGAATGAATCTTCAATGCGGCGAACCGGTCACTTTCTAAATAGGGATTCGTAGTTATGTTGAAATCACCTCATATGCCCAGTGTTCCATTTGCCTTATTAACTACAACGATGGGCGTGGCGTATTGACTTATTTCCACTGGACGCAATATCCCTAAGGCTTGCATACGCTCAAGCTCTTGGCGAACAGCTTCTTTTTGCGCGAAAGGTACCGGACGATATTTAAAATATTTGGGTGGAGAATTTGGTTTCAGCGTGAGATATGCCTGAAGTGTTCTTGATGTCGGTTTGCATGGAGGCCGGATTTCGTCTGCTTTCTACTATTACCGCTCGTTCTGCTCTGTGGTTTTGATATGTTTTATAATTAAGTGGTAAGTGTTTCGAGTCGCTGACAATGCTCAAAGAGTATTCCTGTCTAGAAAAAGTTACTCAACTTCGCCGTTCGGAGTCGCCGAGCTTTTCACCAGCGAGTTCCCTGATGCGGTCCAGTCAATTAAACATAACCATTATGTAGACGACCTGATGGATAGTGTTCCAACAGAGGAGGCAGCCATTAACCTAGCCAAGAACATTCGACACGTCCACCAGCAAAGCGGTTGTCTCATCCGGAACTGGGTTTCGAATTCGCCCAAAGTGCTTCGCAGCGACTGGATATGACGGCAGAGAGCGGAGGAGAAGCTGAGAAAGTGTTGGCAATTTGGTGGTGCACATCATCAGACTGTCTGACCTTCAGGATCAGGACAAACGTGCGGCAAGCGGAGATTCTGACTGGAGTACAACGCCCGACGAAACGAGAAGTCCTGAAAGTAGTGATGAGAATCTTCGATCCATTGGGGCTGATAGCATCCTTCCCTATGTTCCTGAAGGTCCTGTTTCAAGAAATCTGGCGGTGCATAGTTAGATGGGACGACGAGATACCTGAGGCGGAGCATTAAAAGTAGCTCAAATGGGTGCAGCAGCTCCCGAAACTGGATGCGGTAAACATTCCAAGATGTTACGTTAGTTCCGAATGGGGGCAAGAGACGCAGCTACACACCTTCGTTGACGCAAGTGAAAATGGCTTCGCCGCGGTAGCATACGTTCGTAACTCCACCGCCACACTCATTGAAAGCAGTCTGATAGGCGAAGACGAGAGTAGCCCCCCTAAAAGCGCTATCTATACCTCGACTCGAACTACAAGCCGCTCTTCTATGTGCTCCCTTCGCCAAGTGCATCGAGACATCGCACGGGATAACCTTCAACAAACGTTACTTTTGGACGGACTCGAAGACAGTGCTTTGTTGGCTCCGAGTAGATCATCGTCGCTACCGGCAGTACCTGGCTTTTAGGGTCAGCGAAATCCCATAGCTGATCAAACTGGAAGAATGGAGATGGGTCTTCATCAGTTTGAGTAAGCTTACCGTGAATAGACGTGTTTTTCAAGCGCTCCGTGAATTAGTGATCTCTTTGCCTATATAAAAGTATATATCTTCCAACAGCTTAAAGCAAAAAAAAAACCCAAGACAGTGACTTTTTATTTAAATCAATTTTATATAAAAATCTGAGAGCATCTCTAGTTATTTTGTTGAACTTTCCTGTGTTCTTATAGTTTTTCACTCTAATTTTACTTGTCCATCCATCATGTATATGTCCGGCTATTGCGGTGAAAATCTCCCCGATTTTGCTGTGTGTTCGGCTTGCAAGCGAAAACTTCATTTCGATTGCACCACGGTAACAGAGAAATCGTGGAGAACCATGGGAACAAAGAGAGATGGTTGAAAGTGCCAATCTTGTAGGAACGGTGCAGATGTCCAGAATACTGCCAACTGTCCGGTGGTACCTGCTCCACTTACCTTACGGGAACAACCTTCCAAGAGAATGCGAGAACTCAGCAGCCCCGGTTCCGCAATCAACTCCATCTCAACTGACAACTCAGCTGTTATTGCAGAAATCCGTCTATTGAAGGGGGATATTAAGGAAATTGCGGCAAGCTGTGATTTCCTAGCTGCAAAATACGATGACCTAAACGCACACATGAGAAAAAACAACGTCCATTTGGACAACATAAAAAAAGAACTAAATGAAATGAAAGAAGATAACAAAGATAAGCCTCGGGATCAACACTGATGTCACTGACATTTACAGAACAAAAACAAAAAACCCCGAGTGGTCAACAATAGTGGCAACATTTGCATCGAACATTAAAAAAATTCAGTTTATGAAGCAAACGCGCTCCACTCGCTCGATCAAACTAAAAGCAGTACTGCAAAAAACCAACAACACTGCAAGCGCGAGCGCAACTTTGCCTGATGCTACAGTTTATGTGAACAATCAGCTGACAACGCATAACAAGCACTTGATATGGATGGCAAAGGAGAGAGCGAGACTGGAGAACTGGAAATTTGTGTGGTAGAGTGCGGGAAGAATACTGGCTAGACAGAATGAAGGTACGCAACCGATGTTGATAAGTACTGCTGACGATGTTAGCAAAATCAATCGCACTCAATAACTGTATTGTGTGTAAGGAAAACGAAATACAAAAATATAACACCAAAATGAATAACACAAATGATGTAATTGTCGAATTGAATTGTAGGGTAATGAATGGTCTTAGTGACATCAAAATAGATGAATTGAATGAAAACAAATGTTGCTATCTATGTTTCAATATAAGATCTTTGCGTTAGAACTGGAATGATTTCTGCCTAAACGTTAGTCACCTTATGAATATGGTGAATATAATAGTATTGGTTGAAACTAATATTGAAGAAAAAGAAATAATACACTACAGTATAGATGGTTTCCAAACGGAGTTTCTGAATCGAAATAAACGAGGAGGTGAAATACTGATGTTAATACGTAATGAACTGCAATATGAAAGCTTTACTTTATTGGGATATATCGACCACCAGGTTACAGCAAAAAAAACGTTTATTGAAGAATTCGGAAACAACGTTGGACAACTGGGAAAAAAGGACGAGATTGTGATAATGGGTGATATGAAAATCAATGTGAATGATGTGGATTTGTATGGTGTAAAGGAATATCTTGAGATGTTGGCGTCATTGGGATTGAGAAATGTGATCACGGAGCTTACCAGGGTAGACCCGAACACAGGATCGAAATCAACGATTGACCCCATCTTGACTAACGATATTCATAACCAAATCAATTCTGCATTAATTGAAAATTGTATCATCGACCGTTATCCAATCATATACTTCCCACCAATGCAAAAATCTGCTGTTAATGAAAACACAGTCAGCTTGTCCTATATATCTAACGTAAGGGTTAACGAATTGATAATAGAAACGAATTGGGATGAAGACATTAATTAAAGTTATGCTGTCTCACTTTATTCAAAATTACTAGAAAAAATGAATTATATTTATGATAATGCGATTTCTATCAAGCATTTAAAAAACAAAAGAAAGCATAATCCTTGGAAGACTCCTGAGTTGATCGCCAAACGTAAAGAAAGGGACGAATCTTACAGGTGGTGGAAGAACAACAGACTAAATAAAAGCTATGAACTGGAATATAAAGCATTCAGAAACAAACTGAACAAGGAAATAACAGCAAAAAGAATCCATTTTTTATAAAACCAAGTTCAACCAAATCAATCTCAGTATCGTTTGCTCGATCCACAAGAGAGGAGATCCCTTTGACTGCGCAAACTATAAAGGGATAAGTCTCCTGAACATCGCATATAAGATGTTCTCTGCCGTTCTGTGTACACGCCTGAAGCCGTTTATAAATAACCTGATAGGTCCATATCAGTGTGGCTTCAGGCCAGGGAAGTCCACCATCGACCAGATTTTCACACTACGGCAGATCCTGGAAAAAACCCAAGAAATGCAAATCGACATCCACCACCTTTTTGCCGATTTCAAGGCCGCATATGACAGCGTGCATAGGGACGAGCTATACAACGCCATGTATAGTTTTGCCATTCCTGATAAACTCGTTAGGTTGTGCAGAATGGCGATGGAGAACTCTCGCTGCTCTATCAAGGTCGGTAACGAACTCACCGAGACCTTCAATGCCAAAAAAGGTTTTAGACAAGGCGACGCGCTGTCATGTGATTTCTTTAACATCATCCTGGAAATGATCGTGCAAGACTCACATGCCAACACTAGAGGCACGATCTTCCAGAAGTCCGTACAACTGCTAGCATACGCGGATTGACGTGATTGGCAGAAAACAGCGAGCCGTCAATGAGGCGTTTGCTGGAATTGAGGCGGAGGTGGCTAAAATGGGTCTAGCGGTGAATGAGGGCAAAACGAAGTTTATGCTGTCGTCAAGAAAGGACACACAACATCGACATCTTGGACAGAGCGTCGCTATGGGTAACTATAACTTCGAGGTGGTCAAGGACTTCGTCTGACTCGGCTCCGCAGTAAATAGTACAAATAACATCAGTACCGAGATCAAACACAGAGGAACTCTTGCCAACCGCTGTTTCTATGGGCTCAAGAGGTAATTGAGTAGTAGAGCCATCTCTCGAAGGACCAAGCTGACTTTATACAAGACCTTGATCATCCCAGTCCTGCTGTACGACGCGGAGGCATGGACAATCTCAAAAGCGGATGAGGAAGTCCTTGGTCTCTTCGAGAGAAAACCTCTGCGTGCGATCTTTCGTCCTGTTTGCGTTGACGGTTTCTAGAGGAGAGGATTCAACCACGGACTGTACGGCCTGTACAGCGACATGAGTCTAGTCAGGCGTCTGCGGATCCAACGCCTAAGATGGCTAGGCCATGTAGAGAGTATGGACAACATAGCTCCGGCCCGAAGAGTTTCGACTCCGAACCCGTGGGACAACGCAACAGAGGACGCCCGCGTTTAAGGTGGCGCACCCAGGTGGAGAAGGACCTCAACCAACTTGGCGTGCGACACTGGAGACAGCTAGAAAGAGACCGTGCTAGCTGGAGAGGCTTGTTGGTTGAAGCCCAGGTCCACCCCAGACTGTAGCGCAAAATAAAGAAGAAGAAGAAGTTCAACCAATTCAGATCTGATCCCCGCAAAACCTGGTGCTTAATAAAAGAGATACTGGCAAGGAAAAAAACTTGAAAAGAAACTTGAAAAGGTGTGATTGCAGCCACCATAGCTGCAACATGAATGGATACGTATATATATAGATACAAAGTATTCTTTCTTTGTGAAATGTGTAAAAAGTGAAAGTACTTCCCCTGAACCACATACTACAGTAGGAGTCTGGGGAAAAGGGGTAGATTTGTAAAGTATTTTCCTCGTAGTTGATCATACATGAGTACTTCTTTAAAAGGTCGTTACCAATGATTCCGTAGAAGTTAAAACCAAAACCACCATCAAGAACAGGGATGTGGTATCTCAAGGAAGTCTTCATCCGATTGGAAGCACAAGGTTTCAGTGGTGAGGGTGCTAGTGATTTTTCGCACTTTTCTATATTGGGGAATGTGTTGATTTTTTAATTATGCTAATTTCTGCACCAGTATCTACGACAAGATTTTTATATTTGCCGTTTTCAAAGGGAATCCTGATCATACTTAGGTCCCATTTTGGGATAAGAGAAATTAATATTAAGATGAAGAGGTTATCTCTGGGCTTCGGGGTATGCAATTGACTTTTTCAAATCGGTTTCTCCATGCGCCTGTACCATGAGTCTTAGACTGACGAATGAGAAATTCCATCCTCAAACACCTGTACGGCTAATTTCTCGTTCTCCGTGAATAAGAACGTACCGACGGTATTGTCTTGAGTGCTTGCAAAAGTGGTGGTGTGGAGTGCGATCAATAGTTTGTTGACTTTGTCCCCGAATTCTTTGACGCTTTCCCTAGAGTTTTGAGAACAGCCTAGGAGATCGTTTTGGGTTGTTGTGCGAGACTTTCATTGAAGCTGTTCTCTAACTCCCGTACAAGACCAGTCAGCGTGAATATATTGAATGAGTTCAAATGCGGGTCCCTGCAATCGTGTTTTAACGATGTTGAGGACCATTTCGTGGTCGTTGACCTGGATTGAGCCGAAGAGGATATTTCCGCAAGAGATGAACTTGAAAATTCCGCGGAGTCGACGTTAAATATGGGGACGATATTAAAGATATCGTTTATTCCCACTTAAAATTCCATTATTTCGGCTGTATGGAAGGGTAGGGACTCGAATAGTTCTACTATTAATTTTTTTTTCGCGGGTGAAAATGAATTCCTTGCGAAACGTCTTATATAAATATACAAGCACATATACAAACAAAAAATAACTTGAATTTGATTAGTGTACCTTGGCTGTTGGTGTCTGCTGCTGATGTTGATTTCTGCTGGTTTCTGTTTTCTGGTTGTTGTTGAACTTCGCTGCTGCTGGTCTCTAGTTTCTGGTTGTTGTTGAACTTCGCTGCTGCTGGGCTCTGTTTTCTGGTTGTTGTTGAATTTCGCTGCTGTTGGTCTCTGGTTTCTGGTTGCCAGGCAGGCCTCGCGCCCTATAGTTGAGGAGACCTAGTCTTTCTTACTTTTCACTGCCCAAACTTTGCCTCAGGAGTCCGCTAAGGATTTTTCCAGGTCTTACGGTTGTGGGTCTTTTTTAAATTTACATTTCTTCACTACTGGTCTATTGCCCCAGTACGCTTTGTTTTCTTTACTTTTATAATTCTTCACTACTGGTGTATAGCCCCAGTACGGTTTTTTCACCTTTTACACTTTTCACCCCAGTACGCATCGAGTACAATTTTGACTCGTTCTGGTAGTCAAGATGTCAAGAAGTATGCCAAAATGTGCAGTTCAGATTGGAATAAGTTTTGCGAGTAAGTCGTTAGCCTGGTTTCCACAACTCGATAAAAAATGCGCCTTCTTGAGGTTGTCGTCACTCAAGGAATTCGCCGCAAAATGTTGCTGGAGCTGAAAAAGATTGCTGTCCCAAGATTCCTTTTCCGAGTTGAATTCGTGAAACTGACAAACAGATGATTTTGAATTTTACTCAAGCTACTTAATAAGCTAATCGATCGGTAGCTCTGAATAGAGTCTGGGGACTTTCCATTTTACAAAATGGTTACCCAGATACTGTGATACAAGATGATTACTTGCAAAACATGAAGTGGGAGAGTCTCTATGTTCTATTTATAATATATTTGCCGGACACTAGACGGAAGGCAAACTTCTATGTTTGTTTTCTTATTATTTTGCAGATGTTCCAAAAAGGGTTGCAGTAACTGTCGAGAGACTTTAATGCCTTGTTTAATATGGAATTTCTGTGTTCCAAGATGCTTTTGGAGATAGTTTTATTTAGAAACTTTAATTGAATTTGGAGTTCCAGCTGACAGTCTCTTTGCCAATCACATTTTTTCTACCAATTTTCCACTTGTTCTTTTCTTTAAACCTTCTCCAATCTTCCATTGTCCTAATGAACAAACCCGATCTTGATTTATACCTGTTTGTTCGTGTGAACGGCCCTTTCCATTAGACTTTCGCCCTTACGAGATTGCAATTTCTTCTTGGAAAGTGACGGGCTTTTCACCAATTAGGCCAATGACATGACCCTTGCTACCTCCCTTGGCAAAATTTTATGGGAGATCTTAGCGGAGACGCTATGGCTAGCCTAAAGTTCCACCCTGTAGGGAATATCCGTACTTAAACCTCGACATCTCCTAAGCTAAGCAATTAATCAATATTTTGTTTCCTCTTATTTTGTTCTTATTTCATCCAGATCTACAAAATGGCGTTGTCAAATCTTGGTGCCCCGAAAACCGTAGAATCCCATGTATTTCTCCTTGTCTAAGTGTAACGTGTATATATAGATAGATAGATAGTTTATTCTTTCTTTGTATTACAAATACATTTGATTTAAAATCGTACATTGTACTCTACAGGAATTTGACATAAGTTTATCTTTCTACTGAAGTATTATCTAGATAGTCAAAAACAAGAAACATTCTAACTCAAACCAATTTGGATGAAATCACAGAGGAAATATCCTCTGATATGAGAAACAAATGTTATATATAACAGAAAAAGGTATGATAATAAGCAGGTAAATAAATGATCAAGTAAGGAAATGAATAAGTAAATAAATAAATAATTCTGGTGGGGCCGCCAGTTTGCCATTCTTGTTTCAATTAAAAACATACGTCGCCCCAAGGTTTTTTGATGACTCCTGCCATCCACTTCTTCCCATGCCCATACTCACGAGCAAACGCAGTTCCACCGACGAAAAACTTCTGTGCATCTTGTTTCACTTTTGGGCTTGCTTGTTTTGGTAGAATAGCGGGTTGGAGGGTTCGATGCTGACATACGTGAGATACGCCATATTCATCCAGAGTTGTGAGAAAAGTAGCTAAGAATGTAACGCGCATCTTCACTTCTCCGATTTTCCTCCATATCCTTGAGAAAGGCTGAGTTGAATGTTTTCACCATCTTCTCGACAATCCACGTGAATGCGCTCCCAGCCGTGTTCCGGGGCTGGCCAACTAATATATTCTCTCGGTGAACGGCTAGCATTCGACTGCCATGTTTTACCTCTGGCAACCGTCAAGTTGGTCATCAATATTCGGCCACCAGCAGTAGCAACGTGCCATGCGCGGTATTTCCCAGTGTCCTTGATAAAGAAGGGCTACAACTACTGGCTACCTGGTACAACCACTCTTGGATTTAGGCTAAGAAAGAGAAGAACGTTAGCAGACAAACTTAAATAGAACCTGCTACGAAAGCGCGGAAGCAATTTATCTTGCCAAGCGATCTGGCCAGCTCTTCTGCACACAATTGATTACTGCACAGATATCTGAGTCCTTTTTTTAGCCTTTCGCAACCAAACTAGCGTTAATAGGAAATTCAACCATTGTTGAATCTTCGGTTTGATGACATAACTCCACTGATTGACCGAACTCTTCGTCTTGTCGCATAGGCAACCTTGATAAGCAATCTGCTGCGGCTTTTCGGTTCCATCTGGGAAAATGTGCGAGAAAACGCCACCAATTCCATGACATGAATCGTCTACAGCTAGACTAATTCGCAAACGATCTCTGAAATGCGTTAACCTCGAAACTTGAGCGATTTTCTCTTCAAACTGATTGAATGCGTTCTTTCCCCCATTTGAAATTTTCGCCTTCAGCGGTGCAGCTATTTGTGCAAAGTTATCGATGAACTTGTAGTATTTCAGTTTCCCGATAAATGCTTCTAGCTATTTGAGGTCTTTCGGTTCCTGTAAACTTGAGATGGCTTTCATCCTAATTTCCGAAGGGCGAATTCCTGCGCCATCGACCAGGGTATTTAATTTCAGGTTCCGTAAACTTACATTTTTCTTACTTACAGCCTTTCTAAGAACATTTTTAAATTGCTTAGATGTTCTGCACTTGTTCCGCCATCGTCTATGTATAACGTACAAAATTCAAGATCTGCAGTTAGTTTGTCCATGTACCACTTTTCTGTAGTGGCCATACTAGTGGAGCTGGATGGTCCAAAGGGTAACCGGTGAAATTCGAACAAACCAGATTCGGTAGTTATAACGCAAATTTGATTTGCTTCATTATCAAGGGGAATCCGTAGATAGGGTTAGGTTAGGTAGAAGGTTAGGTGTGGAACAAAACTTCAATGCGGGGAACTGGGTGGCAGTCAATTTCTGAATGGGTACTCGTAGTTACCTTGAAATCAGCACATATGCCCAGTATTCCATTTGCCTTGTTAATTGCAACGATGGGCGTGGCCCATTGACTTGTTTCCACTGGACGCTATTTCCCTAATGCTTGCATATGCTCAAGCTCTTAGCGAACACCTTCTTCTTGCGCGAAAGGTACCGGACGATATTTGAAATATTTGGGTGGAGAATTTGGTTTCAGCGTGAGATATGCTTCATATGATGTACTACATCCTAACCCGGGTCGAAAAACGGATTCGTTATTTTTGCAGAGACTCTGCCTCCGAAAGTAATCGGTCTCTAGAGTCTGTTCTTATTTGCAAAATTGAATGACAGTCAACCGTTTGAATATGTAGTCCAAAAGCCTGAAACCAATACAAACACATAATGTTGGAGCCTTGTTGAATGTCACAAACTAACAACGGTAGTGTTCGTGTTCGTGTGTACGATGCCGGCTTAGTTTCTCATGCCCATCAAGACTAATTAATGAACAGGTAGCACCGGCGTCTAACTGAACGACGTTGATTGACACAATGGTGAACATTTCTTTTGGTGAAAATTTTGCTTTTGTTCGGAAGATACCACGTCCGAAAATATCTTTTCAGAGTTGCACCCACTATAATTTGTCACAGTATGTATCGAATTAACGGAATGTGCAGATTCCGTCTGCTTTCTACTATTTCCGCTCGTTCTGCTCTGTGGTTTGTGGTATTATGTTGTTTCCTTCCGCGACAACTCGAAGGAGTACGCGGTTGCAACTGTGGGCTGACAGCGTGCCTAACCGATAAGCAAACGCTTCGAATATGACCGCGTCGGCGGCAAAGATCGCAAATTGACTGAAGATGTTTGCATGCACTTCTATGGTGTTGTGTAAAATAACCAGGACAAGATTTCCTTACACTAAAATTATCATTCCACTTACTTGGTTGTGGGGAATTTGATCTGTTGATGTTATACTTCCAAAGACGTTGCTACAGTTTCAGTATTGCTTTCCTTTTATATGCTGGATGCTTGGTGTGTCGACTCGTAGTTAGTGGCCAGTTCTTCTAGTTCATCCAACGTAGGGTTCTTCTTCTGCGTTGCAGCCAGGTGAACGGCATCGTGAGGTGTGTAAGAGACTAACATATCCCTGATCATAATGTCCGCATATGATCAGCGGTGCAGCTATTTGTGCAAAGTTATCGATGAACTTGTAGTATTTCAGTTTCCCGATAAATGCTTCTAGCTATTTGAGGTCTTTCGGTTCCTGTAAACTTGAGATGGCTTTCATCCTAATTTCCGAAGGGCGAATTCCTGCGCCATCGACCAGGGTATTTAATTTCAGGTTCCGTAAACTTACATTTTTCTTACTTACAGCCTTTCTAAGAACATTTTTAAATTGCTTAGATGTTCTGCACTTGTTCCGCCATCGTCTATGTATAACGTACAAAATTCAAGATCTGCAGTTAGTTTGTCCATGTACCACTTTTCTGTAGTGGCCATACTAGTGGAGCTGGTGGGTCCAAAGGGTAACCGGTGAAATTCGAACAAACCAGATTCGGTAGTTATAACGCAAATTTGATTTGCTTCATTATCAAGGGGAATCCGTAGATAGGGTTAGGTTAGGTAGAAGGTTAGGTGTGGAACAAAACTTCAATGCGGGGAACTGGGTGGCAGTCAATTTCTGAATGGGTACTCGTAGTTACCTTGAAATCAGCACATATGCCCAGTATTCCATTTGCCTTGTTAATTGCAACGATGGGCGTGGCCCATTGACTTGTTTCCACTGGACGCTATTTCCCTAATGCTTGCATATGCTCAAGCTCTTAGCGAACACCTTCTTCTTGCGCGAAAGGTACCGGACGATATTTGAAATATTTGGGTGGAGAATTTGGTTTCAGCGTGAGATATGCTTCATATGATGTACTACATCCTAACCCGGGTCGAAAAACGGATTCGTTATTTTTGCAGAGACTCTGCCTCCGAAATTAATCGGTCTCTATAGTCTGTTCTTATTTGCAAAATTGAATGACAGTCAACCGTTTGAATATGTAGTCCAAAAGCCTGAAACCAATACAAACACATAATGTTGGAGCCTTGTTGAATGTCACAAACTAACAACGGTAGTGTTCGTGTTCGTGTGTACGATGCCGGCTTAGTTTCTCATACCCATCAAGACTAATTAATGAACAGGTAGCACCGGCGTCTAACTGAACGACGTTGATTGACACAATGGTGAACATTTCTTTTGGTGAAAATTTTGCTTTTGTTCGGAAGATACCACGTCCGAAAATATCTTTTCAGAGTTGCACCCACTATAATTTGCCACAGTATGTATCGAATTAACGGAATGTGCAGATTCCGTCTGCTTTCTACTATTTCCGCTCGTTCTGCTCTGTGGTTTGTGGTATTATGTTGTTTCCTTCCGCGACAACTCGAAGGAGTACGCGGTTGCAACTGTGGACTGACAGCGTGCCTAACCGATAAGCAAACGCTTCGAATATGACCGCGTCGGCGGCAAAGATCGCAAATTGACTGAAGATGTTTGCATGCACTTCTATGGTGTTGTGTAAAATAACCAGGACAAGATTTCCTTACACTAAAATTATCATTCCACTTACTTGGTTGTGGGGAATTTGATCTGTTGATGTTATACTTCCAAAGACGTTGCTACAGTTTCAGTTTTGCTTTCCTTTTATATGCTGGATGCTTGGTGTGTCGACTCGTAGTTAGTGGCCAGTTCTTCTAGTTCATCCAACGTAGGGTTCTTCTTCTGCGTTGCAGCCAGGTGAACGGCATCGTGAGGTGTGTAAGAGACTAACATATCCCTGATCATAATGTCCGCATATGATCTGTTGCAATCGCAGTCTCTAGCACGAACTCTTAAATCCGCGATCTGTTGGAATTTGCACCTCTATGCCAAAATGTGCAGTTCAGATTGGAATAAGTTTTTCGAGTAAGTCGTTAGCCTGGTTTCCACAACTCGATAAAAAATGCGCCTTCTTGAGGTTGTCGTCACTCAAGGAATTCGCCGCAAAATGTTGCTGGAGCTGAAAAAGATTGCTGTCCCAAGATTCCTTTTCCGAGTTGAATTCGTGAAACTGACAAACAGATGATTTTGAATTTTACTCAAGCTACTTAATAAGCTAATCGATCGGTAGCTCTGAATAGAGTCTGGGGACTTTCCATTTTACAAAATGGTTACCCAGATACTGTGATACAAGATGATTACTTGCAAAACATGAAGTGGGAGAGTCTCTATGTTCTATTTATAATATATTTGCCGGACACTAGACGGAAGGCAAACTTCTATGTTTGTTTTCTTATTATTTTGCAGATGTTCCAAAAAGGGTTGCAGTAATTGTCGAGAGACTTTAATGCCTTGTTTAATATGGAATTTCTGTGTTCCAAGATGCTTTTGGAGATAGTTTTAATTAGAAACTTTAATTGAATTTGGAGTTCCGGCTGACAGTCTCTTTGCCAATCACATTTTTTCTACCAATTTTCCACTTGTTCTTTTCTTTAAACCTTCTCCAATCTTCCATTGTCCTAATGAACAAACCCGATCTTGATTTATACCTGTTTGTTCGTGTGAACGGCCCTTTCCATTAGACTTTCGCCCTTACGAGATTGCAATTTCTTCTTGGAAATTGACGGGCATTTCACCAATTAGGCCAATGACATGACCCTTGCTACCTCCCTTGGCAAAATTTTGTGGGAGATAGCCTCTTAGCGGAGACGCTATGGCTAGCCTAAAGTTCCACCCTGTAGGGAATATCCTTACTTAAACCTCGACATCTCCTAAGCTAAACAATTAATCAATATTTTGTTTCCTCTTATTTTGTTCTTATTTCATCCAGATCTACAAAATGGCGTTGTCAAATCTTGGTGCCCCGAAAACCGTAGAATCCCATGTATTTCTCCTAGTCTAAGTGTAACGTGTATATATAGATAGATAGATAGTTTATTCTTTCTTTGTATTACAAATACATTTGATTTAAAATCGCACATTGTACTCTACAGGAATTTGACATAAGTTTATCTTTCTACTGAAGTATTATCTAGATAGTCAAAAACAAGAAACATTCTAACTCAAACCAATTTGGATGAAATCACAGAGGAAAAATCCTCTGATATGAGAAACAAATGTTATATATAACAGAAAAAGGTATGATAATAAATAAGCAGGTAAATAAATGATCAAGTAAGGAAATGAATAAGTAAATAAATAAATAATTCTGGTGGGGCCGCCAGTTTGCCATTCTTGTTTCAATTAAAAACATACGTCGCCCCAAGGTTTTGTGATGACTCCTGCCATCCACTTCTTCCCATGCCCATACTCACGAGCAAACGCAGTTCCACCGACGACAAACTTCTGTGCATCTTGTTTCACTTTTGGGCTTGCTTGTTTTGGTAGAATAGCGGGTTGGAGGGTTCGATGCTGACGTACGTGAGATACGCCATATTCATCCAGAGTTGTGAGAAAAGTAGCTAAGAATGTAACGCGCATCTTCACTTCTCCGATTTTCCTCCATATCCTTGAGAAAGGCTGAGTTGAATGTTTTCACCATCTTCTCGACAATCCACGTGAATGCGCTCCCAGCCGTGTTCCGGGGCTGGCCAACTAATAAATTCTCTCGGTGAACGGCTAGCATTCGACTGCCATGGTTTACCTCTGGCAACCGTCAAGTTGGTCATCAATATTCGGCCACCAGCAGTAGCAACGTGCCATGCGCGGTATTTCCCAGTGTCCTTGATAAAGAAGGGCTACAACTACTGGCTACCTGGTACAACCACTCTTGGATTTTGGCTAAGAAAGAGAAGAACGTAACAGACAAACTTAAATAGAACCTGCTACGAAAGCGCGGAAGCAATTTATCTTGCCAAGCGATCTGGCCAGCCCTTCTGCACACAATTGATTACTGCACAGATATCTGAGTCCTTTTTTTAGCCTTTCGCAACCAAACTAGCGTTAATAGGAAATTCAATGAAACTTCTGTGCATCTTGTTTCACTTTTGCGCTTGCTTGTTTTGGTAGAATAGCGGGTTGGAGGGTTCGATGCTGACGAACGTGAGATACGCCATATTCATCCAGAGTTGTGAGAAAAGTAGCTGAGAATGTAACGCGCATCTTCACTTCTCCGATTTTCCTCCATATCCTTGAGAAAGGCTGAGTTGAATGTTTTCACCATCTTCTCGACAATCCACGTGAATGCGCTCCCAGCCGTGTTCCGGGGCTGGCAAACTAATATACTCTCTCGGTGAACGGCTAGCATTCGACTGCCATGTTTTACCTCTGGCAACCGTCAAGTTGGTCATCAATATTCGGCCACCAGCAGTAGCAACGTGCCATGCGCGGTATTTCCCAGTGTCCTTGATAAAGAAGGGCTACAACTACTGGCTACCTGGTACAACCACTCTTGGATTTTGGCTAAGAAAGAGAAGAACGTTAGCAGACAAACTTAAATAGAACCTGCTACGAAAGCGCGGAAGCAATTTATCTTGCCAAGCGATCTGGCCAGCCCTTCTGCACACAATTGATTACTGCACAGATATCTGAGTCCTTTTTTTAGCCTTTCGCAACCAAACTAGCGTTAATAGGAAATTCAACCATTGTTGAATCTTCGGTTTGATGACATAACTCCACTGATTGACCGAACTCTTCGTCTTGTCGCATAGGCAACCTTGATAAGCAATCTGCTGCGGCTTTTCGGTTCCATCTGGGAAAATGTGCGAGAAAACGCCACCAATTCCATGACATGAATCGTCTACAGCTAGACTAATTCGCAAACGATCTCTGAAATGCGTTAACCTCGAAACTTGAGCGATTTTCTCTTCAAACTGATTGAATGCGTTCTTTCCCCCATTTGAAATTTTCGCCTTCAGCGGTGCAGCTATTTGTGCAAAGTTATCGATGAACTTGTAGTATTTCAGTTTCCCGATAAATGCTTCTAGCTATTTGAGGTCTTTCGGTTCCTGTAAACTTGAGATGGCTTTCATCCTAATTTCCGAAGGGCGAATTCCTGCGCCATCGACCAGGGTATTTAATTTCAGGTTCCGTAAACTTACATTTTTCTTACTTACAGCCTTCCTAAGTACATTTTTAAATTGCTTAGATGTTCTGCACTTGTTCCGCCAGAAACAAACACATCGTCTATGTATAACGTACAAAATTCAAGATCTGCAGTTAGTTTGTCCATGTACCACTTTTCTGTAGTGGCCATACTAGTGGAGCTGGATGGTCCGGTAACCGGTGAAATTCGAACAAACCAGATTCGGTAGTTATAACGCAAATTTGATTTGCTTCATTATCAAGGGGAATCCGTAGATAGGGTTAGGTTAGGTAGAAGGTTAGGTGTGGAACAAAACTTCAATGCGGGGAACTGGGTGGCAGTCAATTTCTGAATGGGTACTCGTAGTTACCTTGAAATCAGCACATATGCCCAGTATTCCATTTGCCTTGTTAATTGCAACGATGGGCGTGGCCCATTGACTTGTTTCCACTGGACGCAATATCCCTAATGCTTGCATATGCTCAAGCTCTTAGCGAACACCTTCTTTTTGCGCGAAAGCTACCGGACGATATTTGAAATATTTGGGTGGAGAATTTGGTTTCAGCGTGAGATATGCTTCATATGATGTACTACATCCTAACCCGGGTCGAAAAACGGATTCGTTATTTTTGCAGAGACTCTGCCTCCGAAAGTAATCGGTCTCTAGAGTCTGTTCTTATTTGCAAAATTGAATGACAGTCAACCGTTTGAATATGTAGTCCAAAAGCCTGAAACCAATACAAACACATAATGTTGGAGCCTTGTTGAATGTCACAAACTAACAACGGTAGTGTTCGTGTTCGTGTGTACGATGCCGGCTTAGTTTCTCATACCCATCAAGACTAATTAATGAACAGGTAGCACCGGCGTCTAACTGAACGACGTTGATTGACACAATGGTGAACATTTCTTTTGGTGAAAATTTTGCTTTTGTTCGGAAGATACCACGTCCGAAAATATCTTTTCAGAGTTGCACCCACTATAATTTGTCACAGTATGTATCGAATTAACGGAATGTGCAGATTCCGTCTGCTTTCTACTATTTCCGCTCGTTCTGCTCTGTGGTTTGTGGTATTATGTTGTTTCCTTCCGCGACAACTCGAAGGAGTACGCGGTTGCAACTGTGGGCTGACAGCGTGCCTAACCGATAAGCAAACGCTTCGAATATGACCGCGTCGGCGGCAAAGATCGCAAATTGACTGAAGATGTTTGCATGCACTTCTATGGTGTTGTGTAAAATAACCAGGACAAGATTTCCTTACACTAAAATTATCATTCCACTTACTTGGTTGTGGGGAATTTGATCTGTTGATGTTATACTTCCAAAGACGTTGCTACAGTTTCAGTATTGCTTTCCTTTTATATGCTGGATGCTTGGTGTGTCGACTCGTAGTTAGTGGCCAGTTCTTCTAGTTCATCCAACGTAGGGTTCTTCTTCTGCGTTGCAGCCAGGTGAACGGCATCGTGAGGTGTGTAAGAGACTAACATATCCCTGATCATAATGTCCGCATATGATCTGTTGCAATCGCAGTCTCTAGCACGAACTCTTAAATCCGCGATCTGTTGGAATTTGCACCTCTATGCCAAAATGTGCAGTTCAGATTGGAATAAGTTTTTCGAGTAAGTCGTTAGCCTGGTTTCCACAACTCGATAAAAAATGCGCCTTCTTGAGGTTGTCGTCACTCAAGGAATTCGCCGCAAAATGTTGCTGGAGCTGAAAAAGATTGCTGTCCCAAGATTCCTTTTCCGAGTTGAATTCGTGAAACTGACAAACAGATGATTTTGAATTTTACTCAAGCTACTTAATAAGCTAATCGATCGGGAGCTCTGAATAGAGTCTGGGGACTTTCCATTTTACAAAATGGTTACCCAGATACTGTGATACAAGATGATTACTTGCAAAACATGAAGTGGGAGAGTCTCTATGTTCTATTTATAATATATTTGCCGGACACTAGACGGAAGGCAAACTTCTATGTTTGTTTTCTTATTATTTTGCAGATGTTCCAAAAAGGGTTGCAGTAATTGTCGAGAGACTTTAATGCCTTGTTTAATATGGAATTTCTGTGTTCCAAGATGCTTTTGGAGATAGTTTTATTTAGAAACTTTAATTGAATTTGGAATTCCGGCTGACAGTCTCTTTGCCAATCACATTTTTTCTACCAATTTTCCACTTGTTCTTTTCTTTAAATCTTCTCCAATCTTCCATTGTCCTAATAAACAAACCCGATCTTGATTTATACCTGTTTGTTCGTGTGAACGGCCCTTTCCATTAGACTTTCGCCCTTACGAGATTGCAATTTCTTCTTGGAAAGTGACGGGCTTTTCACCAATTAGGCCAATGACATGACCCTTGCTACCTCCCTTGGCAAAATTTTATGGGAGATAGCCTCTTAGCGGAGACGCTATGGCTAGCCTAAAGTTCCACCCTGTAGGGAATATCCGTACTTAAACCTCGACATCTCCTAAGCTAAGCAATTAATCAATATTTTGTTTCCTCTTATTTTGTTCTTATTTCATCCAGATCTACAAAATGGCGTTGTCAAATCTTGGTGCCCCGAAAACCGTAGAATCCCATGTATTTCTCCTAGTCTAAGTGTAACGTGTATATATAGATAGATAGATAGTTTATTCTTTCTTTGTATTACAAATACATTTGATTTAAAATCGCACATTGTACTCTACAGGAATTTGACATAAGTTTATCTTTCTACTGAAGTATTATCTAGATAGTCAAAAACAAGAAACATTCTAACTCAAACCAATTTGGATGAAATCACAGAGGAAAAATCCTCTGATATGAGAAACAAATGTTATATATAACAGAAAAAGGTATGATAATAAATAAGCAGGTAAATAAATGATCAAGTAAGGAAATGAATAAGTAAATAAATAAATAATTCTGGTGGGGCCGCCAGTTTGCCATTCTTGTTTCAATTAAAAACATACGTCGCCCCAAGGTTTTGTGATGACTCCTGCCATCCACTTCTTCCCATGCCCATACTCACGAGCAAACGCAGTTCCACCGACGACAAACTTCTGTGCATCTTGTTTCACTTTTGGGCTTGCTTGTTTTGGTAGAATAGCGGGTTGGAGGGTTCGATGCTGACGTACGTGAGATACGCCATATTCATCCAGAGTTGTGAGAAAAGTAGCTAAGAATGTAACGCGCATCTTCACTTCTCCGATTTTCCTCCATATCCTTGAGAAAGGCTGAGTTGAATGTTTTCACCATCTTCTCGACAATCCACGTGAATGCGCTCCCAGCCGTGTTCCGGGGCTGGCCAACTAATAAATTCTCTCGGTGAACGGCTAGCATTCGACTGCCATGGTTTACCTCTGGCAACCGTCAAGTTGGTCATCAATATTCGGCCACCAGCAGTAGCAACGTGCCATGCGCGGTATTTCCCAGTGTCCTTGATAAAGAAGGGCTACAACTACTGGCTACCTGGTACAACCACTCTTGGATTTTGGCTAAGAAAGAGAAGAACGTAACAGACAAACTTAAATAGAACCTGCTACGAAAGCGCGGAAGCAATTTATCTTGCCAAGCGATCTGGCCAGCCCTTCTGCACACAATTGATTACTGCACAGATATCTGAGTCCTTTTTTTAGCCTTTCGCAACCAAACTAGCGTTAATAGGAAATTCAATGAAACTTCTGTGCATCTTGTTTCACTTTTGCGCTTGCTTGTTTTGGTAGAATAGCGGGTTGGAGGGTTCGATGCTGACGAACGTGAGATACGCCATATTCATCCAGAGTTGTGAGAAAAGTAGCTGAGAATGTAACGCGCATCTTCACTTCTCCGATTTTCCTCCATATCCTTGAGAAAGGCTGAGTTGAATGTTTTCACCATCTTCTCGACAATCCACGTGAATGCGCTCCCAGCCGTGTTCCGGGGCTGGCCAACTAATATATTCTCTCGGTGAACGGCTAGCATTCGACTGCCATGTTTTACCTCTGGCAACCGTCAAGTTGGTCATCAATATTCGGCCACCAGCAGTAGCAACGTGCCATGCGCGGTATTTCCCAGTGTCCTTGATAAAGAAGGGCTACAACTACTGGCTACCTGGTACAACCACTCTTGGATTTTGGCTAAGAAAGAGAAGAACGTTAGCAGACAAACTTAAATAGAACCTGCTACGAAAGCGCGGAAGCAATTTATCTTGCCAAGCGATCTGGCCAGCCCTTCTGCACACAATTGATTACTGCACAGATATCTGAGTCCTTTTTTTAGCCTTTCGCAACCAAACTAGCGTTAATAGGAAATTCAACCATTGTTGAATCTTCGGTTTGATGACATAACTCCACTGATTGACCGAACTCTTCGTCTTGTCGCATAGGCAACCTTGATAAGCAATCTGCTGCGGCTTTTCGGTTCCATCTGGGAAAATGTGCGAGAAAACGCCACCAATTCCATGACATGAATCGTCTACAGCTAGACTAATTCGCAAACGATCTCTGAAATGCGTTAACCTCGAAACTTGAGCGATTTTCTCTTCAAACTGATTGAATGCGTTCTTTCCCCCATTTGAAATTTTCGCCTTCAGCGGTGCAGCTATTTGTGCAAAGTTATCGATGAACTTGTAGTATTTCAGTTTCCCGATAAATGCTTCTAGCTATTTGAGGTCTTTCGGTTCCTGTAAACTTGAGATGGCTTTCATCCTAATTTCCGAAGGGCGAATTCCTGCGCCATCGACCAGGGTATTTAATTTCAGGTTCCGTAAACTTACATTTTTCTTACTTACAGCCTTCCTAAGTACATTTTTAAATTGCTTAGATGTTCTGCACTTGTTCCGCCAGAAACAAACACATCGTCTATGTATAACGTACAAAATTCAAGATCTGCAGTTAGTTTGTCCATGTACCACTTTTCTGTAGTGGCCATACTAGTGGAGCTGGATGGTCCGGTAACCGGTGAAATTCGAACAAACCAGATTCGGTAGTTATAACGCAAATTTGATTTGCTTCATTATCAAGGGGAATCCGTAGATAGGGTTAGGTTAGGTAGAAGGTTAGGTGTGGAACAAAACTTCAATGCGGGGAACTGGGTGGCAGTCAATTTCTGAATGGGTACTCGTAGTTACCTTGAAATCAGCACATATGCCCAGTATTCCATTTGCCTTGTTAATTGCAACGATGGGCGTGGCAAACGCTTCGAATATGACCGCGTCGGCGGCAAAGATCGCAAATTGACTGAAGATGTTTGCATGCACTTCTATGGTGTTGTGTAAAATAACCAGGACAAGATTTCCTTACACTAAAATTATCATTCCACTTACTTGGTTGTGGGGAATTTGATCTGTTGATGTTATACTTCCAAAGACGTTGCCACAGTTTCATTATTGCTTTCCTTTTATATGATGGATGCTTGGTGTGTCGACTCGTAGGCAGTGGCCAGTTCTTCCACTTCATCAAAAGTAGGGTTCTTCTTCTGCTTCTGCGGCATCGTGAGGTGTGTAAGAGACTAACATATCCCTAATCATAATGTCCGCATATGATCTGTTGCAATCAGCATTAGAGCACACGAAAGCGCAGTCTCTTGCCTCTTAAATTCCCAATTTGTTGTAGGAATTTGCATCTCTTTGCCAGAATGTGCAGCTTATATTGCAATAAAGTTTTCGAGTAAGTCGTTAACCTGTTTTCCACAAGTCGATAAGAAATGCGCCTTCTTGAGGTTGTCGTCACTAAGGAATTCGCCGCAAAATGTTGCTGGAGCTGAAAAAAATAGCTGTCCCAAGATTCCTTTTCCGAGTTGAATTCGTCAAACTGAGGAATGGTTCCTGGACGAACAGATAATTTTTTGCTTATTAGTTGCGTTATTGTGGCTTTATTCTCTGCCAGTATTTGCTCTATCGCTGGTTTTGTGATGAAATAAGGTTCTGCAACGCTTCTTCCATTTTAAACGCCTCGACGCCACTTATCTAATATTACCATACCAGTGGAGTTCCCCATTTGACGATTTTGTGTGCTGAAGTACTATGACTGGGTCGAAAACCAAATTGTTCATCTTCATATATTCCCTTATTACACTTAATCTTGTACAATTTTTCCTGTAAGACTTTTCGTAAATTTTACTCAAGCTACTTAGTGAGCTAATCTATCGGTAGCTCTGAGTAGAGTCTGGGGACTTTCCATTTTACAAAATGGTTACCCAGATACTGTGATACAAGATGATTACTTGCAAAACATGAAGCGAGAGAGTCTCTATGTTCTATTCATAATATATTTGTCGGACACTAGACGGAAGGCAAACTTCTATGTTTGTTTTTTTTTTTTTTATTATTTTGCAGATGTTCCAAAAAGGCTTGCAGTATTTGTCGAGAGCTTAATGCCTTGTTCAATATGGAATTTCTGTGTTCCAAGATGCTTTTGGAGATAGTTTTATTTAGACACTTTAATTGAATTTGGAGTTCCGGCTGACAGTCTCTTTGCCAATCACATTTTTTCTACCAATTTTCCAAATGTTGTTTTCATAAACCTTCTCCAATCTTCCAGTGTCCAAATAAACAAAACCGATCTTCATTTATACCTGTTTATTCGTGTGAACGGCCCTTTCCATTAGACTTTCGCCCTTACGAGATTGCAATCTCTTCTTGGAAATTGACGGGCAGTACACCCCTTAGGCCAATGACATGACCCTTGCTACCTCCCTTGGCAAAAATTTGTGGGAGATAGCCTCTTAGCGGAGACGCTAGCCATAGCCTAAATTTCCACCCTGTCAAATAAGAAAATAATTTTTAATTTCACTGCAATTTGCATGTCAATACATTTTAATACCTATACAATACATTTTTAAACCTCGCCATCTCCTAAGCTAAGCAATTAATCAATATATCTTGTTCTTATTTCATCCAGAACCACAAAATGGCGTTATCAAATCTTGGTGCCCCGGAAACCGTAGAATCCCATGTTCTTGTCTAAGTGTAACTGAATGGATACGTGTATATATAGATGGACAAATAGTTTATTCTTTCTTTGTATTACAAATACATTTGAATTAACATCGCACATTTTAATCTACAGGAATTTGATATAAATTTATCTTTCTACTGAAATATCATGTCGATAGTCAAAAACTAGAAACATTTTAATTTAAACCAATTTTGATGAAATTACAGAGAAAAAACCTCCGATATGAAAAAAAAATTTGTATAAATAATAAAAAAGGTGTGGTAATAAATAACTGGGTAAATAAATAATAAAGTAAGTAAATGAATATGGAAATAAATAAATAAATATGTATGCAAATATTAGATTAGGACGATGAATAAGCTAAATAAATAATAACAATACACTATGATAAACAAGCTATTAGGAATTAATTTATTAGTTCATTGCAAGTCTGTTATCAACAAGGTTACATTTATTGAAAAAATTCTTAGTCAGTCCTTGAATGCTGTTAGTTACTAATTCAACATTCGCTCTTAGGTGAAGATCAGAACATGAGTACTGCCAGGACAAATTAAGCATCATTTTTAACAATTTATTTTGCGATACCTGTAATTTTTGGATGTTGCTGAGTTCCCCCAGGCTTGGGAAGATTTCCGGTTTATAAAAGGACTAGCTGTATCGGCGACTTCGTACGCGTAGACATTCGAATTTCCTGACGCGATGCCTGGTAGGATAACGTTCATGTTTATGAGTCCAGCAGGCATTTTGTCAGCTCTTATGACAATTCTATGATCGTCCGACCGCATTCTGCCCAATGCCGTCTTAAACAGTCAGCAATCCGTTATGCTGATGAAAATAAAATTGGAAGTCAGCAGTTATTTCTCGAGGAGAGATACTATGGGGACACCTCCCTTCAAATAAAGTATTGACATTGAGAACATTTTTATGAAGTACAAACATAAACAGTTAGTGTGCAAATTTTCATTAGAATTAACCTTAAGCGGATTTAAATTAAAGGTAAACATATATACATGTGCATACAACCATTCTTTTTTAAATAAATAAATTATTATTATAATATAATAATAATATTGGTGGCGCTACAGTCCGAGGCGGACCTGGGCCTAGCTTCCCAGCAACCACTCGTGTTGTGCGTGCTATTGTTCTTTCACGCGTGGAAGGGACCTACAGTTTAATGCCGACTCCGAACGGCCAAGTTTGAGAAGCTTTTTCTAGACAATTTTTCATACCTGTTAGTAAAAATTAGTAAGATATATATGCATTTGTGTACTTAAATAACACGTACCTACATACATGGATTGTATTTTTGCAGCTAGAGGACTTCTTTGTATACCACATTTGCGGTTGTACGATTTGGCGTTAATATGGGCAAATTTTCCTGCTTATTTACTCATGAGCAGGCTACGTATAGTTGTCCATGGGAAAAGCATTCATTGCTCAAATCAATACCGGTAAATTTAACTGTTTGACCTTGAGCCTTATTGACAGTCATACCAAAACATAACTTAATTGGAAACTGCAGACTTTGAAAAAGAAATGGGTAGTCCGAAGATATCATCGGTATTCGTGGAATAAATACATTCTCATCTGTGCCTGGTCCTGTCATAATAATCGCTTCAATTACGTTAAGTCTTAAAGCTGTTACCAGTAACCTTGTTCCATTGCACAGCTTTGGAGGACACAAATTTCTAAGCAAAATTAATGGCACTCCAACTTTTAAGAAAATGATGTGCCCTGGTAGTCCTGCTGGATTCGTAGAATTTAAAAATTCTGTTGGAAATTGTACCGAATCATCCGTATTTACAACGGTGTCAATGGATCGATTGATTTGTACGTCACCGTTGATCTTGCTTAAAATGAATTCATTGATTCTGGACGCTGAATCATTTCTGGGAGTAAGAATAGCTCTTTCTCTGAACCAAGAAGGGTTCTTGCTACTTATATATTGAACAGAGGAATATATCGAATCCACCAATTCATTAATATCTCTTACTTGCTTCCCAACGGAAATAGCAACTTTACCATTTTCTTCTTGTACCGTACCATTTCCAATTTGCAGAAGCATATTCGCAAATGTTTCAGCATCGATATCGTTATGCAAGTAAACTCGCACATTCTTTGAAAGAGTCACTTTTTTCAACAGTGGGGACAAACAAATTTAGTCTGTAGTGTCCCGATTGAGCGGACTGTCCCAATTACGCGGAGTCCCCTGTATATTTGGAGTCATACCACTCACTATGCCACTGGCAATAAAAATGCTAATGTTGGCAGCTTTCTTTATCATTGAAACCATTACTTTACGTTACTGCTAATGCATTCTTCCCATCTCTGGTTGTACGTATGTGGAGCAAAATAAAACCATGAAACACAAATCCAAACGGCATTTACCGTTATGAATTTCTCGCAAATGTGTACATATGTACGCATAATTACGCAGATCGGTTCACGGTTGCTAGTAGGTACCGGAACAGTTTAATTTTTATTGTATCTGTACGCATTTCTCGTATTTTACGCACACACACACATACAATTGTAAGATAAACATAAATTGGATCAGTTTCTTGAAAAAGTTAAGAATGCACAAAAGTTTAGCAACCCAAAAACAAACTGCTTAACTTTTCGAGTCTCTGTTGTATAAGTTAACAACAAATAAATGCAAACCAACTCGTCGATCACCGGATGTTCCCACAACCTGAATTCTCCCAGACAAAATTCCAAGAAACAAGTGCAATAGAACACCTCAGCAAATATTCCCAGTGCACCTTCACCGAACCTTATATTGCTGATTAGAGAAAATGCGCTTATAAATGCATGTTGAGTAACCGATAGTCTTTTAGTCTAAGTTCATACGTATAAAGGGTCAGGCAATCTGCCTGAAATTGTATTTTTTTTTAAAAACCAAATTAATTATTCTTTAACTGGCGCCCGAGCAGGGACTGCTACGCGGCACTGTTCCAAATTAACTCAACACTAAATCAAGCGCGAAAGTCGGGAGTGTTATACCTCGTGAATCAGAGTGGACGCCAAGCCACCAAGTGATAGTTCGTGCGAAAAGTGGACACCGGGCCACAACCAAATTAAAAAGAGTGGACGCCAAGCCACCAAGTGCAAAAGTGCGTGCAAAAATAAGTGGACATCAGGCCACAAGAAACAAGTGGACACCAAGCCACAGAAGTGTTGTGAATAAGTGACTTGGACACCAAGCCACGCGGACCAGTGTTTGTGAGAGGAAAAGAGGCCCCCCAGTAATCCCTTAAAAAAGGACAAAAAGGAGTCCAGTTGAACAGCCGCCCTCACCAGCGTTTAGCAGTTGCCGGAAAATATAAATTCGTTATGAGAATAATCTTAATCTTGTAAGTCGATTTAGAGCTTGAACTGATTTTTTGTTTGATAAGAACTTAGACTCACATTTGTTTATATTTTATAATTACTCTTTATTCTGTACTTCTATTGTTAAGCCCCTGTAATAAATTCGCTATATTATTTAAGCCCACAATTAAAATTTGACCCATAATTTACTGTAATTATTGTTTAATCGTTTGTGAAATTTTACCATTGCTTCAATAATGTCTAATCCAAATAATTTGATCAGACCCGCGCGGTTAGAAGTACCAGTCCAAAATGCTGCACCCCAAGTCCCTAATCCCCCTGACGATAACCTTATCCAACTTATTTCAAGACTAGTGACAGAGACATTACAGATACAAGGACGTCAGATATTTACCTCAATTATGAATCCCGCCTCCGATATTAATAACGATATTGACCAGCCAATCAATTTAACAGACAACCGAAATTTGGCCGATATGGACAAAATCCCGGACGTAGTTAAAATCTTACGTGAATTTTCTGGCCAAGCCCAAGAATTTAATACTTGGAAGAAGAGTGTCAAGAGGATACTCAAAATTTATGAGCATCTAAGAGGCACTGCCAAATACTATGGTATTCTCTCAGTTATTAGAAATAAGATCACTGGACACGCGGTCATAGCATTAGAATCATATAATAGAAAATATCCAAATGCTTGACGTTGCACTACGCCGACAAAAGGGATCTTGGTACTCTCGAATACCAGTTAACAACCTTAGTGCAAGGAAATAGTTCTATTCCGGAATTTTATCAAACGGTTTACCATCATTTGTCTTTAATTCTCAACAAGCTAGGATCAATGGAAATGAGCCAAGAATCCTTAAATATTATGACACAATGCTACAGGGATAAGGCACTTGACACGTTTGTCAGAGGCCTTAAAGGAGACCTACCCAGACTCTTAAGCATAAGAGAACCCGTGGATCTGCCTCAAGCGCTGCACCTGTGCCTAAAGTTGCAAAATGTCGATTTAAGAACATAACACGCAAGCAATTCGCAGTCGACTAGTAGGAAAATCATCCAGCATATTCAACCACCAGTTCCTCCCAGAAAGTTTGCTCCAGCTAATCCTACACCAATTCCTAGGCGAGAATTTTATCCCCAACTTCTCCATAATCCTCAGCTTCCTCAGCCACCACAGTTTATTAGAACACAAGGTCAACCTCACATGTCACACCAGCAACAACGGTTACCACCAAATCAGCGCCCGCTCCCTCCAAAACCGATGGATATCGACTACTCTGTAAGAACAGCAAATGTCAACTACCAAAACAGACCCCAAAACATAGCCCCAAAACGTCAACAAATACAACAGGTTCATCAACCACAAAAGATGCAACGTATCTACCACACAGACGAAACTAATGTAGACAAGAAAGAGCTGGAAGAGTACGAACCAACAGCAAACAAAAACTATGAAGACTACGAACGGCCAGTTGAAGACCACGTTGTTGACCAATACGAAGAGGAATACCTAGACCAACCACAAGAACTAGAAGACATCTATTTTTTAGATTAAAAAGCTCTTCCCTTCCATACTTTGAACATGTTGGGAAGAGCGGCCAGGTACTTAAATTTCTGATAGACTCAGGATCAAGCAAAAATTACGTACAGCCGCGGCATATCCGCAACCCTCTCCCTAATAAAAAAACTTTTTTGCGAACTCAGTTGGGGGTAATATCAAAACTGTTTTATTCAATTATTCGGCCCCAATACAGAAAAATTACAATTTTTCATCCTTCCCAGCCTTATTTCCTTCGACGGAATAATCGGTACTGACACGTTAAAATACCTGAACGCTGTCATTCATACCCAAGAAAATTATATGACAATCTACCCAAACCTAATCGTGCCCCTTAAACAACATTTCACAAACAATGTCAATAATATAAATATTCGGCCCTCCCACTTGACTAAAGAAGAAGCCACTAACCTTACTAACATTATTAAAAAATTTCCTAATCTGTTTTCCTATCCGGACTAAAAACTAACTTACGCGACATCAGTAAAAGGAGAAATAAGAACCACATCTAGCGACCCCGTTTATTCCAAATCATATCCCTATCCAAGAGCACTCAAGGAAGAAGTGGAAAAGCAGATCAACAAATTATTAGAGGATAACATTATTAGGCCATCCAAATCACCGTATAATTCTCCGGTTTGGATAGTACCTAAGAAATTAGACGCATCTGGGGAAAAGAAATTCCGGATGGTTATCGATTATCGGAAGTTAAATTCCGTTACCATCGCGGACAGGTACCCTATCCCCGACATAAATGAAGTTCTCGCCAATCTTGGCAACAATAAACTTTTTACAATAATAGATTTAAAAAGTGGATTTCACCAAATAAAGCTCAAAGAGTCAGATATCGAAAAAACTGCGTTTCTGTCAACTATGGCAAGTTCGAGTTTACTCGCCTTCCATTCGGCCTAAAAAATGCTCCGGCTATATTCCAAAGAGCTCTCGATGAAATCCTTAGAGAACACATTGGAAAACGATGTTATGTCTATATCGATGACATAGTCATCTTTGGTAAAGACGAAACAGAACATCTCGAAAATTTAAGAACTATATTTGAGACACTTGAGCACGCCAACATGAAAATCCAGTTGGATAAGTGTGAATTTTTACAAAGACAGGTCGAATTTTTAGGATTTGTTAAAGGCACCAATGGAATTAAAACCAACCCTAAAAATGTTGAGGCAATTTCCGAATTACCACCTCCAAGAACTCTTAAAGATTTACGATCATTTCTAGGTATGTCAGGCTATTATCGTCGTTTTTTTAAAGACTACTCGAAAAAGCTAAACCCCTGACATCCCTTTTAAGAGGGGAAGACGGACGAGTGTCCAAACATATTTCAAAAAACAGATCCATCAACCTCGATGCAAAAGCTTTAGAATCCTTTCAAAAAATTAAACAATCCTTAGTTTCGCAAGAAGTAACCATCACTTACCCCAATTTCGACAAAGACTTTGAACTTACAACAGACGCTTCAGAGTTTGCGATTGGTGCTGTACTTTCTCAAGACGGCAAGCCAATAACATTTTTATCCAGGACATTGACAAAAACAGAGGAAATCTATGCCACTAACGAGAAGGAGATGCTGGCCATAATTTGGGCTCTCAACTCGCTTAGGAATTTCCTTTACGGATCGAAAAAGGTAAAAATCTACACAGACCATCAGCCATTAACATACGCGCTGAGTGACAAAAATACAAACCACAAGATGAAGCGTTGGAAGGCAATCCTGGAAGAATATAACTACGAACTAACGTACAAGCCAGGGAAATCTAATGTAGTTGCCGATGCCTTATCACGACTTCCTCAGACACAGACACAAATTAAATCAATGACAATGTCACAACATAGTGACGAGAGCGCCTCACATAACTTAATCCCAACCGTAGAATCACCTATAAACACCTTCCGCAACCAACTCATTCTTGAAACCGGTAACGAAACTAGCCACCAGTTTGTAATTACATTTCCTACATAGCACAGACACATCTTCATACAACCCAATTATACTGATACTGACATCATAAGAATATCTAAGAAATATCTCAACCCTAGTACAATAAACGGACTACTTACAAGCGAAGAGATTATGGGACGAATACAAAATATCTACCCATTACACTTTTCTAACTACAAAATAAGGTTCACGCAAACAAAGGTAGAAGACGTAACAGATGAAGCCGAACAGGAGAACAAAATTCTGAAGATCCATCGCAGAGCTCATCGAACCTTGATATAGATACTTAACAGCTAATTGTGCAATGGTATTGAACTGCTCTGCTTTTGTATTACATCTACCAAGCAGCGTAATCATCTCAGCTGTGAGCACATTGATCTCTTCCATGGTAAAAAGTACATTGACTCCAGTAGGTCCACCACTGCTGATGTTGTTGTTGTTGATGTTTGTCCAAGCATTTAGAAGTTTATTACAGCTGACTGCTGAATTTGACACAGCACTACTCTTACGTTGAGTATTGAGAGCAGGAAATTCATCGATGTTCGTTGTAAATGCTGAATGCTGCTGAATTCCTCTCTTTGCTGGGTGAGGATTGTTTCTCGCTGCAAGCCTCTCTCGCATTTCAAGAAAGCTTTTCCGGCTAATGCACGACTGATCGGTGGATTTGTGCGTTCCCTTGCAGTTTGCACATTTAATGTTGTTGGAATCACACGTTTTGGTGTCATTCTCAGAGCAAATTGCACAGTGCGTTTTGATGTGACAATTTTTTTCACCATGGCCATACATCTGGCAATTATAGCATTGTGTTAATTTATTCTTCTGCCTCCGAGCAGAGTCCTATTTAATTTGTGTTTTGAAAATAGATCGAACATTTTTTTTAAGCTCGTTGAGTCGAATCGAACCCATCTCGAGAAAAACAATATAGAACACATCAGTAAAATTCTCATACTTCTTTTTAATGATCTTAATGTTTTGGCACTTTAGTCCGTGCTCAACTAGTTCTTTTTTCAACACATCAATAGGAACTTCGTCCAGACCATACAGAATGACCTTGAATGACCGTGCTGATGGCAAATCGTGGGAGAAGAATTGCCAGTTCTCTGTTGTTAACACTGAACGCACACTATTAAAACCATTTATGTCATCGCACATGATTTTAATTCCAATAGTCATTTTTTTAATGCAGTAATTTTGAATGTTAACTTCGCGAAGCAAGTTATGCACATTATCACTCGTTTTTTGGAGAACACAAATTGAGGGAATTTTTGATTTTTTGTTCGAAATTGGTGGGGTAACAATCTCATCACACTCAATTTCACTGTCAGCGTCCATTAGACATTGTAATGGTTTATAGAAATTAGAGTTATTAACTTCAGAACTCAATTTCGATGTCTTTTTTGACTTTGAAGACATGTTGTCTTCAATATTAGGGGATCGAGCTCTTTTTGAAATTTTGTTGCTTTTAAACACTGCACAGGATGAAACGCGTCACACAGGTTTGAGACCTAAACAGCGACTGCAATTTGCATAGGGAAAAATACATTCTTAAACCTCGAAATCTCCTCAGCTAAGCAATTAATCAATGTTTTGTATCATATGTGCCCCGGAAACCGTAGAATGCCATGTTCTTGTCTAAGTGTAACTGAATGGATACGTGTATATATAGATAGATAGATAGTTTATTCTTTCTTTGTATTACAAATACATTTGATTTAACATCGCACATTATAATCTACAGGAATTTGATATAAATTTATCTTTCTACTGAGATATCATGTAGATAGTCAAAAACTAGGGAGGGCATGGGCCTGTGCATCCAGGGCAAAGTTGTTGACTGCTCTCAACTTGGCGAGATGCCAGCAACGATCCCTGTTAAATGCACAGGTCAAGTTGACATACTGCCTCCTCGCGGCGTCCTCTGGATAGCCTTTAAGGCAACCGCTTAGAGGTAAACTAATGTACGCAGCGGCACCCTTGTGCAGGGGCTTAAACCAGGACCCGATCCTCCCGGGTCGGGGGATGCGCGTGGGGATAACTTCCCCACTGTGTAAAAAAACATTAGTTCGGAAACAACGAGAAGCCTCGGATACGGATGACCTTACTGCTGACGACCATGGACAACGAAATAAGGACAACGATTTTCGGTTCTGCACGTGGAATGTGAGGTCCCTGAACAGACCACGTGCAGCCGATGAACTTGCGGAAGCTCTCGAAGCTTATAAGGCTGATATCACCACCATTCAGGTGGTGCGGTGGGATGGGCCGGACAAAAAGAGGATGAAAAACTGCGATATTTACTTTGGCGATTGCTACAAAGAGCGAAGGCAGCGCCTATTCGGATGCGAGTTTTTTTGTTCGAAACAGACTTAGGCAAGAAGTCTTAAGCTTTAAATACATAAGCGAGCTCCTCATAACAATCCGCATCAAGGCTACATTCGGCAATATCAGCCTGATATGCGACCACGCCCCAACAGACGATAAAGATGACGACCGCAAAGACGACTCTTACGATCTCCTAGAAGAACATACAACGTCTTTGCTAGAGTCATCGGGAAGCACAGCTTGAACGACAAAACGTCCGAGAACGGACTCAGGCTTTTGGACTTCGTAACGGGGCGAAACCTCTTTGTAGCCAGCACGCGGTTCCCTCACCTCAACATCCACAAAGGGACCTGGCGGTCTCCTAATCAATCAACCATCAACCAGATTGATCACATTGCGATCGACGTCAGACACTCCTGCCGCATTCTCGATGTCCGAACATTCCGAGGAGCCAACATCGACTCGGATCATTTCCTTGTTGTAGCCAAGCTAAGAACACGGATATCGATAGGACAACGGAGTAGAGCAAGACCAAAACAGTTTGATATCGGAAAGCTACAATCGCAATTGACCGCTATTTTGACTTTGCCGATCGAGTCTCCCTAAAGCTCTCAGAGAGTCCAACCCTGCCAGGCGAAACAATCGACCAACAATGGAACCGTTGTCAAAACGCCATCAGAGAAGCTGCATCTGATGTGTGGGTTTTAAAACGCCATCCCAAAAAAGCCCCTGGTTTGACAACGAGTGCAGGCAGGCACATTCAGCGAAGCAAGCAGCATACAAGGCGACGCTGGACAGAAGGACGAGAGCGGTTCGTGAGCTCTACGAACTTAAAAGAAGGGAAGAGCATTGGCTTCTCAAAAAGAAAAAGAAAGAGCATGAGAAGCGCGCAATCGAGGACATGGAGAGGTGTTACGGCAGAAATGACGTCCGAAAATTCTACCAACGGGTAAAACGACTATCCAATGGATACAAAATTCGGACAGAAGCCTGTCGTGACGCAGAGGGACAACTCGTAGTAGATTCGCAGTCGATACTGAGAATCTTGTAGGATCATTTCTGTAGCCTGTAAACGGCGAGGAAGACTCCAATTCCGCTGTCAGGCAGAACGCAATTGACGATGATCGACGAGAATTCCGTCCCCCCGACCTAGACGAAGTCAAGATAACGATATCGAGACTAAAGTCGAATAAAGCTGCTGGTGCAGACGGACTATCTGCGGAACTGTTTAAGGCAGCTGGAGATGAGCTGGTAAGGTACATGCACCAACTCATCTGTAAGATATGGTAGGAGGAAAGCATGCCCGACGAGCGGAATCTCAGTATCGTTTGCCCGACCCACAAGAAAGGTGACCCCTTTGACTGCACCAACTATAGAGGGATAAGTCTCCTTAACATCGCCTGTAAGAACCTCTCTGCCGTTTTGTGTGAGCGCCTGAAAATATTCGTCAACAACCTGATAGGTCTTTATCAGTGCGGTTTCAGGCCGGGGAAGTCCACCATCGACCAAAGATTACTGAAGATCCTGGAAAAAACCCAAGAAATGCAGATCGACACCCACCACCTATTCGTCGATTTCAAGGCGGCATATGACAGCGCGCATAGGGATGAGCTATACAACGCCATGTCTAGTTTTGACATTCCTGCCAAACTCGTTAGGTTGTGCAGTATGACGATGGAGAACTCTCGCTGCTCCATCAAGGTCGGTAGCGAACTCACAGAGACCTTCAATGTCAAAAACGGTTTTAGACAAGGCGACGCGCTGTCATGTGATTTCTTTAACATCATCCTAGAAAAGATCGTGCAAGAGTCACACGCCAACACTAGAGGCACGATCTTCCAGAAGTCCGTACAACTGCTAGCATACGCGGATGACATTGACGTGATGGGCAGAACCCAGCGAGTCGTCAATGAAGCGTTTGCTTCATTTAGCGGTGAACGAGGGCATAACGAAGTATATACTGGCATCGAGAAACGACGCACAACATCGACGACTTGGCCAAAACGTCACGATAGGCAGCTATAACTTCGAGGTAGTGATGGACTGGAGACAGCTGGCAAAAGATCGTGCCGGCTAGAGAGGCTTACTGGTTGAGGCCCAGGTCCACCCCGGACTGTAGCACCACCTGAAGAAGAAGAAGAAGTCAAAAACTAGAAACATTTTAATTCAAACCAATTTTGATGTAACTTTTTTATTAGCAGATGTAAAGGTGTAGATAAGTACGCAATCCACTGCAAGACAGTGGAGGATTATAATGCTTTAAAAATATTTCTAAAGAGATCGACGTTGGAGTTCTTTTCGTTCACTCCAAGAGGCGAAAAGTGCCAGTCTCGGCTGTTAAAGCTTACTTCCCCGATCGAAGCGGAGAAGGTCCTCCAACTGCTGGAATTGAGTACGTCGGGGTCAAGCCTTTCACCACAGTAAAGGCAAAGAGAGAGGGGCGGAAATTACCCTTCTATATTGTACAGGTTACACCCAGAAGCAAAGTGGATAATCTAAAGAAAATCAAGTTATTAGATTACCACAAATGCGACTGGGACAGCATAAGAAGGCGGGATAGCATTGCACAATGCTTTCGCTGCCAAAGGTTCGGGCACGCCGCGTCGAACTGCCAAATGCAGCCTCGATGCGTCAAGTGCAGTGAGAACCACAGTGCGGAGAATTGTCCTCTGGGGCAAAAGGGAGCAGCTGACAAGAGTCAGCTCAAATGCGTACTCTGCGGGAATGCGGGGCACACCGCTAACTATCGGGGTTGCCCCAAATTCCAAGAGCGGAAAACAAAAATGGTTCTGCAGAAGCAGCCCCCAGTGAAAAATCCACTCGGGGCAGCCATACCCGTAACTCCACAAATGACGTTCGCCCATATGGTGTCAGGTCAGGGAAATACGGAAAAGCAGCAACTACCGAAGGTAGTGCCGCAACCTTCAGTGCCAAGAGCACACGATCCAACGCCGGATTGGAAATCCTCCATATGGATCGGTTAGAGGAGCGGGTAGACCAAATCTTGGCGCTCCTGCAGAGCCAACCACGACAACCATATTAATGGCTGCGCAGACGAACGAGTTCACTTACAAGATCCTTGCAGTGAATGCAAATTCATTGATAGGGATCCTTCGAAAAAACGAGCTTAGAAGAGACCGACCCAATTCCAGTGGTGGAGGCGGTGTTGCGATCTTCATTAAAAATAACCTAAAACATAAAGTAGTGTATAGTGGTGAAGTACGAAGGTTTCAGGAGTTGGAGGCCTGCATTGTGTGCATTTCGCTCCGCAGTGGAAGGAGGTTGTATGCGGTGTCGGTCTACTCCTCTGGCAAGCCTAGTTCCAGAACAACTATTTCAGAGCTCGATTCACTCTTTCGATGTCTGAGGCTGGACTCGGAGGAGAACTATTTCATTTTGGCCGGGGACTTAAATGCCCGACATGGATATGGGGGGGAAACATAATTTCCAACAATAGAGGGGACCAGCTTTACAGTTGGTTTTGCTTACACAGTGTCGAGTATAGACTCGATTTGAAAGCAACTGAGATCTCGTCCTATCCCAGGAGCGGCTCTTATCTGGATCTACTGTTCTTAGACGCAAGACTGCAGCTGACAGACTCAAACGCACAAGCGGTAAACTGCTTGAACACATTCGTGTATCTCAGTGACCATTGCGGACTCAGTGCCGAATTCAAGATCCCCAACGACATTGCGGAATTAGGAGAGTATGTTCAAACGTACACCTACAAGTACAGTAGGGCACGATGGACACGCTTCTCCAGATAAATGACACGAGCACTCTCTTCGAACGCGCTCCACATACCGTCCAATAGAAACTTGTCAAACGAAGAGATTGACATGTATCTAATTCAATTGGACGAGACAATTAAACGAACGATTGACAGCACGATACCACGGTATATACGTACAAACAACCAAGACATTTACCGCAATGCGACAATTGACGCACTACACCAACAAAAAAGTAGCCTCCTATTAAGATTAAAAACATTGTACAGGCGGTTTACTGACAGACGTAGTGAGGAAGTTAGGACACTGAAATCGCTAATTAAGAACATTCAGATATTAATTGCCCAGAATTACAGACTTTCTGTTAATTCTTACTGGAATGATAAGATTCGGGCTGTTAGATCTAACAACCCGAGCATGTTCCCGCAAATAAACAAATTCTTCCGTAGCAAAAATAGCGATCTTCCGTGTCTTAAACTTCCCAGAACGACGGACAACAAACGTATACTGACTACAGCAGGTATCACTCCAGATAATGCCGTACTCCACGATAACTTCTTTGTGGTCGAAGATCCGCAAGAAAAAATGGAGGTACTAGGAGCGGTCTTCCAAGAAGTGTACAAGGTGAATGAGAGCGTTCGCCCGAACCACGACTTGGATAACCGCGTAATGGCTAGTAACTCTCAACTTCGAGAAGACATGCAACAATGGCGATCTGAGAACACTGGCTTTGTCGTGTTCAATGATGATAGCATGGCAGATAATGCCATCGCCGACGAAGGGGTTCATCCCCCGTTCGTCATGCATATTATCCACAGCATTGGAAAACTGCGATTGTGCAACCCATATCCAAGAGAGGAAAAGATTCTTCGAATCCTTGCAACCTCCGGTCAATAAGTCTCCTTCCGAATATCAGCAAGGTATTCGAGAAGGTGATCAATAGAACTCTGATCAACTGGACTAAGGACAAAAATATAATTCCGGATAACCAATTCGGTTTCAAAGCGGGGCATGACACTATTCATGCTGCGTCGACACTGGTGTCGGATATCAAATGGAACAAGAGCCAGAAACAATGTACGGGTGCCTGCTGAATTGACCTGGAGAAGGCCTTTGACACCGTATGGTTAGAAGGAGTTTTCTACAAGCTCAATTGGCTAGGCATTAGCAAACCACTGCTGTACCTACTGTGTAACATGCTTACCGGTAGACGGTTCGTCGTCAAGAATGGCAACGTGACCTCCACAGGTATATTTCAAGTTAAAAATGGTCTCCAACAGGGTGCCGTTAATTCGCCGATCCTGTTCAACATTCACTTGGGCGATCTTTTAAGTTCTCTTCCTCATGCAATTGCGTATGCCGATGACTTGATCGTGTACAGATCAGGCAAAAAGATCGAGGAAATCACTACTATCACGCAGGGTGACTTCGATTCATTCATGAGAAGTTGCGATGACTGAAGTCGGAAACCATTCTGTTCAGGACGCCGTTGTATAAGGCCTCGGCGGATACGAAAAAGAATTGAGATCAGTATCTATATTTTAACAAACATGTAGATGCTGCTCTGGCCAGGGCCCGAGGAGCTTTTGCCCTTACAAAGAGACTGTTTTACAACAGCCAACTCGATGCGAGGGTAAAGGTTATCTGCTACATGGCCCTCATCCGGCCAATGCTCACCTATGGCTGTCCCGTGTGGTTCAACGTGAGTGCAATCTTGATGGAAAAGATTCGATAGCTTGAGAGGGCTTGTCTTAGGGCTTGCCTTCGTCTTTATCGAACTCCAGAGTCCCAGTACATAAAATTCTATACCAATGAGGTTTTATACAACAGGGCAAACCTGATAAGAGTGGACAATTTCCTGTTGAAGTTGATTCGAGGTCATACTGCTAGAGTGATGAACTCGTCCAATAACTTGATCTCAGGGGCTTACTACCCCAATCCAGAATACCACGAAAAGGTACGCCACAGTGGCTTCGTTCCCCCAAAAGCTTTTCTCCATTTAGATAAGCACGGCCTGTTACAAGATATAAATGCGGTACCGCTCATCTATCACATCGCCAGATCAACTGTGGATGGTCGACTCAACCACGACCGCTCCGTCGCACAACGAGCTGAGGAGGGTCTCCTCCGGTTCAGTACGGCGGTATCCAGCCGAGATAGTCGGGATGTTGCTAGGCAGCACCAAAATTTCTGGTGGCTGGGGAGCGAGGGAACTCCAGCGTCGAACCCTTTAGACCCGGGGTAGAAAGGGTAGTGCGTTCCCCCTTAAGGGGCGCAGTCGGTCTCTGTCTTGCAGCGGATTAGATGGAAATCTATCAGCCGCAACCTCTGGCCGACTTATATATCTTAGGGTAGTTTTTAGGTAGTTTTTTAAGTTGTCTATATGTAAAAAAAAAAAAAAAAAAAAATAGCAAGAATGTATATGTGTATACATGACGAAACATGTATACATTGTGTATATTAAGGATATATGCGTATACACATGTGTATAGGGGTATAGACAGGTGTATATGCATATATACGTAGGTTCGCTTAAGTTAGTTTGTAAGTGTTATTTTAAGGTCGATTGTAAGCTAGCTTGTAAGTTTTAATATAAACCGTTCAGTCATTAAGTTTTGAAATTTTTTCTTAATAGTAAGTTGTTATTTTTAAATTCTCATTTATATTTCACTCCGTAAGATTAGGTCGAAAGACATAGAATAAGGTTAAGTTTAGCTTAGAGTGCCCGCCTAGGTAAGTTAAAAGTAGTAACAATGTACGTACAACTAGTTTTAAGCATTTTTGTCTAGTATATAAGTTGTTATGAATTCCACAATAAAAATGAATTAAAATGAAAATGAAATGACCAATTTTGATGAAATTACAGAGAAAAAACCTCCCATATGAAAAAAAAGGCTGATCTCTGTGACTAATGCAATCTGGCGACAATACAAATCTGATGAATTTGGTTAGATGAATTTGATGAGATGGTTAGATGATGGGTTAACCCTAAGATGATAGAGGCTCTATATGAGTGCATCTATTTTGAGCAGCACACAACGTTTTTGACGCGAAAGCAATAGGCTTTTCGGTTCCAGCTGGGAATGTTATCAATTCCAAGGCATGATGCGTCTACAGCTAGACTAATTCGCAAATCATCTCTGAAATGCGTTAACCTCGAAACTTGAGCTCTTTAAACTGATTGAATGCTTTCTGTTTTTCTTTCCCCCATTTGAAAGATTCACATTTTGCCCGTAGTTTGTTCAGCGGTGCAGCTATTTGTGCAAAGTTGTCCATGAACTTGTTGTAGTATTTCAGTTTCCCGATAAATGCTTCTAGCTGTTTGAGGTCCTTCGGTTCCGGTAAACTTGAGATGGCTTTAACCCGAGTTTAGAGAGGATTATATAACCAATGTGTTCAATTTCAGGTTCTGCAAACTTAAATTTTTGCAAACGGCATCGTAGACCATGATTCCCCAGCCTTTCTAAGAAATTTTTTTAAATTGCTTAGATGTTCTGCACTTGTTCTACCAGAAACAAACTCATCGTCAATGTATAACGTACAAAATTCTAGATCTGCACATAGTTGGTCCATTTACCACTTTTCACTAGTGGCCATGCCAGTGGAGCTGGATGTTCCAAAGGGTAACCGCTGAAATTCGAACAAACACAATTCGGTATTTATAACGCACATTTTTTTACTTCATTATCAAGGGGAATCTGTAGATAAGCTTCCAACGATTGATTTTAATAAAATGCTGTCCACCTTGTAGTTTGGGGAACAAGTCTTCAATGCGGCGAAACCGGGTGGTGGTCTATTTCCAAATAAGGATTCGTAGTTATCTTGAAATCACCACATATGCACAGTGTTCCATTTGCCTTGTTAACTATAACGATGGGCGTGGCGACTTGTTTCCACTGGACGCAATATCCCTAAGGCCTGCATACGCTCAAGCTCTTAGCGAACAGCCTCTTTTTGCGCGAAAGGTACCGGACGATATTTAAAATATTTGGGTGGAAAATTTGGTTTCGACATGAGATACGCTTTATATGTACTACATCCTAACCCGGGTCGAAAACGGATTCCTGATTTTTGCAGAGATTCTGCCTCCGAAAGTAATCGGTCTCTAGAGTCTGTTTTTATTTGCAAAACTGAATTACAGTCAGCCGTTTGAATATGTAGTCCAGAAGCATGAAACCAATACAAACACATTTGCAATCGGCATTAGAGCACACGAAAGCTCAGTCTCTTGCCCGTCCTCTTAAATCCGCCAATATTTGATCTATCGCCGGTTTTGTGATGAAATAAGGTTCTGCAACGCTTCTTACATTTTAAACGCCTCGTCGCCACTTATCTAATATTACCATAACAGTAGAGTTCAACATTTGACGATTTTGTGTGCTATGCTTACGTATTCGTAGCACCTGATGTGAAGTTCTATGACTGGGACGAAAACCAAATGTTCATCTTAATATATTCCTTTATTACAGTTAATCTTGAATAATTTTTCCTGTGAGACTTTTCGTAAATTGTACTCAAGCTACTTAATAAGCTAATCGATCTGTTCAATAGCCCAGAGAAATATATGAAAGGCCATAACACAGGGAATTCGAATATTAATATTTTATTTTTCACCAAAAGTAATGGAAGACGTCCACTCTGTACCGCGGACTGTAATGAAGTACCGCCCAAAACCAAACTCCGCTCTGCTCGGTTGACTCTCAAGAAGTCATAAAAAAGAATTCTTTGGTCGTCGTTGTTGCACTCCAGTCTGCTATGGTCATCGATGCGATATCTCCGTTGTAGGCACCGCAATTCCTTCGCATCAAGAAATGGGGTGACGGCTGCATGTGCTCACGCGATCATCGCTCATGGTTCTCGGTCGCAACCACCGCTACCCATCGCACTATGAAAAAGGGTGTGGCTTGCACGCGTGCCCTGCCCTGTCCGTCACCGTCCCTTATTTTCGGTCGCAACCACCGATATCCTTCCGGGAATTGTTCGCGCTGGCTGCTGCGCACGTCATCTGGCTGTCGCCGCTCGGGTTTATGATGGTTTTTTTCCATGAAAAGACATGATGATGATGATCATGTCCGTTCATGACTGCGATTCTTAACATTCCTCCCCCCACTTGAAGGCTCGTCTTCAATTGTTTCTGTTACTCCATCGAGAGGAAGAATGCACAGCTTCTGAACCGGTCGCACTAAGGTCGTATGCTCCAACGGCACTTCAGCACTTCGCACTAGTCCGTCCTAGCCCTGGTGAACTGCTGTGACTCGCCCCAATGGCCACAACATAGGCGGCATGTTCTCTTGTTTGATGAGTACCAAATTACCCCAGTCGATGTTTTTAATGCGCTTGTTCTACCTGCACCGTTGTTGTAGAGTATGGATATACTCGTTGCTCCATCGATCCCAGAAATGCTACTGCATCTGGTGGATCATGCCCCACAGCTTGAGTCGTCCTTGGGATAGCTTGCTCACATCAGCGCTGAGTGGTAACACGATTTGCTCACCAATCAAGTAGTGCCCGAGTGTGAACGCGCTTACATCGCCCACTTCATCCGAGAGCGCGCAAAGAGGCCTGGAGTTAAGGCATGCTTCGATGAGAACAAGCACATTGGAAAACATTTCAAATGTGAAGATCTGCTTGCCTATGATCCTTCGCAGATGATGCTTTACGGATTTAACACCCGCTTCGTCTGGTTGCTCACAAGCCCTAGATGTATGGCCTTAGTTACCATGCACACGAAGACCGCTATATAGCCCTTTTCAATGACCTTTGATCGCCCTGATCTGGCCTTAATCTGCACTGGCCCCGCATAGTCAACTCCGCTATGCTTGAATGCTCTGGACGGCCGTACACGTTGCTAACACGCCCAGAAGTTGCTTGTTCTCACGGAAACACGTTATACATCGCGATATGTAGGTTCTTGTTCCACGTCTCAATGATGGAATCCAGAAACTTTGTTTGATGTATTGCATGCACAGTTGTACGCCTCCATGCAGCGTTCTTAAATGCACTTCACGAAGTTAAAGCTCACTCAGCTTGCTCCTTGCTGGTATGAGGATAGGATGGACGGTCTCGTACGGGTTTGTTGAGTTTCGAAGACGTCCACCCACTCTCAATGGGCAAAAAGAATGGATAGAGGGACGCGATATTGCTCGAGTGCTCCAATGGGATTTTATTCTCTAGTTGTTGAAGCTCCTTGTAGTACGCATCTTGCTGCACAGTCTTGATCCAATAAACGAGGGCGCCCTCGCGCTCTGTGAGTGTTACTGGCCCGCTCTGAAGTCCCTGACCGGTCCTCCTGACGGTTTTCGCGAATCTCATCACGATGGCTGTTACTCTCAACATGCTCTGTAGGGTAGATTTCCACTCCAAAGACTGACGCCATTGATGCTCAGCACTGCTGTTCTAGGAATCATGAGGTTGACGATAACTTGTGGTTTGAGCTCTGCTTGAGGATGTTGCCCCCTCTCCATCGGTCTTGTAGTTGGCCATTCCTTCTCCTGGTTGAGAAGCCAAGGTGACCCCTGCCACCAAAGGTTACAGTTAACTAGCTGCTCTTCTGGGATACCTCTCGAACCCAAATCAGCGAGATTGTCACTCGAGCGCACATGTCTCCAGCGACGACCTCCGCTCAGCTCTTGAATGCTGCTCACTCTGTTCGCCACAAATGTCTTCAGCTCGCAAGGCGCCTTACTGATCCAGCACAGCGCAACCATTGAATCAGTCCAGTAAGACTTTGCTACGCCCTCACCTGCACACGCGCTGCACATATTTTCCATAAGTTTGGACAATAGCTCGGCTGCACATAGCTCTAGCCTTAACACAGATAACGTTTTGATCGGCGCCAATCTGGTCTTGGATGCAATCAACCTGCACGTGGTCCTGCCGGTAGCTGATGTTGCACGCATATAAACAACTGCGGCGAATGCTCTCGTTGACGCGTCTGCAAGCCAGTGAAGCTCCAACTCATGTCTATCCGTATTGCCCAACCATCTCGGAGTTCTTATTGCCTCTAACTGCGACAACTGCTCCTGGAATCTCCGCCATGCTTGCACACTGCATGCGGGAATGTGCTTGTCACAACCAACTCCATATTGCCACTGGTTCTGGACGAGGATCTTTGCGTTTATCACAACTGGAGCAATGTATCCGTTATGGTTGTATAGCCTTGCGACTGCGCTGACAACTGCTCTCTTGGTAGGAGTGGTGTTGCACTCTCCGGCTCGCACTTTGAATAGGATCTCGTCACTTGCACAATCCCATACGAGTCCCAACATCAATGCATTAAGTTCTTCGGGGAAAGGTAGCACTTCCCCAAGCCGCAGAGTCCTAGTAAGCCTCGATAGCACGCGAGTTAAGTATTGGTCGTAATTCTTAAAAATAAAAATATACAATGTGTCACCATACTTGCTTGTGTTTGCATTCTTCAATTGCACACCATAAATTCTTATCGTCATCACTTTTATGTGACCCATAAAAGTAACGATGACCGAAAGAGTAAACAAGGAAAGTGAACCAATGCATTCGGTTAACCTATTGAGAAATAGGGAGAATAAAACCAATGCATTCGGCTGACCTCTTGAAGAATGTAAGCCCAATCAAGTCAATTGGGGGACCGTGTTGAAATATTAAAAATAACAAAACCTTCTTCGGGCATTCGATTCGATCTGAGTGGTAGTTCATAGTAAACTCTCATCCGGATAGTACGGTGCAGCCCTGCTTAAGACAGCGGCCGTATTATTAATAGTAAATAAAGAACTAAAACCGTAATTATAATAGAATATATATAATAAAGAGAATATATTAAAAAAAATTACGAAGTTCAGTTATTTATTTGGCGCAGTCGGTAGGATCAGGTACAACTATCCTGATCCACATTGAGAAAGTTCAATTCGCATTTCCTTAACCGCAATTTTCGACGAACGAAAAAAAAAAAAAAAAAAAAACACGGGAAAAGATTGTGTATAGTGAAACCCTTCTAAAACCGTAGTGGAAGTTGTTGGCATATAGTAATAGTGAAACGGGAAATATGGCAGAAAATCCAAACGTCATCCCTGAGGTATCCAACCGGGATATCCTAAATAGTATAATGGCTATAGTGGCGAGAATACCACAGCCGAGTCATGGGAGCAACGTGTTACGGGAAATTCAATACTTACCCGAATTCGATGGGGATAGCGAATCCCTAATGCACTTCATCGTAATGATAGAGAACCACCTTCGGAATACTATTGGAGATTACCAAGCCACCTGGAACATCATACAACAAGTGAAAATCAAAGGTCGAGCTATGGACCTACTGATCATCAATGGAGTCACTTCGTGGGAACAGGCGAAGGAGTTATTTAAACAACACTATCGACCGGTCATCAGCAGCAGCGATCTTACGAAGGAAATCAGCAATATGAAAGTGAGTTCAATATATGATTTGACCAATAAATTAGAATACCTTTTAAGCAAAGTAAATACATATGTAGTATTCTGTGACAATCAGGAACAAGAAAAACTATTGTACTATAATATTATAATAAACAAAATACGAGAATTAACAATAGGGAATTTAGCCAGAGAAATTAGGAATCTGTATGATTTACATGAAATAAAGAGTATTTTATTCTCCTACATAGGATACGATAATGGAAATTTAAGGAATAGTGAAATAGTTAGAACCACGGCAAATTACAATAACCAAAACAAAAATCATAGGTTTAGTCTCCCCGACAAGGAACGACGACCCAGTTACAATAATGGTCACAATAATAATTTTGGTGGACAAAATCATTCGGGAAGGTTTAGACAAAATGAGTATCGTTACCAAAATCACACTACTTCACAGAGACCTTTCCAGAACCACTCCATACAGAATAGACAGAATAGACTAGAACCAATGGATACCAATAATATCCAAACAAGTCAGGAACCGATCCGTCAGGACATTAACTCAGTAGAACCGCCGGTTTTTCTGAACTGAGCCTCGGACAATTAATGACAGTCGCCACTGAAATTCAGAACCAACGACACTATATTTTAGTAGACACTGGCAGTGCTATGACTATCATAAATACTAGTAAACTCGACATGACACCGTATAAAATTCTAGACACCCGACAGCTAGAGATAAAGACCATTAATAGTAGCGTAATCAGGAATACTGCAATAATTCAGTTTCCAATACCAAAAGAATTCGGTTACAGCGATAATACTTTTATTAAAGCTTACGCTCAGGCTTTAGAAAATAAAAACTATACGATACTCCTAGGAATGGATGTCCTTAAAAATATCATTGAAACCATTGATTTTGAGAAAGGAACTATAACTTTAAAAAATCAGACCATTCTAAAGATAGAACGAGGACACGAGTTGGCATGCAACTACCTAGAGGAAGGCAATCCTGACTTCGGCAGCCTTAATCGCGAAGAAACGACAGCATTGACCTCACTGCTAGACGAATTTAGAAACATCCAATATAAGGAAGGCGACATGTTAACTCATACCTCGGAAATAAAACATGAAATTCACCTTAAAGAAGACAAACCACTACATGCAAAAAGTTACCGATTACCAAAGAAACACGAAGAAGAAGTAGCTAAGCAAATCAAAGAGATGGAAAAACAAGGTATCATAAGAAGAAGCATGAGTAGACATGCTTCTCCGATCGTTGTAGTTGCTAAAAAGCCAGACAAAGATGGTCAAGTACAGTACCGCATTTGTGTTGACTATAGGGCTTTAAATGAAATTACTGAAGATGACAGATTTCCTCTGCCAAATATAGAAAACCTCTTCGATAAGTTAGGAAAAGCGGTCTATTTCTCGACGCTTGACTTAGCAAAAGGTTACCATCAAATTTTGATGCACCCAGCTGACATAGCGAAAACTGCGTTTATTACTCCACAAGGATTATACGAGTATGTCCGTATGCCTTTTGGACTTAAAAATGCACCAGCCACTTTTCAGCGACTAATGAACCACATACTAAGAGAATATATAAACAAAATTTGTGTCGTTTATTTAGATGACATTTTGATATTCTCCACGTCCCTAAAAGAACATATGAAAAACCTCAGAGACATCCTTCGAGTTTTGCAGAAACATAATTTAAAACTACAAATTAGCAAATGTTCATTCCTCAAGAAGGAAACCGAATTCCTAGGTCACATATTAACATCAAAGGGAATAATGCCTAATGGTAATAAGATCAGTATAATCAGAAACCTCCCACTACCCCACACAGAAAAACAACTTAGAAGTTTTTTAGGAGCCTCTGGCTACTACAGGAAATTCATTCAGGATTATGCAAAAATTGCATATCCAATGACTAGGTATCTCAAAAAGGACACCAAAATAAATATTAGTGATCCTGAATACGTGAATGCGTTTGAAACACTCCGAAACAAATTGATAACACAACCAATCCTAAAATTTCCAGAATTCGAAAAACCATTTCATTTATACACCGATGCCAGTAACTTTGCCATCGGATCTGTCCTAACACAGGACAAACAACCGGTTTGCTATATCTCTAGGACTCTGAACGAGCATGAAAGAAATTATTCCGTAACCGATAAAGAATTTCTAGCCATTGTCTGGAGTGTATCCAAACTAAGACCCTATCTGTGGGGAAATAAATTCAAGATCACAACTGATCATCTCCCCATAAAATATTTGAATAAAAAATATAATGGTGCAGAGTTCTCACAACGCAACCAACGATGGTTACTTAAATTACAAGAATTTGATTACGATATTGAATATCTCAAAGGTCAAGAAAATCGAGTGGCCGACTTTTTAAGTAGAATTGAGAAAGAAAACAATGAAGTGAATCAAATTTCTGATAGCAGAACGGGTCAATCGACAGCGGAAGGACAATCTGATCACATACCTATTAAAGAAGGTATTGTCAATATATATAAACAACAAATTATTGTGAGTTATGACAAAGAACCAAAAGTGGAAACACTAAATGGTAAAAGAATTTTATATATCAGAGCCTCGGACCCTATTGAGACGATAACAGAACAACTCAAAGAAATTGCCCCAGGAGTTAGCGGTATTTATTCTGAAGTACAAGAATCTGACTTTAACAAAATTCAACGGTTACTCATGAACTTGCAGTCAGGAAATAGAAAGGTTAAATTGATTAAACTAACACGGAGAGTTAGAGACTTAAGGACGGAGGAGGAAGTTAGGAAACAGGTCTCCATATACCATATCAGGGAAAGTCAACACTCAGGAATCATAGAGACCTACAATACGTTAAAACAACAGATTTACTACCCTAAACTTACAAGGATAATTACACAAATTATAAACAATTGCGACGTATGTCAAAAGGCTAAATACGAGAGGAAACCTATTCAAGGGAAATTCAAAGTAACAGAAACACCTAGTAAACCTAACGAAATAGTTCACATAGATATCTACCATTTTCATAAACACATTTTTTTGACAATGATTGACAAGCTGACAAAGAAAGGGTATGTATACAGACTTGAAAGTAAAAATCACATTCACAAAACAGACGCTATCACAGAACATTTAACTAGAGAAGGTCCACCCTATAAAATAATTACGGATAACGAGTTTAATACAACATACATCAGAGAATTTCTTAGGGAACGAAATATCGAAGTGCATTTCACTAAACCGAACTCACATACAGGCAATGCAGACGTTGAACGCTTACATAGTACTATAGCTGAGATACTACTTAGCATGAACCAGGCAGAATCAGTAAATACCAAAATGTTTAGAGCTTTTCAAATCTATAACAAAAGGTATCATACTACGATAGGTATGTCACCAGAACAGGCTCAACATACAAATATAGAAGCATTAGTAACCAAGCTAAAAATGAAAAAAACCAAGGTTATAAACAAAAGGAACCAAGATAGGGAAGATTATATAGAAAGAAGATCATTTGGTTATATAAAGAATTATAAACATGTGAGACACAAAAATGAACCCAATTTTCGATTTAAAAACCTAGATAGAGTACATACATCAAATATTAAACGACCAAGACAATTTGTAGGTACTCACACTGATGCTGCTACTCCTGATGACACCAATGAACCTAGTACAAGCAGCACTTGTAATAACACCAATCGAAAGTGACAACGGATTCACAACGATAAGCATGGGTGAAGGAGAAATCATCAACCAAACCCAAACCATCATCCACATAGTAAAAATAAAAATGTTGATAGACACCTTACAGGAAATAAAAAAATTTGAAATTGTAGGACAAGACTCAGAAATAAGAAAGGAATGTAATACAATTTTTACAAAAATACATAGTATCATGCCTCATAAGACAAGATCAAAAAGAGGTCTCGTAAATATAGTAGGAACGGCTCAGAAATGGTTGTTCGGTACTATGGACAACTCAGATAGGGAAGAAATAGAAGAACACATAAAAGCTACTGACACTAACAATCAGAATGCAATTCAGGAACTAAACAAGCAAATCAAAATTAATACTCAATTAAACGGAAACATAAAAAACATAAGAGACTTAGTTTTGAGAGATAGGGAAGAAATAGAACGCTATCAGAATGAAAACCAACAGTTACAAAATACGATACTTAAACGCCTACAACGAACCGAAATACTAACTAGATTACAGATGTTAGAAAGAGTAATTGATAATTTGTTAGACACGATAGCTGCAGCGAAAATGGGAATAACCCACCCTAGCTTACTCACTAAGGACGAACTAATCATGACAGATATGAATTGGAGCAAATTAAGAAATATTAAGTCAGGGGTAATGAAATATACAGATGATGCCATTATTATAGCTTTGAAAATACCAGAAGAGATTATAACACGTCCAATTAAAATAATCGTACCAATACCAAATCGAGAAAAACAAGAAGTTGACTTAGAACCCTTTGTTGTAATTGTAAACGAAGGAAAAGAGTATAAATATAACGAGGAGAAAATTAATGTTAACGAATTAAAAGAGAGAAATGATTGTATTAGTAAGCAAAATTGTTTAATGAGGATCAATAATAATTTTGAAATTATTAATCTGAACGAAAGAACTTATATTATTAAAAACGCTAAAAATGTAACCGTACAAAATAATTGTGACTCTAGAAATTTAACTTTTGCTGGAAATCTTATTGTTAATATTCAGAATTGTAATATTAAAATCAATGACGCTATAATTAAGAACAAAGAAACTAATTATACATTTCAATTCTATTATGAAGAAATAATGAAAGAAAATGCCACCATCAATACGGTGTTTACAAAATTTAAGGAACTACAAGAAATTGAAAATAGACATAACCTAGAATTAGTTCAATACCACAAAGTAAAAACCTATTTAATCTCTGGTACATCCATGTTAATAATTATTATTGGTATAAGTATCATTGGAATCGTAATGTACAAGAATGTCAGAAGTACCGGTAAAATTAAAATTAAAATTGATAGCTTAACAGAAGAGCAAGGAAAAAAACAAACGAAACCCTCAAATCAAAATTTCCAGGAGAAAACTTTCTCTAAGGAAGGAGGAGTTAAGTATTGGTCGTAATTCTTAAAAATAAAAATATACAATGTGTCACCATACTTGCTTGTGTTTGCATTCTTCAATTGCACACCATAAATTCTTATCGTCATCACTTTTATGTGACCCATAAAAGTAACGATGACCGAAAGAGTAAACAAGGAAAGTGAACCAATGCATTCGGTTAACCTATTGAGAAATAGGGAGAATAAAACCAATGCATTCGGCTGACCTCTTGAAGAATGTAAGCCCAATCAAGTCAATTGGGGGACCGTGTTGAAATATTAAAAATAACAAAACCTTCTTCGGGCATTCGATTCGATCTGAGTGGTAGTTCATAGTAAACTCTCATCCGGATAGTACGGTGCAGCCCTGCTTAAGACAGCGGCCGTATTATTAATAGTAAATAAAGAACTAAAACCGTAATTATAATAGAATATATATAATAAAGAGAATATATTAAAAAAAATTACGAAGTTCAGTTATTTATTTCGCGCTGACTTGATGCCATGAATTTGCTCAACTTGAAACCGCCGCACAGTGGTCCCGTTGTTTGGGAGAGTTGGAAATAAATCTGTAACTTTTGAACTCGTGAATCGATCTTAATGAAATCATAGTGCAAGTACTATGGGATCTTATTATGTTTCAAAAATGGTTGATGTATCTCATAAGCTAACGGAGTAATCTTAGGTAAGAAAAATAAAAAAAACACTTTTTTTGTTTAAATGCATAAAATAATTATTTATTATTGTCTACGACTCGAAATTGGGACTTCAAGCAAATTTGTAATCACTGTTTATAAATATAAATTCAATTTTACAAGTTTAGGTAGCGTACACTTTATTTGGAATTAAAGAAACTAAGCAATTCAGTATAATAAGGCTTGCGCTTCAGTACTATGTGGCACCGAATCTTTTGTTTTTGGTTCAGGCCTTAAATACGCAGTTGTTGCCGAACGAGAACATTTTCTACTATTATTAATGCGATAGTACCTATAGTCTTTATTCCGACTTTCCTGCGCCTCCTCTGACAATGATTCGACGGGCAAGGCTGCTGATGATATTATTTCTGCTCCGTGGAACAGAATTTTATGCACTGTTGCTGGCATATAATACCAGGGATATAAATTTGTAGCCATTGTAGCGGTTTCCTGGGCATAGGCTCCAAACTTGTCGGGGTCAATCCAAAAATTGCTGCATATTGTCTCCAGGATAACACTGAATCTTTTTATGAGTTGCACATCTATTTCCGCTATTTCTGTTGTGACTCGAAAACGCCACAATCTACATCCTTAATGATTCTGGTTGCTGTATGGTCAAGTAATTGCTGAAGTGAGATTTGGGCATCAGTTTCTGAAATTTGGATGTTTTCTGGGAAGCACTGTATTTTTGACTTCAGGACCTGCTTATATGTCGGCAATATTTAATGCCCAATGTCATCTGTTGCTTTTTTTATAACTTCATATTGGTATTTGCTTAATTTTGTTTGAATTATTAAGGCCAAGGCTTCATCAGGACTGAAAACTGATCTGTGGGAACACGTTGGAGCATCAGCAGCAGCATTTATTAATTTTTGCGATGTGGAGGATTTCAATTCTTGGACTTTATTTTTTTTTGTTTTATCACAGCATTCTTCAAAGTCTTTATGTGGTCTTCCTCTTTTATCCGACGGTAACACATTCTCCGATAACACATATTAAATTAAAAACTTTTGTTTTATGTAACGCACTACCTTATACCGTTCATTAAAATGTGGCAAAAACCTTTTTGTCACTTCTAAAACTATTTGTTTAATTTGGCACGATGTTAAGTTTCCGTTACTATTTGATAAAAAGCTGCCGAAGTTGGAAATATTTCCATCAAAAGTAATCGCACAAGAATCTATATTCAAATACAGTACTTGCCATCGCAAAAATTCAAATTTGCACAACAAATGCTGGAATGCAACTGCAATTTTTAAAGTATTTTCGATATCTATATAAGGCTATATCTATAAAAAAATATCTATAAAAGTCATCTTCCTAATTGAAATCTTCAATATTTTCGGAATCATAAACTAATTCCCGATGCCTCAAAGTCAGCTCTAATTACCCCCCTTTTTTGCCCAATTGCGACATGCATTTATGACACCGCAAACAAAACAAGATAAAAGCAATTTGTTTCATAATTATAACAAATTTATGACCCAAAGAATTCTAATTCACAATATTAAAAACACCCTCGGCATCTCGCATAGCGTTTGCACAATACATACATTGCAAGGGAAATCGTTTGAAAATGCCGAAAAATGCACGACATTGCTCCACTTAAATGCCTCGTACTCCCAAAGTGATCAAAAGTGGTCTCTAGTTTTTTCAGCATCGATAGACAATACTTAGCTTTCAGAAAAAGTTGGTCTCCCGTTGGAGACTGTTGGAGCATTTTTGTTGTTGGCCATCAAACATTGAAATGCCCCTCTCAAAATGTGCCTCTACTTAAAAGCTTAGTTTAAAAAATTGGTAAGCAATAAAAAAAAAAACTGAAAACACAGTTTGAAAGCAAGATGTATGAACTTTTTAAAAAAAAATTTACTTTAGGTTCCAGTGTACATAATTTTACGAAATATGGCACATGAAATGTGCTTAAAAAATACGTCAATTTTTGTAATTTTTAAAGTCCCAACTTTGAGCTAACGGTACAGCCAAACGGATGATCCAAAGTCAACAAAATGTTGGCTTTCTAGGTTCTCATATTTGTAGAATCGAAAAACATAAACTATTTGGCCGGGAAGAATATGTCACTTCGGGTATTTATTTCTACTGCGGGACCACTCTGCGCCGCCCCTCAGCGATGAAATTACTTGTCTACACTTCCAAACTGCCTACTCTTCCGTGTCTGCACCGGTTAACATGTCGTCCATTTAGAAATTTTTCGTGATAACTTCACACGCCATAGGATATGCTCTTTGATGATCCATTGCGCACTGATGCATTGCCCGCACTGCGTTGGTAAGCTACTGGAGGTCATACCGTAAGTTACCACCGTTAAGATGTATTCGCACAGTTCTTCATCTGGGCTTCCTCGCCAGAAAATTCGCTGGAGGTTCCATTCATGGTTCTTCATGTGACGCAGGTCTACGTATTCACGCATGAAGTTGATATACTTCTCCCTTAGCTATGGACCGGCACACAGTCTCTTCTCGTTCTGAAGGAACCTCTTCACGGCTACGACTCTGGTACTGCCCAACGCTCGCGCTCCGGGATTTATTGGAATAGTCACTACGTAACGATCAGTCGCTGCTCGGGAATAAGTTCGCTTAAAATTTTCCTCAACCCATTGGTCGTCCGCAGATAATGTGACCTTCCTGCTCGGCTCCTCGATCTCCCAGAATCTCCTCAATAAGCGACAGCCCATGATCCAGCCCAAATTTGAATCCAGATTTGAGTCTCTTGACACTGCCCTTTATGATCCCAGCCCACACTTGCGCTTCCAGAAGCATTTCGATTCTGGATAGTTGTTAAACATGGGATCAACCAATGTTAGCTCGCTCGCTTCCGCTATCTGCGTTAAGCATCTGCCTGGAAGACAAGACGTGATCTTCCTTACTACGAACATCTCGCACTTCAACAGAAAAATGACATCAACTCTCGGCTGAATTTCCATGCTGACTATTCCTGTTGGCCGCACACTTACGCCTGATCCGATCCCTCGTACGTCGAAAGTACAGCGGCGCTTGGTTAGCCCTAGTTTCTGCACGCACTGTTCCGTCACAAAATTGATTTGGTTCCCGCTGACTAGAAGCACTCTTGCCTTTCCGGATTGTCCTGCTCTGCCCTGGGTACTGCTCTGCACCTTGATATACGCTGTTGCCAACAACGCACATTTCACATCAAAATCGTTGCTCTGCTCGTTGCACTGCTGAATGCCGTCCTGTTGCCTTTACATATCTTCGATCGTCTGCTGCTCCGTAGGTGGTATTTGCGCTATCTGCTATTGTGGTGATCGCTCGTTGAGTGCTGGCGAGGTTTCCCGCATACTCTCGCTTAAGCCAGCAACAACTGCTAGCCCTGTTCCTGATGCTCGTTGCTCTGGACATAGAATGCTGTTATGCTTCTTGTTGGACTTCCGGCATGCTCCACCTGGACAAACTTGGGTAAAGTGCCCAGTACGCAAGCAATTTGCGCACAACTTCCAGAGCCGTACCATCTCGTTCCTAGCTTGGATGGTTAGCGCCAAAAAATCTCCGCACGAGTAGAGAGGGTTTGTTCCCTGCACAAGGGACACCTTTGCTCTACTGGTCTTGCTGCAACCGCTTCTGCACCAATGCTCCTTTGCATGCTCCCCTTTGCCCTTTCTATTCCGCTTGTGATCTGCTCTGCATCAAAGGAAACGGAATCCAACGCACTCGCTCTCCGTTCCAAGAACTCGAAGAACTCCTTCACAGTCGCACTACGACGCACATCGTCTCTTGCCATTAGCTATGCGTGGTTAGTTTCAGGATCTAATCTGGCTCTCAGCATGTTGACTATTATTGGATCCCATGATGACGTATCCAAATTAAGAACACGCAATGAACTGAGATGAACGTTAGCTTCGTTCACCAAATCCCGCATACCACGAGCTCTTGACGCTTTTCTTCCCAGCTTCAGTATCGCATCAAGTGCATTCAAATGTGCATCAACTATGTTCTGCTTGTTGTCGAACACCTCGTTAAGTTTCGCCCAGGCCTACTCGTAATTGGCCTCAGTCACTTCCCACCTGCTGATAAGCCTAGCTGGGGCTCCCTCTAACGCCAATTTTAGTTCACGCAGTTTTGTAGTATTAGCCATGGACGTACAATTGTGAACCTCCGTCAAAAACTGGTCCCGAAACTCCCTCCACTTCGTGTAATCGCCCTTGAAAGTGATGAGTTTAGTGGGCCGTTCTTGGCGCAATTGAATAATGCTTGGAGCTGCTCCCCCCGCTGCTGCGCCCGCTGCTCCGGTTATTGCTCTAGCTGCTTCGCTCTGCCGTTCTATCTCCGCGATACGTGCACATAGTTTCGCTGTCGCAATGTCGTATGCGTCTTCGGATGCGGCCAGTTATTCATCTTATGCCACCAGCCCTTCAGGTGATGCCGCATTCTCGACCACACGCATATGCTCTCTAAGCAGCCGCTCATATGCACTATTGGCTGCGTCCAATTTTGCGTGTAATTACGCTCCGTCCGCTTCGGAAAATTCGGCAGAACTGACGAACTGCGAAATCCATATAAGGGACAAGCGATATACATCCCTGCGCGCAACGTCGCCCATAAATCTAGCATGAAAGCTCTGCACTGCACTGCACCGACATTCACTTGCACTTGCCCGTTAGACCGCACGTGATCGCAACAATCCAGGTCGACCTTTCGGAGACAGCTACAATACTGCACAGAAATGAATGCGGATTTGCGCACTGCAAATATCTTCGCAATTGCACAATCTCAAATGTTTTTTTGTTTTTCTCACACACGCACTTTATTACTTTTTGTAAACATTCTTTGCACCGAACTCGCACTTCTGTTTCTATCCGGCTCGTTTGGACCAAAAATGTTCAATATCCCAGAGAAATATATGAAAGGCCATAACACAGGGAATTCGAATATTAATATTTTATTTTTCCCTAAAGGAAAGGAAGACGTCCCCTCTGGATCGTGGACTGTAATGAAGTACCGCCCAAAACCAAACTCCGCTCTGCTCGGTTGACTCTCAAGAAGTCATAAAAAAGAATTCTTTGGTCGTCGTTGTTGCACTCCAGTCTGCTATAGTCATCGATGCGACATTTCCGTTGTAGGCACCGCAATTCCTTCGCATCAAGAAATGGGGTGACGGCTGCATGTGCTCACGCGATCATCTCTCATGGTTCTCGGTCGCAACTACCGCTACCCAGCGCACTATGAAAAGGGTGTGGCTTGCACGCGTGCTCTGCTCTGTCTGTCACCGTCCCTTATTTTCAGTCGCAACCACCACTATCCTTCAGGGAATTGCTCGCGCTGGCCGCGGCGCACGTCATCTAGCTGTCGCCGATCGGGTTGATGATGGTTTTTTCCATGAAAAGATATGATGATGATGATCATGTCCGTTCATGACTGCGATTCTTAACACGATCGGTAGCTCTGAGTAGAGTCTGGGGACTTTCCATTTAACAAAATGGTTACCCAGATACTGTGATACAAGATGATTACTTGCAAAACACGAAGCGAGAGAGTCTCTTTGTTCTATTTATAATATATTTGCCGGACACTAGACGGAAGGCAAACTTCTGTGTTTGTTTTTTTATTATTTTGCAGATGTTCCAAAAAGGCTTGCAGTATTAGTCGAGAGACTTTAATGCCTTGTTTCATATGGAATTTCTGTGTTCCAAGATGCTTTTGGAGTTAGTTTTATTTAGAAACGTTAATTGAATTTGGAGTTCCGGCTGACAGTCTCTTTGCCAATCACATTTTTTTTTACCAATTTTCCAATTGTTTTTTTCATAAGCCTTCTCCAATCTTCCATTGTTCAAATAAACAAAACCGATCTTCATTTATATTCTGTTTATTCGTGTGAACGGCCCTTTCCATTAGACTTTCGCCCTTACGAGATTGCAATCTCTTCTTGGAAATTGACGGGCAGTATACCCCTTAGGCCAATGACATGACCCTTGCTACCTCCCTTGGCAAAATTTTGTCGGAGATAGCCTCTTAGCGGAGACGTTAGCCATAGCCTAAAGTTCCACCCTGTCAAATAAGAAAATAATTTTTAATTTCACTGCAATTTGCATGGGGAAAAATACATTTTTAAACCTCGACATCTCCTAAGCTAAGCAATTAATCAATATATTGTAGCAATATATTTTGTATCAATATATTTTGTTCTTATTTCATCCAGAACTACAAAATGGCGTTGTCAAATCTTGGTGCCCCGGAAACCGTAGAATCCCATGTCCTTGTCTAAGTGTAACTGAATGGATACGTGTATATATAGATAGATAGATAGTTAATTCTTTCTTTGTATTACAAATACATTTGATTTAACATCGCACATTTCAATCTACAGGAATTTGATATAAATTTATCTTTCTACTGAAATATCATGTCGATAGTCAAAAACTAGGAACATTTTAATTCAAACCAATATTGATGAAATTACAGAGAAAAAAACCACTGATATGAAAAAAAAATTATAAATAATAAAAAAGGTGTGTGTAAATAAATAATCAAGTAAGTAAATGAATAAGTAAAAAAATAAATAAATATATATGCAAATATTAGATTAGGATGATAAATAAGCTAAATAAACAATAACGGCAGATAAATAAATTAATAAATAAACAAATGATAGAAAAACTAAGATAAGCAAGCTAGTAGGAATTAATTTATTAGTTCATTACAAGTCTGTTATCAGCAAGGTAACATTTATTGAAAAAATTGTTAGTCAGTCCTTGAATGCTGTTAGTTACTTATTCAACTTTCGCTCTTAGGTGAAGATCAGAACATGAGTACTGCCAGGACAAATTAAGCATAATTTTTAACAATTTATTTTGCGATACCTGTAATTTTTGGATGTTGCTGAGTTCCCCCAGACTTGGCACCCGTAGAACAAAATGGCTTGGAAAATCACCTTGTGGATAGCGATTTTGTTTTCCATGGATAGGGAAGATTTCCGGTTTATAAAAAGTTAATGTGGCTTAATGGCAGCATTAATTTTGCATATTGCCCTTTTTATGTGCTCGCTCAAGGTCAGTCTCATGTCAAGGTATATGCCTAAATATTTGAAGCTATTTTGCCAATTGACCACAATTCCGTTTATTCTTAAGCTGCCGGTAGATACGGTGAACCCGTCTCATTGGCATCTATTGGGTTGTCCTCCTGGTGGTTTGAACTTGGAGATGAACTTGTTGGATATGAAAGAAATTTTGAAAAGATAAATTCATCAAACGCCTGTGTTTCCTGATGGAACTCTTGTCTTCTAAGCACGAATCTGATGGCCAGTTTCCCATCCTTGTTTCAATTAAAAACATGCGTCGTCCCAAGGTTTTTTGATGACTCCTTCCATCCATTTCTTCCCATGCCCATACTCACGAGCAAACACAGTTTGACCGACGACAAACTTCTGTGCATCTTGTTTCACTTTGGCGAATGCTTTTTTTGGTAGAATAGCGGATTGCAGGGTTCGATGCTGACGAACGTGAGATACGCCATATTTATCCGGAGTTGCGAAAAGTAGCTAAGAATGTAACGGGCATCTTCATTTCTCCTAGCCTAGACTGGCATTTTTAACATCTGTTATCAACAATTTGGTAATCAATCAGTCATCGTCTGGCTCTCGTAGCGTAAACATCTCGTTCACTTCTACTGCCGTTCGACGCCTTTTCTCTTTTGTGAAATCTTCCCGCCTAAACTCCTGTCGGTTTTTGTCAAATTATATTCCTCTCTCATTCTCTTCATATAGTGGTTTATATTCTCTCACTTCTTTGCTGATTAGACTCATTATGGGCCCACCGGGGCCGCGTAATAAATCCGGTAATCAGTTTGACATATTATCAGATATGTCTACTGAACAACCAAAAGCTAAAAAAAATAAACGCAACACATCTCCGTTTGAGTTCCTGGAGTTACCTTCCATCCGTAACACTAAAAACCCCAAGTTTGTAATAATAACAGCCAAATCCGAGGACAAACCTATTTCGTCCGTAAGTATTTTCGTCTTAAGAAAATCTGTTGACGCCATCAGCACGGAGTACGACAACATTTCCATATTGAAAGACGGCAGTATTCTTCTCTTAGCGAAGAGCCAAACAATTGCTGATAAGTTCCTAAAAACAAGTGTCTTAGCTGGCCAGATACCAGTCACTGCTAGCCTTCATAAGCAACTGAACTCCTCCAAGGGTGTAGTGTACGCACCTTGGCTAAAAAATGTGCAAGAATCGGAAATAATTGCAGAGATGAGATCGCAGGGCGTTTCCGAAGTATACAAATTCTCAAAAAAATTCAATGATACAGTCGAGCCTACGGGCCTTATGGTATTCACTTTTGATCTCTATCACCTGCCTCAAACCGTTGAAATTGGTTGGTATAAAGCAAAGGTAAGAGAATATATCCCCCCTCCTATGAGATGCCGAAACTGCCAACTCCTGGGCCATACATTGAAGAGGTGCACCAGAAGCAAGGTCTGCGTCAATTGCAATCTACCTCCTCATGACCCCCAGCCCTGCACAAGGTTGATGTGTGCTAACTGTTTAGATGCTCACTCTTCTGCTTCAAAAGACTGTCCTAAATTCCTACAAAATAAAGAGATATTAGCAATAAAAATCAGAGACAAATGTAGTATGAGTGTAGCTAGACGCACATACAACGATCTCAACAAACCACATTCTTCCAATACGTTATCTCTCGCTGAGCGCATCAAAAAAACACCAACTAACAATACTCCTCAAACTCAAAATTCCTCTTCCACCGATCTCACCCCTCAGTCTAACACCACAGCATCAAAAACCCCACCGCTTACTCATATGACCAACCGATCTACCAAGTCCTCTTCTCCTCTGCCACTAGCTGCAGTTGCATCACACAACACAAGCATTTCAACCGATCAACCAACACTTTCCTCCTATAAACAGAAACTTCTCTCACAATTAACCAAAACAAACACTCTTAATAACGATCCCTCCTTATCAACTCTGAACCAACCTACAACACACATTAACTCTTCTCTCTCAAAAACACACTCTCTTAACAATTCCACTAACAACTCAAGCAACAGCTTAATCAACTCTCTTAATACATATGAACACATATAAAAACATAACCTCTGCAACCCCACCGTCGATGGTTGAAACCGCGGTAGGGGACGGGTCGCCATCCACTGCATGTGGTCGGCAACCCGCTCCCTCTCGCGGGGGCAATCATCGACAAACATATATACACCAACATACCCGTCAACAGAATAAATTTCAATCTCTTAACATTTTGCAATGGAACCTTAACGGCTACATCAACAATTATGACGAACTTAATTTAATAATGAAAGAGCGCAATTACGATATCATCTCTTTACAAGAAACTCATCTAGCATATAATAAAGTCCCCACATCACCAAAATCATACATTGGCTATTTTTCTAACTCGCCTGGCAACCTAAACTCAGTGCACGGTATCGGTATACTGGTAAAAGATCATATTCCTCACACTCACAAGCCAATTGTGTCAAACATCTTATCCACTGCAGTACAGGTTAATATGGCCCTTAAAGTTACGATTGTCTGTGTATACATCCCACCTGGGCTTAAGATCGCTTTCTCAGATTTGGAAAACATTATCCGGCAAGTGCAGCCTCCATATATTCTCACGGGCGATTTAAACGTTTGGAGTGTGCTTTGGGGGTCACCTAAGAACAACTCAAGGGGTTTGATTATCGAAAACTTTATCATCAAGTCTGACTTAGCCATCCTAAACGATGGTTCCCCTACCCACTTCTCCACCCATAGCACGCTTACTCACGTATACGTTTCTTGCTGCTCACCAATACTTCTCCCAAAAATAACTTGGAGTATCGCTGAGGACTTGCACAACAGCGACCACTTTCCTATTTCCATCTCACTGTTGTTATCTAACATATGCGATGCTAATAAACATTTGCCTAGATTTAAAACTGAGCTAGCTAACTGGAAGCTATTCCAAAACATACTGGAGGCTAACCTTTCTAAGACACCATTTCCCATCCAATGTGTAAATAGAGAAGCTGCAATTATACTTAGAGCCATTCGTAGTGCAGCTAATGTGGCCATCCCTCAAACATCGCCTACACCTCACAAACGATCTGTTCCCTGGTGGAATCCTGATTTGGCTAGACTCAGAACTGAAAAATTAAAAACTTGGAGGGTATTCAGGAAATATCCTACTCAAGTCAATTTACTAGCCTACAAAAAAGCTAATGCTGTTTTTAGAAGATTGCTAAAAATCAGCAAATTAAAGAGCTTCCAAGAATTCACAGGCAACATTAATCCAAGCTCAACACCAAGCTTAGTTTGGCAAAAAATCAAAACTCTGACAGGCAAACCAACACGTAAATCCATTGCTTCAATCAGCACACCAAAAGGTCCTGTATCCAACCTCTATGATGTTTGTAACTTCTTTGCCGAAACTTTGTCTACCAATTCCGACAACTCTAACTCTAACCTTCCTCAATCATCCAAATTAAGACTCCTGTCGCTTTATAACAACATCTTCAGCAAAGGAACTATCCCACAAAGCTGGAAGATAGCTACCATAATACCTATTCCCAAACCTAAGAAAGACCCCTCTAGCGTAAACAGCTATCGCCCAATTTCACTACTTCCCTGTTTATCAAAAGTACTAGAGAAAATAATCGCCAATAGGTTCATGTGGTTCGCAGAACACAAAAAGTTACTAACACCTAACCAAGTCGGTTTTAAACCTAAAAGAGGATGCATAGATGCGCTCCTTCATTTGGACTTCGCTATTACCAAAGCCCTCTCCGCCCGCAACCACATCACAATACTAGCTTTAGACTTTGAGAAAGCCTTCGATCGGGTAGGCATCCACCTTATACTCAACAAGCTAAGGGATTGGGGTATCGGCCCAAAAATGTTCGGATTCTTCAAGTCCTTTCTAACTAACAGAAAATGCTTCGTTAAAATCCGCAGTATGTTTTCTAAATTAATGCCGCTGAGTAATGGAATCCCGCAAGGGTCTCCTTTATCGGTAATCTGCTTTTCAATAGCCTTTAATCAACTCAGTGAAATCATAACAAATTACAAAGATTTAGATCATTGTATCTATGCCGATGACGCCTTCATAATATGTAAATACAATGATTTAAATAAAACCAAAAATATACTTTCTGAATTACTGAAAGAAATTTGTGAATGGTCATACACTTCGGGATCTAAATTATCTTTGGAAAAATGTAAATTAATTCACATATGTAGGAAAGTAAAATGCATTAGTGTAGAATTAGTGTTCAACAATATTAAGATTGAAACAGTGTCTAACCTTAACATCCTAGGTTTGTTAATTAATAATAGGTATAATTGGAAACCCCACTGTATTAATCTTAAGCAATCTTTAGCTGTAAGACTCAATATAATTAAATATCCAGCCTCAAAGAAAAGTAATATCCATGTAAATTCACTCTGCAATATTTCAAAGATGTTAGTTCTTAGTAAATTGAATTACGGTTTGGCTATATACGGCTCCTGTCCAAAGTCTACAAGAAACATAGTTGCACCTACTTACCACCAAGCAGCCAGAGCCAGCATTGGAGCATTTCCAACTACTCCAGTCAGAAACGTCCTCGCTGAAGCTGGACTTCCTTCTTTGCAGGAAAGATATTTTGTATCCATTGCACGACTCAACGCGAAACTCCACTTCCAAACGGGATCGATAATTGACCAAGACCAAGCTAAGGCGATTACCCACAAGCATAATCGAAGGTTCCCCTCCGCAATCCACTGCATCCTACGTTGGGGACAACAAACAGATCTACCTCGCAAGAGAGCAACCAAGTTTACGCCTACATATCCACCATGGTCACTCCATGAGGACTCCATACTTCTGGACCTGCACGAACTACGTAAAGACACAACTAGCAATACTGTATACACAGCTCGATTCAATGAGATCTATGAAACTTTTAAACGTACGGGTTGGAGCTTTATATACACAGACGGATCCAAAACAGACGACAACACAGCCTATGCAGTTGTTAATCAAGAAGGCTCGATCATTTCGCAAGGCATCCTACCGAACATCGCCTCCATATACACCGCTGAAGCAGTAGCTATACTCCACGCCGCTAAAAAATATTCTCAAACAAGAGGTAAGTGGGTTATTTGCTCCAACAGCCTGTCTGTTATAAAAGCCGTCGCAAATCCACAAAATGACTCTATAACCGCATCCAAAATTCGTGACATCCTCATCAAATCACAAAGGAAGTTAAAGCTGCTATGGACACCAGGCCATGTTGGAATTGCGGGCAATGAATATGCAGATGCTGCTGCAAATGCCGCTCTCAAGCCACCCATCCTCTCCTACTACACCTTCTCTCAATGCGATCTAAAGAGATACACAAATCAAAAGTGCCAACAGCAAATACTACGCGAGTGGGAGAACTATAAACATCACTATCAAATAATTAACCCTAATAAAACTAAGCCAAAATTCCCAACCGATATACCTAAATCGGATATTAGGATGTATATCCGGCTCCGTCTTGGACACACCGAATTTACTCACCAGCACCTGCTCAAAAGGGAGTCCCCTCCAAACTGCCTCACCTGCCGCAGACCAGTAACCATCACCCATCTCTTAAGTCAATGCTTTTTATCATCGCAACCAGCACTGCAAAACAACCTCAACCACAACGTAGACCTACTACATCTCCTCAAGAAGCCAAACCAATCCAATATTAATTATTTAAAAAGTATCGTAGGTAAACTTACAATATAGACAGTTAAGTATTTCGAGGGCCGTAAGTCATCGCCACTATTTGGCCCCTATAGTTCATATTGATTACAATTTTAATTGTACATTAATATTATAATAAATAAATAAATTGGTAATCAATATTCGGCCGCCAGCGGTAGCGACGTGCCATGCGCGGTATTTCCCTAAGACTTTCGATTTCGCTAAGATTTCGACTTTCGACTAAGCTAAGACTTTCGATTGTAATGCACCTGGTACAACCACTCTTGGATTTTGGCTGTGAAAGAGAAGAACGTTAGCAGACAAACTTAAATAGAACCTGCTACGAAAGGGCGGAATCAATTGATCTTGCCAAGCGATCTGGCCAGCCCTTCTGCACATAATTGATTACTGCACATATATCTGAGTCCTTTTTCGAGCCTTTCGCAACCAAACAAGCGTTAATAGGAAATTCATCCATTGTTGAATCTTCGGTTTGATGACATAACTCCACTGATTGATCGAACTCTTCGTCGAGTCCCATAGGAAACCTTGATAAGCAATCTGCATGCCCACGCTTACTTGTTGCACGATAACGAATTATATATGTGTAACCCATCAGGAAAATTGCCCATCTCTGGAGCCGTTGAATTGTCATATGGGTTAACTTTTTGTTGGGATTGAAGTTTTTCACAAACGGCTGATCTCTGTGACTAATGCAATCGAAGATGATGGATAGAGCCTCTATCTGGCTGTATCTTTTTTGAGCAGCACACAACGTTTTTGACGCAAAAGCAATAGGCTTTTCGGTTCCAGCTGGGAATGCCACCAAATCTATGGCATGATGCGTCTACAACTAGACTAATACGCAAATCATCTCTGAAATGCGTTAACCTCGAAACTTGAGCGATTTTCTCTTTAAACTGATTGAATGCGTTCTGTTTTTCTTTCCCCCATTTGAAAGTTTCACATTTTGCCCGTTGTTTGTTCAGCGGTGCAGCTATTTGTGCAAAGTTGTCCAGTTGTAGTATTTGAGTTTCCCGATAAATGCTTCTAGCTGTTTGAGGTCCTTCGGTTCCGGTAAACTTGAGATGGCTTTAACCCGAGTTTAGAGAGGATTATACGACCAATGTGTTCAATTTCAGGTTCTGCAAACTTACATTTTTGCAAACGGCATCGTAGACCATGATTCCCCAGCCTTTCTAAGAAATTTTTTTAAATTGCTTAGATGTTCTGCACTTGTTCTACCAGAAACAAACTCATCGTCAATGTATAACCTACAAGATTCTAGATCTGCAGATAGTTGGTGCATGTACCACTTTTCAGTAGTGGCCACGCCAGTGGAGCTGGATTTTCCAAAGGGTAACCGCTGAAATTCGAACAAACACAATTCGGTATTTATAACGCACATTTTTTTACTTCATTATCAAGGGGAATCTGTAGATAAGCTTCCAACGATTGATTTTAATAAAATGCTGTCCACCTTGTAGTTTGGGGAACAAGTCTTCAATGCGGCGAAACCGGGTGGTGGTCTATTTCTAAATAAGGATTCGTAGTTATCTTGAAATCATCACATATGCACAGTGTTCCATTTGCCTTGTTAACTACAACGATGGGCGTGGCGCATTGCCTTGTTTCCACAGGACTCAATATCCCTAAGGCTTGCATACGCTTGCAAACGGATTCGTTATTTTTGCAGAGACTCTGCCTCCGAAAGTAATCGGTCTCTAGAGTCTGTTCTTATTTGCAAAACTGAATGACAGTCAGCCGTTTGAATATGTAGTCCAAAAGCCTGAAACCAATACAAACACATAATATTGGAGCCTTGTTGAATGTCACAAACTTACAACGGTAGTGTTCGTGTGTAAGTTCTCCATTGAACACAGACGTCCATAACTCCCTTAATCGGTACATGTGTTTTCCCATATGCCTGAAGTGTTCTGATTAATGACCAGGTAGCACCGGTGTCTAACTGAACGACGTTGATTGACACAATGGTCTACGAGAATATCTTTTCAGAGTTGCACCCACTTTTGCCACGATTGTCGCGGCTTTTAAAAAGGAGCGCGAAGGTGCAGAGATCACCAGTAGGGCAAATATCAACGCCCCGAGCAAGCGAGGAGGATAGCGTGGCCCAACAAGTACGCGCAAAGCCCATACCTGAAGCAACTAGCAACCCATCTATCTTCCACAAACTAGGGGAACAGATCAAAGCGCTGGTTGAAATGCTGGAGAACGGAAAGAGACGCTCAATCCACCAGCCAATGCGAGACGCCATCGAGAGCATCAAGGCGCTCTATGAACTGGCACCTATCGAGTCACACGACGACAAGGCCAAAGAAGTGATACGGAAGAACAACGCTTCCCAAACATCCCCATGGATGAAACCCGCAGTTGCGGAAAAAACCAAGCGAGGCCCGGAGCAGAACGGGAAAAGCCCGAGCCCTAAACGGAGGCAAAATCAGCCAGAAGCGACGGGGAAAAATATCACCCGCAAAGAGCAATCCTCGCGCAAGATCGAAGGAAGAGAGAACGCGGAAGCCCATCCCCAAAAACAACGAAAAAGCCGAAAGCGAAACCCGCGGATAGCAGCAGAAAGCTGAACTCTGCGAAGGATTCGCAGAGGAAAGATGATATTCCGAGGAAAACCAAGGAGAAAACAAGACCTGACGCAATAGTTGTAGCAGCGAAGGGCGACTTGTCCTAAAAAAAGGAGACCTGCTCTTCCAGCTAAAAGGAGCGGGAATAAAGGCCGACCATTTTAAGGGAATAATTGGAGAATCCCTGGGAAAAGACGCAGAGGTCAGAACACTGACCCACTGCGTTACCGTCTAAGTCAAGGATATAGACGAGGTAACCACCAAAGCGGATATCTGCGAGGCAATAGTATCCCAGACTCAGCTGACCGAACTGAAGGAAACAGACATAGTAAGTCTGCGCAAGGCCTATGGCGGCACCCAAGTCGCAATGATTGGATTACCCGCAGAAAATGCAAACTCACTGCTGAAGGAGGGAAAGATACGGATAGGCTGGATCAACTGCCGTATCCGGGAACGCACAGCGCTAACCAAGTGCTTTAGATGCCTAGGATTTGGGCACACAGCACGTCAGTGCAAGAGTGAGCAGGACCGCTCCAAAATGTGCAGAAGATGTGGCACAGAGGGCCACATAGCTAAGAACTGCTCTCACGAGCCGAAGTGTTTCTGGTGCAAGAGCACCAACCCCGACAACGCAGGACATGTAGCTGGCAGTGCAAAGTGTCCGGTTTTCAGGAGGGCCCTCACCAATAAAACATGATGAAGGTTATACAAATTAACCTTAATCACTGTGCGGCCGCACAAGACCTTCTGGCACAAATGTCAAGAGAAGAAAAAGCGGATGTTGCCATCATCAGCGAGCCGTATAAATCCCTAGATGGCGGCAGCTGGACAGATGACACATCCAAGAAAGCAGCAATTTGGATCTGTGGAAACCACACCTTCCAAAACATTAGCACAGTAACGGAATATGTTGCGTGCGCCCGGATAAATGGTATCCACATTTACAGCTGCTATGCTCCCCCAAGTCTACCACACAGAGAATACCTGAGTCTCTTAGATCATATAGTAGCGGACGCACGAGGAAAGCATCCGGTCATCATTGCCGGAGACTTCAACGCGTGGGCTACGGAATGGGGCAGTAGATGCACAAATAAAAGGGGGGTTGCCCTCCTAGAAGCATTCGCATCGTTGGAGATTGGCCTAGTAAACAAAGGTTCAACACAAACCTTCCGCAAAGCAGGCAGAAGTTCCATAGTTGACATAACGTTCGCAAGCAACTCTCTATTGCCCAAAACAAATTGGCGAGTCAGCGAGAAATACACGCACAGTGACCACCAGGCGGTTGTATTCAAGATTGATAGTGTGATGCCCAGACAGCGACCAAAACGAACGGGGCCCAAGTGGAAGGACACCACTTTCGATGAAGAAGTGCTTGGAGAAACGATAAGCTCTGACTTCCCCGCCAACACCACATCAGCGGAAAGCATGTCGAGTAATCTGATCCAAGCATTATCAACAGCATGCGACGCAGCGATGCCTAGGAGGTCCACTAGCGGAAGGGGAGAACCATGCTACTGGTGGAACGACAGCATAAGGAATCTCAGGACAACCTGCCTTAAAGCCCGTCGTAGATCCCAGCGTTCCAGAGGTAGACCGGAGTTCCAGGAACGATTGGCCGCCTTCAGGCTGGCAAGGCGCAACCTGGAAAAGGCAATTAAGGAGAGCAAAGCAAACTACTTCAAGAATCTTTGCAAGGAAGCAGACCTAGACCCCTGGGGAGGAGCATATAAAGTGGTAATGAAAAAAGTGAAAGGCAGTAGGACGCCTCAACTAACCTGCCCACTGATGCTCAAAACAATAGTTGAACACCTGTTCCCCAGGAAACCTCCTACAATGTTCGTCCTTACACAAGGAGCTAGTTCGGATCAAATCCCACCAGTCACGGCTGAAGAGCTGCAGATTGCGTGCAGGAAAATTGCCGACAAAAAAGCACCTGGCCCTGACGGCATCCCTAATAAAGCCATCAAGGCGGCCGTCGAGAAGAGGCCCGAACTGTTCACAGCGGCGATGCAAAGGTGCCTCGAAGAAGGTAACTTTCCAAATCGCTGGAAACTCCAAAACCTGGTACTGATACCCAAAGGCAATAAGCCCCCGGGAGAACCGTCAGGGTACCAACCAATCTGCCTGCTTGACACCACGGGAAAGATCCTTGAGAGCATCATATACGGCAGGTTAATCGGTGTGGCGGAGGAGCGAGGAGCCTTGTCCGACCATCAGTTCGGCTTTAGGAAATCGCGCTCCACCATCGACGCCATCAAAGAGGTGGTAGACACAGCAAGCGAAGCGATAACGGGTTCAAGATGGAGGGGCGGTACAAAAAAATACTGTGCCGTAGTTACGCTGGACATCAAAAACGCGTTTAACTCAGCGAACTGGTCCTGCATCATGAGAGCCTTGAATAGGATGAGCACACCGCAGTACTTGAGGAAGATTATCGTCAGCTACTTCACCAATAGGAAACTTAGATACCAGACTGACGATGGAATGAAATACCACGAAGTCTCGGCAGGCGTTCCACAGGGCTCAGTCCTTGGACCCCTCCTGTGGAACCTAATGTACGACGGAGTACTGAGACTCACGCAACCAGACGGAGTCAAGGTGATCGGTTTTGCCGACGACATCGCGGTCGTGACAGTAGCCAAAAATATCCACGAGGTGGAAGCAGCCACAAACGAAGCGATCGCCAGGATCAAGGATTGGATGGAATCCGCCGACTTAGAACTAGCTGACCACAAGACTGAGGCTGTCTTAATAACCAGTCGAAAGACGGTGGAATACGCTAGCTTCCGGGTTGGTTCCCAGATAATTCGATCGAAGATGGCTCTGAAATACCTAGGGGTAATGCTCGACAACCGGCTTAACTTTAAAACGCACGTCGAGTACTGCAGCAAAAAGGCAGCAAGGATGCAGGCAGCGCTCTCAGGAATGCTGCCCAACATCGGAGGACCTGGATACGAGAGAAGGATCCTGCTTTCCACAGTGGTAAGCTCAATCCTCCTATATGCTGCACCAGTATGGGCGGGGGCCCTGGCGAACACGGATGCAGCAAGGAAGCTCTCGACATCATACAGGCTCTGCGTGATAAGAGCAATCAGCGGTTTCCGAACAATTTCGTACGAAGCAGCCTGCGTCATTGCGGGTATGGTCCCGATCGACATTCTCGCCAGCGAAATGCAAAGGATCTACCTACGGAGATCTGCAAATCACTCGGTGACTAGCGCAAGAGGTCTAAAAAAGGAAGAAAGGGCAACATCAATGGCACTGTGGCAAACCAGGTGGGACACCACAACCAAAGGCAGATGGACCCATAAATTGATACCCAGAATAGAAGCCTGGACAACGAGAGCTCACGGGAACTGCAACTACCACCTCACGCAGTTCTTGTCGGGCCATGGGGGTTACCAAAAATACCTCCACAGATTCGGTCACGACAGCTCACCCACTTGTCCAGAATGCGCGCGCGAAGATGAAGACGCAGAGCACGTAATATTCCATTGCAGACGCTTTGCCGTGGCGAGAGGAAGTCTACCAACTCCCGAGCTCGTAGTTAGCCATATGATGGAGTCAGCTGACAAATGGCTAGTGACATGTTCCTTTATTACAAGGGTGCAGATCGAGCTAAGAAGGCTGGAAAAAGAAAGAAAGGCCGAATTGGCAAATATAGATCACATAGCGTGATATGCTAACCAGCCCCGCGAAGTAATACCTAACGGCAGTTCCGAGGGGCGAGTGGTAGAAGTGTGCAGAGGTGTGGCTAAGACGTAGGCGCGAGGAAAAAGGAGAACAATATCCCGTGAATCGTTCATGCTGGTAACACGGGTTACCAGTATCTTGAAGAAGATTCCACATCCATTGGCGCAAACCATAGAGTTGCACCCACTATAATTTGTCACAGTATGTATCGAATTAACGGAATGTGCAGATTCCGTCTGCTTTCTACTATTTTCGCTCGTTCTGCTCTGTGGTTTCTGGTATTATGCTGTTTCCTTCCCCGACAACTCGAAAGAGTACGCGGTTGACACTGTGGGCTGACAGCGTGCCTAACCGATAAGTAAACGCTTCGAATAGAAAGCGAAGATCGCAAATTGACTGAAGATGCTTGCACTTTTATGATGTTGTGTAAAATAACCAGGACAAGATTTCCTTACAATAAATCATGCGACTTAATTGGTTGTGCGTTATTTGATCCATTGATGTCATACTTCCAAAGACGTTGCTACAGTTGCAGTATTGCTCTCCTTTAATATGCTGGATGCGTGGTGTGTTGATTCGTAGTTAGTGGCCCGTTGTTCTACTTCATCCAACGTAGGGCTCCTTCTTCTTCGTTGCAGCCAGGCGAACGGCATCGTGAGGTGTGTAAGAGACTAACATATCCCTGATCATAATGTCCGCATATGATCTGTTGCAATCGCAGTCTCTAGCACGAACTCTTAAATCCGCGATCTGTTGGAATTTGCAACTTTATGCCAGAATGTGCAGTTTAGATTGGAATAAAGTTTTCGTCGTTAAACTGGTTTCCACAAGTCGATAAAAAATGCGCCTTTTTGAGGTTGTCGTCATCTAAGGAATTCGCCGCAAAATGTTGCTGGAGCTGAAAAAGATAGCTGTCCCAAGATTGCTTTTCCGAGTTGAATTCGTGAAACTGAGGAACGGTTGCTGGACGAACAGATAATTTTTTGCTTATTAGTTGCGTTATTGTGGCTTTATTCTCTGCCAATATTTGCTCTATCACCGGTTTTGTGATGAAATAAGTTTCTGCAACGTTTCTTCCATTTTAAACGCCTCGTCGCCACTTATCCAATATTACCATACCAGTGGAGTTCCCCATTTGACGATTTTGTGTGCTATGCTTACTTATTCGTAGCTGATGTGAAGTACTATGACTGGATCGAAAACCAAATTGTTCATCTTAAAATATTCCTTTATTACAGTTAATCTTGTACAATTTTTCCTGTAATACTTTTCGTAAATTTTACTCAAGCTACTTAATAAGCTAATCGATCGGTAGCTCTGAGTAGAGTCTGGGGACTTTAAATTTCTCAAAATGGTTTTTTTTTGACAAATTTTTATTTCAAATTCATAACGACAAATTCATACCAGACAAAAATGCTTAAAATTAGTTGGACGAACAGTATTACTATACATATAACTTACTGGCCCTCGGCGGGCACTCTAAGCTAAACTTAATCTTATCCGTTGTCTTTCGACTTAAACTAAAAATCCATACATTTAAAGAATAACTACTGTATCTGTACAACTTAATATTAAGAAAAATTTAAGCAAAAAACTTAATTGCTGAACTGTATTTACTTAAAACTTATGTACTAATTTACACACTACGTTAAAAATAACTTAAGCTAACTTAAGCTAAACTACATACATATACATATGTATATATGAATGTATACATATCTGTATATAGATGTACTTAATATACACAGTGTATACACATAGGTACACAGTGGTGTACGCATGTGAATACTATTTTCTTTTTTTTTCTTATTTACATCTTACAACTACCTTAAAAACTACCCCAGGCTATGTACGCCGGCCGTAGGTTGCAGCTTATAAATTTGCATCTAATTGCTGCAAGACAGTGGCCGACTGGTCCCCCATTCGGGGCTACGTACTACCCTTTCTACCCCGGGTCTAAAGGGTTCGACGAGGGAGTTCCCTCTCTCCCCAGCGACCAGAATTTTCGATGTTTCAATGCAACCTCCCGAACATCTCTTCTTGATACCGCTGTACTGAACCGGAGGAGACCCTTTTTTCACATTTTACTTCATTTTTATTTTGGAATTCATAAAAACTTATATACTAGACAAAAATGCTTAAAACTAGTTGAACGAGCAGAATTACTATATATATAACTTACTGGCCCTAAGCGGGCACTCTAAGCTAAACTTAATCTTATCCTATGTCTTTCGACTTAAACTAAAAATCCATGCATTTAAAGAATAATTTCATGATCTGTACGACTTATTATTAAGAAAAATTGAGCAAAAAACTTAATGACTGAACAGGATTTACTTAAAACTTATAACCTAACTTACACACTACCTTAAAATTAACTTAAACTAACTTAAGCTAAACTACATACATATACATATGTATATATGAATGCATAAACATATGTATATATATGTACTTAATATATACAATGTATACACGTAGATACACAGTGGTGTACCCATGTGAATACTAATATTTTTTTTTTTTTTGTTATATATATTTACATCTAACAACTACCTTAAAAACTACCTTAGGCTATGTAGGTCAGCCATAGGTTGCAGCTTATAGATTTTCATCTATTCCCCTGCAAGACAGAGACCGACTGCTCCCCATAAGGGGGAACGCGCTACCCTTTCTACCCCGGGTCTAAAGGGTTCGACGAGGGAGTTCCCTCTCTCCCCAGCCACCAAAATTTTCGATGTTGCGATGCAACATCCAGAACATCTCTCCTTGATACCGCCTAACTGAAGCGGAGGAGACCCTCCTCAGCTCGTTGTGCGACGGAGCGGTCGTGGTTGAGTTGCCCATCCACAGTTGAACGGGCTATGTGAAAGATGAGCGGTACCGCATTTATATTTTGTAACAGCCCGTTTTTGTCTAAATGGAGAAAGGCTTCTGGGAGGACGAAGCGGTTGTGACGTACCCTTTCGTGGTATTGGGGATTGGGGTAGTAAGCCCCTGAGATCAAGTTATTGGACGAGTTCATCGCTCTAGCAGTGTGACCTCGAACCAACTTCAACAGGAAATTGTCCACTCTTATCAGGTTTGCCCTGTTGTATAAGACCTCATTGGAATAGTATTTTATGTACTGGGACTCTGGAGTTCGATAAAGGCGAAGGCAAGCCCTAAGACAAGCACTCTCGAACAACCGAATCTTTTCCATTAAGCTTGCACTCACGTTGAACCACACGGGACAGCCATAGGTGAGCATTGGCCGGATGAGCGCCATGTAGCAGATGACCTTCACCCTTGCATCGAGTTGGCTGTTGTAAAACAGTCTCTTTGTAAGGGCAAATGCGCCTCGGGCACTGGCCAGAGCAGCATCTACATGTTTGTTAAAATATAGATACTGATCTAACCAGATCCCCAGGTATCTGACTACAGTCTTTTGCGCCAGTGGTTCCCCGTGTCTTCCAACGATTGTGAATTTTCGCCAATTCTTTTTCGTATCCGCCGAGGCCTTATACAACGGCGTCCTGAACAGAATGGTTTCCGACTTCCGGAAGTTGATAATCAACTTCCAGTCATCGCAACTTCTCATGAATGAATCGAAGTCACCCTGCGTGAGGGTAGTGATTTCCTCGATCTTTTTGCCTGATCTGTACACGATAAAGTCATCGGCATACGCAATTGCATGAGGAAGAGAACTTAACAGATCGCTCAAGTAAATGTTGAACAGGATCGGGCGAATTAACGGCACCCTGTTGGAGACCATTTTTTACCTCAAAAATACCTGTGGATGTCACGTTGCCATTCTCGACGACGAACCGTCTACCGGGAAGCATGTTACACAGTAGATACAGTCAAAGGCCTTCTCCAGGTCAATCAAGCAAGCACCCGTACATTGTTTCTGGCTCTTGTTCCATTGGATATCCGACACCAGTTTCGATGCAGCATGAATAGTGTCATGCCCCGCTTTGAAACCGAATTGGTTATCCGGAATTATATTATTGTCCTTAGTCCAGTTGATCAGAGTTCTATTGATCACCTTCTCGAATACCTTGCTGATATTCGGAAGGAGACTTATTGACCGGAGGTTGCAAGGATTCGAAGAATCTTTTCCTCTCTTGGATATGGGTTGCACAATCGCAGTTTTCCAATGCCTTGTATAATGTGCATTATTCAAAGCATTGTTAAACAGGATTGTGTACATGTTAACCACTTCCAGGGGGAGGTGTCTTAGCACAATGTTGGAGATCCCGTCGATTCCAACAGACTTTTTCTTCTTTAATGATTCGAAGACCGCTTGGAGTTCTGTCTTCGATATGAACGGGGGTTGACTCCCTTCGTCGGCGATGGCATTATCTGCCATGTTGTCATCATTGAACACGACAAAGCCAGTGTTCTCAGATCGCCATTGTTGCATGTCTATCCAAGTCGTGGTTCGGGCGAACGTTCTAATTCACCTTGTACACTTCTTGGAAGACCGCGACCGTACCTCCACTTTTTCTTGCGGATCTTCGACCACAAGGAAGTTGTCATCGAGTACAGCGTTATCTGGATCAATACCTGCTGTAGTCAGTACTTGTTCGTTGTCCGTCGTTCTGGAAAGCTTAAGACACGGAAGATCGCTATATTTACTTCGAAAGTATTTGTTGATTTGAGGCAACATGCTCGGATTGTTAGATCTTACAGCCCGAATCTTGTCATTCCAGTACGAATTAACAGAAAGCCTGTAATTCTTTACAATTAATGTTTGAATATTCTTAATGAGCGATTTCAGTGTCCTAACTTCCTCGTCTCGTCTGTCAGTAAACCGCCTGTACAAGGTTATTAATCTTTACAGGAGTCTACTTTTACGTTAGTGGAGTGCGTCGATAGTCGCATTGCGGTACAAGTTTTCGTTGTTTGTCCGTGTATACCGAGGTATAGTAATGTCCATAGTTCGTTTAATTGTCTCGTCCAATTGAATTAGATACATGTCAATCTCTTCGTTTGACAAGTTTCTATTGGACGGTATGTGGAGCGCGTTCGAAGAGAGTGCTCGTGTCATTTGTCTGGAGAAGCGTGTCCATCGTGCCTTACTGTAGTTGTAGGTGTACGTTTGAACATACTCTCCTAATTCCGCAATGTCGTTGGGGATCTTGATTTCGGTACTGAGTCCGCAATGGTCACTGAGATACACGAAAGTGTTCAAACAGTTTACCGTCTGTGCGTTTGTGTCTGTCAGCTGCAGTCTTGCGTCTAACAGCAGGAGATCCAGATACGACCCGGTTCTGGGGAACGAAGAGATCTCTGTTGCATTCAAATCGAGTCCATACTCGACATTGTGCAAGCAAAACCAGCTATATAGCTGGTCCGCCCTGTGATTGGAAGCCATGTTCCCCCAATATCCATGTCGGGCATTTAAGTCCCCGGCCAAAATAAAATAGTTCTCCTCCGAGTCCAGCCTCAGACATCGAAAGAGTGAATCGAGCTCTATAGTTGTACTGGAACTAGGGTTGCCAGAGGAGTAGACCGACACCGCATACAACCTCCTTCCACTGCGGAGCGAAATGCACACGATGTAGGCTTCCAGCTCTTGAAACCTTCGTACTTCACTACTATACACTACTTTATGTTTAATGTTATTTTTTATGCACTTGACGCATCGAGGCTGCATGTGGCAGTTCGACGCGGCGTGTCCGAACCTTTGGCAGCGAGCACATTGAAGAGTGCCATCGCGCCTTCTAATGCTTTCCCAGACGCAATAGTAGTCAGCCAGACGATCTATATCGTTTAGCTTATCTATTTTGCTATTAGGTGTAGCCTGCACAATGAAGAACGGTAATTTCCGCCCCTCCCTTTTTGCCTTAGCTGTGGTGAAGGGCTTGACTCCGACGATCTCGACACCGTCACACACATGCTCCTTGAGCAGTTGGAAGATCTCCTCCGCTTCGAGCGGTCCGGAGATCTTTAATAATTTTGACTGGAGCTTTTCTCCTTTTGGCGTAAAGGAGAAGAACTCTATCGTCGAACGCTTTAAACACTTTTTTACCTTATTGTACTGGTCTACTGTATTGCAGCAGATTGAGTACTTCTCATAACCTTTATTTTTTTTTATAAGGAAATTACCACTGCCTATGGCCGTCCTACATACCTGTGCAGTTTGTTTGACATCCGGTTTGTAGAGGTTGATCGGTGGCACTTTGTCCTTCTTATTGGGCTGCTGCTGTTGCTGGTGACATGCTGGATGCTGTTGTTGCGCTGATGTCTTATGCTGCTGTGTTGCTGGATGTTCTTTTTGTTGAGCTGCTGCATTTTGTTGCTTCATCAGCTGTTGTGTTGCTGCTTTCGTTGGTCGCTGAGCTGCATTCTCGCGTTGTTTCTTCCGCTGTTGTGTATCTGGCTGCTTTTGTTGTTGAGCTGCCGTGTTCTTAATTTTTGGTTTGCCTGCTTGCTGTTGTTGTTGCTGCCTCTGATTATTCAGCTCGTTATTGACGGGCAACTGTTGTTGTAGTTGCCCCAGCTTCAGAAGTCTTTCTTCTTCCTCCTTTCTTCTCCTTTCGAGAGTACTTCTTCTTAGTTCTCTGATCTCGTGGAGTAATTTTTGTGTTTCCTCCTTCAGATCAGAAACCTTCGACTCTTTGGAGCGAATTATCGCCTCCACTTCTTCCTCTGTATCGGAGGGCATCGATTCAAAGCTTATGCTGCTTACTGCGAACCGCCCTTCCCTCCCATCCGATACGTACGAGTACGCATCGTCTTCTGCATCGGTCTCGGCTGATGTCTCCTTTGATGACGTCATCGCTGGACTCCCTTCTTCTTCGGGTTTGTCGTCTGACGATTTTATATTGCGCCTCTTTGAACTGTTGGAGGACTGCTTCTTCCTCCTCCTCTTCGTTGTGCCTTCTATGGGCACCGTTGGTTGGTGGCGTGACTCTTCAGCCACCGGTTGCTGGATCTCTCCGTCCGCTTCTATGCGAGCGGACTGTCCGCTCGCCTCCATTCCTCGACTACTATCTTTCCTAGTGGGTTTGGTGCTTTTGGAGAAAAAAAAAGTTATTTCCCCCACTGGGTCTCGAACCGAGTACCTTTCACTCCGCGGCAGTAAGCTTTTTTTTTTTTTGTAATTTTATTTTTTCTTTCTGAATAATTTTACTTACATGCTAGACAAAAGTACTTAAAACTAGCTTAACTAACTTAAGACAATGTTCTTAATACTAAACTACTGACCCTATGCGGGTACTCTGAGCTACTTTCTAAATGTGCCTTTCGGCTTAATCTACGTTTTTTTTTTTTTTCGTCATTAAGACAATATTTTATTTATTTATTAATTTACCAAGAAAACTTATAAAAAACTTGGGTAAACCTAACTACTTAACCTACCTTATACTAACTTCCCTAAAATAAAACTTAATACTATCTTAACTATGTCCGTAACAGTACGGACACGTGCACCAGGGCGTATATGTTGTGTATATGCATAACATATATAATTTATACGCCGTGATGCACCTTTTTTTTTTGTTTTTGTTTCATATGTATTTATTTTTTTGGATTTAATGTTTTATTTTTTTTTTGGTTTTTTGTTTTATTATTATTTTTTTTTTCTCTTAAAGCTACCTTAAAAACTATGTAAGCTGACCACTATGGTCAACTACCTAATCCTGTGGAAAAGCTAGCGGTGGCGGAGGCTGGTTTTGGTGTAACCACCAGTAAAATTGCCGTTCTTGGGCAGACTCTTTCCTATCTCGAGCGGGGATCGCTCCACTGAACCGGAGGAGATCCTCGTGGGTGCGAACGACATCCGGTTCGTATTGAAGTCGCCTATCCACTGTTCGGCGTACGACATGGAAGATGATAGGACATCCTTGTGGATCCTGTATTAGGCCAATTGTGTCTAGATAGAGGAATGCTTCGGGAGGAATAAAGCCGTTAAGGCGCACCCTTTCATGGTACATACAATTGGGGTAGTAAGCCCCAAAGATCAGACTGTTGGACGAGGTCATAGCTCGTGCAGTGTGCCTTCTGATTAGTTTAATTATAAAATTATCTACCCTATTCACGTTTGCCTCGTTGTACAGGACCTCGTTAGGGTAGTACTTCTTGTACTCAGACTCGGGTGTGCGATACAGACGGAGACAGCTCCTAAGACACTGCCTCTCGAACACCCTCATCTTTTCCATCTGGGAAGGACTCACGTTGAACCACAATGGACAACCGTACACCATAATAGGCCGTACTAGGGCCATGTAGCAGATTACCTTCACTCTGGTATCAAGTTGGCTGCTGAAAAACAACCTTCTTGCCGCAGCAAAGGCTTTTCTGGCTTTCGTCAGAGCAATATCTATATGTTTGTCAAAATACAGATATTGATCCAGCCAAATGCCTAGATATCTAACTACACTTTTTACAGCTAACGGCCGACCATGCGGGTCAACTATGCCGAACTTACGCCAGTTTTGGCGCGTATCCCGCGATGCCCTGTCCAACGGGGTCCGGAAAAGACTAGTTTCGCATTTCTGGAAGTTGATAAGCAACTTCCAGTCGTCGCAAAATCGCTGGATTTTCTCGAAGTCACGCTGCAACAAGATGTTTATTACCTCGACCTTCGGACCTGATCTGTACGCAACTAGGTCGTCGGCGTACGCAATTAAGTGCGGCATGGAACCTATAAGATCTGCAGTGAATATGGAAAACAGGATCGGGGAACCAATGGCCCCCTGTTGCAGACCGTTTTTAATGTTAAAGACCGTAGTGGAAGTTACGTCACTATTTTTCACAACGAACTTTCTACCTGTTATCATGTCATAGATCATGTATAGCAATGGTTTACTTATGCCAAGCCTGACCAACTTGAGGAAGAGGCCCTCTAACCAAACGGTGTCGAACGCCTTCTCCAAGTCAATCAGGCAGGCACCCGTGCACTGATTTTTGTTTTTATTCCATTGTATGTCGGAAACCAGTTTTGACGCGGCATTAATGGTATCATGCCCCGCTCGGAATCCGAACTGGTTGTCCGGTATGATTTTCTTTTCATCAGCCCATTGCTTCAGAACTCGAATGACTATCTTTTCAAAAACCTTGCTTATGCAAGGAAGAAGACTGATCGACCGAAGATTTGTCGGAATGGACTTATCTTTGTCCCGTTTAGGGATCGGTTGAACAACAGCTGTTTTCCAGTGCGTGGGGTAATGTGCATTACTCAGCGCATTGTTGAACAGGGTTGTGTACGTTTGGACCGCTTCGGGAGGAAGATGGCGAAGCACAATGTTCGGTATTCCATCGATTCCCACTGACTTTTTCTTCTTCAGCGAGTGGAAGATACCCTGGAGATCTTCTTGAGAAATCAAGATGTGATTCCCATCATTGGCGACGGCACTATGTGCCATGTTCTCGTCATTGAACCTGGTGAACCCTGGATTCTCTGATCGCCATTGACTTATCTCATTGCGGAGATAGAAGTGGTTTAGCAGGGCTCTGTTCTCCAGATCGTGATTCGGCCTACTAACCTCGTTGACCGTATACACTCTCTGGAACACTGCACCAATAGCTGTAACCTTCTCCTGGGGATCTTCCACCGCAAAGAAGTCATTGTCTAGCACTGCCTCATCTGGATCGATGCCAACTGAAGTCAGTAAGTGTTCGTTGTCTGTCGTTCTGGGAAGCCTTATGATTTGAATGTCGTTTTGATCTTTCCTCCGAAATATTTTATTTACTTGCGGGAACATACCCGGGTTGTTGGATCGTACAGCCCGGATTTTGTTGCCCCAGTGCAAGCTTATAGCCAAGCTATAGTTTATTCGAATTAACTGTTGGAGGTTCTTGATCTCCGACTTCAATGCTCTGACTTCCGCGTTTTGCGGATCTGTAAAACGCCTGTGCAAGAGTTTGAGTCTTGACAGCAGCCTACTTTTGTGCACGTGAAGTGCGTCGATGGTAGCATTTCGATAAACATCGCTGTTGTCGATTTGAACTACCTTCGGAATTGTTTTGTCCATCGTACGTTTGATTACGTCGTCCATTTGTATGAGGTACCTGTCAACCTCTTCGTTCGTCAGGTTTCTGTTTGTCGGCGGATTGATCCCACTCGAACGTAGTTCTGTGGATAAAGTCCTGGAGAAGCGTGGCCAGCGGGCCTTATTATAATTATAAGGGTGCCTCTGGACATACTCTTCCAGTCCTTCCACCTCGTTCGGGAGCTGAATAACTGCGAAGAGCCCGCAGTGATCACTCTCGTACTCAACAGCAGTTAGACAGTTCCGTGTGCGTCTTTCCACGTCTAGTATAGTCAGTCGTTTGTCTATCAGCATCAGATCCAGATAGGACCCGCTTCTGGGATACGATGGCCTATCGGTTGCTAGCAAATCTAGCTTGAACTCAACATTGTGTTCTACCAACCAGTTATACAATGAGGTCCCCCTGGTGTTATGCACCACATTGCCCCACTCTATATGCCTAGAGTTCAAGTCCCCGGCTACGATATAGTAGTTCTCCTCCGAGCTCAGTCGAAGGCTAGTGAAAAGAGTATCGAGCTCTGAAATGAAATATTGGTTGATGCGTGACTTGTCAGTCGCATAGATAGCGATCACATATAGCCGCTTACCACCCCGGAGGGGGATGCGTGCGATACACGTTTCTATCACCTGGAATCTTCGCACTTCACCGCTATACACGACCTTATGACAAAGGCCTTTTTTTATTAAGAGCGCGACTCCACCAGCTAGGTAGCTTCGATCTCTTCGAATAATATTGTAATTTTTGTACCTGAGTGGGTGCGTCTGGCTTAGCTTAGTTTCGCAAACCATCAACACATCAGGATTATGGGTCTGCAACAAGTTACTGAAATTTAATTGACGTTCAGGGCGGATCAGTGAATTCACATTCACTGCTAGAATTTTCAGGTTGCAGGCTGCCTGCGCAGCCATTATACCGATGTTGCGTTTGGCTCTCCAAACAGCGTCGAATAGATGAGGTCTATTCGCGCTGCTTGTTCTTGTAATTGGTTTTGGAACTGGGTTTGGAGTTGAGCGATCTGCCTCTGGATAGAGAGCAGGATCGTCTGCACATCCAAATTTGCTTCTGGTTGCCTGGCCACTGGGACCTGGGTAACTTTCGGCACTGTCTGTTGAACCGGTCGCCCAGCCGATGCCACTTGGGCATAGGAGACTGCCGGTGTAACAGTGGTAGCTGGAGCACGGGGCACTGGCCTCGCTTCTACCATTTTTCCATTACGTTTGGCCTGTATAATTTTTCTCATTTCTTGGACCTTAGGACATCCCCGATAGTTTGCAGGGTGTCCGCTGGTCTTACAGAGCACGCACGTCAGTTTGCTCCTGTCCTCGACTTTATCGGTCCCTAAAGGACATTCCCCGCGATTGTGGTTTCCTGCGCATTTGACACAGCGAGACTGCATATTGCAGTTCGCCGCGGCATGCCCAAACCTCTGACAACGAACACACTGGAGTGTGTTCTTTGTCTTTTTTATTGTTTCCCATGTAACAGACAGAGTGCCTAAATGGGTAATTTTTTTTAGGCTCTCTAGTTTGCTGTCTGGGGTGACCTGAACCAGGAAGAAAGGAAGTTTCCTATTCTCCCTTCTCGATGCCGCAGTGATGAAGGGCTTAACCCCTACGACCTGGACATCGTCGCTCTGCGCTTGGCGCAGAATAGCGAGGATCTCATCGGGATCAGTGTCGGGATCCACGTCCTTAAGGAGTTCCCCTTTCGGAGTGTACGAGAAAAACTCGGCCTCCGACACCGCTAACCTTTCTTTAACTACGTGATAGTCTGCCATTGATAAGCAATGGACAGAGACACGTAGTGGACCCTTATACTTAATAAAATAAGAATTTTTCGTGACCAACTTACATAGTATATCAACGTCTTTCGTCTCCAGTCCGAAGACGTTGATCGGAGGGCATCTCTCCTTTTTGGCTGGCTGCTGCTGTTGCGGTTGCTTCTGCTGCGCCTTCTTCTGCTGATATCGTTGTTGTTTCTGCTGCTGCTCAGTCTGCTGCTGTTGTTGTTGCTGCTGCTGCTGCTTAGTCTGCTGCTGTTGTTGTTGCTGCTGCTGCTTAGGCTGCTGCTGTTGTTTCGGCTGCTTCTTTGGCTGCTGCTGTTGTTGTTGCTGCTGCTGCTTTGGCTGCTGCTGTTTGTGTAGCTGCAGTTGTTGCAGCTGCTGTTGTTGTTGTGCAGCCTCTTTGGCTGCTCTCCTGGCCCTTAATTTGGTTTGGAGGGCTTTGATGTGGGCGTCCAACTCCTCCCTCTCTCGTTGGCTCTTCTCGAGCCGCTCCCGGTCCTCTTCCTCTTCGTCCTCTGATTCGGAGGACGTTAGCGTGTGGAAGGGATTCTCTTTCCCACTGTAGGAGAATCTCCCCTCCCCCTCTGTCGACTCGTACTCGACGTCGTCGACCATTCTTGATGTTGCTGCTGATGTTGCCTGTGCAGTTGTTGTTGTTGTTATTGCTGCTGCTGTTTTGTTTGCGGCTTTAGCCGCAATTTTCCCGTCGCCTGATCCAAGGCTGGACCGGCGCTTGACGAGGTTGGGCTGAGGCTGGAGCTTCTTCCTCCTCTTCTTCCTCCCCTCTTCATTTGTTGACTGGTGGTCCGATGTCGAAGCCACCGGTACAATATCACCCGATTTCATGAGCTCGGGTCGCTCCACTGTCTCCATCACACTTCTTCCTCACACTAAGTGTCTCTACTTGCTTTTAATTAAAAAAAAAAAGATCTCACTGTTTTTTCGGGATTTGAACCCGGCACCGCGATGTCACCGGCGAGCACTCTACCGAGAAGCTATCGATTCTTTTTCTGTTTTGGCGCTATTGTCCGCACTTAATATTTTTATTATTACCGCACTAAGTCGAAACACGTCTGCACTGCGTGGAGGTCTGTGAACGACTCCCGCTTTAGCGCGCTCGGCTACACCCACAACCAAAATTTAAGTCCCCTAAATTACAATACTAGTGTGATAACTCTTGCAGCTTAATCTACTATAATATATTGAGAATACAATAACGGCTTAACGACGCTCCAGAGGGGAGGAGTTAACAGACACATACACTATCAAGAGTGTTACGAATCATTGGCTATTAAAGAACTACGAAAAGAAGGGTTAGTAGGTGACTCCCTGCATCGTTCTATACGGCAGCTGGTTCCGCTGTTTCGGCTGACTGGTGATCTCCCACGTGGATGCACTTGCAACTAACACGTACGAACAGGAACTCTCCCACAGGTATCACTCACGAAAGTCGATAACCGGGTTTTACCATGTGGTGTAGCTTTGACGACTCCCGCCGCGCTCAAATTTGCACTTGGATTTCCGCACGTTTGTATGTAGCTATAGGCGCCGACTTTGACGTACACACGCGTTCGCGTTCTGGGGTCCGGTACTTCGTTATTTCTTTGTTTTCCAATATTTCTCCGTTTATTATATTCCTCGTCTAGGAAAACTATCTTAGCTTTCGACCGGAAAGAAGGAAAAAGGGGAAAAGAAAAAAAAACCGACACAAACAATTTGCCGAAATCACTTAGCCCGATGCTAATTGTGTATATATATTTTATATATATAAATATGTATAATTATAATATATCACTTTCTTTGTTCGTTCGCACAGCGACCGTAAACCGTTTCTCGATCAGGCGTTTTCCCTTTACGCTCCAAAGGTCCCTTCAACACCACGCACCAAACGTCTAACCCGTGATCTCGCTCTCCATAAACTGCCCTCCTCAATCAATCCCTACTTTCTCCCAACCCGCCATCCTGGATATTAGCTGAGATTAATCCCCGTATTTTCTCCTAAGTCTCCAACTAAGCTACCGATTACCCATTCCGGTACGTTCCCCGAAGGAATATTGCTTGCAAGAAAAAAACATGATCTAGCCCGAACTGGACTCGAACCTTCAAATGATTTAGTGCTATGCTGACACGCTACTATCACGCCCAGTATCTGAATGGGAGGAGCCACACTAACACGGAACTCGACAGGCAGCATCTGCGAAAACCTTTCCGAAGTGAAACTATGCCTATAACAACTTTTCACAGCTAACGGCCGACCATGCGGGTCAACAATGCCGAACTTACGCCAGTTTTAGCGCGTATCCCGCGATGCCCTGTCCAAAGGGGTCCGGAAAAGACTAGTTTCGCATTTCTGGAAGTTGATAAGCAACTTCCAGTCGTCGCAAAATCGCTGGATTTTCTCGAAGTCACGCTGCAACAAGATGTTTATTACCTCGACCTGATCTGTACGCAACTAGGTCGTCGGCGTACGCAATTAAGTGCGGCATGGAACCTATAAGATCTGCAGTGAATATGGAAAACAGGATCGGGGAACCAATGGTCCCCTGTTGCAGACCGTTTTTAATGTTAAAGTCCGTAGTGGAAGTTACGTCACCATTTTTCACAACGAACTTTCTACCTGTTATCATGTCATAGACCATGTATAGCAATGGTTTACTTATACCCAGCCTGACCAACTTGAGGAAGAGGCCCTCTAACCAAACGGTGTCGAATGCCTTCTCCAAGTCAATCAGGCAATCACCCGTGCACTGATTGTTGTTTTTATTCCATTGTATGTCGGACACCAGTTTTGACGCGGCATTAATGGTATCATGCCCCGCTCGGAATCCGAACTGGTTGTCCGGTATGATTTTCTTTTCATCAGCCCATTGCTGCAGAACTCGAATGACTATCTTTTCAAAAACCTTGCTTATGCAGGGAAGTAGACTGATCGAGCGAAGATTTGTCGGAATGGACTTATCTTTGTCCCGTTTAGGGATCGGTTGAACAACAGCTGTTTTCCAGTGCGTGGGGTAATGTGCACTACTCAGCGCATTGTTGAACAAGGTTGTGTAAATTTGGACAGCTTCGGGGAGAAGATGGCGAAGCACAATGTTCGGTATTCCAACGATTCCCACTGTCTTTTTCTTCTTCAGCGAGTGGAAGATACCCTGGAGATCTTCTTGAGAAATCAAGATGTGATTCCCATCATTGGCGACTATGCAAAATGTTCTCGTCATTGAACCTGGTGAAACCTGGATTCTCAGATCGCCATTGACTTATCTCATTGCGGAGATAGAAGTGGTTAAGCAATGCTCTGTTCTCCAGATCGTGATTCGGCCTACTAACTTCGTTGATCGTATACACTCTCTGGAACACTGCACCAATAGCTGTAACCTTCTCCTGGGGATCTTCCACCGCAAAGAAGTTATTGTCTAGCACTGCCTCATCTGGATCAATGCCACCTGAAGTCAGTAAGTGTTCGTTGTCTGTCGTCCTGGGAAGCCTTACGATTTGAATGTCGTTTTGATCTTTCCTCAGAAATATTTTATTTACTTGCGGGAACATACCCGGGTTGTTGGATCGTACAGCCCGGATTTTGTTGCCCCAGTGCAAGCTTATATAAGCTATAGTTTATGCGTATTAACTGTTGGAGGTTCTTGATCTCCGACTTCAATGCTCTGACTTCCGCGTTTTGCGGATCTGTAAAACGCCTGTGCAAGAGTTTGAGTCTTGACAGCAGCCTACTTTTGTGCACGTGAAGTGCGTCGATGGTAGCATTTCGATAAACATCGCTGTTGTCGATTTGAACTACCTTCGGAATTGTTTTGTCCATCGTACGTTTGACTACGTCATCCATTTGTATGAGGTACCTGTCAACCTCTTCGTTCGTCAGGTTTCTGTTTGTCGGCGGATTGATCCCACTCGAACGTAGTTCTGTGGATAAAGTCCTGGAGAAGCGTGGCCAGCGGGCCTTATTATAGTTATAAGGGTGCCTCTGGACATACTCTTCCAGTCCTTCCACCTCGTTCGGGAGCTGAATAACTGCGAAGAGCCCGCAGTGATCACTCTCGTACTCAACAGCAGTTAGATAGTTCCGTGTGCGTCTTTCCACGTCTAGTATAGTCAGTCGTTTGTCTATCAGCATCAGATCCAGATAGGACCCGCTTCTGGGATACGATGGCCTATCGGTTGCTAGCAAATCTAGCTTGAACTCAACATTGTGTTCTACCAACCAGTTATACAATGAGGTCCCCCTGGTGTTATGCACCACGTTGCTCCACTCTATATGCCTCGAGTTCATGTCCCCGGCTACGATATAGTAGTTCTCCTCCGAGCTCAGTCGAAGGCTAGTGAAAAGAGTATCGAGCTCTGAAATGAAATATTGGTTGATGCGTGACTTGTCAGTCGCATAGATAGCGATCACATATAGCCGCCTACCACCCCGAAGGGGGATGCGTGCGATACACGTTTCTATGGCCTGGAATCTCCGCACTTCACCGCTATACACGACCTTATGACAAAGGCCTTTTTTGATTAAGAGTGCGACTCCACCAGCTAGGTAGTTTCGATCTCTTCTAATCATATTGTAATTTTTGTACCTGAGTGGGTGCGTCTGGCTTAGCTTAGTTTCGCAAACCATTAACACATCAGGATTATGGGTCTGCAACAAGTTACCGAAATTTAATTTACGTTTAGGGCGGATCAGTGAATTCACATTCACTGCTAGAATTTTAAGGTTGCAGGCTGCCTGCGCAGCCATTATACCGATGTTGCGTTTGGCTCTCCAAACAGCGTCGAATAGATGAGGTCTATTCGCGCTGCTTGTTCTTGTAATTGGTTTTGGAACTGGGTTTGGAGTTGAGCGATCTGCCTCTGGATAGAGAGCAGGATCGTCTGCACATCCAAATTTGCTTCTGGTTGCCTGGCCACTGGGACCTGGGTAACTTTCGGCACTGTCTGTTGAACCGGTCGCCCAGTCAATGCCACTTGGGCATAGGAGACTGCCGGTGTAACAGTGGTAGCTGGAGCACGGGGCACTGGCCTCGCTTCTACCATTTTTCCCTTACGTTTGGCCTGTATAATTTTTCTCAATTCTTGGACCTTAGGACATCCTCGATAGTTAGCAGGATGCCCGCTGGTCTTACAGAGCACGCACGTCAGCTTGCTCCTATCATCAACTTTATCGGTCCCTAAAGGACATTCCCCGCGATTGTGGGTTCCTGCGCATTTGACACAGCGAGACTGCATATTGCAGTTCGACGCGGCATGCCCAAATCTCTGACAACGAACACACTGGAGCGTGTTCTTTGTCTTTTTTATTGTTTCCCATGTAACAGACAGAGTGCCTAAATGGGTAATTTTTTTTAGGCTCTCTAGTTTGCTGTCTGGGGTGACCTGAACTAGGAAGAAAGGAAGTTTCCTATTCTCCCTTCTCGATGCCGCAGTGATGAAGAGCTTAACCCCTACGACCTGGACATCGTCGCTCGCGCAGTAAGCTCTACGCACTCGGCCGCGCTGTTATTACAAATATCACCGTACTTTGCACTAGTATATTATCGTATTACTTTTTTATTGCCTATTACGAAGTCGAAACACTTGTGAACTGTTCAGCTGTCTGTGAACGACTGGGCGGAGGAGACCCTCCTCAGCTCGTTGTGCGACGGAACGGTCGTAGTTGAGTCGACCATCCACAGTTGAACGGGCTATGTGGAAGATGAGCGGTACCGCATTTAGATTTTGTAGCAGTCCGTTCTTGTCTAAATGGAGAAAGGCCTCTGGGGGGACGAAGCCATTGTTTTGCACCCTTTCGTGGTATTCTGGATAGGGGTAGTACACCCCTGAGATCAAGTTATTGGACGAGTTCATCGCTCAAGCAGTATGACCTCGAATCAACTTCAACATGAAATTGTCCACTCTTATCAGGTTTGCCCTGTTGTATAAACCCTCGTTGGAATACAATTTTATTTACTGGGACTCTGGAGTTCGATAAGGACGAAGGCAAGCCCTAAGACAAGCCCTCTCGAACAACCGAATCTTTTCCATTAAGCTTGCACTCACGTTGAACCTTACGGTACAGCCATAGGTGAGCATTGGCCAAATGAGGGCCATGTAGCAGATAACCTTCACCCTCGCATCGAGTTGGCTGTTGTAAAACAGTATCTTTGTAAGGGCAAAAGCACCTCGGGCCAGAGCAGCTTCTACATGTTTATTAAAATATAGATACTGGTCCAGCCAGATCTCCAGGTATCTGACTACAGTCTTTTGCACCAGTGGTCCAACGATTGAGAACTTTCGCCAATTCTTCTTCGTATCCGCCGAGGCTTTATACAACGGCGTTCTGAATAGAATGGTTTCCGACTTCCGGAAGTTAATACTCAACTTCCAGTCATCGCAACTTCTCATAAATGAATCGAAGTCACCCTGCGTGAGAGTAGTGATTTCCTCGATCTTTTTGTCTGATCTGTACACGATCAAGTCATCGGCATACGCAATTGCATGAGGAAGAGAACTTAACAGATCACTCAAGTAAATGTTGAACAGGATCGGCGAATTAACGGCACCCTGTTGGAGACCATTTTTTACCTCAAAAATACCTGTGGAGGTCACGTTGCCATTCTTGACGACGAACCGTCTACCGGTAAGCATGTTACACAGTAGTTACAGTCAAAGGCCTTCTCCAGGTCAATTAAGCAAGCACCCGTACATTGTTTCTGACTCTTGTTCCATTCGATATCCGACACCAGTTTCGATGCAGCATGAATAGTGTCATGCCCCGCTTTGAAACCGAATTGGTTATCCGGAATTATGTTTTTGTCCTTAGTCCAGTTGATCAGAACTCTATTTATCACTTTCTCTAAAACCTTGCTGATATTCGGAAGGAGACTAATTGACCGGAGGTTGCAAGGATTCGTGGAGTCTTTTCTTCTCTTGGATATGGGTTGTACAATCGCAGTTTTCCAATGCTGTGGATAATGTGCATGACGAACGGGGGATGAACCCCTTCGTCGGCGATGGCATTATCTGCCATGCTGTCATCATTGAACACGACAAAGCCAGTGTTCTCAGATCGCCATTGTTGCATGTCTTCTCGAAGTTGAGAGTTGCTAGCCATTACGCGGTTATCCAAGTCGTGGTTCGGGCGAACACTCTCATTCACCTTGTACACTTCTAGGAAGACCGCGCCTAATACCTCCATTTTTTCTTGCGGATCTTCGACCACAAACAAGTTATCGTCTAGTACGGCGTTATCTGGATCAATACCTGCTGTAGTCAGTATTTGTTCGTTGTCCGTCGTTCTAGGAAGCTTAATGCACAGAAGATCGCTTTGTTTGCTTCGAATGAATTTATTTATCTGAGGGAACATGCTCGGGTTGTTTGATCTAACAGCCCGAATCTTATTGTTCCAATACAGATTAACAGAAAGCCGGTAGTTCTGAGCAATTAGTGTTTGAATATTCTTAATATGATTTCAGTGCCCTAACTTCCTCGTCTCGTCTGTCAGTAAACCTCCTGTACAAGGTTTTTAATCTTGACAGGAGTTTACTTTTACGTTGGTGGAGTGCGTCAATTGTCGCGTTGCCGTACAAGTTTTCGTTGTTTGTCAGTGTATACCGAGGTATAGTAATGTCCATGGTACGTTTAATTGTCTCGTCCAATTGAATTAGATACATATCAATCTCTTCGTTTGACAAGTTTCTATTGGACGGAATGTGGAGCACGTTCGAAGAGAGTGTTCTCGTCGTTTGTCTGGAGAAGCGTGTCCAACGTGTCCTACTTCAATTGTAGGATACGTTTGAACATACTTTCCTAACTCTGCAAATTCGTTGGGGATCTTGATTTCGGCACTGAGTCCGCAATGGTCACTGGGGTACACGAATGTGTTCAAACAGTTTACCGTTTGTGCGTTTGTGTCTGTCAGCTGCAGTCTTGCGTCTAGCAGTAGGAGATCCAGATACGACCCGGTTCTGGGGAACGACAAGATCTCTGTTGCTTTCAAATCGAATCTATACTCGACATTGTGTAAGCAAAACCAGCTATATAGCTGGTCCCCTCTGGTATTGGAAACCATGTTCCCCCAATATCCATGTCGGGCATTTAAGTCCCCGGCCAAAATAAAATAGTTCTCTTCCGAGTCCAGACACAGACATCGAAAGAGTGAATCGAGCTCTGATATAGTTGTACTGGAACTGGGGTTGCCAGAGGAGTTTACCGACACCGCATACAACCTCCTTCCACTGCGGAGCGAAATGCACACAATGCAGGCCTCCAACACTTGAAACCTTCGTACTTCACTACTTAACACTACCTTGCGTTTAATATTATTTTTTATGAAGATCGCAACACCGCCTCCACTACTGGAATTGGGCCGGTCTCTTCTAACAACATTAAAATTACTGTGCTCCAGTATGCCTCTCCGAGCTAGCTTGGTTTCGCTAATCAGCATCAGCTCTGGGCTTTGATGGTCCAACAATCTATAGAGCTCGTTTTTCCGTTTGATCCCTATCAATGCAAGGATCTTAAAAATGCTCTCCGTCTGCGCAGCCATTAAGACTTTTGACGTGGTTGGTTCTCCAGGAGCGCCAGAATTTGGCCGACCTGCTCTTCTAACCGAGCCATACGCCCTTCAATGGAAGCTTTCCATTCAGGTTCGTGTGCTTTTGGCACTGAGACTTGCGGCACTACCTTTGGTAGTTGCTGCTTTTCCGTGCCTCTCTGGACAGACGCCATTTGGGCATAGGTCACTTGAGGGGTGACGGGTATGGCTGCCCCGAGTGGATTTTTCACTGGGCTGCTTCTGCAGAACCATTTTTCCTTTCCGCTCTTGGAATTTAGGGCAATCGAAGATGATGGATAGAGCCTCTATCTGGCTGTATCTTTTTTGAGCAGCACACAACGTTTTTGACGCGAAAGCAATAGGCTTTTCGGTTCCAGCTGGGAATGCCACCAAATCTATGGCATGATGCGTCTACAGCTAGACTAATACGCAAATCATCTCTGAAATGCGTTAACCTCGAAACTTGAGCGATTTTCTCTTTAAACTGATTGAATGCGGTCTGTTTTTCTTTCCCCCATTTGAAAGTTTCACATTTTGCCCGTAGTTTGTTCAGCGGTGCAGCTGTTTGTGCAAAGTTGTCCAGTTGTAGTATTTGAGTTTCCCGATAAATGCTTCTAGCTGTTTGAGGTCCTTCGGTTCCGGTAAACTTGAGATGGCTTTAACCCGAGTTTCCGAAGGATTATACGACCAATGTGTTCAATTTCAGGTTCTGCAAACTATTTTTGCAAACGGCATCGTAGACCATGATTCCCCAGCCTTTCTAAGAAATTTTTTTAAATTGCTTAGATGTTCTGCACTTGTTCTACCAGAAACAAACTCATCGTCAAACACAACAAGATTCTAGATCTGCAGATAGTTGGTGCATTGTTTCCACAGGACTCAATATCCCTAAGGCTTGCATACGCTTGCAAACGGATTCGTTATTTTTGCAGAGACTCTGCCTCCGAAAGTAATCGGTCTCTAGAGTCTGTTCTTATTTGCAAAACTGAATGACAGTCAGCCGTTTGAATATGTAGTCCAAAAGCCTGAAACCAATACAAACACATAATGTTGGAGCCTTGTTGAATGTCACAAACTAACAACGGTAGTGTTCGTGTGTAAGTTCTCAATTGAACACAGACGTCCATAACTCCCTTAATCGGTACATGTGTTTTCCCATATGCCTGAAGTGTTCTGATTAATGAGCAGGTAGCACCGGTGTCTAACTGAACGACGTTGATTGACACAATGGTCTACGAGAATATCTTTTCAGAGTTGCACCCACTATAATTTGTCACAGTATGTATCGAATTAACGGAATGTGCAGATTCCGTCTGCTTTCTACTATTTCCGCTCGTTCTGCTCTGTGGTTTCTGGTGTTATGCTGTTTCCTTCCCCGACAACTCGAAAGAGTACGCGGTTGACACTGTGGGCTGACAGCGTGCCTAACCGATAAGTAAACGCTTCGAATAGAAAGCGAAGATCGCAAATTGACTGAAGATGTTTGCACTTTTATGATGTTGTGTAAAATAACCAGGACAAGATTTCCTTACAATAAATCATGCGACTTAATTGGTTGTGCGTAATTTGATCCGTTGATGTCATACTTCCAAAGACGTTGCTACAGTAGCAGTATTGCTCTCCTTTAATATGCTGGATGCTTGGTGTGTTGATTCGTAGTTAGTGGCCCGTTGTTCTACTTCATCCAACGTAGGGCTCCTTCTTCTTCGTTGCAGCCAGGCGAACGGCATCGTGAGGTGTGTAAGAGACTAACATATCCCTGATCATAATGTCCGCATATGATCTGTTGCAATCGCAGTCTCTAGCACGAACTCTTAAATACGCGATCTGTTGGAATTTGCAACTTTATGTCAGAATGTGCACTTTAGATTGGAATAAAGTTTTCGTCGTTAAACTGGTTCCACAAGTCGATAAAAAATGCGCCTTCTTGAGGTTGTCGTCATCTAAGGAATTCGCCGCAAAATGTTGCTGGAGCTGAAAAAGATAGCTGTCCCAAGATTGCTTTTACGAGTTGAATTCGTGAAACTGAGGAATGGTTGCTGGACGAACAGATAATTTTTTGCTTATTAGTTGCGTTATTGTGGCTTTATTCTCTGCCAATATTTGCTCTATCGCCGGTTTTGTGATGAAATAAGTTTCTGCAACGCTTCTTCCATTTTAAACGCCTCGTCGCCACTTATCCAATATTACCATACCAGTGGAGTTCCCCATTTGACGATCTTGTGTGCTATGCTTACGTATTCGTAGCTGATGTGAAGTACTATGACTGGTCGAAAACCAAATTGTTCATCTTAATATATTCCTTTATAACAGTTAATCTTGTACAATTTTTCCTGTAAGACTTTTCGTAAATTTTACTCAAGCTACTTAATAAGCTTAAGAATCTGGGGACTTTAAATTTCTCAAAATGGTTTTTTTTTTAACAAATTTTTATTTCAAATTCATAACAAACTTACATACCAGACAAAAATGCTTAAAATTAGTTGGACGCACAGTATTACTATACATATAACTTACTGGCCCTCGGCGGGCACTCTAAGCTAAACTTAATCTTATCCGTTGTCTTTCGACTAAAACTAAAAATCCATGCATTTAAAGAATAACTACTTTATCTGTACAACTTAATATTAAGAAAAATTTAAGCAAAAAACTTAATTGCTGGACTGTATTTAATTAAAACTTATATACTAATTTACACACTACGTTAAAAATAACTTAAGCTAACTTAAGCTAAACTACATACAAATACATATGTATATATGAATGTATAGATATCTGTATATAGATGTACACAGTGGTTGGTGTACGCATGTGAATACTATTTTCTTTTTTTTTTTTTCTTTTTTTTTCTTATTTACATCTTACAACTACCTTAGGCTATGTACCCTAGGCTATGTACGCCGGCCGTAGGTTGCAGCTTATAAATTTGCACCTAATTGCTGCAAGACAGAGGCCGACTGGCCCCCCATTCGTGGCTACGTACTACCCTTTCTACCCCGGGTCTAAAGGGTTCGACGAGGGAGTTCCCTCTCTCCCCAGCGACCAGAATTTTCGATGTTTCAATGCAACCTCCCGAACATCTCTCCTTGATACCGCTGTACTGAACCGGAGGAGACCCTCCTCAGCTCGTTGTGCGACGGAACGGTCGTGGTTGAGTCGACCATCCACAGTTGAACGGGCTATGTGGAAGATGAGCGGTACCGCATTTAGATTTTGTAACAGTCCGTTCTTGTCTAAATGGAGAAAGGCCTCTGGGGGGACGAAGCCATTGTTTTGCACCCTTTCGTGGTGTTCTGGATAGGGGTAGTACACCCCTGAGATCAAGTTATTGGACGAGTTCATCGCTCAAGCAGTATGACCTCGAATCAACTTCAACATGAAATTGTCCACTCTTATCAGGTTTGCCCTGTTGTATAAACCCTCGTTGGAATACAATTTTATTTACTGGGACTCTGGAGTTCGATAAGGACGAAGGCAAGCCCTAAGACAAGCCCTCTCGAACAACCGAATCTTTTCCATTAAGCTTGCACCCACGCGGAACCACACGGTACAGCCATAGGTGAGCATTGGCCGAATGAGGGCCATGTAGCAGATAACCTTCACCCTCGCATCGAGTTGGCTGTTGTAAAACAGTATCTTTGTAAGTGCAAAAGCACCTCGGGCCAGAGCAGCTTCTACATGTTTATTAAAATATAGATACTGGTCTAGCCAGATCTCCAGGTATCTGACTACAGTCTTTTGCACCAGTGGTCCAACGATTGAAAACTTTCGCCAATTCTTCTTCGTATCCGCCGAGGCCTTATACAACGGCGTTCTGAATAGAATGGTTTCCGACTTCCGGAAGTTAATACTCAACTTCCAGTCATCGCAACTTCTCATAAATGAATCGAAGTCACCCTGCGTGAGAGTAGTGATTTCCTCGATCTTTTTGCCTGATCTGTACACGATCAAGTCATCAGCATACGCAATTGCATGAGGAAGAGAACTTAACAGATCACTCAAGTAAATGTTGAACAGGATCGGCGAATTAACGGCACCCTGTTGGAGACCATTTTTTACCTCAAAAATACCTGTGGAGGTCACGTTGCCATTCTTGACGACGAACCGTCTACCGGTAAGCATGTTACACAGTAGTTACAGTCAAAGGCCTTCTCCAGGTCAATTAAGCAAGCACCCGTACATTGTTTCTGACTCTTGTTCCATTCGATATCCGACACCAGTTTCGATGCAGCATGAATAGTGTCATGCCCCGCTTTGAAACCGAATTGGTTATCCGGAATTATGTTTTTGTCCTTAGTCCAGTTGATCAGAACTCTATTTATCACTTTCTCTAAAACCTTGCTGATATTCGGAAGGAGACTAATTGACCGGAGGTTGCAAGGATTCGTGGAGTCTTTTCTTCTCTTGGATATGGGTTGTACAATCGCAGTTTTCCAATGCTGTGGATAATGTGCATGACGAACGGGGGATGAACCCCTTCGTCGGCGATGGCATTATCTGCCATGCTGTCATCATTGAACACGACAAAGCCAGTGTTCTCAGATCGCCATTGTTGCATGTCTTCTCGAAGTTGAGAGTTGCTAGCCATTACGCGGTTATCCAAGTCGTGGTTCGGGCGAACACTCTCATTCACCTTGTACACTTCTAGGAAGACCGCGCCTAATACCTCCATTTTTTCTTGCGGATCTTCGACCACAAACAAGTTATCGTCTAGTACGGCGTTATCTGGATCAATACCTGCTGTAGTCAGTATTTGTTCGTTGTCCGTCGTTCTAGGAAGCTTAATGCACAGAAGATCGCTTTGTTTGCTTCGAATGAATTTATTTATCTGAGGGAACATGCTCGGGTTGTTTGATCTAACAGCCCGAATCTTATTGTTCCAATACAGATTAACAGAAAGCCGGTAGTTCTGAGCAATTAGTGTTTGAATATTCTTAATGAGCGATTTCAGTGTCCTAACTTCCTCGTCTCGTCTGTTAGTAAGCCTCCTGTACAAGGTTTTTAATCTTGACAGGAGTTTACTTTTACGTTGGTGGAGTGCGTCAATTGTCGCGTTGCCGTACAAGTTTTCGTTGTTTGTCAGTGTATACCGAGGTATAGTAATGTCCATGGTACGTTTAATTGTCTCGTCCAATTGAATTAGATACATATCAATCTCTTCGTTTGACAAGTTTCTATTGGACGGAATGTGGAGCGCGTTCGAAGAGAGTGCTCGTGTCATTTGTCTGGAGAAGCGTGTCCATCGTGCCTTACTGTAGTTGTAGGTGTACGTTTGAACATACTCTCCTAATTCCGCAATGTCGTTGGGGATCTTGATTTCGGTACTGAGTCCGCAATGGTCACTGAGATACACGAAAGTGTTCAAACAGTTTACCGTCTGTGCGTTTGTGTCTGTCAGCTGCAGTCTTGCGTCTAACAGCAGGAGATCCAGATACGACCCGGTTCTGGGGAACGACGAGATCTCTGTTGCTTTCAAATCGAGTCCATACTCGACATTGTGCAAGCAAAACCAGCTATATAGCTGGTCCGCCCTGTGATTGGAAGCCATGTTCCCCCAATATCCATGTCGGGCATTTAAGTCCCCGGCCAAAATAAAATAGTTCTCCTCCGAGTCCAGACACAGACATCGAAAGAGTGAATCGAGCTCTGATATAGTTGTACTGGAACTGGGGTTGCCAGAGGAGTTTACCGACACAGCATACAACCTCCTTCCACTGCGGAGCGAAATGCACACAATGCAGGCCTCCAACTCTTGAAACCTTCGTACTTCACTACTATACACCACCTTGCGTTTAATATTATTTTTTATGAAGATCGCAACACCGCCTCCACCACTGGAATTGGGCCGGTCTCTTCTAACAACATTAAAATGACTGTGCTCCAGTATGCCTCTCCGAGCTAGCTTGGTTTCGCTAATCAGCATCAGCTCTGGGCTTTGATGGTCCAACAATCTATATAGCTCGTTTTTCCGTTTGATCCCTATCAATGCAAGGATCTTAAAAATCCGTCTGCGCAGCCATTAAGACTTTTGACGTGGTTGCGCCAGAATTTGGCCGACCTGCTCTTCTAACCGAGCCATACGCCCTTCAATGGCTCTTCCATTCAGGTTCGGGTGCTTTTGGCACTGAGACTTGCGGCACTACCTTTGGTAGTTGCTGCTTTTCCGTGCCTCTCTGGACAGACGCCATTTGGGCATAGGTCACTTGAGGGGTGACGGGTATGGCTGCCCCGAGTGGATTTTTCACTGGGCTGCTTCTGCAGAACCATTTTTCCTTTCCGCTCTTGGAATTTAGGGCAACCCCGGTAGTTGGCGGTGTGCCCCGCGTTCCCGCAGAGTACGCATTTGAGCTGACTCTTATCAGCTGCTCCCTTTTGCCCCAGAGGACAATTCTCCGCACTGTGGTTCTCACTGCACTTGACGCATCAAGGCTGCATGCAGCAGCTCGACGCGGCGTGCCCTAACCCTTGGCAGCGAGCGCATTGGAGAATGCCATCGCGCCTTCTAATACTATCCCAGGCGCAATGATAGTCAGCCAAACGAACAATATCGTTTACCTTATCTACCTTGCTATTGGGTGACAGCTGTTCAAAGAAATACGGTAATTTCCGCCTCTCCCTTTATGCCTTAGCTTTGGTGAAGGGCTTGACCCCTACGAACTCGAGACCGTCACACACTTGAACTTGAGCAGTTGGAACAGAGATAACCTATAATAGAGATATCCAACTTCTACCTACCTTGCCCCTTGATTTCATCTGACAACGTTTTTTATACGTTTTTTGTCCCCTGTCTGTGAATACTGGTGAGCTCTTGAGAACAGCTGTGGAGATAGCTGATACCCTTCCCCACCTTAGTAATGGGGTGAATTAGAGTTCTTATTTGAAAATTCGGTCGTTATTTGAGCGTTTTTTCAAATTTCGGTGTACAATTTTCAACACAGTATGGAGGGGTACACGAACAAACAAAGCTTATGTTCATGAAGCCGATTCATTAAAACTTTGGGCAATTTACAATCTGAAATACTTGGACATAATTAATGAATGCACAACATGGTGTAACTTTTTTCATATGAATACAAATTAATAATACATTCACACGTTCAGTTAACCAATAATAAAAATATTATTGAAGCGTGAATCACAAATAAGATGTTTTGACAACCATTTTTGAGCATTAGTAAAACTTGTAATATCTTGCCATTGTTCTTATCAAATCGTTTAAATTGAATTCTTGAGTTTTTCAGAATTCATGAATCAAGCGTAAAAACCGGGCTTCATTTTTTGAGTTAATTTGTCAGGTATGGTTTATGAATAGGATATATACACTTAAGAATTAATTTTACGTCAAATAGTTCCAGTCAAATGGACATTGCAATACATTTTTATTCACGAAAGTCCATATAACAATGTAAGAAAATTCCCTTAGAAATACAAGTCAACTTTTGAACACCCTCCGAACAACATACCTATGTACGTTACATGGAAAGTACATGGATTCCCACTAAATTCATGAATCTGCCGCTTTTTTCCCACAAAATTCACGAATCGGCCGCCATATTGTGGTGAGTTGACGAGCATTGTAAATGTATAATTAACAAGTTACTTAATTAGTTTAATTAACAAGTTACTTAATTATCTAACATAAATCTTACATACCTTTGCAGATTTGGGTGAGGTCCGGCTTGTACAGGTTGATTGGTTGCACTTTGTCCTTCTTTTTGGATTCTGCTGTTGCTGGTGACATGCTGGATGCTGTTGTTGCGCTGATGTCTTATGCTGCTGTGGTGCTGGTTGTTCTTTTTGTTGAGCTGCTGCATTTTGTTGCTTCATCAGCTGTTGTGTTGCTGCTTTCGTTGGTCGCTGAGCTGCATTCTCGCGTTGTTTCTTCCGCTGTTGTGTATCTGGCTGCTTTTGTTGTTGAGCTGCCGTGTTCTTAATTTTTGGTTTGCCTGCTTGCTGTTGTTGTTGCTGCCTCTGATTATTCAGCTCGTTATTGACGGGCAACTGTTGTTGTAGTTGCCCCAGCTTCAGAAGTCTTTCTTCCTCCTCCTTTCTTCTCCTTTCGAGAGTACTTCTTCTTAGTTCTCTGATCTCGTGGAGTAATTTTTGTGTTTCCTCCTTCAGATCAGAAACCTTCGACTCTTTGGAGCGAATTATCGCCTCCACTTCTTCCTCTGTATCGGAGGGCATCGATTCAAAGCTTATGCTGCTTACTGCGAACCGCCCTTCCCTCCCATCCGATACGTACGAGTACGCATCGTCTTCTGCATCGGTCTCGGCTGATGTCTCCTTTGATGACGTCATCGCTGGACACCCTTCTTCTTCGGGTTTGTCGTCTGACGCTTTTATATTGCGCCTATTTGAACTGTTGGAGGACTGCTTCTTCCTCCTCCTCTTCATTGTACCTTTAAGGGGCACCGTTGGTTGGTGGCGTGACTCTTTAGCCACCGGTTGTTGGATCTCGCCGGCCACTTCTTTGCGAGAGGGCTGCCCGCTCGCCTCCATTCCTCGACTACTGGAATTGTTAGTTTTGAAGAAAAAAAAGTATTTATCCCACCGCTGGGTCTCGAACCCAACACCTTTCAATCCACGGCCGTAAGCTGTTTTTTTTTTAATGCAATTTAATTTAATTCATTTTATATTTCTTACTTGCTAGACAAAATTACTTAAAACTAGCTTAACTAACATAAGAATTACAATTGTTCTTAATACTAACCTACTGACCCTATGCGGGTACTCTTAGCTAATCTGATCTATGTTATAAATGTGCCTTTCGGCTTAATCTACGTTTTTTTTTTTTATCTTTAGTGACAATCTCTTATTTATTTATTCCTTTGCCAAGAAAACTTATAAAAAACTTGGGTAAACCTAACTACTTAACCTACCTTATACTAACTTACCCTAAAATAAAACTTAATACTATCTTAACTATGTCCGTAACAGTACGGACACGTGCATCAGGGCATATATGTTTTGTATATGCCTAACATAAAATTTATACGCCGTGATGCCCCTTTTTTTTGTTTTTGTTTCATATATATATTTTTTTCTTTTTTTTTTTTCTTGCATCTACCTTAGAAAACTATGTAAGCTGGCCACTATGGTCAGCTATCTGATCCTCTTGAAAAGCTAGCGGTGGCGGAGGCTGGTTTTGGTGTAACCACCAGTAAAATTGCTGTTCTTTGGCAGACTCTTTCCTATCTCGAGCGGGGATCGCTCTACTGAACCGGAGGAGATCCTCGTGGGTGCGAACGACATCCGGTTCGTATTGAAGTCGCCTATCCACTGTTCAGCGTACGACATGGAAGACGAAAGGACATCCTTGTGGATCCTGTATAAGGCCAATTGTGTCTAGATAGAGGAATGCTTCGGGAGGAATAAAGCCGTTAAGGTGCACCCTTTCATGGTACATACTATTGGGGTAGTAAGCCCCAAAGATCAGACTGTTTGAAGAGGACATAGCTCGTACAGTGTGCCTTCTGATTAGTTTAATAATACAATTATCTACCCTATTCACGTTTGCCTCGTTGTACAGGACTTCGTTAGGATAGTACTTCTTGTACTCGGGTGTGCGATACAGACGGTGACAGCTCCTAAGACTCTGCCTCTCGAACACCCTCATCTTTTCCATCTGGGAAGGACTCACGTTGAACCACAATGGACAACCGTACACCATAATGGGCCGTACTAGGGCCATGTAGCAGATTACCTTCACTATGGTATCAAGTTGGCTGCTTTCGTCAGAGCAATATCTATATGTTTGTCAAAATACAGATATTGATCCAGCCAAATGCCTAGATATCTAACTACACATTTAACAGCTAACGGCCGACCATGCGGGTCAACAATGCCGAACTTACGCCAGTTTTAGCGCGTATCCCGCGATGCCCTGTCCAAAGGGGTCCGGAAAAGACTAGTTTCGCATTTCTGGAAGTTGATAAGCAACTTCCAGTCGTCGCAAAATTGCTGGATTTTCTCGAAGTCACGCTGCAACAAGATGTTTATTACCTCGACCTTCGGACCTGATCTGTACGCAACTAGGTCGTCGGCGTACGCAATTAAGTGCGGCATGGAACCTATAAGATCTGCAGTGAATATGGAAAACAGGATCGGGGAACCAATGGTCCCCTGTTGCAGACTGTTTTTAATGTTAAAGTCCGTAGTGGAAGTTACGTCACCATTTTTCACAACGAACTTTCTACCTGTTATCATGTCATAGACCATGTATAGCAATGGTTTACTTATACCCAGCCTGACCAACTTGAGGAAGAGGCCCTCTAACCAAACGGTGTCGAATGCCTTCTCCAAGTCAATCAGGCAATCACCCGTGCACTGATTGTTGTTTTTATTCCATTGTATGTCGGACACCAGTTTTGACGCGGCATTAATGGTATCATGCCCCGCTCGGAATCCGAACTGGTTGTCCGGTATGATTTTCTTTTCATCAGCCCATTGCTGCAGAACTCGAATGACTATCTTTTCAAAAACCTTGCTTATGCAGGGAAGTAGACTGATCGAGCGAAGATTTGTCGGAATGGACTTATCTTTGTCCCGTTTAGGGATCGGTTGAACAACAGCTGTTTTCCAGTGCGTGGGGTAATGTGCACTACTCAGCGCATTGTTGAACAAGGTTGTGTAAATTTGGACAGCTTCGGGGAGAAGATGGCGAAGCACAATGTTCGGTATTCCAACGATTCCCACTGTCTTTTTCTTCTTCAGCGAGTGGAAGATACCCTGGAGATCTTCTTGAGAAATCAAGATGTGATTCCCATCATTGGCGACTATGCAAAATGTTCTCGTCATTGAACCTGGTGAAACCTGGATTCTCAGATCGCCGTTGACTTATCTCATTGCGGAGATAGAAGTGGTTTAGCAGGGCTCTGTTCTCCAGATCGTGATTCGGCCTACTAACCTCGTTGACCGTATACACTCTCTGGAACACTGCACTAATAGCTGTAACCTTCTCCTGGGGATCTTCGACCGCAAAGACGTCATTGTCTAGCACTGCCTCATCTTGATCAATGCCAACTGAAGTCAGTAAGTGTTCGTTGTCTGTCATCCTGGGAATTCTTACGATTTGAATGGCGTTTTGATCTTTCCTCAGAAATATTTTATTTACTTGCGGGAACAGCCCGGATTTTGTTGCCCCAGTGCAAGCTTATAGCCAAGCTATAGTTTATACGTATTAACTGTTGGAGGTTCTTGATCTCCGACTTCAATGCTCCGACTTACCGCTAAACCGCCTATGCAAGAGTTTGAGTCTTGACAGCAGCCTACTTTTGTGCACGTGACTTGCATCGATGGTAGCACTTCGATGACCTACCATCGGAATTGTTTTGTCCATCGTACGTTTGACTGGTCACTCTCGTACTCAACAGCAGTTAGACAGTTTCGCGTGCGTCTTTCCACGTCTAGTATAGTCAGTCGTTTGTCTATCAGCATCAGATCCAGATAGGACCCGCTTCTGGGAAACGATGGCCTGTCGGTTGCAAGCAAATCTAGCTTGAACTCAACATTGTGGTCTACCAACCAGTTATACAATGAGGTCCCCCTGGTGTTATGCACCACGTTTTCCCACTCTATATGCCTCGAGTTCAAGTCCCCGGCTACGGTATAGTAGTTCTCCTCCGAACTCAATCGGAGGCTAGTGAAAAGAGTATCGAGCTCTGAAATGAAATATTGGTTGATGCGCGACTTGTCAGTCGCAAAAATTAGCGATCACATATAGCCGCTTACCACCCCGAAGGGGGATGCGTGCGATACACCTTTCTATGGCCGCACTTCAACGCTATACACGACCTTACGACACAGGCCTTTTTTGATTAAGAGTGCGACTCCACCAGCTAGGTAGCTTCGATCTCTTCTAATGATATTGTAATTTTCGTACCTGAGTGGGTGCGTCTGACTTAGCTTAGTTTCACAAACCATCAACACATCAGGATTATGGGTCTGCAACAACTTACCGAAATTTAATTGACGTTCAGGGCGGATCAGTGAATTCACATTCACTGCTAGAGTTTACCGATGTTGCGTTTGGCTCTCCAAACAGCGTCGAATATATGAGGTCTATTCGCGCTGCTTGTTCTTGTAACTGGTTCTGGAATTGAGTTTGGAGTTGAGCAATCTGCCTCTGGATAGAGAGCAGGATCGTCTGCACATTCAATTTTGCTTCTGGTTGCCTGGGCACAGGGACCTGGTTAACTTTCGGCACTGTCTGTTGAACCGGTCGCTTAGCCGATGCCACTTGGGCATAGGAGACTGCCGGTGTAACAGTGGTAGCTGGAGCACGGGGCACTGGCCTCGCTTCTACCATTTTCCCTTTACGTTTGGCCTCTATTATTTTTCTGATCTCTTGGACCTTAGGACATCCCCGATAGTTTGCAGGGTGTCCGCTAATCTTACAGAGCACGCACGTCAGTTTGCTCCTGTCCTCAACTTTATCGGTCCCTGAAGGACATTCCCAACGATTGTGGGTTCCTGCGCATTTGACACAGCGAGACTGCATATTGTAGTTCGCGTTCTTTGTCTTTTTTATTGTTTCCCATGTAACAGAGTGCCTAAATGGGTAAGTTTTTTAGGCTCTCTATTTTACTGTCTGGGGTGACCTGAACTAGGAAGAAAGGAAGTTTCCTATTCTCCCTTCTCGATGCCGCAGTGATGAAGGGCTTAACCTCTACGACCTGGACATCGTCGCTCTGCGCTTGGCGCAGAATAGCAAGGATCTCATCGGGATCAGTATCAGGATCTACGTCCTTGAGGAGCATGGTCTGCACCTTTGCCCTTTTTGCGGTGTAGGAGAAAAACTCGGCCTCCGACACCGCTAGCCTTTCTTTCACTACGTAGTAGTCTGCCATTGATAAGCAATGGACAGAAACTCTCAACGGACACTTATATTTAATAAAGTAGGACTGTTTAGTGACCAACTTACATAAGATATCAACGTCCTTCGTCTCCAGTCCGAAGACGTTGATCGGAGGGCATCTCTCCTTTTTGGCTGGCTGCTGCTTTTGCGGTTGCTTCTGCTGTGCTTTCTTCTTTTGATGTTGTTGTTGTTGCTGCTGCTGCTTTGGCTGCTGCTGTTGTTGTTGCTGCTCCTTCTTTGGCTGCTGATGTTGTTGTTGCTGCTGCTGTTGTTGTTGTTGCTGCTTTTTTGGCTGCTCCTGTTGTTGTTGCTGCTGCTGCTGTTTTGGAGCGACCCGATACTCTTCCTCTTCGTCCTCCGATTCAGAGGACGTTAGCGTGTGGAAGGGATTCTCTCTCCCGCTGTAGGAGAATGTCCCCTCCCTTTCTATCGACTCGTACTCGACGTCGTCGACCATGGGTTGCTGCGTTTTGGCTGCTGCTGCTGTAGTTGTGGCTACAGTAGTTGTTGTTGTTGCTTCTGCTAATGAAGTTTCGGCTTTTGGCGCAATTTTTGTGTCTGCTGATCCCAGGCTGGAACGGCGCTTCACAAGGTTGGGCTGTGGTTGGAGCTTCTTCCTCCTCTTCTTTCTCCCCTCTTCTTGTGTTGCCTGGTGGCCTGATGTCGCAACACCGACAACATCACCCTATTTTTCGAGCTCGGGTCGCTCCACTGGCTCCATCTCACTTTATTTTCACACTTGGTGTCTTTGTTATTAATTCAATTAAAAAAAAAAAAAGGATTTCACTTTTTCTTCGGCATTCGAACCCGGCACCAGGAAGTCACCGGCGAGCACTCTGCCGAGAAGGTACCGATTCTAATCTTATTTTGGCGCTATTGTCCGCACTTAATATTTTTATTATTTCCGCACCAAGTCGCAACACGTCTGAACTGCATGGAGGTCTGTGAACGACTGAAGGGTTCTACTCTACCCGTTCGGCCAATGGTTTCCTGTGGTGAACTGCGTCAATTATGCACTTGAACACAATTTTTAATTTTAAGTCACTTCTTTAAGTCGTCACTCGCGACCTATAACCGTCAGAGTTATTCTGTTCAGAGGTCTGTGCACGACTGGTCAAGTTGCTTGTGAATTGGATATCGTTCAATTTGGTACAAAACAGACTTCATGTTTTATTTGGCGCGCTCCACAACAAAAACCAACACACATATTTGTTTTTTATTATTTTGCAGATGTTCGAGAAAGGCTTACATTTTTTGTGGAGCGACTTTAATGTCTTGTTCCATAAGGCATTTCTGTGATAGATAGTTTTGTTTAGAAACTTTAATTTAATTTGGAGCTACGGTTGACGGTCACTTTGCCAATTTCCTTTTTTCCACCAATTTTCCAATTGTTCTTTTCATAAACCTTCTCCAATCTTCCATTGTCCAAGTAAAGAAAACCGATCTACCTTTATACATTATTGCCTGTGTGAACGGCCCCTTCTATTAGACTTTCACAGTTACGAGCTTCCTATATCTTATTGGAATTCGAAGTTCGAAATCACAATCAAGTGCATGTCGCTGCACATGCGCAGTGCTGTAAACAAAATGTTTTGTGTACTTATTCATCGTCTGAGTTTTCGTTTCGTCGTGTTACTGTCTTGTAATATGTTATATTTTTAATCTGATTAATTTAAAAAAAAATGTATAATGTATATTTCCTAGGATGCACCGACACAAGAGATCACACAACATTAGGATAAAGTGGTTAATAAGAGTTAAGTGCTTTTATACATGGTGTCATTTCATAAGCCATATGGTCTTGCAGATGACACCCACTATATTTGTCTGATTTTTATTATCAAGACACTACAGTGGAGAAGGACGATTTTCGAGGGATTCATGATGGAAGGAGTAAGTATTACATACATATTTGTTGCAGACATTCAACTTTTATTTCTTCTACTTCTTCTTACATTCTTTCACTTCTTCACAGACGGTGAAGGTTCCCGCAACAGAGTTACTGTACGAAATCGGCGTATGCGCGATTCCTTCTGATAGATTGAACATTGTTTAATCATTCGGTGGAATACCGAAAACCGAGTAAACAAAGGTCGTGCAGTGTAGAACTATATATCCCACATAAGCAAAAGGGAGCAGGGTCTGTGCACACAGGGGAAGTTGTTGATTGCTCCCAACTTGGCGGGATGCGAGCAACGATCCTTGTCGATGCACAGATCAAGTTGACATACAACCTCCCCGTGACGCTCCATAGATAGCCTCCACAACACCCGTAGGTGAACCACTGTATGCAGCGATCCCCCTGTGATTGTGCGGAGGGCTAACAACCCGCCTACATAAAAAACATATTTAGATGTGGATTCGTTGTGGGAAAACGGTTAAGGTCCTCAACTTTAAACCGATTATCCCCTGGCTGTGATACGCATCCAATTCAGATTTTACAGCATCAGCCTCATATATGCACACGCCCCTACCGACGAGGCTGAAGACTCTGTCAAAGAGGACTATTATGACCTCTTGGACGGTGCCTACGGAGCCTGTCCGGAGTACGATGTAAAGATCGGAGACTTCAATGCCAAAATCGGTAAGGAAAACGTCTTTGGCGGAGTGATCGAAAAGGACAGCTTCCAAAACACGACAACAGATAACGACTTCCGACTCATAGACTTTGCGGCAGCACGTAATATGGTCATAACCAGCACGAGGTTGACATGCAAAAGAATCCACACAGCAACCTGGCAACCATGTACTCATTGACGCAAGGCACGCATCAAATATCCTCGATGTGCGAACATTCAGGAAGGGCAAACGTCGACTCTGATCATTTCCTAGCAGCAGCAAGATTCAGAGCTCGACTGCCCAATGTCAGATGGCTGCTCCAGCCAACAAAGAGGAGTTTTGACATTGGACGCCTGAGCACACCCGAGATTGCCAGAGCCTGTGAAGAGCATATAAGTGAGTGACTGCGGTATGTCCACATTATACACCAACGCCAACGAGGTGTGGTTGCATTGCCACTCGGCGAGAAACCCGTGGTATGATGGCGAGTGTGAACAGAAGAAACGTGCAACTGATGAGGCATACCAAAAGACGTTGCACCGAAAAGCCGAAGGGTCAATTGCTCGTTTTAGGAAAGGCTCTTCGAAACTATGAGCGTAACCTGGTTACTGACCTGGGGTGCCAGCACGTAACTTGGAACAATCGAGTTGAGTCGATACAATCGAACATGGGTAGCACCTATTTTGATTCAATCGAGTATCCTCGATTGCATCGTCAAAGTAGGCAGCATACAAATTCTAATGTGACGTTTGAAACTAAATTTTTTAGTCGATAGAAAAAAAGTTATCATCATCAATTAATAAAAAGTTGTAAGATATATAAGTTGTAAGATGATTTGCAAATCTACGCAAATAAAATGGCAGTTTTAGAATTCATTTATATTGTTAGTAAAAATACCTACCACCATAGCATTCAAGCTACGAAAGCCCTTTCGATTGAAGTAAATGTGCTCGTTTTGTTTAGATCTCAAAATAGGAATGTGAGTGCATCAACACATCCCACTATACCTGGCAACTTAAATTTCCGATAGTAATACTCCTTACTCTCTTGAAATTTTAATATATCGAATTTAATCCATTGAGGACAAAATTTATTTTCCAAAACAACCAACGAACATCGAAAAAATGTTGACACCGTTGTCTGTACGTTGCCTAGAAGCACATTCCTTCCTACATTCGCTTGGTAACTCCCACTGGCCAATACAGACAATTCTAATGGATTCGTTTATCCCTAAGGTGTCCTCTTTTGATTTTAGCATTAAGTACTTCTTCATCTTCGCTTTCCGAATCAAAAAATATCATTCTAAATGCAATTTTACTTTGATGAACGAAGTTTATTTTGAAAAAACAAACATTTCCCTTTATAGTTCGCAATGAATTTTTTAAGTAGAAGTCACAATGAAACTCGTTTCAAGTTACGTGCTGCCAGAAAATATTTGCTTCGAGTTGATTGGCGATGAACAATGTTCGATTGTTTCAAGTTACGTGCTGTCATCCCTGCTTAATGGGCCTGACCAGGAGAGAGTGATAGGGAATCAAGAAATCCCAACTCCAGTCGATGGACTCCTACCTAGCCTTGAAGAAGTCGGCACAGCCATTAAATGGCTGGAGAACAACAAAGCCGAAGGGTCAGATGGCTTACCATCAGAGCTCTTTAAGGCCGGTGGCGATGTTCTGGTAAGGAGCATGCACCAGATCATCCGTGGAATTTGGGAGGACGAAAGCATGGCCGATGGCTGGAATATCAGCTCCATATGCCCCAACTGCAAAAAAGGCGATCCTACCTCTTACAACAACTATAGATAGTATAGTATATCCCTGCTCAACGGCGCGTACAAGATCCAGCGAACTATGTGAACGTCTAAAGGCGTTTTGTACCGCACTAATCAGCACGTAGCAGTGAAGCTTCCGGCCCGGCAAATCGACAATAGACTAAATCAATACCAATAGACAATACGCACCACCCTTTTATCGATTTAAAAGCCGCATACGATAGCATTAATCGACAGGAGTTATTTGGTGCGATGGCCGAATTCGGGATCCCGGGAAAACTGATCCGGTTGCGTCGCAGTACGCTAACAAATACGCGATGCACCGTGCAGCTCGGATCAAGGACTTCCGAGCCGTTTGAAACCTGTACCGGGAAGATAGTGCAGCGGGCATTTGTAAGCACGGAAGGCACTATCTTCTACAAGTCAGTCCAACTATTGGGATATGCAGACGATTGATTGGGATTGAAGCACTTGCGGCAATTGAAGAAGAGGCAGCGAGCTCGTCTTAATGTCAACGAGGATAAAACGAAGTATATGCTGTCGACCAAAAAACAATCCGCCACACATTACCTAGGGCAAAATATTACAATCGACAGATACAATTTTGAGGTAGTAAAGGAGTTTGTCTACCTCGGGGCAAACGCAAACTCCGCAAATGACATCACTGTGGAGACCCGTTTCTACGTCGGCCTTTGGCAACCGTTTTAATTTTTTGTTATACCACATCGAGCGCATGGACAACAATGCTCCAGGTAAGAGGGTCTTCGAATCCAAACCTCCTGGTTCGTGAAGGAGAGGAAGACCGAATCTCCGGTATAAAGACCAAGTAATAGCGGATGCAAGACAGCTTGGTCTTGATGACTGGAAGCAGCGTGCCCAGTACCGTCAAGAATGGATAGCAGCTATCGCTCAGACTCGGACTCTGCATGGGTCGCCAATCTGATAAGTAAGCCGGGGAATGCCATTAGAAGTGTCAACAGTGCTAAGATTTCTTCCAGTCAGTGTCGGACTGTTCCCCACAATTTTCGTACTGTTTCTTCACAGCAAGACCTTCAACATGCGCGCAGGACATCGGGGGGTCTACATGTTCAATGAGTACCAAGTTCCATCAGTTGCGAACACATTTTTGTCTTGTGATGCCCTGAACCTTAAGCCAGGGTTAAGACCCTCTACTTTTTCCCTTTTTATAATACAGTTTATAGGATAATATTCTTACTTTTACTTAAGGTTACTTTGTTTTCTTTTCTGAATATAAATTGCTAATAAAAGGAATTATAATTGTTTGAATTGGGAACAACTGTTCTATTTAATGGCTTCATTGATTGCTCGTGTGTGTAGGGTGGGGGAAGGTCGTCCTCTTTGGGGCATTTGACAGGGCGGAATGTTGGGTTGTGGCTAACGTCTCCGCTAAGGGGCTATATCCCATTAAACTCGCCAAAAGAGATAGCAAGGGCCATGGCATTGCATTGACATGAGGGTTGGGTTGGCGGATTTGGCCCAACAACAGCGGGCACCATCGGTTTATTTACGAACGTTGATCGCCAAACTAGTCTGGGATGGCGTTGACTCGGCTTAGGGATGAGGTAAGTAGTTTAAAGATAGATTAGGCTTAGTTTAGGTATAGCTTTAACTTTAGGTAGATTAGCTTCGGCGTAGTTTAGTTTAGTTAGCTTAGCTCCGCGGGCCCTCTTCCCGTCCCTTTTGGTGGTCGAGACATAGGCATTGGACACAATTTCCTTCATCTTTCCTGTCTCTGGTATATTATGTATAAACAGTTTTGAAGCAAATCGGAGGAATTTTCGGAATTTTATCTGAAAATTGTATTTTGGAACATTGGAAAACTGAGGCTGCCGCGATCTGACACAAAATTCTCGTAAGTTCGATAAATCGAGTAGCAACGGTTTTCTAAGACCGATTGCGTAAGCGCGCTGTTGCGATTCTGCTTATGTCAAGTTGCTTGTGAATTGGATATCGTTCAATTTGGTACAAAACGGACTTCATGTTTTATTTGACGCGCTCCACAACAAAAACTAACACACATACTGATATGTTATATATATATATCTATAAACCATTATATTATTGTATTGTCATATTCTAGCAAACACAAAAATTATGAGAAATTATTACGAAAGAGTTATTCGTTTTCGAGAACACACAATTTGTGAGTTTTTTTATTTTTGTTTATAAATATAGATGTCTATAAGGCTAAAGAAAGTGCTTCAAGTGAGGTCTTTATTGAATGTTGAGATTTATACTTAAAAGTAACATATTTTTTATTAATGAAACGTTAAAGCAAATTTGCTTATAATTTAACCACATGTAGAGTTTAGAACAGCAGCGTTGCTATGGACATGATTAAAATTTATTGTAGAAAAACCTTTTAAACTAGTTTTTACTTCCGAATTCTTAAATGTTTCATATATTAATTTAAAATTTGGTTGCTTGTCTGAATGAAAATACCTCCGATTTCCATGAAGTAATCGCAATTTTCCAGTTATATTGCAGACATTCATATACATGCAATGATCTGGTCGATAGTTGTATATACATGGAAAAATATACAAAATAACTCTCATTGTAAAAGATAACATAAAAAGAAAGGTTATACTACCTGGGTGCTGGTCGAATAAAATATTAATTAAATCCTGATCACCCCAAGTTATTTTTGATTTGTATTTTATATAAATAGGGAGTATTTTGTCTTCCCATTTAAACTCTCTCATTTTGGTTAGATTCATTAACATCACCGCTTAATTGACACCCATTTCACCAAAAAACGGATGGCGAGCAAAGCGATTATACGAACCGATGTTTACGTCCTCATGTTCGGGAGACAATCCTGCAATATGTGATTCATTAAAATGATTGAAATGGTTCCATATATCCGTGGCCGGAGATAAAAAAAACGGTGTCAGTATCGACATAAATAGTTGCATCAGTGTTTCGTAGAAGAGACTATTTCAAAAACAAATATTTACAAAATAAGTTACACAGAAATTAACGCAAGTAAAAGTTATGGTAAAAATAATCGCTGAGCAGCACATGGCTTAAAGAGTGATCGTGAAATGTGTTCGTCTAACTTTGGGAATTTTAAAGAATGTGTTTCAAATGAAAATGTGTCTGCTAATATTTTTTGCCAATCTTTCAAATGTTTTGTGATCGATGTTCTTAATATTTCATCGGCTATTATTTGAAAATGTATGACAGAGCAGACTTCATCACTGTCAACGTTTCATATAATCTATCTTCACAAGTTACAATAGTTATAACAATTTCTTTTCTTTGCCTGTAGATCGTAATTTTGAATAATATGAATTGAAAATTTACCACTTATTTTAAGGCAACTTTTGCATGATATCAATATTTCTGCGGTATCCACCAAGCGTAGGTAAAACACTAACAACAGTAGAAAATATCACAACCAGAAGTATTATTTGTATGAATTTCAAGTGGGACATTTTTATTTGGGAACGCTTTCGTAGCAACATTATTATTTTAGTAGTAGTTTTTAATAACCAAAACAGACACGCTCCTAAATGAAAATAATGATTAATATCACTCCTCATGAACATGAATAAACTCACCCGAAGACAGTTCCCTACAATTTTCGTACTGTTTTTTCACAGCAAGACCTTCATCATGCGCGCAGGGCATCGGGGTATCTACATGTTCAGTGAGTACCACGTTCCATCAGTTGCGAACACATTTTTGTCGTGTGACGCCCTGAACCTTAGGCCAGGGTTAAAACCCTCCACTTTTTCCCTTTTTATAACACAGTTTATAGGATAATATTCTTACTTTTACTTAGGCTTACTTTGTTTTCTTTTCTGAACATAAATTGCTAATAAAAGGAATTATAATTGTTTGAATTGGGAACAACTGTTCTATTTAATGGCTTCATTGATTGCTCGTGTGTGTAGGGAGGGGGAAGGTCGTCCTCTTTGGGGAATTCGACAGGGCGGAACGTTGGGTTGTGGCTAACGTCTCCGCTAAGGGGCTATATCCCATTAAACTCGCCAAGGGAGATAGCAAGGGCCATGCCATTGCATTGACATGAGGGGTGGGTTGGCGGATTTGTGCCAACAACAGCAGGCACCGTCGGTTTATTTACGAACGTTAATCGCCAAACTAGTCTGGGAGGGCTTTGACTCGGCTTAGGGATGAGGTAAGTAGTTTAAAGATAGATTAGGCTTAGTTTAGGTATAGCTTTAACTTTAGGTAGATTAGCTTCGGCGTAGTTTAGTTTAGTTAGCTTAGCTCCGCGGGCCCTCTTCCCGTCTGTTTTGGTGGTCGAGACATAGGCATTGGACACACTTACCTTCATCTTTCCTGTCTCTGGTATATTATGTATAAAAAGTTTTGAAGCAAATCGGAGGAATTTTCGGAATTTTATCTGAAAATTGTATTTTGGAACATTGGAAAACTGAGGCTGCCGCGATCTGACACAAAATTCTCGTAAGTTCGATAAATCGAGTAGCAACGGTTTTCTAAGACCGACTGCGTAAACACGCTGTTGCGATTCTGCTCTTATGTCAAGTTGCTTGTGAATTGGATATCGTTCAATTTGGTACAAAACGGACTTCATGTTTTATTTGACGCGCTCCACAACAAAAACTAACACACATACTGATATGTTATATATATATCTATAAACCATTATATTATTGTATTGTCATATTCTAGCAAACACAAAAATGATGAAGAATTATTCCGAAAGAGTTATTCGTTTTCGAGAACACACAATTTGTGAGTTTTTTATTTTTGTTTATAAATATAGATGTCTATTAGGCTAAAGAAAGTGCTTCAAGTGAGGTCTTTATTGAATGTTGAGATTTATACTTAAAAGTAACATATTTTTTATTAATGAAACGTTAAAGCAAATTTGCTTATAATTTAACCACATGTAGAGTTTAGAACAGAAGCGTTGCTATGGACATGATTAAAATTTATTGTAGAAAAACCTTTTAAACTAGTTTTTACTTCCGAATTCTTAAATGTTTCATATATTAATTTAAAATTTGGTTGCTTGTCTGAATGAAAATACCTCCGATTTCCATGAAGTAATCGCAATTTTCCAGTTATATTGCAGACATTCATATACATGCAATGATCTGGTCGATAGTTGTATATACATGGAAAAATATACAAAATAACTCTCATTGTAAAAGATAACATAAAAAGAAAGGTTATACTACCTGGGTGCTGGTCGAATAAAATATTAATTAAATCCTGATCACCCCAAGTTATTTTTGATTTGTATTTTATATAAATAGGGAGTATTTTGTCTTCCCATTTAAACTCTCTCATTTTGGTTAGATTCATTAACATCACCGCTTAATTGACACCCATTTCACCAAAAAACGGATGGCGAGCAAAGCGATTATACGAACCGATGTTTACGTCCTCATGTTCGGGAGACAATCCTGCAATATGTGATTCATTAAAATGATTGAAATGGTTCCATATATCCGTGGCCGGAGATAAAAAAAACGGTGTCAGTATCGACATAAATAGTTGCATCAGTGTTTCGTAGAAGAGACTATTTCAAAAACAAATATTTACAAAATAAGTTACACAGAAATTAACGCAAGTAAAAGTTATGGTAAAAATAATCGCTGAGCAGCACATGGCTTAAAGAGTGATCGTGAAATGTGTTCGTCTAACTTTGGGAATTTTAAAGAATGTGTTTCAAATGAAAATGTGTCTGCTAATATTTTTTGCCAATCTTTCAAATGTTTTGTGATCGATGTTCTTAATATTTCATCGGCTATTATTTGAAAATGTATGACAGAGCAGACTTCATCACTGTCAACGTTTCATATAATCTATCTTCACAAGTTACAATAGTTATAACAATTTCTTTTCTTTGCCTGTAGATCGTAATTTTGAATAATATGAATTGAAAATTTACCACTTATTTTAAGGCAACTTTTGCATGATATCAATATTTCTGCGGTATCCACCAAGCGTAGGTAAAACACTAACAACAGTAGAAAATATCACAACCAGAAGTATTATTTGTATGAATTTCAAGTGGGACATTTTTATTTGGGAACGCTTTCGTAGCAACATTATTATTTTAGTAGTAGTTTTTAATAACCAAAACAGACACGCTCCTAAATGAAAATAATGATTAATATCACTCCTCATGAACATGAATAAACTCACCCGAAGACAGTTCCCTACAATTTTCGTACTGTTTTTTCACAGCAAGACCTTCATCATGCGCGCAGGGCATCGGGGTATCTACATGTTCAGTGAGTACCACGTTCCATCAGTTGCGAACACATTTTTGTCGTGTGACGCCCTGAACCTTAGGCCAGGGTTAAAACCCTCCACTTTTTCCCTTTTTATAACACAGTTTATAGGATAATATTCTTACTTTTACTTAGGCTTACTTTGTTTTCTTTTCTGAACATAAATTGCTAATAAAAGGAATTATAATTGTTTGAATTGGGAACAACTGTTCTATTTAATGGCTTCATTGATTGCTCGTGTGTGTAGGGAGGGGGAAGGTCGTCCTCTTTGGGGAATTCGACAGGGCGGAACGTTGGGTTGTGGCTAACGTCTCCGCTAAGGGGCTATATCCCATTAAACTCGCCAAGGGAGATAGCAAGGGCCATGCCATTGCATTGACATGAGGGGTGGGTTGGCGGATTTGTGCCAACAACAGCAGGCACCGTCGGTTTATTTACGAACGTTAATCGCCAAACTAGTCTGGGAGGGCTTTGACTCGGCTTAGGGATGAGGTAAGTAGTTTAAAGATAGATTAGGCTTAGTTTAGGTATAGCTTTAACTTTAGGTAGATTAGCTTCGGCGTAGTTAAGTTTAGTTAGCTTAGCTCCGCGGGCCCTCTTCCCGTCTGTTTTGGTGGTCGAGACATAGGCATTGGACACACTTTCCTTCATCTTTCCTGTCTCTGGTATATTATGTATAAAAAGTTTTGAAGCAAATCGGAGGAATTTTCGGAATTTTATCTGAAAATTGTATTTTGGAACATTGGAAAACTGAGGCTGCCGCGATCTGACACAAAATTCAAAAGTTCGATAAATCGAGTAGCAACGGTTTTCTAAGACCGACTGCGTAAACACGCTGTTGCGATTCTGCTCTTATGTCAAGTTGCTTGTGAATTGGATATCGTTCAATTTGGTACAAAACGGACTTCATGTTTTATTTGACGCGCTCCACAACAAAAACTAACACACATACTGATATGTTATATATATATATCTATAAACCATTATATTATTGTATTGTCATATTCTAGCAAACACAAAAATTATGAGAAATTATTACGAAAGAGTTATTCGTTTTCGAGAACACACAATTTGTGAGTTTTTTTATTTTTGTTTATAAATATAGATGTCTATAAGGCTAAAGAAAGTGCTTCAAGTGAGGTCTTTATTGAATGTTGAGATTTATACTTAAAAGTAACATATTTTTTATTAATGAAACGTTAAAGCAAATTTGCTTATAATTTAACCACATGTAGAGTTTAGAACAGCAGCGTTGCTATGGACATGATTAAAATTTATTGTAGAAAAACCTTTTAAACTAGTTTTTACTTCCGAATTCTTAAATGTTTCATATATTAATTTAAAATTTGGTTGCTTGTCTGAATGAAAATACCTCCGATTTCCATGAAGTAATCGCAATTTTCCAGTTATATTGCAGACATTCATATACATGCAATGATCTGGTCGATAGTTGTATATACATGGAAAAATATACAAAATAACTCTCATTGTAAAAGATAACATAAAAAGAAAGGTTATACTACCTGGGTGCTGGTCGAATAAAATATTAATTAAATCCTGATCACCCCAAGTTATTTTTGATTTGTATTTTATATAAATAGGGAGTATTTTGTCTTCCCATTTAAACTCTCTCATTTTGGTTAGATTCATTAACATCACCGCTTAATTGACACCCATTTCACCAAAAAACGGATGGCGAGCAAAGCGATTATACGAACCGATGTTTACGTCCTCATGTTCGGGAGACAATCCTGCAATATGTGATTCATTAAAATGATTGAAATGGTTCCATATATCCGTGGCCGGAGATAAAAAAAACGGTGTCAGTATCGACATAAATAGTTGCATCAGTGTTTCGTAGAAGAGACTATTTCAAAAACAAATATTTACAAAATAAGTTACACAGAAATTAACGCAAGTAAAAGTTATGGTAAAAATAATCGCTGAGCAGCACATGGCTTAAAGAGTGATCGTGAAATGTGTTCGTCTAACTTTGGGAATTTTAAAGAATGTGTTTCAAATGAAAATGTGTCTGCTAATATTTTTTGCCAATCTTTCAAATGTTTTGTGATCGATGTTCTTAATATTTCATCGGCTATTATTTGAAAATGTATGACAGAGCAGACTTCATCACTGTCAACGTTTCATATAATCTATCTTCACAAGTTACAATAGTTATAACAATTTCTTTCCTTTGCCTGTAGATCGTAATTTTGAATAATATGAATTGAAAATTTACCACTTATTTTAAGGCAACTTTTGCATGATATCAATATTTCTGCGGTATCCACCAAGCGTAGGTAAAACACTAACAACAGTAGAAAATATCACAACCAGAAGTATTATTTGTATGAATTTCAAGTGGGACCTTTTTATTTGGGAACGCTTTCGTAGCAACATTATTATTTTAGTAGTAGTTTTTAATAACCAAAACAGACACGCTCCTAAATGAAAATAATGATTAATATCACTCCTCATGAACATGAATAAACTCACCCGAAGACAGTTCCCTACAATTTTCGTACTGTTTTTTCACAGCAAGACCTTCATCATGCGCGCAGGGCATCGGGGTATCAACATGTTCAGTGAGTACCACGTTCCATCAGTTGCGAACACATTTTTGTCGTGTGACGCCCTGAACCTTAGGCCAGGGTTAAAACCCTCCACTTTTTCCCTTTTTATAACACAGTTTATAGGATAATATTCTTACTTTTACTTAGGCTTACTTTGTTTTCTTTTCTGAACATAAATTGCTAATAAAAGGAATTATAATTGTTTGAATTGGGAACAACTGTTCTATTTAATGGCTTCATTGATTGCTCGTGTGTGTAGGGAGGGGGAAGGTCGTCCTCTTTGGGGAATTCGACAGGGCGGAACGTTGGGTTGTGGCTAACGTCTCCGCTAAGGGGCTATATCCCATTAAACTCGCCAAGGGAGATAGCAAGGGCCATGCCATTGCATTGACATGAGGGGTGGGTTGGCGGATTTGTGCCAACAACAGCAGGCACCGTCGGTTTATTTACGAACGTTAATCGCCAAACTAGTCTGGGAGGGCTTTGACTCGGCTTAGGGATGAGGTTAGTAGTTTAAAGATAGATTAGGCTTAGTTTAGGTATAGCTTTAACTTTAGGTAGATTAGCTTCGGCGTAGTTTAGTTTAGTTAGCTTAGCTCCGCGGGCCCTCTTCCCGTCTGTTTTGGTGGTCGAGACATAGGCATTGGACACACTTACCTTCATCTTTCCTGTCTCTGGTATATTATGTATAAAAAGTTTTGAAGCAAATCGGAGGAATTTTCGGAATTTTATCTGAAAATTGTATTTTGGAACATTGGAAAACTGAGGCTGCCGCGATCTGACACAAAATTCTCGTAAGTTCGATAAATCGAGTAGCAACGGTTTTCTAAGACCGACTGCGTAAACACGCTGTTGCGATTCTGCTCTTATGTCAAGTTGCTTGTGAATTGGATATCGTTCAATTTGGTACAAAACGGACTTCATGTTTTATTTGACGCGCTCCACAACAAAAACTAACACACATACTGATATGTTATATATATATCTATAAACCATTATATTATTGTATTGTCATATTCTAGCAAACACAAAAATGATGAAGAATTATTCCGAAAGAGTTATTCGTTTTCGAGAACACACAATTTGTGAGTTTTTTATTTTTGTTTATAAATATAGATGTCTATTAGGCTAAAGAAAGTGCTTCAAGTGAGGTCTTTATTGAATGTTGAGATTTATACTTAAAAGTAACATATTTTTTATTAATGAAACGTTAAGGCAAATTTGCTTATAATTTTACCACATGTAGAGTTTAGAACAGAAGCGTTGCTATGGACATGATTAAAATTTATTGTAGAAAAACCTTCTAAACTAGTTTTTACTTCCGAATTCTTAAATGTTTCATATATTAATTTAAAATTTGGTTGCTTGTCTGAATGAAAATACCTCCGATTTCCATGAAGTAATCGCACTTTTCCAGTTATATTGCAGACTTTCATATACATGCAATGATCTGGTCGATAGTTGTATACACATGGAAAAATATACAAAATAACTCTCATTGTAAAAGATAACATAAAAAGAAAGGTTATACTACCTGGGTGCTGGTCGAATAAAATATTAATTAAATCCTGATCACCCCAAGTTATTTTTGATTTGTATTTTATATAAATAGGGAGTATTTTGTCTTCCCATTTAAACTCTCTCATTTTGGTTAGATTCATTAACATCACCGCTGAATTGACACCCATTTCACCCAGATGGCGAGCAAAGCGATTATACGAACCGATGTTTACGTCCTCATGTTCGGGAGACAATCCTGCAATATGTGATTCATTAAAATGATTGAAATGGTTCCATATATCCGTGGCCGGAGATAAAAAAAACGGTGTCAGTATCGACATAAATAGGTGCATCAGTGTTTCGTAGAAGAGACTATTTCAAAAACAAATATTTAAAAAATAAGTTACACAGAGATTAACGCAAGTAAAAGTTATGGTAAAAATAATCGCTGAGCAGCACATGGCTTAAAGAGTGATCGCCAAATGTGTTCGTCTAACTTTGGGAATTTTAAAGAATGTGTTTCAAATGAAAATGTGTCTGCTAATATTTTCTGCCAATCTTTCAAATGTTTTGTGATCGATGTTCTTAATATTTCATCGGCTATTATTTGAAAATGTATGACTATTGACGGTTCATTAAAATACAGAGCAGACTTCATCACTGTCAACGTTTCATCTAATCTATCTTCACAAGTTACAATAGTTATAACAATTTCTTTCCTTTGCCTGTAGATCGTATATATTTATTTAGTAAAAAAATTTTGAATAATATGAATTGAAAATTTACCACTTATTTTAAGGCAACTTTTGCATGATATCAATATTTCTGCGGTATCCACCAAGCGTAAGTAAGACACTAACAACAGCAGAAAATATCACAACCAGAAGTATTATTTGTATGAATTTCAAGTGGGACATTTTTATTTTGGAACGCTTTATTAGCAACATTATTATTTTAGTAGTAGTTTTTAATAACCAAAACAGACACGCTCCTAAAAGAAAATATTGATTAATATCGCTCCTCATGAACATGAATAAACTCACCCGAAGACAGTTCCCTACAATTTTCGTACTGTTTTTTCACAGCAAGACCTTCATCATGCGCGCAGGGCATCGGGGGATCTACATGTTCAGTGAGTACCCCGTTCCATCAGTTGCGAACACATTTTTGTCGTGTGACGCCCTGAACCTTAGGCCAGGGTTAAAATCCTCCACTTTTTCCCTTTTTATAACACAGTTTATAGGATAATATTCTTACTTTTACTTAGGCTTACTTTGTTTTCTTTTCTGAACATAAATTGCTAATAAAAGGAATTATAATTGTTTGAATTGGGAACAACTGTTCTATTTAATGGCTTCATTGATTGCTCGTGTGTGTAGGGTGGGGGAAGGTCGTCCTCTTTGGGGAATTTGACAGGGCGGAACGTTGGGTTGTGGCTAACGTCTCCGCTAAGGGGCTATATCCCATTAAACTCGCCAAGGGAGATAGCAAGGGCCATGCCATTGCATTGACATGAGGGGTGGGTTGGCCGGTTATTTACGAACGTTGATCGCCAAACTAGTCTGAGAGGGCTTTGACTCGGCTTAGGGATGAGGTAAGTAGTTTAAAGATAGATTAGGCTTAGTTTAGGTATAGCTTTAACTTTAGGTAGATTAGCTTCGGCGTAGTTTAGTTTAGTTAGCTTAGCTCCGCGGGCCCTCTTCCCGTCTGTTTTTGGTGGTCGAGACATAGGCATTGGACACACTTTCCTTCATCTTTCCTGTCTCTGGTATATTATGTATAAACAGTTTTGAAGCAAATCGGAGGAATTTTCGGAATTTTATCAGAAAATTGTATTTTGGAACATTGGAAAACTGAGGCTGCCGCGATCTGACACAAAATTCTCGTAAGTTCGATAAATCGAGTAGCAACGGTTTTCTAAGACCGATTGCGTAAGCGCGCTGCTGCGATTCTGCTCTTATGTCAAGTTGCTTGTGAATTGGATATCGTTCAATTTGGTACAAAACGGACTTCATGTTTTATTTGACGCGCTCCACAACAAAAACTAACACACATACTGATATGTTATATATATATATATCTATAAACCATTGTATTATTGTATTGTCATATTCTAGCAAACACAAAAATTATGAAGAATTATTCCGAAAGAGTTATTCGTTTTCGAGAACACACAATTTGTGAGTTTTTTATTTTTGTTTATAAATATAGATGTCTATTAGGCTAAAGAAAGTGCTTCAAGTGTGGTCTTTATTGAATGTTGAGATTTATACTTAAAAGTAACATATTTTTTATTAATGAAACGTTAAAGCAAATTTGCTTATAATTTTACCACATGTAGAGTTTAGAACAGAAGCGTTGCTATGGACATGATTAAAATCTATTGTAGAAAAACCTTTTAAACTAGTTTTTACTTCCGAATTCTTAAATGTTTCATATATTAATTTAAAATTTGGTTGCTTGTCTGAATGAAAATAACTCCGATTTCCATGAAGTAATCGCACTTTTCCAGTTATATTGCAGACTTTCATATACATGCAATGATCTGGTCGATAGTTGTATACACATGGAAAAATATACAAAATAACTCTCATTGTAAAAGATAACATAAAAAGAAAGGTTATACTACCTGGGTGCTGGTCGAATAAAATATTAATTAAATCCTGATCACCCCAAGTTATTTTTGATTTGTATTTTATATAAATAGGGAGTATTTTGTCTTCCCATTTAAACTCTCTCATTTTGGTTAGATTCATTAACATCACCGCTGAATTGACACCCAATTCACCAAAAAACGGATGGCGAGCAAAGCGATTATACGAACCGATGTTTACGTCCTCATGTTCGGGAGACAATCCTGCAATATGTGATTCATTAAAATGATTGGAATGGTTCCATATATCCGTGGCCGGAGATAAAAAAAACGGTGTCAGTATCGACATAAATAGTTGCATCAGTGTTTCGTAGAAGAGACTATTTCAAAAACAAATATTTAAAAAATAAGTTACACAGAGATCAACGCAAGTAAAAGTTATGGTAAAAATAATCGCTGAGCAGCACATGGCTTAAAGAGCGATCGCCAAATGGGTTCGTCTAACTTTGGGAATTTTAAAGAATGTGTTTCAAATGAAAATGTGTCTGCTAATATTTTTTGCCAATCTTTCAAATGTTTTGTGATCGATGTTCTTAATATTTCATCGGCTATTATTTGAAAATGTATGACTATTGACGGTTCATTAAAATACAGAGCAGACTTCATCACTGTCAACGTTTCATCTAATCTATCTTCACAAGTAACAATAGTTATAACATTTCTTTCCTTTGCCTGTAGATCGTATATATTTATTTAGTAAAAAAATTTTGAATAATATGAATTGAAAATTTACCACTTATTTTAAGGCAACTTTTGCATGATATCAATATTTCTGCGGTATCCACCAAGCGTAAGTAAAACACTAACAACAGCAGAAAATATCACAACCAGAAGTATTATTTGTATGAATTTCAAGTGGGACATTTTTATTTTGGAACGGTTTCGTAGCAACATTATTATTTAGTAGAAGTTTTAAATAACCAAAACAGACACGCTCCTTAAAGAAAATAATGATTAATATCACTCCTCATGAACATGAATAAACTCACCCGAAGACAGTTCCCTACAATTTTCGAACTGTTTTTTCACAGCAAGACCTTCATCATGCGCGCAGGGCATCGGGGGATCTACATGTTCAGTGAGTACCACGTTCCATCAGTTGCGAACACATTTTTGTCGTGTGACGCCCTGAACCTTAGGCCAGGGTTAAAACCCTCCACTTTTTCCCTTTTTATAACACAGTTTATAGGATAACATTCTTACTTTTACTTAGACTTACTTTGTTTTCTTTTCTGAACATAAATTGCTAATAAAAGGAATTATAATTGTTTGAATTGGGAACAACTGTTCTATTTAATGGCTTCATTGATTGCTCGTGTGTGTAGGGTGGGGGAAGGTCGTCCTCTTTGGGGAATTTGACAGTGCGGAACGTTGGGTTGTGGCTAACGCCTCCGCTAAGGGGCTATATCCCATTAAACTCGCCAAGGGAGATAGCAAGGGCCATGCCATTGCATTGACATGAGGGGTGGGTTGGCCGGTTATTTACGAACGTTGATCGCCAAACTAGTCTGAGAGGGCTTTGACTCGGCTTAGGGATGAGGTTAGTAGTTTAAAGATAGATTAGGCTTAGTTAAGGTATAGCTTTAACTTTAGGTAGATTAGCTTCGGCGTAGTTTAGTTTAGTTAGCTTAGCTCCGCGGGCCCTCTTCCCGTCTGTTTTGGTGGTCGAGACATAGGCATTGGACACACTTTCCTTCATCTTTCCTGTCTCTGGTATATTATGTATAAACAGTTTTGAAGCAAATCGGAGGAATTTTCGGAATTTTATCAGAAAATTGTATTTTGGAACATTGGAAAACTGAGGCTGCCGCGATCTGACACAAAATTCTCGTAAGTTCGATAAATCGAGTAGCAACGGTTTTCTAAGACCGATTGCGTAAGCGCGCTGCTGCGATTTTGCTCTTATGTCAAGTTGCTTGTGAATTGGATATCGTTCAATTTGGTACAAAACGGACTTCATGTTTTATTTGACGCGCTCCACAACAAAAACTAACACACATACTGATATGTTATATATATATATCTATAAACCATTGTATTATTGTATTGTCATATTCTAGCAAACACAAAAATTATGAAGAATTATTCCGAAAGAGTTATTCGTTTTCGAGAACACACAATTTGTGAGTTTTTTATTTTTGTTTATAAATATAGATGTCTATTAGGCTAAAGAAAGTGCTTCAAGTGAGGTCTTTATTGAATGTTGAGATTTATACTTAAAAGTAACATATTTTTTATTAATGAAACGTTAAAGCAAATTTGCTTATAATTTTACCACATGTAGAGTTTAGAACAGAAGCGTTGCTATGGACATGATTAAAATCTATTGTAGAAAAACCTTTTAAACTAGTTTTTACTTCCGAATTCTTAAATGTTTCATATATTAATTAAAAATTTGGTTGCTTGTCTGAATGAAAATACCTCCGATTTCCATGAAGTAATCGCACTTTTCCAGTTATATTGCAGACTTTCATATACATGCAATGATCTGGTCGATAGTTGTATACACATGGAAAAATATACAAAATAACTCTCATTGTAAAAGATAACATAAAAAGAAAGGTTATACTACCTGGGTGCTGGTCGAATAAAATATTAATTAAATCCTGATCACCCCAAGTTATTTTTGATTTGTATTTTATATAAATAGGGAGTATTTTGTCTTCCCATTTAAACTCTCTCATTTTGGTTTGAATTGACACCCAATTCACCAAAAAACGGATGGCGAGCAAAGCGATTATACCAACCGATGTTTACGTCCTCATGTTCGGGAGACAATCCTGCAATATGTGATTCATTAAAATGATTGAAATGGTTCCATATATCCGTGGCCGGAGATAAAAAAAACGTTGTCAGTATCGACATAAATAGTTGGATCAGTGTTTCGTAGAAGAGACTATTTCAAAAACAAATATTTAAAAAATAAGTTACACAGAGATTAACGCAAGTAAAAGTTATGGTAAAAATAATCGCTGAGCAGCACATGGCTTAAAGAGTGATCGCCAAATGTGTTCGTCTAACTTTGGGAATTTTAAAGAATGTGTTTCAAATGAAAATGTGTCTGCTAATATTTTCTGCCAATCTTTCAAATGTTTTGTGATCGATGTTCTTAATATTTCATCGGCTATTATTTGAAAATGTATGACTATTGACGGTTCATTAAAATACAGAGCAGACTTCATCACTGTCAACGTTTCATCTAATCTATCTTCACAAGTTACAATAGTTATAACAATTTCTTTCCTTTGCCTGTAGATCGTATATATTTATTTAGTAAAAAAATTTTGAATAATATGAATTGAAAATTTACCACTTATTTTAAGGCAACTTTTGCATGATATCAATATTTCTGCGGTATCCACCAAGCGTAAGTAAGACACTAACAACAGCAGAAAATATCACAACCAGAAGTATTATTTGTATGAATTTCAAGTGGGACATTTTTATTTTGGAACGCTTTATTAGCAACATTATTATTTTAGTAGTAGTTTTTAATAACCAAAACAGACACGCTCCTAAAAGAAAATATTGATTAATATCGCTCCTCATGAACATGAATAAACTCACCCGAAGACAGTTCCCTACAATTTTCGTACTGTTTTTTCACAGCAAGACCTTCATCATGCGCGCAGGGCATCGGGGGATCTACATGTTCAGTGAGTACCCCGTTCCATCAGTTGCGAACACATTTTTGTCGTGTGACGCCCTGAACCTTAGGCCAGGGTTAAAATCCTCCACTTTTTCCCTTTTTATAACACAGTTTATAGGATAATATTCTTACTTTTACTTAGGCTTACTTTGTTTTCTTTTCTGAACATAAATTGCTAATAAAAGGAATTATAATTGTTTGAATTGGGAACAACTGTTCTATTTAATGGCTTCATTGATTGCTCGTGTGTGTAGGGTGGGGGAAGGTCGTCCTCTTTGGGGAATTTGACAGGGCGGAACGTTGGGTTGTGGCTAACGTCTCCGCTAAGGGGCTATATCCCATTAAACTCGCCAAGGGAGATAGCAAGGGCCATGCCATTGCATTGACATGAGGGGTGGGTTGGCCGGTTATTTACGAACGTTGATCGCCAAACTAGTCTGAGAGGGCTTTGACTCGGCTTAGGGATGAGGTAAGTAGTTTAAAGATAGATTAGGCTTAGTTTAGGTATAGCTTTAACTTTAGGTAGATTAGCTTCGGCGTAGTTTAGTTTAGTTAGCTTAGCTCCGCGGGCCCTCTTCCCGTCTGTTTTTGGTGGTCGAGACATAGGCATTGGACACACTTTCCTTCATCTTTCCTGTCTCTGGTATATTATGTATAAACAGTTTTGAAGCAAATCGGAGGAATTTTCGGAATTTTATCAGAAAATTGTATTTTGGAACATTGGAAAACTGAGGCTGCCGCGATCTGACACAAAATTCTCGTAAGTTCGATAAATCGAGTAGCAACGGTTTTCTAAGACCGATTGCGTAAGCGCGCTGCTGCGATTCTGCTCTTATGTCAAGTTGCTTGTGAATTGGATATCGTTCAATTTGGTACAAAACGGACTTCATGTTTTATTTGACGCGCTCCACAACAAAAACTAACACACATACTGATATGTTATATATATATATCTATAAACCATTGTATTATTGTATTGTCATATTCTAGCAAACACAAAAATTATGAAGAATTATTCCGAAAGAGTTATTCGTTTTCGAGAACACACAATTTGTGAGTTTTTTATTTTTGTTTATAAATATAGATGTCTATTAGGCTAAAGAAAGTGCTTCAAGTGTGGTCTTTATTGAATGTTGAGATTTATACTTAAAAGTAACATATTTTTTATTAATGAAACGTTAAAGCAAATTTGCTTATAATTTTACCACATGTAGAGTTTAGAACAGAAGCGTTGCTATGGACATGATTAAAATCTATTGTAGAAAAACCTTTTAAACTAGTTTTTACTTCCGAATTCTTAAATGTTTCATATATTAATTTAAAATTTGGTTGCTTGTCTGAATGAAAATAACTCCGATTTCCATGAAGTAATCGCACTTTTCCAGTTATATTGCAGACTTTCATATACATGCAATGATCTGGTCGATAGTTGTATACACATGGAAAAATATACAAAATAACTCTCATTGTAAAAGATAACATAAAAAGAAAGGTTATACTACCTGGGTGCTGGTCGAATAAAATATTAATTAAATCCTGATCACCCCAAGTTATTTTTGATTTGTATTTTATATAAATAGGGAGTATTTTGTCTTCCCATTTAAACTCTCTCATTTTGGTTAGATTCATTAACATCACCGCTGAATTGACACCCAATTCACCAAAAAACGGATGGCGAGCAAAGCGATTATACGAACCGATGTTTACGTCCTCATGTTCGGGAGACAATCCTGCAATATGTGATTCATTAAAATGATTGGAATGGTTCCATATATCCGTGGCCGGAGATAAAAAAAACGGTGTCAGTATCGACATAAATAGTTGCATCAGTGTTTCGTAGAAGAGACTATTTCAAAAACAAATATTTAAAAAATAAGTTACACAGAGATCAACGCAAGTAAAAGTTATGGTAAAAATAATCGCTGAGCAGCACATGGCTTAAAGAGCGATCGCCAAATGGGTTCGTCTAACTTTGGGAATTTTAAAGAATGTGTTTCAAATGAAAATGTGTCTGCTAATATTTTTTGCCAATCTTTCAAATGTTTTGTGATCGATGTTCTTAATATTTCATCGGCTATTATTTGAAAATGTATGACTATTGACGGTTCATTAAAATACAGAGCAGACTTCATCACTGTCAACGTTTCATCTAATCTATCTTCACAAGTAACAATAGTTATAACATTTCTTTCCTTTGCCTGTAGATCGTATATATTTATTTAGTAAAAAAATTTTGAATAATATGAATTGAAAATTTACCACTTATTTTAAGGCAACTTTTGCATGATATCAATATTTCTGCGGTATCCACCAAGCGTAAGTAAAACACTAACAACAGCAGAAAATATCACAACCAGAAGTATTATTTGTATGAATTTCAAGTGGGACATTTTTATTTTGGAACGGTTTCGTAGCAACATTATTATTTAGTAGAAGTTTTAAATAACCAAAACAGACACGCTCCTTAAAGAAAATAATGATTAATATCACTCCTCATGAACATGAATAAACTCACCCGAAGACAGTTCCCTACAATTTTCGAACTGTTTTTTCACAGCAAGACCTTCATCATGCGCGCAGGGCATCGGGGGATCTACATGTTCAGTGAGTACCACGTTCCATCAGTTGCGAACACATTTTTGTCGTGTGACGCCCTGAACCTTAGGCCAGGGTTAAAACCCTCCACTTTTTCCCTTTTTATAACACAGTTTATAGGATAACATTCTTACTTTTACTTAGACTTACTTTGTTTTCTTTTCTGAACATAAATTGCTAATAAAAGGAATTATAATTGTTTGAATTGGGAACAACTGTTCTATTTAATGGCTTCATTGATTGCTCGTGTGTGTAGGGTGGGGAAAGGTCGTCCTCTTTGGGGAATTTGACAGGGCGGAACGTTGGGTTGTGGCTAACGTCTCCGCTAAGGGGCTATATCCCATTAAACTCGCCAAGGGAGATAGCAAGAGCCATGCCATTGCATTGACATGAGGGGTGGGTTGGCGGATTTGTGCCAACAACAGCAGGCACCGTCGGTTTATTTACGAACGTTGATCGCCAAACTAGTCTGAGAGGGCTTTGACTCGGCTTAGGGATGAGGTAAGTAGTTTAAAGATAGATTAGGCTTAGTTTAGGTATAGCTTTAACTTTAGGTAGCTTCGTCGTAGTTTAGTTTAGTTAGCTTAGCTCCGCGGGCCCTCTTCCCGTTTGTTTTGGTGGTCGAGACATAGGCATTGGACACACTTTCCTTCATCTTTCCTGTCTCTGGTATATTATGTATAAACAGTTTTGAAGCAAATCGGAGGAATTTTCGGAATGTTATCTGAAAATTGTATTTTGGAACATTGGAAAACTGAGGCTCGAGTAGCAACGGTTTTCTAAGACCGACTGCGTAAACGCGCTGTTGCGATTCTGCTCTTATATCAAGTTGCTTGTGAATTGGATATCGTTCAATTTGGTACAAAACGGACTTCATGTTTTATTTGACGCGCTCCACAACAAAAACTAACACACATACTGATATGTTATATATATATATCTATAAACCATTGTATTATTGTATTGTCATATTCTAGCAAACACAAAAATTATGAAGAATTATTCCGAAAGAGTTATTCGTTTTCGAGAACACACAATTTGTGAGTTTTTTATTTTTGTTTATAAATATAGATGTCTATTAGGCTAAAGAAAGTGCTTCAAGTGAGGTCTTTATTGAATGTTGAGATTTATACTTAAAAGTAACATATTTCTTATTAATGAAACGTTAAAGCCAATTCGCTTATAATTTTACCACATGTAGAGTTTAGAACAGAAGCGTTGCTATGGACATGATTAAAATCTATTGTAGAAAAACCTTTTAAACTAGTTTTTACTTCCGAATTCTTAAATGTTTCATATATTAATTTAAATTTTGGTTGCTTGTCTGAATGAAAATACCTCCGATTTCCATGAAGTAATCGCAATTTTCCAGTTATATTGCAGACATTCATATACATGCAATGATCTGGTCGATAGTTGTATATACATGGAAAAATATACAAAATAACTCTCATTGTAAAAGATAACATAAAAAGAAAGGTTATACTACCTGGGTGCTGGTCGAATAAAATATTAATTAAATCCTGATCACCCCAAGTTATTTTTGATTTGTATTTTATATAAATAGGGAGTATTTTGTCTTCCCATTTAAACTCTCTCATTTTGGTTAGATTCATTAACATCACCGCTTAATTGACACCCATTTCACCAAAAAACGGATGGCGAGCAAAGCGATTATACGAACCGATGTTTACGTCCTCATGTTCGGGAGACAATCCTGCAATATGTGATTCATTAAAATGATTGAAATGGTTCCATATATCCGTGGCCGGAGATAAAAAAAACGGTGTCAGTATCGACATAAATAGTTGCATCAGTGTTTCGTAGAAGAGACTATTTCAAAAACAAATATTTACAAAATAAGTTACACAGAAATTAACGCAAGTAAAAGTTATGGTAAAAATAATCGCTGAGCAGCACATGGCTTAAAGAGTGATCGTGAAATGTGTTCGTCTAACTTTGGGAATTTTAAAGAATGTGTTTCAAATGAAAATGTGTCTGCTAATATTTTTTGCCAATCATTCAAATGTTTTGTGATCGATGTTCTTAATATTTCATCGGCTATTATTTGAAAATGTATGACTATTGACGGTTCATTAAAATACAGAGCAGACTTCATCACTGTCAACGTTTCATCTAATCTATCTTCACAAGTTACAATAGTTATAACAATTTCTTTCCTTTGCCTGTAGATCGTATATATTTATTTAGTAAAAAAATTTTGAATAATATGGATTGAAAATTTACCACTTATTTTAAGGCAACTTTTGCATGATACTTAGAAAATATCACAACCAGAAGTATTATTTGTATGAATTTCAAGTGGGACATTTTTATTTTGGAACGGTTTCGTAGCAACATTATTATTTAGTAGAAGTTTTAAATAACCAAAACAGACACGCTCCTTAAAGAAAATAATGATTAATATCACTCCTCATGAACATGAATAAACTCACCCGAAGACAGTTCCCTACAATTTTCGAACTGTTTTTTCACAGCAAGACCTTCATCATGCGCGCAGGGCATCGGGGGATCTACATGTTCAGTGAGTACCACGTTCCATCAGTTGCGAACACATTTTTGTCGTGTGACGCCCTGAACCTTAGGCCAGGGTTAAAACCCTCCACTTTTTCCCTTTTTATAACACAGTTTATAGGATAACATTCTTACTTTTACTTAGACTTACTTTGTTTTCTTTTCTGAACATAAATTGCTAATAAAAGGAATTATAATTGTTTGAATTGGGAACAACTGTTCTATTTAATGGCTTCATTGATTGCTCGTGTGTGTAGGGTGGGGAAAGGTCGTCCTCTTTGGGGAATTTGACAGGGCGGAACGTTGGGTTGTGGCTAACGTCTCCGCTAAGGGGCTATATCCCATTAAACTCGCCAAGGGAGATAGCAAGAGCCATGCCATTGCATTGACATGAGGGGTGGGTTGGCGGATTTGTGCCAACAACAGCAGGCACCGTCGGTTTATTTACGAACGTTGATCGCCAAACTAGTCTGAGAGGGCTTTGACTCGGCTTAGGGATGAGGTAAGTAGTTTAAAGATAGATTAGGCTTAGTTTAGGTATAGCTTTAACTTTAGGTAGCTTCGTCGTAGTTTAGTTTAGTTAGCTTAGCTCCGCGGGCCCTCTTCCCGTTTGTTTTGGTGGTCGAGACATAGGCATTGGACACACTTTCCTTCATCTTTCCTGTCTCTGGTATATTATGTATAAACAGTTTTGAAGCAAATCGGAGGAATTTTCGGAATGTTATCTGAAAATTGTATTTTGGAACATTGGAAAACTGAGGCTCGAGTAGCAACGGTTTTCTAAGACCGACTGCGTAAACGCGCTGTTGCGATTCTGCTCTTATATCAAGTTGCTTGTGAATTGGATATCGTTCAATTTGGTACAAAACGGACTTCATGTTTTATTTGACGCGCTCCACAACAAAAACTAACACACATACTGATATGTTATATATATATATCTATAAACCATTGTATTATTGTATTGTCATATTCTAGCAAACACAAAAATTATGAAGAATTATTCCGAAAGAGTTATTCGTTTTCGAGAACACACAATTTGTGAGTTTTTTATTTTTGTTTATAAATATAGATGTCTATTAGGCTAAAGAAAGTGCTTCAAGTGAGGTCTTTATTGAATGTTGAGATTTATACTTAAAAGTAACATATTTCTTATTAATGAAACGTTAAAGCCAATTCGCTTATAATTTTACCACATGTAGAGTTTAGAACAGAAGCGTTGCTATGGACATGATTAAAATCTATTGTAGAAAAACCTTTTAAACTAGTTTTTACTTCCGAATTCTTAAATGTTTCATATATTAATTTAAATTTTGGTTGCTTGTCTGAATGAAAATACCTCCGATTTCCATGAAGTAATCGCAATTTTCCAGTTATATTGCAGACATTCATATACATGCAATGATCTGGTCGATAGTTGTATATACATGGAAAAATATACAAAATAACTCTCATTGTAAAAGATAACATAAAAAGAAAGGTTATACTACCTGGGTGCTGGTCGAATAAAATATTAATTAAATCCTGATCACCCCAAGTTATTTTTGATTTGTATTTTATATAAATAGGGAGTATTTTGTCTTCCCATTTAAACTCTCTCATTTTGGTTAGATTCATTAACATCACCGCTTAATTGACACCCATTTCACCAAAAAACGGATGGCGAGCAAAGCGATTATACGAACCGATGTTTACGTCCTCATGTTCGGGAGACAATCCTGCAATATGTGATTCATTAAAATGATTGAAATGGTTCCATATATCCGTGGCCGGAGATAAAAAAAACGGTGTCAGTATCGACATAAATAGTTGCATCAGTGTTTCGTAGAAGAGACTATTTCAAAAACAAATATTTACAAAATAAGTTACACAGAAATTAACGCAAGTAAAAGTTATGGTAAAAATAATCGCTGAGCAGCACATGGCTTAAAGAGTGATCGTGAAATGTGTTCGTCTAACTTTGGGAATTTTAAAGAATGTGTTTCAAATGAAAATGTGTCTGCTAATATTTTTTGCCAATCATTCAAATGTTTTGTGATCGATGTTCTTAATATTTCATCGGCTATTATTTGAAAATGTATGACTATTGACGGTTCATTAAAATACAGAGCAGACTTCATCACTGTCAACGTTTCATCTAATCTATCTTCACAAGTTACAATAGTTATAACAATTTCTTTCCTTTGCCTGTAGATCGTATATATTTATTTAGTAAAAAAATTTTGAATAATATGGATTGAAAATCTACCACTTATTTTAAGGCAACTTTTGCATGATACTTAGAAAATATCACAACCAGAAGTATTATTTGTATGAATTTCAAGTGGGACCTTTTTTATTTTGGAACGCTTTCGTAGCAACATTATTATTTTAGTAGTAGTTTTTAATAACCAAAACAGACACGCTCCTAAAAGAAAATAATGATTAATATCTCTCCTCATGAACATGAATAAACTCACCCGAAGACAGTTCCCTACAATTTTCGTACTGTTTTTTCACAGTAAGACCTTCATCATGCGCGCAGGGCATCGGGGGATCTACATGTTTAGTGAGTACCACGTTCCATCAGTTGCGAACACATTTTTGTCGTGTGACGCCCTGAGCCTTAAGCCAGGGTTAAAACCCTCCACTTTTTCCCTTTTTATAATACAGTTTATAGGATAATACGCTTACTTTTACTTAGGCTTACTTTGTTTTCTTTTCTGAACATAAATTGCTAATAAAAGGAATTATAATTGTTTGAATTGGGAACAACTGTTCTATTTAATGGGTTCATTGATTGCTCGTGTGTGTAGGGTGGGGAAGGTCGTCCTCTTTGGGGATTTTGACAGGGCCGAACGTAGGGTTGTGGCTAACGTCTCCGCTAAGGGGCTATATCCCATTTAACTCGCCAAGGGAGATAGCAAGGGCCATGCCATTGCATTGACATGAGGGGTGGGTTGGCGGATTTGTGCCAACAACAGCAGGCACCGTCGGTTTATTTACGAACGTTGATCGCCAAACTAGTCTGGGAGGGCTTTGACTCGGCTTAGGGATGAGGTAAGTAGCTTAAAGATAGATTAGGCTTAGTTTAGGTATAGCTTTAACTTTAGGTAGATTAGCTTCGGCGTAGTTTAGTTTAGTTAGCTTAGCTCCGCGGGCCCTCTTCCCGTCTGTTTTGGTGGTCGAGACTTAGGCATTGGACACACTTTCCTTCATCTTTCCTGTCTCTGGTATATTATGTATAAACAGTTTTGAAGCTAATCGGAGGAATTTTCGAAATTTTATCTGAAAATTGTATTTTGGAACATTGGAAAACTGAGGCTGCCGCGATCTGACACAAAATTCTCGTAAGCTCGATAAATCGAGTAGCAACGGTTTTCTAAGACCGACTGCGTAAACGCGCTGTTGCGATTCTGCTCTTATGTCAAGTTGCTTGTGAATTGGATATCGTTCAATGTGGTACAAAACGGACTTCATGTTTTATTTGACGTGCTCCACAACAAAAACTAACACACATACTGATATCTATAAACCATTGTATTATTGTATTGTCATATTCTAGCAAACACAAAAATTATGAAGAATTATTCCGAAAGAGTTATTCGTTTTCGAGAACACACAATTTGTGAGTTTTTTATTTTTGTTTATAAATATAGATGTCTATTAGGCTAAAGAAAGTGCTTCAAGTGTGGTCTTTATTGAATGTTGAGATTTATACTTAAAAGTAACATATTTTTTATTAATGAAACGTTAAAGCAAATTTGCTTATAATTTTACCACATGTAGAGTTTAGAACAGAAGCGTTGCTATGGACATGATTAAAATCTATTGTAGAAAAACCTTTTAAACAAGTTTTTACTTCCGAATTCTTAAATGTTTCATATATTAATTTAAAATTTGGTTGCTTGTCTGAATGAAAATACCTCCGATTTCCATGAAGTAATCGCACTTTTCCAGTTATATTGCAGACTTTCATATACATGCAATGATCTGGTCGATAGTTGTATACACATGGAAAAATATACAAAATAACTCTCATTGTAAAAGATAACATAAAAAGAAAGGTTATACTACCTGGGTGCTGGTCGAATAAAATATTAATTAAATCCTGATCACCCCAAGTTATTTTTGATTTGTATTTTATATAAATAGGGAGTATTTTGTCTTCCCATTTAAACTCTCTCATTTTGGTTAGATTCATTAACATCACCGCTGAATTGACACCCAATTCACCAAAAAACGGATGGCGAGCAAAGCGATTATACGAACCGATGTTTACGTCCTCATGTTCGGGAGACAATCCTGCAATATGTGATTCATTAAAATGATTGGAATGGTTCCATATATCCGTGGCCGGAGATAAAAAAATCGGTGTCAGTATCGACATAAATAGTTGCATCAGTGTTTCGTAGAAGAGACTATTTCAAAAACAAATATTTAAAAAATAAGTTACACAGAGATCAACGCAAGTAAAAGTTATGGTAAAAATAATCGCTGAGCAGCACATGGCTTAAAGAGCGATCGCCAAATGTGTTCGTCTAACTTTGGGAATTTTAAAGAATGTGTTTCAAATGAAAATGTGTCTGCTAATATTTTTTGCCAATCTTTCAAATGTTTTGTGATCGATGTTCTTAATATTTCATCGGCTATTATTTGAAAATGTATGACTATTGACGGTTCATTAAAATACAGAGCAGACTTCATCACTGTCAACGTTTCATCTAATCTATCTTCACAAGTAACAATAGTTATAACATTTCTTTCCTTTGCCTGTAGATCGTATATATTTATTTAGTAAAAAAATTTTGAATAATATGGATTGAAAATTTACCACTTATTTTAAGGCAACTTTTGCATGATACTTAGAAAATATCACAACCAGAAGTATTATTTGTATGAATTTCAAGTGGGACTTTTTTTATTTTGGAACGGTTTCGTAGCAACATTATTATTTAGTAGAAGTTTTAAATAACCAAAACAGACACGCTCCTTAAAGAAAATAATGATTAATATCACTCCTCATGAACATGAATAAACTCACCCGAAGACAGTTCCCTACAATTTTCGAACTGTTTTTTTCACAGCAAGACCTTCATCATGCGCGCAGGGCATCGGGGGATCTACATGTTCAGTGAGTACCACGTTCCATCAGTTGCGAACACATTTTTGTCGTGTGACGCCCTGAACCTTAGGCCAGGGTTAAAACCCTCCACTTTTTCCCTTTTTATAACACAGTTTATAGGATAACATTCTTACTTTTACTTAGACTTACTTTGTTTTCTTTTCTGAACATAAATTGCTAATAAAAGGAATTATAATTGTTTGAATTGGGAACAACTGTTCTATTTAATGGCTTCATTGATTGCTCGTGTGTGTAGGGTGGGGAAAGGTCGTCCTCTTTGGGGAATTTGACAGGGCGGAACGTTGGGTTGTGGCTAACGTCTCCGCTAAGGGGCTATATCCCATTAAACTCGCCAAGGGAGATAGCAAGAGCCATGCCATTGCATTGACATGAGGGGTGGGTTGGCGGATTTGTGCCAACAACAGCAGGCACCGTCGGTTTATTTACGAACGTTGATCGCCAAACTAGTCTGAGAGGGCTTTGACTCGGCTTAGGGATGAGGTAAGTAGTTTAAAGATAGATTAGGCTTAGTTTAGGTATAGCTTTAACTTTAGGTAGATTAGCTTCGGCGTAGTTTAGTTTAGTTAGCTTAGCTCCGTGGGCCCTCTTCCCGTTTGTTTTGGTGGTCGAGACATAGGCATTGGACACACTTTCCTTCATCTTTCCTGTCTCTGGTATATTATGTATAAACAGTTTTGAAGCAAATCGGAGGAATTTTCGGAATGTTATCTGAAAATTGTATTTTGGAACATTGGAAAACTGAGGCTCGAGTAGCAACGGTTTTCTAAGACCGACTGCGTAAACGCGCTGTTGCGATTCTGCTCTTATATCAAGTTGCTTGTGAATTGGATATCGTTCAATTTGGTACAAAACGGACTTCATGTTTTATTTGACGCGCTCCACAACAAAAACTAACACACATACTGATATGTTATATATATATATCTATAAACCATTGTATTATTGTATTGTCATATTCTAGCAAACACAAAAATTATGAAGAATTATTCCGAAAGAGTTATTCGTTTTCGAGAACACACAATTTGTGAGTTTTTTATTTTTGTTTATAAATATAGATGTCTATTAGGCTAAAGAAAGTGCTTCAAGTGAGGTCTTTATTGAATGTTGAGATTTATACTTAAAAGTAACATATTTCTTATTAATGAAACGTTAAAGCCAATTCGCTTATAATTTTACCACATGTAGAGTTTAGAACAGAAGCGTTGCTATGGACATGATTAAAATCTATTGTAGAAAAACCTTTTAAACTAGTTTTTACTTCCGAATTCTTAAATGTTTCATATATTAATTTAAAATTTGGTTGCTTGTCTGAATGAAAATACCTCCGATTTCCATGAAGTAATCGCACTTTTCCAGTTATATTGCAGACATTCATATACATGCAATGATCTGGTCGATAGTTGTATATACATGGAAAAATATACAAAATAACTCTCATTGTAAAAGATAACATAAAAAGAAAGGTTATACTACCTGGGTGCTGGGCGAATAAAATATTAATTAAATCCTGATCACCCCAAGTTATTTTTGATTTGTATTTTATATAAATAGGGAGTATTTTGTCTTCCCATTTAAACTCTCTCATTTTGGTTTGAATTGACACCCAATTCACCAAAAAACGGATGGCGAGCAAAGCGATTATACGAACCGATGTTTACGTCCTCATGTTCGGGAGCCAATCCTGCAATATGTGATTCATTAAAATGATTGAAATGGTTCCATATATCCGTGGCTGGAGATAAAAAAACGGTGTCAGTATCGACATAAATAGTTTCATCAGTGTTCGTAGAAGAGACAATTTCAAAAACAAATATTTAAAAAATAAGTTACACAGAGATTAACGCAAGTAAAAGTTATGGTAAAAATAATCGCTGAGCAGCACATGGCTTAAAGAGTGATCGTGAAATGTGTTCGTCTAACTTTGGGAATTTTAAAGAATGTGTTTCAAATGAAAATGTGTCTGCTAATATTTTTTGCCAATCTTTCAAATGTTTTGTGATCGATGTTCTTAATATTTCATCGGCTATTATTTGAAAATGTATGACTATTGACGGTTCATTAAAATACAGAGCAGACTTCATCACTGTCAACGTTTCATCTAATCTATCTTCACAAGTTACAATAGTTATAACAATTTCTTTCCTTTGCCTGTAGATCGTATATATTTATTTAGTAAAAAAATTTTGAATAATATGGATTGAAAATTTACCACTTATTTTAAGGCAACTTTTGCATGATACTTAGAAAATATCACAACCAGAAGTATTATTTGTATGAATTTCAAGTGGGACCTTTTTTATTTTGGAACGCTTTCGTAGCAACATTATTAATTTAGTAGTAGTTTTTAATAACCAAAACAGACACGCTCCTAAAAGAAAATAATGATTAATATCACTCCTCATGAACATGAATAAACTCACCCGAAGACAGTTCCCTACAATTTTCGTACTGTTTTTTCACAGTAAGACCTTCATCATGCGCGCAGGGCATCGGGGGATCTACATGTTTAGTGAGTACCACGTTCCATCAGTTGCGAACACATTTTTGTCGTGTGACGCCCTGAGCCTTAAGCCAGGGTTAAAACCCTCCACTTTTTCCCTTTTTATAATACAGTTTATAGGATAATACGCTTACTTTTACTTAGGCTTACTTTGTTTTCTTTTCTGAACATAAATTGCTAATAAAAGGAATTATAATTGTTTGAATTGGGAACAACTGTTCTATTTAATGGGTTCATTGATTGCTCGTGTGTGTAGGGTGGGGAAGGTCGTCCTCTTTGGGGATTTTGATAGGGCCGAACGTTGGGTTGTGGCTAACGTCTCCGCTAAGGGGCTATATCCCATTTAACTCGCCAAGGGAGATAGCAAGGGCCATGCCATTGCATTGACATGAGGGGTGGGTTGGCGGATTTGTGCCAACAACAGCAGGCACCGTCGGTTTATTTACGAACGTTGATCACCAAACTAGTCTGGGAGGGCTTTGACTCGGCTTAGGGATGAGGTAAGTAGCTTAAAGATAGATTAGGCTTAGTTTAGGTATAGCTTTAACTTTAGGTAGATTAGCTTCGGCTTAGTTTAGTTTAGTTAGCTTAGCTCCGCGGGCCCTCTTCCCGTCTGTTTTGGTGGTCGAGACTTAGGCATTGGACACACTTTCCTTCATCTTTCCTGTCTCTGGTATATTATGTATAAACAGTTTTGAAGCTAATCGGAGGAATTTTCGAAATTTTATCTGAAAATTGTATTTTGGAACATTGGAAAACTGAGGCTGCCGCGATCTGACACAAAATTCTCGTAAGCTCGATAAATCGAGTAGCAACGGTTTTCTAAGACCGACTGCGTAAACGCGCTGTTGCGATTCTGCTCTTATGTCAAGTTGCTTGTGAATTGGATATCGTTCAATGTGGTACAAAACGGACTTCATGTTTTATTTGACGTGCTCCACAACAAAAACTAACACACATACTGATATCTATAAACCATTGTATTATTGTATTGTCATATTCTAGCAAACACAAAAATTATGAAGAATTATTCCGAAAGAGTTATTCGTTTTTGAGAACACACAATTTGTGAGTTTTTTATTTTTGTTTATAAATATAGATATCTATTAGGCTAAAGAAAGTGCTTCAAGTGAGGTCTTTATTGAATGTTGAGATTTATACTTAAAAGTAACATATTTTTTATTAATGAAACGTTAAAGCAAATTTGCTTATAATTTTACCATATGTAGAGTTTAGAACAGCAGCGTTGCTATGGACATGATTAGAATTTATTGTAGAAAAACCTTTTAAACTAGTTTTTACTTCCGAATTCTTAAATGTTTCATATATTAATTTAAAATTTGGTTGCTTGTCTGAATGAAGATACCTCCGATTTCCATGAAGTAATCGCACTTTTCCAGTTATATTGCAGACATTCTGTTGTGATCACAACAGATGATATATGACGCCAACTCATATTTCACACAGCACTCAACACACGGCACACAACACACAGCACACAGCTCACAACACACAACTGCACATATTCAACTCATATTTCCACTATTATTCTAGTGCACATTTTTCGTTCACCTGCACTCACCTCTTTCGCTTGTTATTTCTTCCTATCAAAAAATTTACATATCTTGTAACATAAGAAAATATGAAAATGTAGAATAAGCACATTTATATTATATAAGTAATGCTTTGCACAAATAAAGTTTAGTTCCATACAAAATCCTGTGTAGTAAGTTGACTTCCCCCCACCAGCGGTAAGGGGTCAATTAATTATTATTCAGATAACACATTGGTGCTCTAAGCATTCATTGGTCCTTCGAGCCAAGAACGGCAACCTAAACAGCGTATCCAGGGCTCACACTGGAAGTGATAGCGTAACCAGGGCTACTAAACACTGGTAGTGAATCAATCATAAATAAATATCTTCGAGTACAACATCATTAACAAAAAAAATAAATTTAAGTATGGAAGAATACGAAATAGTAGAAATTGTCGCAAGACAAAAGGAATTAGCATTGGAGTTCGAAAAAGCAAAACTCAATTTGGGTAAAGATAGTGCTTCGAGGAAAACCCAACGCTACAAGGAAGAGCGTTTAAAAAAAATTGAAGAAATTTGGACAGAATTCCAGAAAAATCATGAAAAAATTAGTGCGGTGGTGAAAGAGGAGACTCCTTACATACAAGGAAATACTTACCAACTGGTAAAAACGCTGTACGAAAATTTAAAACGTCATTTGGAAAACATTAAACCTACAGAAACTGAACCTACAGTTAGTGGTAAGCTTGCCGCAATACCTACGGAAAACAGCGATCAAATTCAACGTTTGAAAAAATTAGACATCAAGATTGGCGCCATTATGAGAAGTATTGACGCTTTCGAGCAAACATTCGAGAAATACTCTACAGAGGTTCACGAATACCAACAACGGATCTTACTAGATCAATGGAGAAACCTTACGGAATTACACGAGGAATTCTTATCAAGTGCGTCTTCACAAGACTATAAGCTTCCCTATATAATCAATAGGCGTTACGAAGAAGTCGAGGGCGATGTAAACAACTTTCTTCCTCAGATGGCATCACGAATGTCAGAAATGAATAAAAAGAAACAAGTACAGGCAACCACAGAGGTTCGGCTTCCACAATTAAAGATTCCTGTCTTTAAAGGAAGTTACTTAGAATGGCAATCGTTTTGTGATATATTCACAACGATTATTCACAACAAAGCAACATTAGGTGTCACCGAAAAAATGGAATACCTAAAAACACATTTGGAAGGTGAACCAATGCAATTAATACAGCACTTAACAATCTCAAGTGCAAACTATAACTGCGCCTGGGAGACCTTAAAGGCTAGATACAATAATGAAAGAAAAATCTTTGGAATGCACATGGAAAAATTGCTGAAGGCTGGTCATCAGGGAAATCAATCAACGGCAAATTCAATAAGGTCACTACTGGATGCAACAAAGGAAGGACTATCGGCAATAAAAAACATGGGTTTTGACACATCGTCGTGGGGCCCAGTCATTGTCTATTTAGTTACAAAGGCATTAGATCAAGAAAGCAGGAACCTTTTCGAACAAGGGTTAGAACAGCCAAACAAGATGCCCTCCCTTTCTAAGTTATACGATTTTCTACAGAGGAGATATCAAGCCTTGGAAGTACTAGGTTCATCGCGCCAGAAGCAGTACAAAGAAGAACCAAAGGTTACGGTACGCAATTATCATTTAGCAACCCGAGCTACGTGTATATTTTGCAAAAATGACCATAAGATTTATTCATGTAATAAGTTCATGTGTTACCAACTCTCACCAGATTGACACCGGACAAAAATGACTTCAGTGGAGTTCCTAGTGAGATGGAACAACTTTTGCTGGCCGATCCAACCTTTTACACACCCGGTTCTATTGACATGATTCTTGGTGCGGACGTTTACGGAGATATCATACTAAATGGTATAAAGAGGGGCCCTAAGGGTTCTCCAATAGCGCAAAGGTCACATTTTGGATGGTTTATCACAGAAAGAATATCTCTTAAGAGTGCAAATGTTAAAATTATTGGAATGGTTGCGCAAACTACCTTGGAGAACAAAATTAAGCGATTCTGGGAACAAGAAAAAATTCCAGAATCCGGACTATCAACACAGAAAGACGTGGACTGTGAACAAATGTACGCAGAAACCCATGTTCGAGACGCTGAGGGCAGATACACTGTTGATATTCCATTCAACAATCATTTGGAGCAGAAGTACAGCCTAGGAGCTTCACGAGATCGAGCGGTTGCAAGACTACTGCAACTAGAAAAAAGATTCAAAACGGACAGTCGCTTGCATCTGGAATATAACAAATTCATAAACGAATTTATACATCTGGGCCACATGGTGGAAATTTCTTCCAGTGATAAGCAAGCAGAGAGATCTTACTATTTGCCGCATCACCCAGTATTTAAGCCTGACAGTACTACCACAAAATTACGTGTGGTGTTCGATGCATCATCTAAAACATCAACCGGGATCAGCCTTAACCAACTAATGCAGAAGGCTACAGGATGATCTAACCACCATCATTACGCGTTGGCGAAGACATCAGTACGTATACACAGCGGACATCGAAAAAATGTACCGTGAAATTAAAATAAATGAGAAACACCAAAACCTTCAACGAATATTATGGAGAAACTCAAGAAAAGAAGAAATAAAAGATTATAAGCTTACCACTGTGACATATGGGACAGCTTCCGCGCCATACTTAGCCGTTAAAACACTTCACCAGTTAGCATCTGATGAGCAACAAAACTATCCAATTGCCGCAGATATCATCAGAAGAGATTTCTACGTTGACAATCTTATGTCTGGAGGGGACACCTTAGACGAATGCCAGGACGCACAGCAACAACTGATAACCTTATTGAAAAGTGGCGGTTTCCATCTCCGAAAATGGGCAGCAAACCATAAGGATATGCTTGATATGATTTCGGGAACTCATTGTCAATCACTCATTACCTTTAACAAGGAAGACACCATAAAAACACTAGGCATCATTTGGAGCCCAACATCCGACACGTTTCACTTCAAAGTGAACATAGACCAGCATACGAAGATTGACAAGCCATCAACCAAACGAGTCACACTCTCCGAAATTGCACGCATTTTCGACCCATTAGGATGGTTGTCACCACTAACAATTAGTGCAAAGATGCTCATGCAGCTTATATGGAAGGCTAACCTCGATTGGGATGATCCACTCACTGCAGAACTACAACGATCTTGGACTCGTTTTAAAACCGAACTACCTGATGCTGAGTTGATCACAATTCCTAGATGGATGAACACATCCGGGTCCCAACAATTTGACTTGCACGGATTTTGTGATGCATCAGACGGTGCTTATGCAGCAGTGATCTACTCAAGAGTGCACAATAACACGGGATATGTAACCACACTGCTGACATCAAAGACACGAGTTGCACCGATAAAGGAGAAATTAACAATACCGAAGCTAGAATTATGTGAAGCACATCTTCTCTCCAGGCTGTTGAAGGAAGTACAGCAAACATTTGGATCACAGATAGATAAAGTGACTGCATGAACTGAATCCACTATTGTGCTTGCTTGGATAAAGGGTAATCCCACGAGTAAAATGGCGTTCATAGGAAATAGAGTAGCCAAAATACGCGAAGCCATAGATCCAAATGCGTGGAGGCATATTAGATCTGCAGAAAATCCTGCTGACTGTGCGTCCAGAGGTTTGACGCCTAAACAATTAAAAAATCAAACATTATGGTGGAATCGACCAAGATGGCTGCAAGATGAAGAGGAAGTATGGCCTTTACAACCAGAACCGAATCTCTCATCAGGAGATTCTACTAACACATCAATGGTGTTAACATTGACGGTAGAAGGATGTTACATATTTCAAAGATTTTCCTCCTACACTAAGCTAATCAGAACATTAGCATATTGTAAACGGTTTATGTTCAACATTAAAACTACGGCAGCAGCAAGAAGGATAGGATTGCTCACATTGGATGAAGTTGAAGACGCGAGAAAACACATAATCCGTATAATTCAAAAAAGGGAGTTTTCGAATGAAGTGGGGTGTCTATCGAATGGAGTCACAATTCCCAAAAGCAGCAAACTCTTGTCATTGGATCCACAACTAAACGATGAAGGAATCTTAACTGTGGGGGGACGCATCGAAAGGGCAAACCTACCACAAATTCAACGACATCCCTACATTCTACCATGTAACGACAACTTCACTAAGTTAGTGGTAGAGAACATTCATAAGAAGACGCTTCATGGAGGACTTAAACTTACTTTGGCGACAATAAGGCAATCATAAAGTTACACAGAGATTAACGCAAGTAAAAGTTATGGTAAAAATAATCGCTGAGCAGCACATGGCTTAAAGAGCGATCGCCAAATGTGTTCGTCTAACTTTGGGAATTTTAAAGAATGTGTTTCAAATGAAAATGTGTCTGCTAAATTTTTTTGCCAATCTTTCAAATGTTTTGTGATCGATGTTCTTAATATTTCATCGGCTATTATTTGAAAATGTATGACTATTGATGGTTCATTAAAATACAGAGCAGACTTCATCACTGTCAACGTTTCATCTAATCTATCTTCACAAGTTACAATAGTTATAACATTTCTTTCCTTTGCCTGTAGATCGTATATATTTATTTAGTAAAAAAATTTTGAATAATATGAATTGAAAATTTACCACTTATTTTAAGGCAACTTTTGCATGATATCAATATTTCTGCGGTATCCACCAAGCGTAAGTAAAACACTAACAACAGCAGAAAATATCACAACCAGAAGTATTATTTGTATGAATTTCAAGTGGGACATTTTTATTTTGGAACGGTTTCGTAGCAACATTATTATTTAGTAGAAGTTTTAAATAACCAAAACAGACACGCTCCTTAAAGAAAATAATGATTAATATCACTCCTCATGAACATGAATAACCTCACCCGAAGACAGTTCCCTACAATTTTCGAACTGTTTTTTCACAGCAAGACCTTCATCATGCGCGCAGGGCATCGGGGGATCTACATGTTCAGTGAGTACCACGTTCCATCAGTTGCGAACACATTTTTGTCGTGTGACGCCCTGAACCTTAGGCCAGGGTTAAAACCCTCCACTTTTTCCCTTTTTATAACACAGTTTATAGGATAACATTCTTACTTTTACTTAGACTTACTTTGTTTTCTTTTCTGAACATAAATTGCTAATAAAAGGAATTATAATTGTTTGAATTGGGAACAACTGTTCTATTTAATGGCTTCATTGATTGCTCGTGTGTGTAGGGTGGGGAAAGGTCGTCCTCTTTGGGGAATTTGACAGGGCGGAACGTTGGGTTGTGGCTAACGTCTCCGCTAAGGGGCTATATCCCATTAAACTCGCCAAGGGAGATAGCAAGAGCCATGCCATTGCATTGACATGAGGGGTGGGTTGGCGGATTTGTGCCAACAACAGTAGGCACCGTCGGTTTATTTACGAACGTTGATCGCCAAACTAGTCTGAGAGGGCTTTGACTCGGCTTAGGGATGAGGTAAGTAGTTTAAAGATAGATTAGGCTTAGTTTAGGTATAGCTTTAACTTTAGGTAGATTAGCTTCGGCGTAGTTTAGTTTAGTTAGCTTAGCTCCGTGGGCCCTCTTCCCGTTTGTTTTGGTGGTCGAGACATAGGCATTGGACACACTTTCCTTCATCTTTCCTGTCTCTGGTATATTATGTATAAACAGTTTTGAAGCTAATCGGAGGAATTTTCGAAATTTTATCTGAAAATTGTATTTTGGAACATTGGAAAACTGAGGCTGCCGCGATCTGACACAAAATTCTCGTAAGCTCAATAAATCGAGTAGCAACGGTTTTCTAAGACCAACTGCGTAAACGCGCTGTTGCGATTCTGCTCTTATGTCAAGTTGCTTGTGAATTGGATATCGTTCAATGTGGTACAAAACGGACTTCATGTTTTATTTGACGTGCTCCACAACAAAAACTAACACACATACTGATATCTATAAACCATTGTATTATTGTATTGTCATATTCTAGCAAACACAAAAATTATGAAGAATTATTCCGAAAGAGTTATTCGTTTTCGAGAACACACAATTTGTGAGTTTTTTATTTTTGTTTATAAATATAGATGTCTATTAGGCTAAAGAAAGTGCTTCAAGTGAGGTCTTTATTGAATGTCGAGATTTATACTTAAAAGTAACATATTTTTTATTAATGAAACGTTAAAGCAAATTTGCTTATAATTTTACCACATGTAGAGTTTAGAACAGCAGCGTTGCTATGGACATGATTAGCATTTATTGTAGAAAAACCTTTTAAACTAGTTTTTACTTCCGAATTCTTAAATGTTTCATATATTAATTTAAAATTTGGTTGCTTGTCTGAATGAAGATACCTCCGATTTCCATGAAGTAATCGCACTTTTCCAGTTATATTGCAGACATTCTGTTGTGATCACAACAGATGATATATGACGCCAACTCATATTTCACACAGCACTCAACACACGGCACACAACACACAGCACACAGCTCACAGCACACAACTGCACATATTCAACTCATATTTCCACTATTATTCTAGTGCACATTTTTCGTTCACCTGCACTCACCTCTTTCGCTTGTTATTTCTTCCTATCAAAAAATGTACATATCTTGTAACATAAGAAAATATGAAAATGTAGAATAAGCACATTTATATTATATAAGTAATGCTTTGCACAAATAAAGTTTAGTTCCATACAAAATCCTGTGTAGTAAGTTGACTTCCCTCCACCAGCGGTAAGGGGTCAATTAATTATTATTCAGATAACACATTGGTGCTCTAAGCATTCATTGGTCCTTCGAGCCAAGAACGGCAACCTAAACAGCGTATCCAGGGCTCACACTGGAAGTGATAGCGTAACCAGGGCTACTAAACACTGGTAGTGAATCAATCATAAATAAATATCTTCGAGTACAACATCATTAACAAAAAAAATAAATTTAAGTATGGAAGAATACGAAATAGTAGAAATTGTCGCAAGACAAAAGGAATTAGCATTGGAGTTCAAAAAAGCAAAACTCAATTTGGGTAAAGATAGTGCTTCGAGGAAAACCCAACGCTACAAGGAAGAGCGTTTAAAAAAAATTGAAGAAATTTGGACAGAATTCCAGAAAAATCATGAAAAAATTAGTGCGGTGGTGAAAGAGGAGACTCCTTACATACAAGGAAATACTTACCAACTGGTAAAAACGCTGTACGAAAATTTAAAACGTCATTTGGAAAACATTAAACCTACAGAAACTGAACCTACAGTTAGTGGTAAGCTTGCCGCAATACCTACGGAAAACAGCGATCAAATTCAACGTTTGAAAAAATTAGACATCAAGATTGGCGCCATTATGAGAAGTATTGACGCTTTCGAGCAAACATTCGAGAAATACTCTACAGAGGTTCACGAATACCAACAACGGATCTTACTAGATCAATGGAGAAACCTTACGGAATTACACGAGGAATTCTTATCAAGTGCGTCTTCACAAGACTATAAGCTTCCCTATATAATCAATAGGCGTTACGAAGAAGTCGAGGGCGATGTAAACAACTTTCTTCCTCAGATGGCATCACGAATGTCAGAAATGAATAAAAAGAAACAAGTACAGGCAACCACAGAGGTTCGGCTTCCACAATTAAAGATTCCTGTCTTTAAAGGAAGTTACTTAGAATGGCAATCGTCTTGTGATATATTCACAACGATTATTCACAACAAAGCAACATTAGGTGTCACCGAAAAAATGGAATACCTAAAAACACATTTGGAAGGTGAACCAATGCAATTAATACAGCACTTAACAATCTCAAGTGCAAACTATAACTGCGCCTGGGAGACCTTAAAGGCTAGATACAATAATGAAAGAAAAATCTTTGGAATGCACATGGAAAAATTGCTGAAGGCTGGTCATCAGGGAAATCAATCAACGGCAAATTCAATAAGGTCACTACTGGATGCAACAAAGGAAGGACTATCGGCAATAAAAAACATGGGTTTTGACACATCGTCGTGGGGCCCAGTCATTGTCTATTTAGTTACAAAGGCATTAGATCAAGAAAGCAGGAACCTTTTCGAACAAGGGTTAGAACAGCCAAACAAGATGCCCTCCCTTTCTAAGTTATACGATTTTCTACAGAGGAGATATCAAGCCTTGGAAGTACTAGGTTCATCGCGCCAGAAGCAGTACAAAGAAGAACCAAAGGTTACGGTACGCAATTATCATTTAGCAACCCGAGCTACGTGTATATTTTGCAAAAATGACCATAACATTTATTTCATGTAATAAGTTCATGTGTTACCAACTCTCACCAGATTGACACCGGACAAAAATGACTTCAGTGGAGTTCCCAGTGAGATGGAACAACTTTTGCTGGCCGATCCAACCTTTTACACACCCGGTTCTATTGACATGATTCTTGGTGCGGACGTTTACGGAGATATCATACTAAATGGTATAAAGAGGGGCCCTAAGGGTTCTCCAATAGCGCAAAGGTCACATTTTGGATGGTTTATCACAGAAAGAATATCTCTTAAGAGTGCAAATGTTAAAATTATTGGAATGGTTGCGCAAACTACCTTGGAGAACAAAATTAAGCGATTCTGGGAACAAGAAAAAATTCCAGAATCCGGACTATCAACACAGAAAGACGTGGACTGTGAACAAATGTACGCAGAAACCCATGTTCGAGACGCTGAGGGCAGATACACTGTTGATATTCCATTCAACAATCGTTTGGAGCAGAAGTACAGCCTAGGAGCTTCACGAGATCGAGCGGTTGCAAGACTACTGCAACTAGAAAAAAGATTCAAAACGGACAGTCGCTTGCATCTGGAATATAACAAATTCATAAACGAATTTATACATCTGGGCCACATGGTGGAAATTTCTTCCAGTGATAAGCAAGCAGAGAGATCTTACTATTTGCCGCATCACCCAGTATTTAAGCCTGACAGTACTACCACAAAATTACGTGTGGTGTTCGATGCATCATCTAAAACATCAACCGGGATCAGCCTTAACCAACTAATGCAGAAGGCTACAGGATGATCTAACCACCATCATTACGCGTTGGCGAAGACATCAGTACGTATACACAGCGGACATCGAAAAAATGTACCGTGAAATTAAAATAAATGAGAAACACCAAAACCTTCAACGAATATTATGGAGAAACTCAAGAAAAGAAGAAATAAAAGATTATAAGCTTACCACTGTGACATATGGGACAGCTTCCGCGCCATACTTAGCCGTTAAAACACTTCACCAGTTAGCATCTGATGAGCAACAAAACTATCCAATTGCCGCAGATATCATCAGAAGAGATTTCTACGTTGACAATCTTATGTCTGGAGGGGACACCTTAGACGAATGCCAGGACGCACAGCAACAACTGATAACCTTATTGAAAAGTGGCGGTTTCCATCTCCGAAAATGGGCAGCAAACCATAAGGATATGCTTGATATGATTTCGGGAACTCATTGTCAATCACTCATTACCTTTAACAAGGAAGACACCATAAAAACACTAGGCATCATTTGGAGCCCAACATCCGACACGTTTCACTTCAAAGTGAACATAGACCAGCATACGAAGATTGACAAGCCATCAACCAAACGAGTCACACTCTCCGAAATTGCACGCATTTTCGACCCATTAGGATGGTTGTCACCACTAACAATTAGTGCAAAGATGCTCATGCAGCTTATATGGAAGGCTAACCTCGATTGGGATGATCCACTCACTGCAGAACTACAACGATCTTGGACTCGTTTTAAAACCGAACTACCTGATGCTGAGTTGATCACAATTCCTAGATGGATGAAAACATCCGGGTCCCAACAATTTGACTTGCACGGATTTTGTGATGTATCAGACGGTGCTTATGCAGCAGTGATCTACTCAAGAGTGCACAATAACACGGGATATGTAACCACACTGCTGACATCAAAGACACGAGTTGCACCGATAAAGGAGAAATTAACAATACCGAAGCTAGAATTATGTGAAGCACATCTTCTCTCCAGGCTGTTGAAGGAAGTACAGCAAACATTTGGATCACAGATAGATAAAGTGACTGCATGAACTGACTCCACTATTGTGCTTGCTTGGATAAAGGGTAATCCCACGAGTAAAATGGCGTTCATAGGAAATAGAGTAGCCAAAATACGCGAAGCCATAGATCCAAATGCGTGGAGGCATATTAGATCTGCAGAAAATCCTGCTGACTGTGCGTCCAGAGGTTTGACGCCTAAACAATTAAAAAATCAAACATTATGGTGGAATCGACCAAGATGGCTGCAAGATGAAGAGGAAGTATGGCCTTTACAACCAGAACCGAATCTCTCATCAGGAGATTCTACTAACACATCAATGGTGTTAACATTGACGGTAGAAGGATGTTACATATTTCAAAGATTTTCCTCCTACACTAAAAACGCTGTACGAAAATTTAAAACGTCATTTGGAAAACATTAAACCTACAGAAACTGAACCTACAGTTAGTGGTAAGCTTGCCGCAATACCTACGGAAAACAGCGATCAAATTCAACGTTTGAAAAAATTAGACATCAAGATTGGCGCCATTATGAGAAGTATTGACGCTTTCGAGCAAACATTCGAGAAATACTCTACAGAGGTTCACGAATACCAACAACGGATCTTACTAGATCAATGGAGAAACCTTACGGAATTACACGAGGAATTCTTATCAAGTGCGTCTTCACAAGACTATAAGCTTCCCTATATAATCAATAGGCGTTACGAAGAAGTCGAGGGCGATGTAAACAACTTTCTTCCTCAGATGGCATCACGAATGTCAGAAATGAATAAAAAGAAACAAGTACAGGCAACCACAGAGGTTCGGCTTCCACAATTAAAGATTCCTGTCTTTAAAGGAAGTTACTTAGAATGGCAATCGTCTTGTGATATATTCACAACGATTATTCACAACAAAGCAACATTAGGTGTCACCGAAAAAATGGAATACCTAAAAACACATTTGGAAGGTGAACCAATGCAATTAATACAGCACTTAACAATCTCAAGTGCAAACTATAACTGCGCCTGGGAGACCTTAAAGGCTAGATACAATAATGAAAGAAAAATCTTTGGAATGCACATGGAAAAATTGCTGAAGGCTGGTCATCAGGGAAATCAATCAACGGCAAATTCAATAAGGTCACTACTGGATGCAACAAAGGAAGGACTATCGGCAATAAAAAACATGGGTTTTGACACATCGTCGTGGGGCCCAGTCATTGTCTATTTAGTTACAAAGGCATTAGATCAAGAAAGCAGGAACCTTTTCGAACAAGGGTTAGAACAGCCAAACAAGATGCCCTCCCTTTCTAAGTTATACGATTTTCTACAGAGGAGATATCAAGCCTTGGAAGTACTAGGTTCATAGCGCCAGAAGCAGTACAAAGAAGAACCAAAGGTTACGGTACGCAATTATCATTTAGCAACCCAAGCTACGTGTATATTTTGCAAAAATGACCATAACATTTATTTCATGTAATAAGTTCATGTGTTACCAACTCTCACCAGATTGACACCGGACAAAAATGACTTCAGTGGAGTTCCCAGTGAGATGGAACAACTTTTGCTGGCCGATCCAACCTTTTACACACCCGGTTCTATTGACATGATTCTTGGTGCGGACGTTTACGGAGATATCATACTAAATGGTATAAAGAGGGGCCCTAAGGGTTCTCCAATAGCGCAAAGGTCACATTTTGGATGGTTTATCACAGAAAGAATATCTCTTAAGAGTGCAAATGTTAAAATTATTGGAATGGTTGCGCAAACTACCTTGGAGAACAAAATTAAGCGATTCTGGGAACAAGAAAAAATTCCAGAATCCGGACTATCAACACAGAAAGACGTGGACTGTGAACAAATGTACGCAGAAACCCATGTTCGAGACGCTGAGGGCAGATACACTGTTGATATTCCATTCAACAATCGTTTGGAGCAGAAGTACAGCCTAGGAGCTTCACGAGATCGAGCGGTTGCAAGACTACTGCAACTAGAAAAAAGATTCAAAACGGACAGTCGCTTGCATCTGGAATATAACAAATTCATAAACGAATTTATACATCTGGGCCACATGGTGGAAATTTCTTCCAGTGATAAGCAAGCAGAGAGATCTTACTATTTGCCGCATCACCCAGTATTTAAGCCTGACAGTACTACCACAAAATTACGTGTGGTGTTCGATGCATCATCTAAAACATCAACCGGGATCAGCCTTAACCAACTAATGCAGAAGGCTACAGGATGATCTAACCACCATCATTACGCGTTGGCGAAGACATCAGTACGTATACACAGCGGACATCGAAAAAATGTACCGTGAAATTAAAATAAATGAGAAACACCAAAACCTTCAACGAATATTATGGAGAAACTCAAGAAAAGAAGAAATAAAAGATTATAAGCTTACCACTGTGACATATGGGACAGCTTCCGCGCCATACTTAGCCGTTAAAACACTTCACCAGTTAGCATCTGATGAGCAACAAAACTATCCAATTGCCGCAGATATCATCAGAAGAGATTTCTACGTTGACAATCTTATGTCTGGAGGGGACACCTTAGACGAATGCCAGGACGCACAGCAACAACTGATAACCTTATTGAAAAGTGGCGGTTTCCATCTCCGAAAATGGGCAGCAAACCATAAGGATATGCTTGATATGATTTCGGGAACTCATTGTCAATCACTCATTACCTTTAACAAGGAAGACACCATAAAAACACTAGGCATCATTTGGAGCCCAACATCCGACACGTTTCACTTCAAAGTGAACATAGACCAGCATACGAAGATTGACAAGCCATCAACCAAACGAGTCACACTCTCCGAAATTGCACGCATTTTCGACCCATTAGGATGGTTGTCACCACTAACAATTAGTGCAAAGATGCTCATGCAGCTTATATGGAAGGCTAACCTCGATTGGGATGATCCACTCACTGCAGAACTACAACGATCTTGGACTCGTTTTAAAACCGAACTACCTGATGCTGAGTTGATCACAATTCCTAGATGGATGAACACATCCGGGTCCCAACAATTTGACTTGCACGGATTTTGTGATGTATCAGACGGTGCTTATGCAGCAGTGATCTACTCAAGAGTGCACAATAACACGGGATATGTAACCACACTGCTGACATCAAAGACACGAGTTGCACCGATAAAGGAGAAATTAACAATACCGAAGCTAGAATTATGTGAAGCACATCTTCTCTCCAGGCTGTTGAAGGAAGTACAGCAAACATTTGGATCACAGATAGATAAAGTGACTGCATGAACTGACTCCACTATTGTGCTTGCTTGGATAAAGGGTAATCCCACGAGTAAAATGGCGTTCATAGGAAATAGAGTAGCCAAAATACGCGAAGCCATAGATCCAAATGCGTGGAGGCATATTAGATCTGCAGAAAATCCTGCTGACTGTGCGTCCAGAGGTTTGACGCCTAAACAATTAAAAAATCAAACATTATGGTGGAATCGACCAAGATGGCTGCAAGATGAAGAGGAAGTATGGCCTTTACAACCAGAACCGAATCTCTCATCAGGAGATTCTACTAACACATCAATGGTGTTAACATTGACGGTAGAAGGATGTTACATATTTCAAAGATTTTCCTCCTACACTATGCTAATCAGAACATTAGCATATTGTAAACGGTTTATGTTCAACATTAAAACTACGGCAGCAGCAAGAAGGATAGGATTGCTCACATTGGATGAAGTTGAAGACGCGAGAAAACACATAATCCGTATAATTCAAAAAAGGGAGTTTTCGAATGAAGTGGGGTGTCTATCGAATGGAGTCACAATTCCCAAAAGCAGCAAACTCTTGTCATTGGATCCACAACTAAACGATGAAGGAATCTTAACTGTGGGGGGACGCATCGAAAGGGCAAACCTACCACAAATTCAACGACATCCCTACATTCTACCATGTAACGACAACTTCACTAAGTTAGTGGTAGAGAACATTCATAAGAAGACGCTTCATGGAGGACTTAAACTTACTTTGGCGACAATAAGGCAATCATAAAGTTACACAGAGATTAACGCAAGTAAAAGTTATGGTAAAAATAATCGCTGAGCAGCACATGGCTTAAAGAGCGATCGCCAAATGTGTTCGTCTAACTTTGGGAATTTTAAAGAATGTGTTTCAAATGAAAATGTGTCTGCTAATATTTTTTGCCAATCTTTCAAATGTTTTGTGATCGATGTTCTTAATATTTCATCGGCTATTATTTGAAAATGTATGACTATTGACGGTTCATTAAAATACAGAGCAGACTTCATCACTGTCAACGTTTCATCTAATCTATCTTCACAAGTTACAATAGTTATAACATTTCTTTCCTTTGCCTGTAGATCGTATATATTTATTTAGTAAAAAAATTTTGAATAATATGAATTGAAAATTTACCACTTATTTTAAGGCAACTTTTGCATGATATCAATATTTCTGCGGTATCCACCAAGCGTAAGTAAAACACTAACAACAGCAGAAAATATCACAACCAGAAGTATTATTTGTATGAATTTCAAGTGGGACATTTTTATTTTGGAACGGTTACGTAGCAACATTATTATTTAGTAGAAGTTTTAAATAACCAAAACAGACACGCTCCTTAAAGAAAATAATGATTAATATCACTCCTCATGAACATGAATAAACTCACCCGAAGACAGTTCCCTACAATTTTCGTACTGTTTTTTCACAGCAAGACCTTCATCATGCGCGCAGGGCATCGGGGGATCTACATGTTCAGTGAGTACCACGTTCCATCAGTTGCGAACACATTTTTGTCGTGTGACGCCCTGAACCTTAGGGCAGGGTTAAAACCCTCCACTTTTTCCGTTTTTATAACACAGTTTATAGGATAACATTCTTACTTTTACTTAGACTTACTTTGTTTTCTTTTCTGAACATAAATTGCTAATAAAAGGAATTATAATTGTTTGAATTGGGAACAACTGTTCTATTTAATGGCTTCATTGATTGCTCGTGTGTGTAGGGTGGGGAAAGGTCGTCCTCTTTGGGGAATTTGACAGGGCGGAACGTTGGGTTGTGGCTAACGTCTCCGCTAAGGGGCTATATCCCATTAAACTCGCCAAGGGAGATAGCAAGAGCCATGCCATTGCATTGACATGAGGGGTGGGTTGGCGGATTTGTGCCAACAACAGCAGGCACCGTCGGTTTATTTACGAACGTTGATCGCCAAACTAGTCTGGGAGGGCTTTGACTCGGCTTAGGGATGAGGTAAGTAGCTTAAAGATAGATTAGGCTTAGTTTAGGTATAGCTTTAACTTTAGGTAGATTAGCTTCGGCGTAGTTTAGTTTAGTTAGCTTAGCTCTGCGTGCCCTCTTCCCGTCTGTTTTGGTGGTCGAGACTTAGGCATTGGACACACTTTCCTTCATCTTTCCTGTCTCTGGTATATTATGTATAAACAGTTTTGAAGCTAATCGGAGGAATTTTCGAAATTTTATCTGAAAATTGTATTTTGGAACATTGGAAAACTGAGGCTGCCGCGATCTGACACAAAATTCTCGTAAGCTCGATAAATCGAGTAGCAACGGTTTTCTAAGACCGACTGCGTAAACGCGCTGTTGCGATTCTGCTCTTATGTCAAGTTGCTTGTGAATTGGATATCGTTCAATGTGGTACAAAACGGACTTCATGTTTTATTTGACGCGCTCCACAACAAAAACTAACACACATACTGATATGTTATATATATATATCTATAAACCATTGTATTATTGTATTGTCATATTCTAGCAAACACAAAAATTATGAAGAATTATTCCGAAAGAGTTATTCGACACACAATTTGTGAGTTTTTTTATTTTTGTTTATAAATATAGATGTCTATTAGGCTAAAGAAAGTGCTTCAAGTGAGGTCTTTATTGAATGTCGAGATTTATACTTAAAAGTAACATATTTTTTATTAATGAAACGTTAAAGCAAATTTGCTTATAATTTTACCACATGTAGAGTTTAGAACAGCAGCGTTGCTATGGACATGATTAGCATTTATTGTAGAAAAACCTTTTAAACTAGTTTTTACTTCCGAATTCTTAAATGTTTCATATATTAATTTAAAATTTGGTTGCTTGTCTGAATGAAGATACCTCCGATTTCCATGAAGTAATCGCACTTTTCCAGTTATATTGCAGACATTCTGTTGTGATCACAACAGATGATATATGACGCCAACTCATATTTCACACAGCACTCAACACACGGCACACAACACACAGCTCACAGCTCACAGCACACAACTGCACATATTCAACTCATATTTCCACTATTATTCTAGTGCACATTTTTCGTTCACCTGCACTCACCTCTTTCGCTTGTTATTTCTTCCTATCAAAAAATGTACATATCTTGTAACATAAGAAAATATGAAAATGTAGAATAAGCACATTTATACTATATAAGTAATGCTTTGCACAAATAAAGTTTAGTTCCATACAAAATCCTGTGTAGTAAGTTGACTTCCCCCCACCAGCGGTAAGGGGTCAATTAATTATTATTCAGATAACACATTGGTGCTCTAAGCATTCATTGGTCCTTCGAGCCAAGAACGGCAACCTAAACAGCGTATCCAGGGCTCACACTGGAAGTGATAGCGTAACCAGGGCTACTAAACACTGGTAGTGAATCAATCATAAATAAATATCTTCGAGCACAACATCATTAACAAAAAAAATAAATTTAAGTATGGAAGAATACGAAATAGTAGAAATTGTCGCAAGACAAAAGGAATTAGCATTGGAGTTCGAAAAAGCAAAACTCAATTTGGGTAAAGATAGTGCTTCGAGGAAAACCCAACGCTACAAGGAAGAGCGTTTAAAAAAAATTGAAGAAATTTGGACAGAATTCCAGAAAAATCATGAAAAAATTAGTGCGGTGGTGAAAGAGGAGACTCCTTACATACAAGGAAATACTTACCAACTGGTAAAAACGCTGTACGAAAATTTAAAACGTCATTTGGAAAAAATTAAACCTACAGAAACTGAACCTACAGTTAGTGGTAAGCTTGCCGCAATACCTACGGAAAACAGCGATCAAATTCAACGTTTGAAAAAATTAGATATCAAGATTGGCGCCATATATGCAAACATTCGAGAAATACTCTACAGAGGTTCACGAATACCAACAACGGATCTTACTAGATCAATGGAGAAACCTTACGGAATTACACGAGGAATTCTTATCAAGTGCGTCTTCACAAGACAATAAGCTTCCCTATATAATCAATAGGCGTTACGAAGAAGTCGAGGGCGATGTAAACAACTTTCTTCCTCAGATGGCATCACGAATGTCAGAAATGAATAAAAAGAAACAAGTACAGGCAACCACAGAGGTTCGGCTTCCACAATTAAAGATTCCTGTCTTTAAAGGAAGTTACTTAGAATGGCAATCGTTTTGTGATATATTCACAACGATTATTCACAACAAAGCAACATTAGGTGTCACCGAAAAAATGGAATACCTAAAAACACATTTGGAAGGTGAACCAATGCAATTAATACAGCACTTAACAATCTCAAGTGCAAACTATAACTGCGCCTGGGAGACCTTAAAGGCTAGATACAATAATGAAAGAAAAATCTTTGGAATGCACATGGAAAAATTGCTGAAGGCTGGTCATCAGGGAAATCAATCAACGGCAAATTCAATAAGGTCACTACTGGATGCAACAAAGGAAGGACTATCGGCAATAAAAAACATGGGTTTTGACACATCGTCGTGGGGCCCAGTCATTGTCTATTTTTTATTGTATTATTGTATTGTCATATTCTAGCAAACACAAAAATTATGAAGAATTATTCCGAAAGAGTTATTCGACACACAATTTGTGAGTTTTTTTATTTTTGTTTATAAATATAGATGTCTATTAGGCTAAAGAAAGTGCTTCAAGTGAGGTCTTTATTGAATGTTGAGATTTATACTTAAAAGTAACATATTTTTTATTAATGAAACGTTAAAGCAAATTTGCTTATAATTTTACCACATGTAGAGTTTAGAACAGCAGCGTTGCTATGGACATGATTAGCATTTATTGTAGAAAAACCTTTTAAACTAGTTTTTACTTCCGAATTCTTAAATGTTTCATATATTAATTTAAAATTTGGTTGCTTGTCTGAATGAAGATACCTCCGATTTCCATGAAGTAATCGCACTTTTCCAGTTATATTGCAGACATTCTGTTGTGATCACAACAGATGATATATGACGCCAACTCATATTTCACACAGCACTCAACACACGGCACACAACACACAGCTCACAGCTCACAGCACACAACTGCACATATTCAACTCATATTTCCACTATTATTCTAGTGCACATTTTTCGTTCACCTGCACTCACCTCTTTCGCTTGTTATTTCTTCCTATCAAAAAATGTACATATCTTGTAACATAAGAAAATATGAAAATGTAGAATAAGCACATTTATACTATATAAGTAATGCTTTGCACAAATAAAGTTTAGTTCCATACAAAATCCTGTGTAGTAAGTTGACTTCCCCCCACCAGCGGTAAGGGGTCAATTAATTATTATTCAGATAACACATTGGTGCTCTAAGCATTCATTGGTCCTTCGAGCCAAGAACGGCAACCTAAACAGCGTATCCAGGGCTCACACTGGAAGTGATAGCGTAACCAGGGCTACTAAACACTGGTAGTGAATCAATCATAAATAAATATCTTCGAGCACAACATCATTAACAAAAAAAATAAATTTAAGTATGGAAGAATACGAAATAGTAGAAATTGTCGCAAGACAAAAGGAATTAGCATTGGAGTTCGAAAAAGCAAAACTCAATTTGGGTAAAGATAGTGCTTCGAGGAAAACCCAACGCTACAAGGAAGAGCGTTTAAAAAAAATTGAAGAAATTTGGACAGAATTCCAGAAAAATCATGAAAAAATTAGTGCGGTGGTGAAAGAGGAGACTCCTTACATACAAGGAAATACTTACCAACTGGTAAAAACGCTGTACGAAAATTTAAAACGTCACTTGGAAAACATTAAACCTACAGAAACTGAACCTACAGTTAGTGGTAAGCTTGCCGCAATACCTACGGAAAACAGCGATCAAATTCAACGTTTGAAAAAATTAGACATCAAGATTGGCGCCATATATGCAAACATTCGAGAAATACTCTACAGAGGTTCACGAATACCAACAACGGATCTTACTAGATCAATGGAGAAACCTTACGGAATTACACGAGGAATTCTTATCAAGTGCGTCTTCACAAGACTATAAGCTTCCCTATATAATCAATAGGCGTTACGAAGAAGTCGAGGGCGATGTAAACAACTTTCTTCCTCAGATGGCATCACGAATGTCAGAAATGAATAAAAAGAAACAAGTACAGGCAACCACAGAGGTTCGGCTTCCACAATTAAAGATTCCTGTCTTTAAAGGAAGTTACTTAGAATGGCAATCGTTTTGTGATATATTCACAACGATTATTCACAACAAAGCAACATTAGGTGTCACCGAAAAAATGGAATACCTAAAAACACATTTGGAAGGTGAACCAATGCAATTAATACAGCACTTAACAATCTCAAGTGCAAACTATAACTGCGCCTGGGAGACCTTAAAGGCTAGATACAATAATGAAAGAAAAATCTTTGGAATGCACATGGAAAAATTGCTGAAGGCTGGTCATCAGGGAAATCAATCAACGGCAAATTCAATAAGGTCACTACTGGATGCAACAAAGGAAGGACTATCGGCAATAAAAAACATGGGTTTTGACACATCGTCGTGGGGCCCAGTCATTGTCTATTTAGTTACAAAGGCATTAGATCAAGAAAGCAGGAACCTTTTCGAACAAGGGTTAGAACAGCCAAACAAGATGCCCTCCCTTTCTAAGTTATAGAGATATCAAGCCTTGGAAGTACTAGGTTCATCGCGCCAGAAGCAGTACAAAGAAGAACCAAAGGTTACGGTACGCAATTATCATTTAGCAACCCGAGCTACGTGTATATTTTGCAAAAATGACCATAACATTTATTTCATGTAATAAGTTCATGTGTTACCAACTCTCACCAGATTGACACCGGACAAAAATGACTTCAGTGGAGTTCCTAGTGAGATGGAACAACTTTTGCTGGCCGATCCAACCTTTTACACACCCGGTTCTATTGACATGATTCTTGGTGCGGACGTTTACGGAGATATCATACTAAATGGTATAAAGAGGGGCCCTAAGGGTTCTCCAATAGCGCAAAGGTCACATTTTGGATGGTTTATCACAGAAAGAATATCTCTTAAGAGTGCAAATGTTAAAATTATTGGAATGGTTGCGCAAACTACCTTGGAGAACAAAATTAAGCGATTCTGGGAACAAGAAAAAATTCCAGAATCCGGACTATCAACACAGAAAGACGTGGACTGTGAACAAATGTACGCAGAAACCCATGTTCGAGACGCTGAGGGCAGATACACTGTTGATATTCCATTCAACAATCATTTGGAGCAGAAGTACAGCCTAGGAGCTTCACGAGATCGAGCGGTTGCAAGACTACTGCAACTAGAAAAAAGATTCAAAACGGACAGTCGCTTGCATCTGGAATATAACAAATTCATAAACGAATTTATACATCTGGGCCACATGGTGGAAATTTCTTCCAGTGATAAGCAAGCAGAGAGATCTTACTATTTGCCGCATCACCCAGTATTTAAGCCTGACAGTACTACCACAAAATTACGTGTGGTGTTCGATGCATCATCTAAAACATCAACCGGGATCAGCCTTAACCAACTAATGCAGAAGGCTACAGGATGATCTAACCATCATCATTACGCGTTGGTGAAGACATCAGTACGTATACACAGCGGACATCGAAAAAATGTACCGTCAAATTAAAATAAATGAGAAACACCAAAACCTTCAACGAATATTATGGAGAAACTCAAGAAAAGAAGAAATAAAAGATTATAAGCTTACCACTGTGACATATGGGACAGCTTCCGCGCCATACTTAGCCGTTAAAACACTTCACCAGTTAGCATCTGATGAGCAACAAAACTATCCAATTGCCGCAGATATCATCAGAAGAGATTTCTACGTTGACGATCTTATGTCTGGAGGGGACACCTTAGACGAATGCCAGGACGCACAGCAACAACTGATAACCTTATTGAAAAGTGGCGGTTTCCATCTCCGAAAATGGGCAGCAAACCATAAGGATATGCTTGATATGATTTCGGGAACTCATTGTCAATCACTCATTACCTTTAACAAGGAAGACACCATAAAAACACTAGGCATCATTTGGAGCCCAACATCCGACACGTTTCACTTCAAAGTGAACATAGACCAGCATACGAAGATTGACAAGCCATCAACCAAACGAGTCACACTCTCCGAAATTGCACGCATTTTCGACCCATTAGGATGGTTGTCACCACTAACAATTAGTGCAAAGATGCTCATGCAGCTTATATGGAAGGCTAACCTCGATTGGGATGATCCACTCACTGCAGAACTACAACGATCTTGGACTCGTTTTAAAACCGAACTACCTGATGCTGAGTTGATCACAATTCCTAGATGGATGAACACATCCGGGTCCCAACAATTTGACTTGCACGGATTTTGTGATGCATCAGACGGTGCTTATGCAGCAGTGATCTACTCAAGAGTGCACAATAACACGGGATATGTAACCACACTGCTGATATCAAAGACACGAGTTGCACCGATAAAGGAGAAATTAACAATACCGAAGCTAGAATTATGTGGAGCACATCTTCTCAGCAGCACATCTTCTGTACAGCAAACATTTGGATCACAGATAGATAAAGTGACTGCATGAACTGACTCCACTATTGTGCTTGCTTGGATAAAGGGTAATCCCACGAGTAAAATGGCGTTCATAGGAAATAGAGTAGCCAAAATACGCGAAGCCATAGATCCAAATGCGTGGAGGCATATTAGATCTGCAGAAAATCCTGCTGACTGTGCGTCCAGAGGTTTGACGCCTAAACAATTAAAAAATCAAACATTATGGTGGTATGGACCAAGATGGCTGAAAGATTTTCCTCCTACACTAAGCTAATCAGAACATTAGCATATTGTAAACGGTTTATGTTCAACGGTTTATGTTAAAACTACGGCAGCAGCAAGAAGGATAGGATTGCTCACATTGGATGAAGTTGAAGACGCGAGAAAACACATAATCCGTATAATTTAAAAAAGGGAGTTTTCGAATGAAGTGAGGTGTCTATCGAATGGAGTCACAATTCCCAAAAGCAGCAAACTCTTGTCATTGGATCCACAACTAAACGATGAAGGAATCTTAACTGTGGGGGGACGCATCGAAAGGGCAAACCTACCACAAATTCAACGACATCTCTACATTCTACCATGTAACGACAACTTCAATAAGTTAGTGGTAGAGAACATTCATAAGAAGACGCTTCATGGAGGACTTAAACTTACTTTGGCGACAATAAGGCAATCATATTGGATTCCCCATGCAAAACGGTTGGTGCGAAAAATTGTACATAACTGTGTCAGATGTCAAAGATTCAACATATCAGCAAGGCATCAGATAATGGGAATGTTACCATCAACAAGAGTATCACCATCGAGGCCGTTCACTCACACTGGAGTGGACTATGCCGGGCCTTTTCAAGTACGAGTCTCAAAAGGCAGAGGATTTCGGTCTACAAAGTGCTATGTGGCAGTTTTCGTTTGTTTTGCAACCAAGGCAATTCATCTTGAACTTGTTAGTGATCTGACATCAGAAGCATTCTTGGCAGCTGTGAGAAGATTCGTGTCCAGAAGGGGTCTTTGCTCCAAATTCTATAGTGACTGTGGAACAACATTCGTAGGAGCTAACAAGGAATTACAACATATTAATCAACTTGTTACCAAGCAGCTCAAAAATGAAGTGGCAGACAAATTACTTTTGGATGGTATCCAATGGAATTTCATCCGTCCAGCTGCCCCTCACTTAGGAGGCTTATGGGAAGCTGGGGTAAAATCGATGAAATATCACTTAAAACGAGTTATTGGTAACACAATGCTTACCTTTGAAGAATTCACAACAACACTTACACAAATAGTAGCTTGTTTGAATTCACGTCCATTGACCAATATAAGTAACGATATTGATGATGATCAGATTCTAACTCCTGGACACTTCTTATTTTGATCAGCACTAAATGCATTACCAGATCGCGAACTAAATCAAATTAAGACATATCGATCCCGATGGTTGCTTACTCAAAAGATGGTCCAAGACTTCTGGCAAACTTGGTCTTCAGAATATCTAACACAGCTACAACACCGATGTAAATGGAAGCAAAAAGAAACGAATGTCGCCATTGGGGACATAGTATTAGTTAAGGATGATCGCTTACCCCCCACCAAGTGGAACATGGGAAGGGTCACAGAAATACATCCTGGAGTAGATGGACAAGGACGTGCAGTCACTGTATATTGCAACAAAAGACTTGCGAAAAGGCCGATAGCAGAACTGTGCCCCCTGCCCATAGAAAATGATACCGAACCAAAAACGTCCACTACAGCCAAAACAAGTTCTTCAGACCCGAAAAATAAACCTGCGTTTTATTGCGAAGAATGAGTTTTAAGTCACTTCTTTGGATGTGCATATTAACATTGACCATAGGCATTATATCTGGTCAACACATGAGCGAAAACAATAAAATTACAAGATTTGAAACAACTTCAGGAATATATTTTGAAGATATTGGACATGCAAATATGGTTGTTGGTTCGTGGAAAACCATAGTATTCTTCAATCTGACCAACTATTGGGCAGATGTCTATACGTATCGAAAATTCATAAAACATATGAGGGACATTTGCTTGAACACAAATTTGTCAGAGTCGAACACTTTGCTTTGTGATAACAGCCTACATTTATTTGATCGACAACTACAACAAATAGAATTAAACAATGATGTATTGAGTCACGCGAACAATGAATCCCCACAAAGAATGAAACGATCACCCTTCGATTTCATCGGAACAATTAGCAACAAATTGTTTGGTATTCTGGATCAAAACTTTGCTACTCAATACGAGCAGACAATAGCAGATATCACAGAAAATGACAACCATCTGCTTAATCTATTAAGGAATCAAACTAGCATAATAGATTCCACCATCAATCTCTTCAAGGAAGATCGTGCGGCAACTCAAAACCAGATGAGGATACTGTATAAAATTATTTCAAGGTTAGAAACTCAAACGGACAATGAACACGCCTTTCAGATGTTTATATCAACAGCTTTCCCTGCAATGTTAACTATGATAAACTTCTACAACACGCAAAATACCTTATTAGACATCTTGCTGGCAACTCACCATGGGCAAATTCATCCCTTAATATTGACGGTTAATCAACTGAAAACTGAACTTACTCGAATCCACAACAATATACCAAGAAGCATGATGATACCGGGAGAAGGGAATCACGAGTCAATAATTCAACTATACAAGACATTACAACCAAGAGCACGAGTAACGGGCAAAAACGTTATCATCGAAGTAACGCTGCCACTTTTGTATAATGAAGAGTTCAAGATGTACAAACTTCTTTCGGTACCAGCTTGGCGAGGAAAAAATTTTGCGTTCATTGTACCATCATCAGACTATTTGATAGTCAATATTGAAGGCGACCACTTCTACCATCTGAACGAAATGTCATTTTCGATGTGTAAGCAGCGATCGACAGGCACATTCTGGTGTGACATGAAACATCCTCTGTATCTTACTGAGTCGACAACTAGTTCCTGTGAAATGGGGCTCTTAAGACATGCAAAAGAGATTCCACTATCCTGCGTCGTTCAAAACGTTAGTCCCCAATTATATTGGGTACAGATGCACCACACAAATACTTGGATATACAGTACACCAAGCACGGTCAATGTAGACATAGCATGTGGCCAATTATCTTCAACAGCTCAATTGATGACAACTGGAATATTGCAGTTGCAACCAAACTGCAGGATTCTTCAATCCAGCATGATCATTTTTGGCAGGCAGTCAGTAACAACGAGGATAATGTCATCATATTTACCACTCCCAAACATATCTGATTTACCACCTAATCACTATTATCACAACGAACAACCACCTGTTGTAGGAACACAAATTTCACACAAGATCGCAAAATTACAAAATGAGATCGCTCTCCAAAAAAGTCAAGAAGTATTATCTAACCAAATCCGAAGCCACAAGATTCAACAGTATTCATTAACCGGTGCAATAACACTTGTCATTGCAATCGCATTATGCTTTGCTGTACTGCCAGCCAACATCAAAATCTTGACCACCCCTAACCCAGCACCACGAAGTGAACCAGTCGCGTCATCAATATTCACCGACGACCGCTTTATGATCTAGGCGGCCCCAGCATGTTGTGATCACAACAGATGATATATGACGCCAACTCATATTTCACACAGCACTCAACACACGGCACACAACACACAGCACACAGCTCACAGCACACAACTGCACATATTCAACTCATATTTCCACTATTATTCTAGTGCACATTTTTCGTTCCCCTGCACTCACCTCTTTCGCTTGTTATTTCTTCATATCAAAAAATGTACATATCTTGTAACATCAGAAAAAATGAAAATGTAGAATAAGCACATTTATACTATATAAGTAATGCTTTGCACAAACAAAGTTTAGTTCCATACAAAGTAAGTTGACTTCCCCCCACCAGCGGTAAGGGGTCAATTAATTATTATTCAGATAACACATTGGTGCTCTAAGCATTCACATTCATATACATGTAATGATCTGGTCGATAGTTGTATATACATGGAAAAATATACAAAATAACTCTCATTGTAAAAGATAACATAAAAAGAAAGGTTATACTACCTGGGTGCTGGTCGAATAAAATATTAATTAAATCCTGATCACCCCAAGTTATTTTTGATTTGTATTTTATATAAATAGGGAGTATTTTGTCTTCCCATTTAAACTCTCTCATTTTGGTTTGAATTGACACCCAATTCACCAAAAAACGGATGGCGAGCAAAGCGATTATACCAACGGATGTTTACGTCCTCATGTTCGGGAGACAATCCTGCAATATGTGATTCATTAAAATAATTGAAATGGTTCCATATATCCGTGGCCGGAGATAAAAAAAACGGTGTCAGTATCGACATAAATAGTTGCATCAATGTTTCGTAGAAGAGACTATCTCAAAAACAAATATTTAAAAAATAAGTTACACAGGGATTATCACAAGTAAAAGTTATTTCTTACTGGTAAAAAAAATCGCTGAACAGCACATGGCTTAAAGAGTGATCGCCAAATGTGTTCGTCTAACTTTGAGAATTTTAAATAATGTGTTTCAAATGAAAATGTGTCTGCTAATATTTTTTGCCAATCGTTCAAATGTATTGTATGTTATGTATGTATGACTATTGACGGGTCATTAAAATACAGAGCAGTCTTCATCATTGTCAACGTTTCATCTAATCTATCTTCACAAGTTACAATAGTTATAACAATTTCTTTCCTTTGCCTGTAGATCGTATATATTTATTTAGTAAAAAAAATTTGAATAATATGAATTGAAAATTTACCACTTATTGGAAGGCAACTTTTGAAGGATATCAATATTTCTACGGTATCCACTAAGCGTAAGTAGAACACTAACAACAGCAGAAAATATCACAACCAGAAGAATTATTTGTATGAATTTCAAGTGGGACATTTTTATTTTGGAACGGTTTCGTAGCAACATTATTATTTAGTAGAGATTTTTAATAACCAAAACAGACACGCTCCTAAAAGAAAATAATGATTAATATCACTCCTCATGAACATGAATAAACTCACCCGAAGACAGTTCCTCACATTTTTCGTACTGTTTTTTCACAGCAAGACCTTCATCATGCGCGCAGGACATCGGGGGATCTACATGTTCAGTGAGTACCACGTTCCATCAGTTGCGAACACATTTTTGTCGTGTGACGCCCTGAACCTTAAGCCAGGGTTAAAACCCTCTACTTTTTCCCTTTTTATAATACAGTTTATAGGATAACATTCTTACTTTTACTTAAGCTTACTTTGTTTTCTTTTCTGAACATAAATTGCTAATAAAAGGAATTATAATTGTTTGAATTAGGAACAACTGTTCTATTCAATGGCTTGATTGATTGCTCGTGTGTGTAGGGTGGGGGAGGTCGCCTCTTTGGGGAATTTGACAGGGCGGAACGTTGGGTTGTGACTAACGTCTCCGCTAAGGGGCTATATCTCATCAAACTCGCCAAGGGAGATAGCAAGGGCCATGCCATTGCATTGACATGAGGGGTGGGTTGGTGGATTTGTGCCAACAACAGCAGGCACCGTCGGTTTATTTACGAACGTTGATCGCCAAACTAGTCTGGGAGGGCGTTGACTCGGCTTAGGGATGAGGTAAGTACTTTAAAGATAGATTAGGCTTAGTTTAGGTATAGCTTTAACTTTAGGTAGATTAGCTTCGGCGTAGTTTAGTTTAGTTAGCTTAGCTCCGCGGGCCCTCTTCCCGTCTCTTTTGGTGGTCGAGACATAGGCATTGGACACACTTTCCTTCATCGTTCCTGTCTCTGGTATGATATTATGTATAAACAGTTTTGAAGCTTATATATATATATATATATATATATATATATATATAACATATATATATATAACATATATATATATATATATAACATATATATATATATATATAACATATATATATATATCTATATGCTTCTTCACAAACCGATGTTTACGTCCTCATGTTCGGGAGACAATCCTGCAATATGTGATTCATTAAAATAATTGAAATGGTTCCATATATCCGTGGCCGGAGATAAAAAAACGGTGTCAGTATCGACATAAATAGTTGCATCAATGTTTCGTAGAAGAGACTATCTCAAAAACAAATATTTAAAAAATAAGTTACACAGGGATTATCACAAGTAAAAGTTATTTCTTACTGGTAAAAAAAATCGCTGAACAGCACATGGCTTAAAGAGTGATCGCCAAATGTGTTCGTCTAACTTTGAGAATTTTAAATAATGTGTATCAAATGAAAATGTGTCTGCTAATATTTTTTGCCAATCGTTCAAATGTATTGTATGTTATGTATGTATGACTATTGACGGTTCATTAAAATACAGAGCAGTCTTCATCATTGTCAACGTTTCATCTAATCTATCTTCACAAGTTACAATAGTTATAACAATTTCTTTCCTTTGCCTGTAGATCGTATATATTTATTTAGCAAAAAAAATTTGAATAATATGAATTGAAAATTTACCACTTATTGGAAGGCAACTTTTGAAGGATATCAATATTTCTGCGGTATCCCCCAAGCGTAAGTAGAACACTAACAACAGCAGAAAATATCACAACCAGAAGAATTATTTGTATGAATTTCAAGTGGGACATTTTTATTTTGGAACGGTTTCGTAGCAACATTATTATTTAGTAGAAATTTTTAATAACCAAAACAGACATGCTCCTAAAAGAAAATAATGATTAATATCACTCCTCATGAACTTGAATAAACTCACCCGAAGACAGTTCCCCACATTTTTCGTACTGTTTTTCACAGCAAGACCTTCATCATGCGCGCAGGACATCGGGGGATCTACATGTTCAGTGAGTACCACGTTCCATCAGTTGCGAACACATTTTTGTCGTGTGACGCCCTGAACCTTAAGCCAGGGTTAAAACCCTCTACTTTTTCCCTTTTTATAATACAGTTTATAGGATAACATTCTTACTTTTACTTAAGCTTACTTTGTTTTCTTTTCTGAACATAAATTGCTAATAAAAGGAATTATAATTGTTTGAATTAGGAACAACTGTTCTATTCAATGGCTTGATTGATTGCTCGTGTGTGGAGGGTGGGGGAGGTCGCCTCTTTGGGGAATTTGACAGGACGGAACGTTGGGTTGTGACTAACGTCTCCGCTAAGGGGCTATATCCCATCAAACTCGCCAAGGGAGATAGCAAGGGCCATGCCATTGCATTGACATGAGGGGTGGGTTGGCGGATTTGTGCCAACAACAGCAGGCACCGTCGGTTTATTCACGAACGTTGATCGCCAAACTAGTCTGGGAGGGCGTTGACTCGGCTTAGGGATGAGGTAAGTAGTTTAAAGATAGATTAGGCTTAGTTGAGGTATAGCTTTAACTTTAGGTAGATTAGCTTCGGCGTAGTTTAGTTTAGTTAGCTTAGCTCCGCGGGCCCTCTTCCCGTCTGTTTTGGTGGTCGAGACATAGGCATTGGACACACTTTCCTTCATCTTTCCTGTCTATGGTATATTATGTATAAACAGTTTTGAAGCAAATCGGAGGAATTTTCGGAATTTTATCTGAAAATTGTATTTTGGAACATTGGAAAACTGAGGCTGCCACAATCTGACACAAAATTCTCGTAAGTTCGATAAATCCAGTAGCAACGGTTTTCTAAGACCGACTGCGTTAACGCGCTGTTGCGATTCAGCTCTTATGTCAAGTTGCTTGTGAATTGGATATCGTTCAATTTGGTACAAAACGGACTTCATGTTTTATTTGACGCGCTCCACAACAAAAACTAACACACATACTGATATGTTATATATATATCTATAAACCATTGTATTATTGTATTGTCATATTCTAGCAAAACACAAAAATTATGTAGATTTATTTCGAAAAAGTTATTCGTTTTCGAGAACACACAATTTATGAGTTTTTTTATATTTGTTTATAAATATAGATGTCTATTAGGCTAAAGAAAGTGCTTCAAGTGAGGTCTTTATTGAATGTTGAGATTTATACTTAAAAGTAACATATTTTTTATTAATGAAACGTTAAAGCCTATTCGCTTATAATTTTACCACATGTAGAGTTTAGAACAGCAGCGTTGCTATGGACATGATTAAAATTTATTGTAGAAAAACCTTTTAAACTAGTTTTTACTTCAGAATTCTTAAATGTTTCATATATTAATTTAAAATTTGGTTGCTTGTCTGAATGAAAATACCTCCGATTTTCATGAAGTAATCGCACTTTTCCAGTTATATTGCAGACATTCATATACATGCAATGATCTGGTCGATAGTTGTATATACATGGAAAAATATACAAAATAACTCTCATTGTAAAAGATAACATAAAAAGAAAGGTTATACTACCTGGGTGCTGGTCGAATAAAATATTAATTAAATCCTGATCACCCCAAGTTATTTTTGATTTGTATTTTATATAAATAGGGAGTATTTTGTCTTCCCAATTAAACTCTCTCATTTTGGTTAGATTCATTAACATCACACCTGAATTGACACCCAATTCACCAAAAAACGGATGGCGAGCAAAGCGATTATACCAACCGATGTTTACGTCCTCATGTTCGGGAGACAATCCTGCAATATGTGATTCATTAAAATAATTGAAATGGTTCCATATATCCGTGGCCGGAGATAAAAAAACGGTGTCAGTATCGACATAAATAGTTGCATCAATGTTTCGTAGAAGAGACTATCTCAAAAACAAAAATTTAAAAAATAAGTTACACAGGGATTATCACAAGTAAAAGTTATTTCTTACTGGTAAAAAAAATCGCTGAACAGCACATGGCTTAAAGAGTGATCGCCAAATGTGTTCGTCTAACTTTGAGAATTTTAAATAATGTGTATCAAATGAAAATGTGTCTGCTAATATTTTTTGCCAATCGTTCAAATGTATTGTATGTTATGTATGTATGACTATTGACGGTTCATTAAAATACAGAGCAGTCTTCATCATTGTCAACGTTTCATCTAATCTATCTTCACAAGTTACAATAGTTATAACAATTTCTTTCCTTTGCCTGTAGATCGTATATATTTATTTAGCAAAAAAAATTTGAATAATATGAATTGAAAATTTACCACTTATTGGAAGGCAACTTTTGAAGGATATCAATATTTCTGCGGTATCCCCCAAGCGTAAGTAGAACACTAACAACAGCAGAAAATATCACAACCAGAAGTATTATTTGTATGAATTGCAAGTGGGACATTTTTATTATATATATCAATATTTCTGCGGTATCCACCAAGCGTAAGTAGAACACTAACAACAGCAGAAAATATCACAACCAGAAGTATTATTTGTATGAATTTCAAGTGGGACATTTTTATTTTGGAACGGTTTCGTAGCAACATTATTATTTAGTAGAAATTTTTAATAACCAAAACAGACATGCTCCTAAAAGAAAATAATGATTAATATCACTCCTCATGAACTTGAATAAACTCACCCGAAGACAGTTCCCCACATTTTTCGTACTGTTTTTCACAGCAAGACCTTCATCATGCGCGCAGGACATCGGGGGATCTACATGTTCAGTGAGTACCACGTTCCATCAGTTGCGAACACATTTTTGTCGTGTGACGCCCTGAACCTTAAGCCAGGGTTAAAACCCTCTACTTTTTCCCTTTTTATAATACAGTTTATAGGATAACATTCTTACTTTTACTTAGGCTTACTTTGTTTTCTTTTCTGAACATAAATTGCTAATAAAAGGAATTATAATTGTTTGAATTAGGAACAACTGTTCTATTCAATGGCTTGATTGATTGCTCGTGTGTGGAGGGTGGGGGAGGTCGCCTCTTTGGGGAATTTGACAGGGCGGAACGTTGGGTTGTGACTAACGTCTCCGCTAAGGGGCTATATCCCATCAAACTCGCGAAGGGAGATAGCAAGGGCCATCCCATTGCATTGACATGAGGGGTGGGTTGGCGGATTTGTGCCAACAACAGCAGGCACCATCGGTTTATTTACGAACGTTGATCGCCAAACTAGTCTGGGAGGGCGTTGACTCGGTCTAGGGATGAGGTTATTAGCTTCGGCGTAGTTTAGTTTAGTTAGCTTAGCTCCGCGGGCCCTCTTCCCGCCTGTTTTGGTGGTCGAGACATAGGCATTGGACACACTTTCCTTCATCTTTCCTGTCTATGGTATATTATGTATAAACAGTTTTGAAGCAAATCGGAGGAATTTTCGGAATTTTATCTGAAAATTGTATTTTGGAACATTGGAAAACTGAGGCTGCCACAATCTGACACAAAATTCTCGTAAGTTCGATAAATCCAGTAGCAACGGTTTTCTAAGACCGACTGCGTAAACGCGCTGTTGCGATTCAGCTCTTATGTCAAGTTGCTTGTGAATTGGATATCGTTCAATTTGGTACAAAACGGACTTCATGTTTTATTTGACGCGCTCCACAACAAAAACTAACACACATACTGATATGTTATATATATATCTATAAACCATTGTATTATTGTATTGTCATATTCTAGCAAAACACAAAAATTATGTAGATTTATTTCGAAAAAGTTATTCGTTTTCGAGAACACACAATTTATGAGTTTTTTTATATTTGTTTATAAATATAGATGTCTATTAGGCTAAAGAAAGTGCTTCAAGTGAGGTCTTTATTGAATGTTGAGATTTATACTTAAAAGTAACATATTTTTTATTAATGAAACGTTAAAGCCTATTCGCTTATAATTTTACCACATGTAGAGTTTAGAACAGCAGCGTTGCTATGGACATGATTAAAATTTATTGTAGAAAAACCTTTTAAACTAGTTTTTACTTCAGAATTCTTAAATGTTTCATATATTAATTTAAAATTTGGTTGCTTGTCTGAATGAAAATACCTCCGATTTTCATGAAGTAATCGCACTTTTCCAGTTATATTGCAGACATTCATATACATGCAATGATCTGGTCGATAGTTGTATATACATGGAAAAATATACAAAATAACTCTCATTGTAAAAGATAACATAAAAAGAAAGGTTATACTACCTGGGTGCTGGTCGAATAAAATATTAATTAAATCCTGATCACCCCAAGTTATTTTTGATTTGTATTTTATATAAATAGGGAGTATTTTGTCTTCCCAATTAAACTCTCTCATTTTGGTTAGATTCATTAACATCACACCTGAATTGACACCCAATTCACCAAAAAACGGATGGCGAGCAAAGCGATTATACCAACCGATGTTTACGTCCTCATGTTCGGGAGACAATCCTGCAATATGTGATTCATTAAAATAATTGAAATGGTTCCATATATCCGTGGCCGGAGATAAAAAAAACGGTGTCAGTATCGACATAAATAGTTGCATCAATGTTTCGTAGAAGAGACTATCTCAAAAACAAATATTTAAAAAATAAGTTACACAGGGATTATCACAAGTAAAAGTTATTTCTTACTGGTAAAAAAAATCGCTGAACAGCACATGGCTTAAAGAGTGATCGCCAAATGTGTTCGTCTAACTTTGAGAATTTTAAATAATGTGTTTCAAATGAAAATGTGTCTGCTAATATTTTTTGCCAATCGTTCAAATGTATTGTATGTTATGTATGTATGACTATTGACGGTTCATTAAAATACAGAGCAGTCTTCATCATTGTCAACGTTTCATCTAATCTATCTTCACAAGTTACAATAGTTATAACAATTTCTTTCCTTTGCCTGTAGATCGTATATATTTATTTAGCAAAAAAAATTTGAATAATATGAATTGAAAATTTACCACTTATTGGAAGGCAACTTTTGAAGGATATCAATATTTCTGCGGTATCCCCCAAGCGTAAGTAGAACACTAACAACAGCAGAAAATATCACAACCAGAAGTATTATTTGTATGAATTGCAAGTGGGACATTTTTATTTTGGAACGATTTCGTAGCAACATTATTATTTAGTAGAAATTTTTAATAACCAAAACAGACACGCTCCTAAAAGAAAATAATGATTAATATCACTCCTCATGAACTTGAATAAACTCACCCGAAGACAGTTCCCCACATTTTTCGTACTGTTTTTTCACAGCAAGACCTTCATCATGCGCGCAGGACATCGGGGGATCTACATGTTCAGTGAGTACCACGTTCCATCAGTTGCGAACACATTTTTGTCGTGTGACGCCCTGAACCTTAAGCCAGGGTTAAAACCCTCTACTTTTTCCCTTTTTATAATACAGTTTATAGGATAACATTCTTACTTTTACTTAAGCTTACTTTGTTTTCTTTTCTGAACATAAATTGCTAATAAAAGGAATTATAATTGTTTGAATTAGGAACAACTGTTCTATTCAATGGCTTGATTGATTGCTCGTGTGTGGAGGGTGGGGGAGGTCGCCTCTTTGGGGAATTTGACAGGGCGGAACGTTGGGTTGTGACTAACGTCTCCGCTTAGGGGCTATATCCCATCAAACTCGCCAAGGGAGATAGCAAGGGCCATGCCATTGCATTGACATGAGGGGTGGGTTGGCGGATTTGTGCCAACAACAGCAGGCACCATCGGTTTATTTACGAACGTTGATCGCCAAACTAGTCTGGGAGGACGTTGACTCGGCCTAGGGATGAGGTAAGTAGTTTAAAGATAGATTAGGCTTAGTTGAGGTATAGCTTTAACTTTAGGTAGATTAGCTTCGGCGTAGTTTAGTTTAGTTAGCTTAGCTCCGCGGGCCCTCTTCCCGTCTCTTTTGGTGGTCCAGACATAGGCATTGGACACACTTTCCTTCATCGTTCCTGTCTCTGGTATGGTATTATGTATAAACAGTTTTGAAGCATATATATATATATAACATATATATATATATATATATGCTTCTTCACAAACCGATGTTTACGTCCTCATGTTCGGGAGACAATCCTGCAATATGTGATTCATTAAAATAATTGAAATGGTTCCATATATCCGTGGCCGGAGATAAAAAAAACGGTGTCAGTATCGACATAAATAGTTGCATCAATGTTTCGTAGAAGAGACTATCTCAAAAACAAATATTTAAAAAATAAGTTACACAGGGATTAACACAAGTAAAAGTTATTTCTTACTGGTAAAAATAATCGCTGAACAGCACATGGCTTAAAGAGTGATCGCCAAATGTGTTCGTCTAACTTTGAGAATTTTAAATAATGTGTTTCAAATGAAAATGTGTCTGCTAATATTTGCCAATCGTTCAAATGTATTGTATGTTATGTATGTATGACTATTGACGGTTCATTAAAATACATACATTTTGGTGGTCGAGACATAGGCATTGGACACACTTTCCTTCATCGTTCCTGTCTCTGGTATGGTATTATGTATAAACAGTTTTGAAGCAAATCGGAGGAATTTTCGTTATTTTATCTGAAAATTGTATTTTGGAACATTGGAAAACTGAGGCGATCTGACACAAAATTCTCGTAAGCTGGATAAATCGAGTAGCAACGGTTTTCTAAGACCGACTGCGTAAGCACGCTGTTGCGATTCAGCTCTTATGTCAAGTTGCTTATGAATTGGATATCGTTCAATTTGGTACAAAACGGACTTCATGTTTTATTTGACGCGCTCCATAACAAAAACTAACACACATACTGATATGTTATATATATATATATATACATATATATATATATATACATATATATATATATATATACATCTATAAACCATTGTATTATTGTATTGTCATATTCTAGCAAACACAAAAATTATGAAGAATTATTCCGAAAGAGTTATTCGTTTTCGAGAACACACAATTTGTGAGTTTTTTATTTTTGTTTATAAATATAGATGTCTATTAGGCTAAAGAAAGTGCTTCAAGTGAGGTCTTTATTGAATGTTGAGATTTATACTTAAAAGTAACATATTTTTTTATTAATGAAACGTTAAACCAAATTCGCTTATAATTTTACCACAGGTAGAGTTTAGAACAGCAGCGTTGCTATGGACATGATTAAAATTTATTGAAGAAAAACCTGTTAAACTGGTTTTTACTTCCGAATTATTAAATGTTTCATATATTAATTTAAATGGTTGCTTGTCTGAATGAAAATACCTCCGATTTCCATGAAGTAATCGCACTTTTCCAGTTATATTGCAGACGTTCATATACATGCAATGATCTGGTCGGTAGTTGTATATACATGGAAAAATATACAAAATAACTTTCATTGTAAAAGATAACATAAAAAGAAAGGTTATACTACCTGGGTGCTGGTCGACTAAAATATTAATTAAATCCTGATCACCCCAAGTTATTTTTGATTTGTATTTTATATAAATAGGGAGTATTTTGTCTTCCCATTTAAACTCTCTCTTTTTGGTTAGATTCATTAACATCACCGCTGAATTGACACCCAATTCACCAAAAAACGGATGGCGAGCAAAGCAATTATACCAACCGATGTTTACGTCCTCATGTTCGGGAGACAATCCTGCAATATGTGATTCATTAAAATAATTGAAATGGTTCCATATATCCGTGGCCGGAGATAAAAAAACGGTGTCAGTATCGACATAAATTGTTGCATCAGTGTTTCGTAGAAGAGACTATCTCGAAAACAAATATTTAAAAAATAAGTTACAAAGGGATTAACACAAGTAAAAGTTATTTCTTACTGGTAAAAATAATCGCTGAACAGCACATGGCTTAAAGAGTGATCGCCAAATGTGTTCGTCTAGCTTTGAGAATTTTAAAGAATGTGTTTCAAATGAAAATGTGTCTGCTAATATTTTTTGCCAATCGTTCAAATGTATTGTATGTTATGTATGTATGACTATTGACGGTTCATTAAAATACAGAGCAGTCTTCATCATTGTCAACGTATCATCTAATCTATCTTCACAAGTTACAATAGTTATAACAATTTCTTTCCTTTGCCTGTAGATCGTATATATTTATTTAGTAAAAAAAAATTGAATAATATGAATTGAAAATTTACCACTTATTGGAAGGCAACTTTTGAAGGATATCAATATTTCTGCGGTATCCACCAAGCGTAAGTAGAACACTAACAACAGCAGAAAATATCACAACCAGAAGAATTATTTGTATGAATTTCAAGTGGGACATTTTTATTTTGCAACGGTTTCGTAGCAACATTATTATTTAGTAGAGGTTTTTAATAACCAAAACAGACACGCTCCTAAAAGAAAATAATGATTAATATAACTCCTCATGAACATGAATAAACTCACCCGAAGACAGTTCCCCACATTTTTCGTACTGTTTTTTCACAGCAAGACCTTCATCATGCGCGCAGGACATCGGGGGATCTACATGTTCAGTGAGTACCACGTTCCATCAGTTGCGAACACATTTTTGTCGTGTGACGCCCTGAACCTTAAGCCAGGGTTAAAACCCTCCACTTTTTCCCTTTTTATAATACAGTTTATAGGATAACATTCTTTCTTTTACTTAAGCTTACTTTGTTTTCTTTTCTGAACATAAATGCTAATAAAAGGAATTATAATTGTTTGAATTAGGAACAGCTGTTCTATTTAATGGCTTGATTGATTGCTCGTGTGTGTAGGGTGGGGGAGGTCGTCCTCTTTGGGGAATTTGACAGCGCGGAACGTTGGGTTGTGGCTAACGTCTCCGCTAAGGGGCTATATCCTATTAAACTCGCCAAGGGAGATAACAAGGGCCATGCCATTGCATTGCCATGAGGGGTGGGTTGGCGGATTTGTGCCAACAACAGCAGGCACCATCGGTTTATTTACGAACGTTGATCGCCAAACTAGTCTGGGAGGGCGTTGACTCGGCTTAGAGATGAGGTAAGTAGTTTAAAGATAGATTAGGCTTAGTTTAGGTATAGCTTTAACTTTAGGTAGAATAGCTTCGGCGTAGTTTAGTTTAGTTAGCTTAGCTCCGCGGGCCCTCTTCCCGTCTGTTTTGGTGGTCGAGACATAGGCATTGGACACACTTTCCTTCATCTTTCCTGTCCATGGTATATTATGTATAAACAGTTTTGAAGCAAATCGGAGGAATTTTCGTTATTTTATCTGAAAATTGTATTTTGGAACATTGGAAAACTGAGGCTGCCGCGATCTGACACAAAATTCTCGTAAGCTCGATAAATCGAGTAGCAACGGTTTTCTAAGACCGACTGCGTAAACACGCTGTTGCGATTCAGCTCTTATGTCAAGTTGCTTATGAATTGGATATCGTTCAATTTGGTACAAAGCGGACTTCATGTTTTATTTGACGAGCTCCATAACAAAAACTAACACACATACTGATATGTTATATATATATATATATATATATATATATATATATATACATCTATAAGCCATTGTATTATTGTATTGTCATATTCTAGCAAACACAAAAATTATGAAGAATTATTCCGAAAGAGTTATTCGTTTTCGAGAACACACAATTTGTGAGTTTTTTATTTTTGTTTATAAATATAGATGTCTATTAGGCTAAAGAAAGTGCTTCAAGTGAGGTCTTTATTGAATGTTGAGATTTATACTTAAAAGTAACATATTTTTTTATTAATGAAACGTTAAACCAAATTCGCTTATAATTTTACCACAGGTAGAGTTTAGAACAGCAGCGTTGCTATGGACATGATTAAAATTTATTGAAGAAAAACCTGTTAAACTAGTTTTTACTTCCGAATTCTTAAATGTTTCATATATTAATTTAAATGGTTGCTTGTCTGAATGAAAATACCTCCGATTTCCATGAAGTAATCGCACTTTTCCAGTTATATTGCAGACGTTCATATACATGCAATGATTTGGTCGGTAGTTGTATATACATGGAAAAATATACAAAATAACTCTCATTGTAAAAGATAACATAAAAAGAAAGATTATACTACCTGGGTGCTGGTCGAATAAAATATTAATTAAATCCTGATCACCCCAAGTTATTTTTGACTTGTATTTTATATAAATAGGGAGTATTTTGTCTTCCCATTTAAACTCTCTCATTTTGGTTAGATTCTTTAACATCACACCTGATTTGACACCCAATTCACCAAAAAACGGATGGCGAGCAAAGCGATTATACCAACCGATGTTTACGTCCTCAGGTTCGGGAGACAATCCTGCAATATGTGATTCATTAAAATAATTGAAATGGTTCCATATATCCCTGGCCGGAGATAAAAAAACGGTGTCAGTATCGACATAAATAGTTGCATCAGTGTTTCGTAGAAGAGACTATCTCAAAAACAAATATTTAAAAAATAAGTTACACAGGGATTAACACAAGTAAAAGTTATTTCTTACTGGTAAGAATAATCGCTGAACAGCACATGGCTTAAAGAGTGATCGCCAAATGTGTTCGTCTAACTTTGAGAATTTTAAAGAATGTGTTTCAAATGAAAATGTGTCTGCTAATATTTTTTGCCAATCTTTCAAATGTATTGTATGTTATGTATGTATGCCTATTGACGGTTCATTAAAATACAGAGCAGACTTCATCATTGTCAACGTTTCATCTAATCTATCTTCACAAGTTACAATAGTTATAACAATTTCTTTCCTTTGCCTGTAGATCGTATATATTTATTTAGTAAAAAAAATTTGAATAATATGAATTGAAAATTTACCACTTATTGGAAGGCAACTTTTGAAGGATATCAATATTTCTACGGTATCCACCAAGCGTAAGTAGAACACTAACAACAGCAGAAAATATCACAACCAGAAGAATTATTTGTATGAATTTCAAGTGGGACATTTTTATTTTGGAACGGTTTCGTAGCAACATTATTATTTAGTAGAGGTTTTTAATAAGCAAAACAGACACGCTCCTAAAAGAAAATAATGATTAATATCACTCCTCATGAACATGAATAAACTCACCCGAAGACAGTTCCCCACATTTTTCGTACTGATTTTTCACAGCAAGACCTTCATCATGCGCGCAGGACATCGGGGGATCTACATGTTCAGTGAGTACAACGTTCCATCAGTTGCGAACACATTTTTGTCGTGTGACGTCCTGAACCTTAAGCCAGGGTTAAAACCCTCCACTTTTTACCTTTTTATAATACAGTTTATAGGATAACATTCTTTCTTTTACCTAAGCTTACTTTGTTTTCTTTTCTGAACATAAATGCTAATAAAAGGAATTATAATTGTTTGAATTAGGAACAGCTGTTCTATTTAATGGCTTGATTGATTGCTCGTGTGTGTAGGGTGGGGGAGGTCGTCCTCTTTGGGGAATTTGACAGCGCGGAACGTTGGGTTGTGGCTAACGTCTCCGCTAAGGGGCTATATCCTATTAAACTCGCCAAGGGAGATAACAAGGGCCATGCCATTGCATTGCCATGAGGGGTGGGTTGGCGGATTTGTGCCAACAACAGCAGGCACCATCGGTTTATTTACGAACGTTGATCGCCAAACTAGTCTGGGAGGGCGTTGACTCGGCTTAGAGATGAGGTAAGTAGTTTAAAGATAGATTAGGCTTAGTTTAGGTATAGCTTTAACTTTAGGTAGAATAGCTTCGGCGTAGTTTAGTTTAGTTAGCTTAGCTCCGCGGGCCCTCTTCCCGTCTGTTTTGGTGGTCGAGACATAGGCATTGGACACACTTTCCTTCATCTTTCCTGTCCATGGTATATTATGTATAAACAGTTTTGAAGCAAATCGGAGGAATTTTCGTTATTTTATCTGAAAATTGTATTTTGGAACATTGGAAAACTGAGGCTGCCGCGATCTGACACAAAATTCTCGTAAGCTCGATAAATCGAGTAGCAACGGTTTTCTAAGACCGACTGCGTAAACACGCTGTTGCGATTCAGCTCTTATGTCAAGTTGCTTATGAATTGGATATCGTTCAATTTGGTACAAAACGGACTTCATGTTTTATTTGACGCGCTCCATAACAAAAACTAACACACATACTGATATGTTCTATATATATATATATATATATATATATACATCTATAAACCATTGTATTATTGTATTGTCATATTCTAGCATACACAAAAATTATGAAGAATTATTCCGAAAGAGTTATTCGTTTTCGAGAACACACAATTTGTGAGTTTTTTTATTTTTGTTTATAAATATAGATGTCTATTAGGCTAAAGAAAGTGCTTCAAGTGAGGTCTTTATTGAATGTTGAGATTTATACTTAAAAGTAACATATTTTTTATTAATGAAACGTTAAAGTAAATTCGCTTATAATTTTACCACATGTAGAGATTAGAACAGCAGCGTTCCTATGTTATATTTACAAATATGACCAAAACAGACACGCTCCTAAAAGAAAATAATGATTAATATCACTCCTCATGAACATGAATAAACTCACCCGAAGACAGTTCCCTACAATTTTCGTACTGTTTTTTCACAGCAAGACCTTCATCATGCGCGCAGGACATCGGGGGATCTACATGTTCAGTGAGTACAACGTTCCATCAGTTGCAAACACATATTTGTCGTGTGACGCCCTGAACCTTAAGCCAGGGTTAAAAACCCTCCACTTTTCCCTTTTTATAATACAGTTTATAGGATAACATTCTTACTTTTACTTAAGCTTACTTTGTTTTCTTTTCTGAACATAAATGCTAATAAAAGGAATTATAATTGTTTGAATTAGGAACAACTGTTCTATTCAATGGCTTGATTGATTGCTCGTGTGTGTAGGGTGGGGGAGGTCGTCCTCTTTGGGGAATTTGACAGGGCGGAAAGTTGGGTTGTGGCTATCGTCTCCTCTAAGGGGCTATATCCCATTAAACTCGCCAAGGGAGATACAAGAGAACAAGGGAGATACTGATATGATATATATATATATATATATATATATCTATAAACCATTGTATTATTGTATTGTCATATTCTAGCAAACACAAAAATTATGAAGAATTATTCCGAAAGAGTTATTCGTTTTCGAGAACACACAATTTGTGAGTTTTTTATTTTTGTTTATAAATATAGATGTCTATTAGGCTAAAGAAAGTGCTTCAAGTGAGGTCTTTATTGAATGTTGAGATTTATACTTAAAAGTAACATATTTTTTTATTAATGAAACGTTAAACCAAATTCGCTTATAATTTTACCACAGGTAGAGTTTAGAACAGCAGCGTTGCTATGGACATGATTAAAATTTATTGAAGAAAAACCTGTTAAGCTAGTTTTTACTTCCGAATTCTTAAATGTTTCATATATTAATTTAAATGGTTGCTTGTCTGAATGAAAATACCTCAGATTTCCATGAAGTAATCGCACTTTTCCAGTTATATTGCAGACATTCATATACATGCAATGATCTGGTCGATAGTTGTATATACATGGAAAAATATACAAAATAACTCTCATTGTAAAAGATAACATAAAAAGAAAGATTATACTACCTGGGTGCTGGTCGAATAAAATATTAATTAAATCCTGATCACCCCAAGTTATTTTTGATTTGTATTTTATATAAATAGGGAGTATTTTGTCTTCCCATTTAAACTCTCTCATTTTGGTTAGATTCATTAACATCACACCTGAATTGACACCCAATTCACCAAAAAACGGATGGCGAGCAAAGCGATTATACCAACCGATGTTTACGTCCTCAGGTTCGGGAGACAATCCTGCAATATGTGATTCATTAAAATAATTGAAATGGTTCCATATATCCGTGGCCGGAGATAAAAAAACGGTGTCAGTATCGACATAAGTAGTTGCATCAGTTTTTCGTAGAAGAGACTATCTCAAAAACAAATATTTAAAAAATAAGGTACACATGGATTAACACAAGTAAAAGTTATTTCTTACTGGTAAAAATAATCGCTGAACAGCACATGGCTTAAAGAGTGATCGCCAAATGTGTTCGTCTAACTTTGAGAATTTTAAAGAATGTGTTTCAAATGAAAATGTGTCTGCTAATATTTTTTGCCAATCTTTCAAATGTATTGTATGTTATGTATGTATGCCTATTGACGGTTCATTAAAATACAGAGCAGACTTCATCATTGTCAACGTTTCATCTAATCTATCTTCACAAGTTACAATAGTTATAACAATTTCTTTCCTTTGCCTGTAGATCGTATATATTTATTTAGTAAAAAAAATTTGAATAATATGAATTGAAAATTTACCACTTATTGGAAGGCAACTTTTGAAGGATATCAATATTTCTACGGTATCCACCAAGCGTAAGTAGAACACTAACAACAGCAGAAAATATCACAACCAGAAGAATTATTTGTATGAATTTCAAGTGGGACATTTTTATTTTGGAACGGTTTCGTAGCAACATTATTATTTAGTAGAGGTTTTTAATAAGCAAAACAGACACGCTCCTAAAAGAAAATAATGATTAATATCACTCCTCATGAACATGAATAAACTCACCCGAAGACAGTTCCCCACATTTTTCGTACTGTTTTTTCACAGCAAGACCTTCATCATGCGCGCAGGACATCGGGGGATCTACATGTTCAGTGAGTACAACGTTCCATCAGTTGCGAACACATTTTTGTCGTGTGACGCCCTGAACCTTAAGCCAGGGTTAAAACCCTCCACTTTTTCCCTTTTTATAATACAGTTTATAGGATAACATTCTTACTTTTACTTAAGCTTACTTTGCTTTCTTTTCTGAACATAAATGCTAATAAAAGGAATTATAATTGTTTGAATTAGGAACAACTGTTCTATTCAATGGCTTGATTGGCTCGTGTGTGTAGGGTGGGGGAGGTCGTCCTCTTTGGGGAATTTGACAGGGCGGAAAGTTGGGTTGTGGCTATCGTCTCCTCTAAGGGGCTATATCCCATTAAACTCGCCAAGGGAGATAACAAGGGCCATGCCATTGCATTGCCATGAGGGGTGGGTTGGCGGATTTGTGCCAACAACAGCAGGCACCATCGGTTTATTTACGAACGTTGATCGCCAAACTAGTCTGGGAGGGCGTTGACTCGGCTTAGATATGAGGTAAGTAGTTTAAAGATAGATTAGGCTTAGTTGAGGTATAGCTTTAACTTTAGGTAGATTAGCTTCGGCGTAGTTTAGTTTAGTTAGCTTAGCTCCGCGGGCCCTCTTCCCGTCTGTTTTGGTGGTCGAGACATAGGCATTGGACACACTTTCCTTCATCTTTCCTGTCTATGGTATAATATGTATAAACAGTTTTGAAGCAAATCGGAGGAATTTTCGTTATTTTATCTGAAAATTGTATTTTGGAACATTGGAAAACTGAGGCTGCCGCGATCTGACACAATATTCTCGTAAGCTCGATAAATCGAGTAGCACCGGTTTTCTAAGACCGACTGCGTAAACACGCTGTTGCGATTCAGCTCTTATGTCAAGTTGCTTGAATTTGTTATCAAGTTGCTTGAATTGGATATCGTTCAATTTGGTATAAAACGGACTTCATGTTTTATTTGACGCGCTCCATAACAAAAACTAACACACATAATGATATGTTATACATACATATATATACATCTATAAACCATTGTATTATTCTATTGTCATATTCTAGCAAACACAAAAATTATTTAGAATTATTCCGAAAGAGTTATTCGTGTTCGAGAACACACAATTTGAGTTTTTTATTTTTGTTTATAAATATAGATGTCTATTAGGCTAAAGAAAGTGCTTCAAGTGAGGTCTTTATTGAATGTTGAGATTTATACTTAAAAGTAACATATTTTTTTATTAATGAAACGTTAAAGTAAATTCGCTTATAATTTTACTACATGTAGAGTTTAGAACAGCAGCGTTCCTATGTTATATTTACAAATATGACCAAAACAGACACGCTCCTAAAAGAAAATAGTGATTAATATCACTCCTCATGAACATGAATAAACTCACCCGAAGACAGTTCCCCACATTTTTCGTACTGTTTTTTCACAGCAAGACCTTCATCATGCGCGCAGGACATCGGGGGATCTACATGTTCAGTGAGTACCACGTTCCATCAGTTGCGAACAAGCCAGGGTTAAAACCTCCACTTTTTCCCTTTTTATAATACAGTTTATAGGATAACATTCTTACTTTTACTTAAGGTTACTTTGTTTTCTTTTCTGAATATAAATTGCTAATAAAAGGAATTATAATTGTTTGAATTAGGAACAACTGTTCTATTTAATGGCTTGATTGATTGCTCGTGTGTGTAGGGTGGGGGAGGTCGTCCTCTTTGGGGAATTTGACAGGGCGGAACTTTGGGTTGTGGCTAACGTCTCCGCTAAGGGGCTATATCCTATTTAACTCGCCAAGGGAGATAACAAGGACCATGCCATTGCATTGCCATGAGGGGTGGGTTGGCGGATTTGTGCCAACAACAGCAGGCACCATCGGTTTATTTACGAACGTTGATCGCCAAACTAGTCTGGGAGGGCGTTGACTCGGCTTAGGGATGAGGTAAGTAGTTAAAAGATAGATTAGGCTTAGTTGAGGTATAGCTTTAACTTTAGGTAGATTAGCTTCGGCGTAGTTTAGTTTAGTTAGCTTAGCTCCGCGGGTCCTCTTCCCGTCTGTTTTGGTGGTCGAGACATAGGCATTGGACACACTTTCCTTCATCTTTCGTTATTTTATCTGAAAATTGTATTTTGGAACATTGGAAAACTGAGGCTGCCGCGATCTGACACAAAATTCTCGTAAGCTCGATAAATCGAGTAGCACCGGTTTTCTAAGACCGACTGCGTAAACACGCTGTTGCGATTCAGCTCTTATGTCAAGTTGCTTGAATTTGTTATCAAGTTGCTTGAATTGGATATCGTTCAATTTGGTATAAAACGGACTTCATGTTTTATTTGACGCGCTCCATAACAAAAACTAACACACATAATGATATGTTATACATACATATATATACATCTATAAACCATTGTATTATTCTATTGTCATATTCTAGCAAACACAAAAATTATTTAGAATTATTCCGAAAGAGTTATTCGTGTTCGAGAACACACAATTTGAGTTTTTTATTTTTGTTTATAAATATAGATGTCTATTAGGCTAAAGAAAGTGCTTCAAGTGAGGTCTTTATTGAATGTTGAGATTTATACTTAAAAGTAACATATTTTTTTATTAATGAAACGTTAAAGTAAATTCGCTTATAATTTTACCACATGTAGAGTTTAGAACAGCAGCGTTCCTATGTTATATTTACAAATATGACCAAAACAGACACGCTCCTAAAAGAAAATAATGATTAATATCACTCCTCATGAACATGAATAAACTCACCCGAAGACAGTTCCCCACATTTTTCGTACTGTTTTTTCACAGCAAGACCTTCATCATGCGCGCAGGACATCGGGGGATCTACATGTTCAGTGAGTACCACGTTCCATCAGTTGCGAACAAGCCAGGGTTAAAACCTCCACTTTTTCCCTTTTTATAATACAGTTTATAGGATAACATTCTTACTTTTACTTAAGGTTACTTTGTTTTCTTTTCTGAATATAAATTGCTAATAAAAGGAATTATAATTGTTTGAATTAGGAACAACTGTTCTATTTAATGGCTTGATTGATTGCTCGTGTGTGTAGGGTGGGGGAGGTCGTCCTCTTTGGGGAATTTGACAGGGCGGAACTTTGGGTTGTGGCTAACGTCTCCGCTAAGGGGCTATATCCTATTAAACTCGCCAAGGGAGATAACAAGGACCATGCCATTGCATTGCCATGAGGGGTGGGTTGGCGGATTTGTGCCAACAACAGCAGGCACCATCGGTTTATTTACGAACGTTGATCGCCAAACTAGTCTGGGAGGGCGTTGACTCGGCTTAGAGATGAGGTAAGTAGTTTAAAGATAGATTAGGCTTAGTTTAGGTATAGCTTTAACTTTAGGTAGAATAGCTTCGGCGTAGTTTAGTTTAGTTAGCTTAGCTCCGCGGGCCCTCTTCCCGTCTGTTTTGGTGGTCGAGACATAGGCATTGGACACACTTTCCTTCATCTTTCCTGTCCATGGTATATTATGTATAAACAGTTTTGAAGCAAATCGGAGGAATTTTCGTTATTTTATCTGAAAATTGTATTTTGGAACATTGGAAAACTGAGGCTGCCGCGATCTGACACAAAATTCTCGTAAGCTCGATAAATCGAGTAGCAACGGTTTTCTAAGACCGACTGCGTAAACACGCTGTTGCGATTCAGCTCTTATGTCAAGTTGCTTATGAATTGGATATCGTTCAATTTGGTACAAAACGGACTTCATGTTTTATTTGACGCGCTCCATAACAAAAACTAACACACATACTGATATGTTCTATACATATATATATATATATATACATCTATAAACCATTGTATTATTGTATTGTCATATTCTAGCATACACAAAAATTATGAAGAATTATTCCGAAAGAGTTATTCGTTTTCGAGAACACACAATTTGTGAGTTTTTTTATTTTTGTTTATAAATATAGATGTCTATTAGGCTAAAGAAAGTGCTTCAAGTGAGGTCTTTATTGAATGTTGAGATTTATACTTAAAAGTAACATATTTTTTATTAATGAAACGTTAAAGTAAATTCGCTTATAATTTTACCACATGTAGAGATTAGAACAGCAGCGTTCCTATGTTATATTTACAAATATGACCAAAACAGACACGCTCCTAAAAGAAAATAATGATTAATATCACTCCTCATGAACATGAATAAACTCACCCGAAGACAGTTCCCTACAATTTTCGTACTGTTTTTTCACAGCAAGACCTTCATCATGCGCGCAGGACATCGGGGGATCTACATGTTCAGTGAGTACAACGTTCCATCAGTTGCAAACACATTTTTGTCGTGTGACGCCCTGAACCTTAAGCCAGGGTTAAAAACCCTCCACTTTTCCCTTTTTATAATACAGTTTATAGGATAACATTCTTACTTTTACTTAAGCTTACTTTGTTTTCTTTTCTGAACATAAATGCTAATAAAAGGAATTATAATTGTTTGAATTAGGAACAACTGTTCTATTCAATGGCTTGATTGATTGCTCGTGTGTGTAGGGTGGGGGAGGTCGTCCTCTTTGGGGAATTTGACAGGGCGGAAAGTTGGGTTGTGGCTATCGTCTCCTCTAAGGGGCTATATCCCATTAAACTCGCCAAGGGAGATACAAGAGAACAAGGGAGATACTGATATGATATATATATATATATATATATATATATATATACATCTATAAACCATTGTATTATTGTATTGTCATATTCTAGCAAACACAAAAATTATGAAGAATTATTCCGAAAGAGTTATTCGTTTTCGAGAACACACAATTTGTGAGTTTTTTATTTTTGTTTATAAATATAGATGTCTATTAGGCTAAAGAAAGTGCTTCAAGTGAGGTCTTTATTGAATGTTGAGATTTATACTTAAAAGTAACATATTTTTTTATTAATGAAACGTTAAACCAAATTCGCTTATAATTTTACCACAGGTAGAGTTTAGAACAGCAGCGTTGCTATGGACATGATTAAAATTTATTGAAGAAAAACCTGTTAAGCTAGTTTTTACTTCCGAATTCTTAAATGTTTCATATATTAATTTAAATGGTTGCTTGTCTGAATGAAAATACCTCAGATTTCCATGAAGTAATCGCACTTTTCCAGTTATATTGCAGACATTCATATACATGCAATGATCTGGTCGATAGTTGTATATACATGGAAAAATATACAAAATAACTCTCATTGTAAAAGATAACATAAAAAGAAAGATTATACTACCTGGGTGCTGGTCGAATAAAATATTAATTAAATCCTGATCACCCCAAGTTATTTTTGATTTGTATTTTATATAAATAGGGAGTATTTTGTCTTCCCATTTAAACTCTCTCATTTTGGTTAGATTCATTAACATCACACCTGAATTGACACCCAATTCACCAAAAAACGGATGGCGAGCAAAGCGATTATACCAACCGATGTTTACGTCCTCAGGTTCGGGAGACAATCCTGCAATATGTGATTCATTAAAATAATTGAAATGGTTCCATATATCCGTGGCCGGAGATAAAAAAACGGTGTCAGTATCGACATAAATAGTTGCATCAGTTTTTCGTAGAAGAGACTATCTCAAAAACAAATATTTAAAAAATAAGTTACACATGGATTAACACAAGTAAAAGTTATTTCTTACTGGTAAAAATAATCGCTGAACAGCACATGGCTTAAAGAGTGATCGCCAAATGTGTTCGTCTAACTTTGAGAATTTTAAAGAATGTGTTTCAAATGAAAATGTGTCTGCTAATATTTTTTGCCAATCTTTCAAATGTATTGTATGTTATGTATGTATGCCTATTGACGGTTCATTAAAATACAGAGCAGACTTCATCATTGTCAACGTTTCATCTAATCTATCTTCACAAGTTACAATAGTTATAACAATTTCTTTCCTTTGCCTGTAGATCGTATATATTTATTTAGTAAAAAAAATTTGAATAATATGAATTGAAAATTTACCACTTATTGGAAGGCAACTTTTGAAGGATATCAATATTTCTACGGTATCCACCAAGCGTAAGTAGAACACTAACAACAGCAGAAAATATCACAACCAGAAGAATTATTTGTATGAATTTCAAGTGGGACATTTTTATTTTGGAACGGTTTCGTAGCAACATTATTATTTAGTAGAGGTTTTTAATAACCAAAACAGACACGCTCCTAAAAGAAAATAATGATTAATATCACTCCTCATGAACATGAATAAACTCACCCGAAGACAGTTCCCCACATTTTTCGTACTGTTTTTTCACAGCAAGACCTTCATCATGCGCGCAGGACATCGGGGGATCTACATGTTCAGTGAGTACAACGTTCCATCAGTTGCGAACACATTTTTGTCGTGTGACGCCCTGAACCTTAAGCCAGGGTTAAAACCCTCCACTTTTTCCCTTTTTATAATACAGTTTATAGGATAACATTCTTACTTTTACTTAAGCTTACTTTGCTTTCTTTTCTGAACATAAATGCTAATAAAAGGAATTATAATTGTTTGAATTAGGAACAACTGTTCTATTCAATGGCTTAATTGGCTCGTGTGTGTAGGGTGGGGGAGGTCGTCCTCTTTGGGGAATTTGACAGGGCGGAAAGTTGGGTTGTGGCTATCGTCTCCTCTAAGGGGCTATATCCCATTAAACTCGCCAAGGGAGATAACAAGGGCCATGCCATTGCATTGCCATGAGGGGTGGGTTGGCGGATTTGTGCCAACAACAGCAGGCACCATCGGTTTATTTACGAACGTTGATCGCCAAACTAGTCTGGGAGGGCGTTGACTCGGCTTAGATATGAGGTAAGTAGTTTAAAGATAGATTAGGCTTAGTTGAGGTATAGCTTTAACTTTAGGTAGATTAGCTTCGGCGTAGTTTAGTTTAGTTAGCTTAGCTCCGCGGGCCCTCTTCCCGTCTGTTTTGGTGGTCGAGACATAGGCATTGGACACACTTTCCTTCATCTTTCCTGTCTATGGTATAATATGTATAAACAGTTTTGAAGCAAATCGGAGGAATTTTCGTTATTTTATCTGAAAATTGTATTTTGGAACATTGGAAAACTGAGGCTGCCGCGATCTGACACAAAATTCTCGTAAGCTCGATAAATCGAGTAGCACCGGTTTTCTAAGACCGACTGCGTAAACACGCTGTTGCGATTCAGCTCTTATGTCAAGTTGCTTGAATTTGTTATCAAGTTGCTTGAATTGGATATCGTTCAATTTGGTATAAAACGGACTTCATGTTTTATTTGACGCGCTCCATAACAAAAACTAACACACATAATGATATGTTATACATACATATATATACATCTATAAACCATTGTATTATTCTATTGTCATATTCTAGCAAACACAAAAATTATTTAGAATTATTCCGAAAGAGTTATTCGTGTTCGAGAACACACAATTTGAGTTTTTTATTTTTGTTTATAAATATAGATGTCTATTAGGCTAAAGAAAGTGCTTCAAGTGAGGTCTTTATTGAATGTTGAGATTTATACTTAAAAGTAACATATTTTTTTATTAATGAAACGTTAAAGTAAATTCGCTTATAATTTTACCACATGTAGAGTTTAGAACAGCAGCGTTCCTATGTTATATTTACAAATATGACCAAAACAGACACGCTCCTAAAAGAAAATAATGATTAATATCACTCCTCATGAACATGAATAAACTCACCCGAAGACAGTTCCCCACATTTTTCGTACTGTTTTTTCACAGCAAGACCTTCATCATGCGCGCAGGACATCGGGGGATCTACATGTTCAGTGAGTACCACGTTCCATCAGTTGCGAACAAGCCAGGGTTAAAACCTCCACTTTTTCCCTTTTTATAATACAGTTTATAGGATAACATTCTTACTTTTACTTAAGGTTACTTTGTTTTCTTTTCTGAATATAAATTGCTAATAAAAGGAATTATAATTGTTTGAATTAGGAACAACTGTTCTATTTAATGGCTTGATTGATTGCTCGTGTGTGTAGGGTGGGGGAGGTCGTCCTCTTTGGGGAATTTGACAGGGCGGAACTTTGGGTTGTGGCTAACGTCTCCGCTAAGGGGCTATATCCTATTAAACTCGCCAAGGGAGATAACAAGGACCATGCCATTGCATTGCCATGAGGGGTGGGTTGGCGGATTTGTGCCAACAACCGCAGGCACCATCGGTTTATTTACGAACGTTGATCGCCAAACTAGTCTGGGAGGGCGTTGACTCGGCTTAGGGATGAGGTAAGTAGTTAAAAGATAGATTAGGCTTAGTTGAGGTATAGCTTTAACTTTAGGTAGATTAGCTTCGGCGTAGTTTAGTTTAGTTAGCTTAGCTCCGCGGGTCCTCTTCCCGTCTATATATATATATATATATATATATATATATATATATATATATATATATATATATACATCTATAAACCATTGTATTATTGTATTGTCATATTCTAGCAAACACAAAAATTATGAAGAATTATTCCGAAAGAGTTATTCGTTTTCGAGAACACACAATTTGTGAGTTTTTTATTTTTGTTTATAAATATAGATGTCTATTAGGCTAAAGAAAGTGCTTCAAGTGAGGTCTTTATTGAATGTTGAGATTTATACTTAAAAGTAACATATTTTTTTATTAATGAAACGTTAAACCAAATTCGCTTATAATTTTACCACAGGTAGAGTTTAGAACAGCAGCGTTGCTATGGACATGATTAAAATTTATTGAAGAAAAACCTGTTAAGCTAGTTTTTACTTCCGAATTCTTAAATGTTTCATATATTAATTTAAATGGTTGCTTGTCTGAATGAAAATACCTCAGATTTCCATGAAGTAATCGCACTTTTCCAGTTATATTGCAGACATTCATATACATGCAATGATCTGGTCGATAGTTGTATATACATGGAAAAATATACAAAATAACTCTCATTGTAAAAGATAACATAAAAAGAAAGATTATACTACCTGGGTGCTGGTCGAATAAAATATTAATTAAATCCTGATCACCCCAAGTTATTTTTGATTTGTATTTTATATAAATAGGGAGTATTTTGTCTTCCCATTTAAACTCTCTCATTTTGGTTAGATTCATTAACATCACACCTGAATTGACACCCAATTCACCAAAAAACGGATGGCGAGCAAAGCGATTATACCAACCGATGTTTACGTCCTCAGGTTCGGGAGACAATCCTGCAATATGTGATTCATTAAAATAATTGAAATGGTTCCATATATCCGTGGCCGGAGATAAAAAAACGGTGTCAGTATCGACATAAATAGTTGCATCAGTTTTTCGTAGAAGAGACTATCTCAAAAACAAATATTTAAAAAATAAGTTACACATGGATTAACACAAGTAAAAGTTATTTCTTACTGGTAAAAATAATCGCTGAACAGCACATGGCTTAAAGAGTGATCGCCAAATGTGTTCGTCTAACTTTGAGAATTTTAAAGAATGTGTTTCAAATGAAAATGTGTCTGCTAATATTTTTTGCCAATCTTTCAAATGTATTGTATGTTATGTATGTATGCCTATTGACGGTTCATTAAAATACAGAGCAGACTTCATCATTGTCAACGTTTCATCTAATCTATCTTCACAAGTTACAATAGTTATAACAATTTCTTTCCTTTGCCTGTAGATCGTATATATTTATTTAGTAAAAAAAATTTGAATAATATGAATTGAAAATTTACCACTTATTGGAAGGCAACTTTTGAAGGATATCAATATTTCTACGGTATCCACCAAGCGTAAGTAGAACACTAACAACAGCAGAAAATATCACAACCAGAAGAATTATTTGTATGAATTTCAAGTGGGACATTTTTATTTTGGAACGGTTTCGTAGCAACATTATTATTTAGTAGAGGTTTTTAATAACCAAAACAGACACGCTCCTAAAAGAAAATAATGATTAATATCACTCCTCATGAACATGAATAAACTCACCCGAAGACAGTTCCCCACATTTTTCGTACTGTTTTTTCACAGCAAGACCTTCATCATGCGCGCAGGACATCGGGGGATCTACATGTTCAGTGAGTACAACGTTCCATCAGTTGCGAACACATTTTTGTCGTGTGACGCCCTGAACCTTAAGCCAGGGTTAAAACCCTCCACTTTTTCCCTTTTTATAATACAGTTTATAGGATAACATTCTTACTTTTACTTAAGCTTACTTTGCTTTCTTTTCTGAACATAAATGCTAATAAAAGGAATTATAATTGTTTGAATTAGGAACAACTGTTCTATTCAATGGCTTGATTGGCTCGTGTGTGTAGGGTGGGGGAGGTCGTCCTCTTTGGGGAATTTGACAGGGCGGAAAGTTGGGTTGTGGCTATCGTCTCCTCTAAGGGGCTATATCCCATTAAACTCGCCAAGGGAGATAACAAGGGCCATGCCATTGCATTGCCATGAGGGGTGGGTTGGCGGATTTGTGCCAACAACAGCAGGCACCATCGGTTTATTTACGAACGTTGATCGCCAAACTAGTCTGGGAGGGCGTTGACTCGGCTTAGATATGAGGTAAGTAGTTTAAAGATAGATTAGGCTTAGTTGAGGTATAGCTTTAACTTTAGGTAGATTAGCTTCGGCGTAGTTTAGTTTAGTTAGCTTAGCTCCGCGGGCCCTCTTCCCGTCTGTTTTGGTGGTCGAGACATAGGCATTGGACACACTTTCCTTCATCTTTCCTGTCTATGGTATAATATGTATAAACAGTCTTGAAGCAAATCGGAGGAATTTTCGTTATTTTATCTGAAAATTGTATTTTGGAACATTGGAAAACTGAGGCTGCCGCGATCTGACACAAAATTCTCATAAGCTCGATAAATCGAGTAGCACCGGTTTTCTAAGACCGACTGCGTAAACACGCTGTTGCGATTCAGCTCTTATGTCAAGTTGCTTGAATTTGTTATCAAGTTGCTTGAATTGGATATCGTTCAATTTGGTATAAAACGGACTTCATGTTTTATTTGACGCGCTCCATAACAAAAACTAACACACATAATGATATGTTATACATACATATATATACATCTATAAACCATTGTATTATTCTATTGTCATATTCTAGCAAACACAAAAATTATTTAGAATTATTCCGAAAGAGTTATTCGTGTTCGAGAACACACAATTTGAGTTTTTTATTTTTGTTTATAAATATAGATGTCTATTAGGCTAAAGAAAGTGCTTCAAGTGAGGTCTTTATTGAATGTTGAGATTTATACTTAAAAGTAACATATTTTTTTATTAATGAAACGTTAAAGTAAATTCGCTTATAATTTTACCACATGTAGAGTTTAGAACAGCAGCGTTCCTATGTTATATTTACAAATATGACCAAAACAGACACGCTCCTAAAAGAAAATAATGATTAATATCACTCCTCATGAACATGAATAAACTCACCCGAAGACAGTTCCCCACATTTTTCGTACTGTTTTTTCACAGCAAGACCTTCATCATGCGCGCAGGACATCGGGGGATCTACATGTTCAGTGAGTACCACGTTCCATCAGTTGCGAACAAGCCAGGGTTAAAACCTCCACTTTTTCCCTTTTTATAATACAGTTTATAGGATAACATTCTTACTTTTACTTAAGGTTACTTTGTTTTCTTTTCTGAATATAAATTGCTAATAAAAGGAATTATAATTGTTTGAATTAGGAACAACTGTTCTATTTAATGGCTTGATTGATTGCTCGTGTGTGTAGGGTGGGGGAGGTCGTCCTCTTTGGGGAATTTGACAGGGCGGAAAGTTGGGTTGTGGCTATCGTCTCCTCTAAGGGGCTATATCCCATTAAACTCGCCAAGGGAGATAACAAGGGCCATGCCATTGCATTGCCATGAGGGGTGGGTTGGCGGATTTGTGCCAACAACAGCAGGCACCATCGGTTTATTTACGAACGTTGATCGCCAAACTAGTCTGGGAGGGCGTTGACTCGGCTTAGGGATGAGGTAAGTAGTTAAAAGATAGATTAGGCTTAGTTGAGGTATAGCTTTAACTTTAGGTAGATTAGCTTCGGCGTAGTTTAGTTTAGTTAGCTTAGCTCCGCGGGTCCTCTTCCCGTCTGTTTTGGTGGTCGAGACATAGGCATTGGACACACTTTCCTTCATCTTTCGTTATTTTATCTGAAAATTGTATTTTGGAACATTGGAAAACTGAGGCTGCCGCGATCTGACACAAAATTCTCGTAAGCTCGATAAATCGAGTAGCACCGGTTTTCTAAGACCGACTGCGTAAACACGCTGTTGCGATTCAGCTCTTATGTCAAGTTGCTTATGAATTGGACATCGTTCAATTTGGTACAAAACGGACTTCATGTTTTATTTGACGCGCTCCATAACAAAAACTAACACACATACTGATATGTTATATATATTTATATAAACCATTGTATTATTGTATTGTCATATTCTAGCAAACACAAAAATTATGAAGAATTATTCCGAAAGAGTTATTCGTTTTCGAGAACACACAATTTGTGAGTTTTTTATTTTTGTTTATAAATATAGATGTCTATTAGGCTAAAGAAAGTGCTTCAAGTGAGGTCTTTATTGAATGTTGAGATTTATACTTAAAAGTAACATATTTTTTTATTAATGAAACGTTAAACCAAATTCGCTTAAAATTTAACCACAGGTAGAGTTTAGAACAGCAGCGTTGCTATGGACATGATTAAAATTTATTGAAGAAAAACCTGTTAAACTAGTTTTTCTTCCGAATTCTTGAATGTTTCATATATTAATTTAAATGGTTGCGATTTCCATGAAGTAATCGCACTTTTCCAGTTATATTGCAGACATTCATATACATGCAATGATCTGGTCGATAGTTGTATATACATGGAAAAATATACAAAATAACTCTCATTGTAAAAGATAACGCTCCTAAAAGAAAATAATGATTAATATCCCTCCTCATGAACATGAATAAACTCACCCGAAGACAGTTCCCCACATTTTTCGTACTGTTTTTTCACAGCAAGACCTTCATCATGCGCGCAGGACATCGGGGGATCTACATGTTCAGTGAGTACAACGTTCCATCAGTTGCGAACACATTTTTGTCGTGTGACGCCCTGAACCTTAAGCCAGGGTTAAAACCCTCCACTTTTTCCCTTTTTATAATACAGTTTATAGGATAACATTCTTACTTTTACTTAAGCTTACTTTGTTTTCTTTTCTGAACATAAATGCTAATAAAAGGAATTATAATTGTTTGAATTAGGAACAACTGTTCTATTCAATGGCTTGATTGATTGCTCGTGTGTGTAGGGTGGGGGAGGTCGTCCTCTTTGGGGAATTTGACAGCGCGGAACGTTGGGTTGTGGCTAACGTCTCCGCTAAGGGGCTATATCCTATTAAACTTGCCAAGGGAGATAACAAGGGCCATGCCATTACATTGCCATGAGGGGTGGGTTGGCGGATTTGTGCCAACAACAGCAGGCACCATCGGTTTATTTACGAACGTTGATCGCCAAACTAGTCTGGGAGGGCGTTGACTCGGCTTAGAGATGAGGTAAGTAGTTTAAAGATAGATTAGGCTTAGTTTAGGTATAGCTTTAACTTTAGGTAGATTAGCTTCGGCGTAGTTTAGTTTAGTTAGCTTAGCTCCGCGGGCCCTCTTCCCGTCTGTTTTGGTGGTCGAGACATAGGCATTGGACACACTTTCCTTCATCTTTCCTGTCTCTGGTATAAACAGTTTTGAAGCAAATCGGAGTAATTTTCGGAATTTTATCTGAAAATTGTATTTTGGAACATTGGAAAACTGAGGCTGCCGCGGTCTGACACAAAATTCTCGTAAGTTCGATAAATCGAGTAGCAACGGTTTTCTCAGACCGACTGCGTAAACGCGCTGTTTCGATTCTGCTCTTATGTCAAGTTGCTTGTGAATTGGATATCGTTCAATTTGGTACAAAACGGACTTCATGTTTTTATTTGACGCGCTCCACAACAAAAACTACACACACATACTGATATGTTATATATATATATCTATAAACCATTGTATTATTGTATTGTCATATTCTAGCAAACACAAAAATTATGAAGAATTATTCCGAAAGAGTTATTCGTTTTCGAGAACACACAATTTGTGAGTTTTTTATTTTTGTTTATAAATATAGATGTCTATTAGGCTAAAGAAAGTGCTTCAAGTGAGGTCTTTATTGAATGTTGAGATTTATACTTAAAAGTAACATATTTTTTTATTAATGAAACGTTAAACCAAATTCGCTTATAATTTTACCACAGGTAGAGTTTAGAACAGCAGCGTTGCTATGGACATGATTAAAATTTATTGAAGAAAAACCTGTTAAACTAGTTTTTACTTCCGAATTCTTAAATGTTTCATATATTAATTTAAATGGTTGCTTGTCTGAATGAAAATAACTCCGATTTCCATGAAGTAATCGCACTTTTCCAGTTATATTGCAGACATTCATATACATGCAATGATCTGGTCGATAGTTGTATATACATGGAAAAATATACAAAATAACTCTCATTGTAAAAGATAACATAAAAAGAAAGGTTATACTACCTGGGTGCTGGTCGAATAAAATATTAATTAAATCCTGATCACCCCAAGTTATTTTTGATTTGTATTTTATATAAATAGGGAGTATTTTGTCTTCCCATTTAAACTCTCTCATTTTGGTTAGATTCATTAACATCACACCTGAATTGACACCCAATTCACCAAAAAACGGATGGCGAGCAAAGCGATTATACCAACCGATGTTTACGTCCTCATGTTCGGGAGACAATTCTGCAATATGTGATTCATTAAAATAATTGAAATGGTTCCATATAACCGTGGCCGGAGATAAAAAAACGATGTCAGTATCGACATAAATAGTTGCATCAGTGTTTCGTAGAAGAGACTATCTCAAAAACAAATATTTAAAAAATAAGTTACACAGGGATTAACACAAGTAAAAGTTATTTCTTACTGGTAAAAATAATCGCTGAACAGCACATGGCTTAGAGAGTAATCGCCAAATGGTTTCGTCTAACTTTGAGAATTTTAAAGAATGTGTTTCAAATGAAAATGTGTCTGCTAATATTTTTTGCCAATCTTTCAAATGTATTGTATGTTATGTATGTATGCCTATTGACGGTTCATTAAAATACAGAGCAGACTTCATCATTGTCAATCTAATCTATCTTCACAAATTACAATAGTTATAACAATTTCTTTCCTTTGCCTGTAGATCGTATATATTTATTTAGTAAAAAAAATTTGAATAATATGAATTGAAAATTTACCACTTATTGGAAGGCAACTTTTGAAGGATATCAATATTTCTGCGGTATCCACCAAGCGTAAGTAGAACACTAACAACAGCAGAAAATATCACAACCAGAAGTATTATTTGTATGAATTTCAAGTGGGACATTTTTATTTTGGAACGGTTTCGTAGCAACATTATTATTTAGTAGAAGTTTTTAATAACTAAAACAGACACGCTCCTAAAAGAAAATAATGATTAATATCACTCCTCATGAATATGAATAAACTCACCCGAAGACAGCTCCCCACATTTTTCGTACTGTTTTTTCACAGCAAGACCTTCATCATGCGCGCAGGACATCGGGGGATCTACATGTTCAGTGAGTACAACGTTCCATCAGTTGCGAACACATTTTTGTCGTGTGACGCCCTGAACCTTAAGCCAGGGTTAAAACCCTCCACTTTTTCCCTTTTTATAATACAGTTTATAGGATAACATTCTTACTTTTACTTAAGCTTACTTTGTTTTCTTTTCTGAACATAATTGCTAATAAAAGGAATTATAATTGTTTGAATTAGGAACAACTGTTCTATTCAATGGCTTGATTGATTGCTCGTGTGTGTAGGGTGGGGGAGGTCGTCCTCTTTGGGGAATTTGACAGCGCGGAACGTTGGGTTGTGGCTAACGTCTCCGCTAAGGGGCTATATCCTATTAAACTCGCCAAGGGAGATAACAAGGGCTATGCCATTGCATTGCCATGAGGGGTGGGTTGGCGGATTTGTGCCAACAACAGCAGGCACCATCGGTTTATTTACGAACGTTGATCGCCAAACTAGTCTGGGAGGGCGTTGACTCGGCTTAGGGATGAGGTAAGTAGTTTAAGGACAGATTAATCTTTGTTTAGGCATAGCTTTAACTTTAGGTAGATTAGCTTCGGCGTAGTTTAGTTTAGTTAGCTTAGCTCCACGGGCCCTCTTCCCGTCTGTGGTGGTCGAGACATAGGCATTGGACACACTTTCCTTCATCTTTCCTGCAATATGTGATTCATTAAAATGTTTGAAATGGTTCCATATATCCGTGGCCGGAGATAAAACGGTGTCAGTATCGACATAAATAGTTGCATCAGTGTTTCGTAGAAGAGACTATTTCAAAAACAAATATTTACAAAATAAGTTACACAGAGATTAATGCAAGTAAAAGTTATGGTAAAAATAATCGCTGAGCAGCACATGGCTTAAAGAGTGATCGCCAAATGTGTTCGTCTAACTTTGGGAATTTTAAAGAATGTGTTTCAAATGAAAATGTTTCTGCTAATATTTTTTGCCAATCTTTCAAATGTTTTGTGATCGTTGTTCTTAATATTTCATCGGCTATTATTTGAAAATGTATGACTATTGACGGTTCATTAAAATACAGAGCAGACTTCATCACTGTCAACGTTTCATCTAATCTATCTTCTCAAGTTACAATAGTTATAACAATTTCTTTCCTTTGCCTGTAGATCGTATATATTTATTTAGTAAAAAAATTTTGAATAATTTGAATTGATAATTTACCACTTATTTTAAGGCAACTTTTGCATGATACTCAGAAAATATCACAACCAGAAGTATTATTTGTATGAATTTCAAGTGGTACATTTTTATTTTGGAACGCTTTCTTGCTACGAAAGCGTTTCAAAATTGTATTATTTTAGTAGTAGTTTTTAATAACCAAAACAGACACGCTCCTAAAAGAAAATAATGATTAATATCACTCCTCATGAACATGAATAAACACACCCGAAGACAGTTCCCCACATTTTTCGTACTGTTTTTTCACAGCAAGACCTTCATCATGCGCGCAGGACATCGGGGGATCTACATGTTCAGTGAGTACCACGATCTATCAGTTGCGAACAAGCCAGGGTTAAAACCCTCCACTTTTTCCCTTTTTATAATACAGTTTATAGGATAACATTCTTACTTTTACTCAAGCTTACTTTGTTTTCTTTTCTGAACATAAATGCTAATAAAAGGAATTATAATTGTTTGAATTAGGAACAACTGTTCTATTTAATGGCTTGATTGATTGCTCGTGTGTGTAGGGTGGGGGAGGTCGTCCTCTTTGGGGAATTTGACAGGGCGGAACGTTGGGTTGTGGCTAACGTCTCCGCTAAGGGGCTATATCCTATTAAACTCGCCAAGGGAGATAACAAGGGCCATGCCATTGCATTGCCATGAGGGGTGGGTTGGCGGATTTGTGCCAACAACAGTAGGCACCATCGGTTTATTTACGAACGTTGATCGCCAAACTAGTCTGGGAGGGCGTTGACTCGGCTTAGAGATGAGGTAAGTAGTTTAAAGATAGATAAGGCTTAGTTGAGGTATAGCTTTAACTTTAGGTAGATTAGCTTCGGAGTAGTTTAGTTTAGTTAGCTTAGCTCCGTAGGCCCTCTTCCCGTCTGTTTTGGTGGTCGAGACATAGGCATTGGACACACTTTCCTTCATCTTTCCTGTCTATGGTATATTATGTATAAACAGTTTTGAAGCAAATCGGAGGAATTTTCGTTATTTTATCTGAAAATTGTATTTTGGAACATTGGAAAACTGAGGCTGCCGCGATCTGACACAAAATTCTCGTAAGCTCGATAAATCGAGTAGCACCGGTTTTCTAAGACCGACTGCGTAAACACGCTGTTGCGATTCAGCTCTTATGTCAAGTTGCTTATGAATTGGATATCGTTCAATTTGGTACAAAACGGACTTCATGTTTTATTTGACACGCACAACAAAAACTAACACACATACTGATATGTTATATATATATATACATCTATAAACCATTGTATTATTGTATTGTCATATTCTAGCAAACACAAAAATTATGAAGAATTATTCCGAAAGAGTTATTCGTTTTCAAGAACACACAATTTGTGAGTTTTTTATTTTTGTTTATAAATATAGATGTCTATTAGGCTAAAGAAAGTGCTTCAAGTGAGGTCTTTATTGAATGTTGAGATTTATACTTAAAAGTAACATATTTTTTTATTAATGAAACGTTAAACCAAATTCGCTTATAATTTTACCACAGGTAGAGTTTAGAACAGCAGCGTTGCTATGGACATGATTAAAATTTATTGAAGAAAAACTTGTTAAACTAGTTTTTACTTCCGAATTCTTAAATGTTTCATATATTAATTTAAATGGTTGCTTGTCTGAATGAAAATACCTCCGATTTCCATGAAGTAATCGCACTTTTCCAGTTATATTGCAGACATTCATATACATGCAATGATCTGGTCGATAGTTGTATATACATGGAAAAATATACAAAATAACTCTCATTGTAAAAGATAACGCTCCTAAAAGAAAATAATGATTAATATCACTCCTCATGAACATGAATAAACTCACCCGAAGACAGTTCCCCACATTTTTCGTACTGTTTTTTCACAGCAAGACCTTCATCATGCGCGCAGGACATCGGGGGATCTACATGTTCAGTGAGTACAACGTTCCATCAGTTGCGAACACATTTTTGTCGTGTGACGCCCTGAACCTTAAGCCAGGGTTAAAACCCTCCACTTTTTCCCTTTTTATAATACAGTTTATAGGATAACATTCTTACTTTTACTTAAGCTTACTTTTTTTTTTCTTTTGTGAACATAAATGCTAATAAAAGGAATTATAATTGTTTGAATTAGGAACAACTGTTCTATTTAATGGCTTGATTGATTGCTGGTGTGTGTAGGGTGGGGGAGGTCGTCCTCTTTGGGGAATTTGACAGGGCGGAACGTTGGGTTGTGGCTAACGTCTCCGCTAAGGGGCTATATCCTATTAAACTCGCCAAGGGAGATAACAAGGGCCATGCCATTGCATTGCCATGAGGGGTGGGTTGGCGGATTTGTGCCAACAACAGCAGGCACCATCGGTTTATTTACGAACGTTGATCGCCAAACTAGTCTGGGAGGGCGTTGACTCGGCTTAGAGATGAGGTAAGTAGTTTAAAGATAGATTAGGCTTAGTTGAGGTATAGCTTTAACTTTAGGTAGATTAGCTTCGGCGTAGTTTAGTTTAGTTAGCTTAGCTCCGCGGGCCCTCTTCCCGTCTGTTTTGGTGGTCGAGAAATAGGCATTGGACACACTTTCCTTCATCTTTCCTGTCTATGGTATATTATGTATAAACAGTTTTGAAGCAAACCGGAGGAATTTTTGTTATTTTATCTGATAATTGTATTTTGGAACATTGGAAAACTGAGGCTGCCGCGATCTGACACAAAATTCTCGTAAGCTCGATAAATCGAGTAGCAACGGTTTTCTAAGACCGCCTGCGTAAACACGCTGTTGCGATTCAGCTCTTATGTCAAGTTGCTTATGAATTGGATATCGTTCAATTTGGTACAAAACGGACTTCATGTTTTATTTGACGCGCTCCATAACCAAAACTAACACACATACTGATATGTTATATGTACATATATATACATCTATAAACCATTGTATTATTGTATTGTCATTTTCTAGCAAACACAAAAATTATGTAGAATTATTCTGAAAGAGTTATTCGTTTTCGAGAACACACAATTTGAGTTTTTTATTTTTGTTTATAAATATAGATGTCTATTAGGCTAAAGAAAGTGCTTCAAGTGAGGTCTTTATTGAATGTTGAGATTTATACTTAAAAGTAACATATTTTTTATTAATGAAACGTTAAAGTAAATTCGCTTATAATTGTACCACATGTAGAGTTTAGAACAGCAGCGTTCCTATGTTATATTTACAAATATGACCAAAACAGACACGCTCCTAAAAGAAAATAATGATTAATATCACTCCTCATGAACATGAATAAACTCACCCGAAGACAGTTCCCCACATTTTTCGTACTGTTTTTTCACAGCAAGACCTTCATCATGCGCGCAGGACATCGGGGGATCTACATGTTCAGTGAGTACCACGATCCATCAGTTGCGAACAAGCCAGGGTTAAAACCCTCCACTTTTTCGCTTTTTATAATACAGTTTATAGGATAACATTCTTACTTTTACTCAAGCTTACTTTGTTTTCTTTTCTGAACATAAATGCTAATAAAAGGAATTATAATTGTTTGAATTAGAACAACTGTTCTATTTAATGGCTTGATTGATTGCTCGTGTGTGTAGGGTGGGGGAGGTCGTCCTCTTTGGGGAATTTGACAGGGCGGAACGTTGGGTTGTGGCTAACGTCTCCGCTAAGGGACTATATCCTATTAAACTCGCCAAGGGGGATAACAAGGGCCATGCCATTGCATTGCCATGAGGGGTGGGTTGGCGGATTTGTGCCAACAACAGCAGGCACCATCGGTTTATTTACGAACGTTGATCGCCAAACTAGTCTGGGAGGGCGTTGACTCGGCTTAGAGATGAGGTAAGTAGTTTAAAGATAGATAAGGCTTAGTTGAGGTATAGCTTTAACTTTAGGTAGATTAGCTTCGGAGTAGTTTAGTTTAGTTAGCTTAGCTCCGTGGGCCCTCTTCCCGTCTGTTTTGGTGGTCGAGACATAGGCATTGGACACACTTTCCTTCATCTTTCCTGTCTATGGTATATTATGTATAAACAGTTTTGAAGCAAATCGGAGTAATTTTCGTTATTTTATCTGAAAATTGTATTTTGGAACATTGGAAAACTGAGGCTGCCGCGATCTGACACAAAATTCTCGTAAGCTCGATAAATCGAGTAGCACCGGTTTTCTAAGACCGACTGCGTAAACACGCTGTTGCGATTCAGCTCTTATGTCAAGTTGCTTATGAATTGGATATCGTTCAATTTGGTACAAAACGGACTTCATGTTTTATTTGACACGCACAACAAAAACTAACACACATACTGATATGTTATATATATATATATACATCTATAAACCATTGTATTATTGTATTGTCATATTCTAGCAAACACAAATATTATGAAGAATTATTCCGAAAGAGTTATTCGTTTTCGAGAACACACAATTTGTGAGTTTTTTATTTTTGTTTATAAATATAGATGTCTATTAGGCTAAAGAAAGTGCTTCAAGTGAGGTCTTTATTGAATGTTGAGATTTATACTTAAAAGTAACATATTTTTTTATTAATGAAACGTTAAACCAAATTCGCTTATAATTTTACCACAGGTAGAGTTTAGAACAGCAGCGTTGCTATGGACATGATTCAAATTTATTGAAGAAAAACTTGTTAAACTAGTTTTTACTTCCGAATTCTTAAATGTTTCATATATTAATTTAAATGGTTGCTTGTCTGAATGAAAATACCTCCGATTTCCATGAAGTAATCGCACTTTTCCAGTTATATTGCAGACATTCATATACATGCAATGATCTGGTCGATAGTTGTATATACATGGAAAAATATACAAAATAACTCTCATTGTAAAAGATAACGCTCCTAAAAGAAAATAATGATTAATATCACTCCTCATGAACATGAATAAACTCACCCGAAGACAGTTCCCCACATTTTTCGTACTGTTTTTTCACAGCAAGACCTTCATCATGCGCGCAAGACATCGGGGGATCTACATGTTCAGTGAGTACAACGTTCCATCAGTTGCGAACACATTTTTGTCGTGTGACGCCCTGAACCTTAAGCCAGGGTTAAGACCCTCCACTTTTTCCCTTTTTATAATACAGTTTATAGGATAACATTCTTACTCTTACTTAAGCTTACTTTGTTTTCTTTTCTGAACATAAATGCTAATAAAAGGAATTATAATTGTTTGAATTAGGAACAACTGTTCTATTTAATGGCTTGATTGATTGCTCGTGTGTGTAGGGTGGGGGAGGTCGTCCTCTTTGGGGAATTTGACAGGGCGGAACGTTGGGTTGTGGCTAACGTCTCCGCTAAGGGGCTATATCCTTTTAAACTCGTCAAGGGAGATAACAAGGGCCATGCCATTGCATTGCCATGAGGGGTGGGTTGGCGGATTTGTGCCAACAACAGCAGGCACCATCGGTTTATTTACGAACGTTGATCGCCAAACTAGTCTGGGAGGGCGTTGACTCGGCTTAGGGATGAGGTAAGTAGTTTAAAGATAGATTAGGCTTAGTTGAGGTATAGCTTTAACTTTAGGTAGATTAGCTTCGGCGTAGTTTAGTTTAGTTAGCTTAGCTCCGCGGGCCCTCTTCCCGTCTGTTTTGGTGGTCGAGAAATAGGCATTGGACACACTTTCCTCCATCTTTCCTTCTTCCATTTTTGTTATTTTATCTGATAATTGTATTTTGGAACATTGGAAAACTGAGGCTGCCGCGATCTGACACAAAATTCTCGTAAGCTCGATAAATCGAGTAGCACCGGTTTTCTAAGACCGACTGCGTAAACACGCTGTTGCGATTCAGCTCTTATGTCAAGTTGCTTATGAATTGGATATCGTTCAATTTGGTACAAAACGGACTTCATGTTTTATTTGACGCGCTCCATAACAAAAACTAACACACATACTGATATGTTCTATATATATATATATATACATCTATAAACCATTGTATTATTGTATTGTCATATTCTAGCAAACACAAAAATTATTTAGAATTATTCCGAAAGAGTTGTTCGTTTTCGAGAACACACAATTTGAGTTTTTTATTTTTGTTTATAAAAATAGATGTCTATTAGGCTAAAGAAAGTGCTTCAAGTGAGGTCTTTATTGAATGTTGAGATTTATACTTAAAAGTAACATATTTTTTATTAATGAAACGTTAAAGTAAATTCGCTTATAATTTTACCACATGTAGAGTTTAGAACAGCAGCGTTCCTATGTTATATTTACAAATATGACCAAAACAGACACGCTCCTAAAAGAAAATAATGACTAATATCACTCCTCATGAACATGAATAAACTCACCCGAAGACAGTTCCCCACATTTTTCGTACTGTTTTTTCACAGCAAGACCTTCATTATGCGCGCAGGACATCGGGGGATCTACATGTTCCGTGAGTACCACGTTCCATCAGTTGCGAACAAGCCAGGGTTAAAACCCTCCACTTTTTCCCTTTTTATAATACAGTTTATAGGATAACATTCTTACTTTTACTTAAGCTTACTTTGTTTTCTTTTCTGAACATAAATGCTAATAAAAGGAATTATAATTCTTTGAATTAGGAACAACTGTTCTATTCAATGGCTTGATTGATTGCTCGTGTGTGTAGGGTGGGGGAGGTCGTCCTCTTTGGGGAATTTGACAGCGCGGAACGTTGGGTTGTGGCTAACGTCTCCGCTAAGGGGCTATATCCTATTAAACTTGCCAAGGGAGATAACAAGGGCCATGCCATTGCATTGCCATGAGGGGTGGGTTGGCGGATTTGTGCCAACAACAGCAGGCACCATCGGTTTATTTACGAACGTTGATCGCCAAACTAGTCTGGGAGGGCGTTGACTCGGCTTAGGGATGAGGTAAGTAGTTTAAAGATAGATTAGGCTTAGTTGAGGTATAGCTTTAACTTTAGGTAGATTAGCTTCGGCGTAGTTTAGTTTAGTTAGCTTAGCTCCGCGGGTCCTCTTCCCGTCTGTTTTGGTGTTCGAGACATAGGCATTGGACACACTTTCCTTCATCTTTCCTGTCTATGGTATATTATGTATAAACAGTTTTGAAGCAAATCGGAGGAATTTTCGTTATTTTATCTGAAAATTGTATTTTGGAACATTGGCAAACTGAGGCTGCCGCGATCTGACACAAAATTCTCGTAAGCTCGATAAATCGAGTAGCAACGGTTTTCTAAGACCGACTGCGTAAACACGCTGTTGCGATTCAGCTCTTATGTCAAGTGCTTATGAATTGGATACCGTTCAATTTGGTACAAAACGGACTTCATGTTTTATTTGACGCGCTCCATAACAAAAACTTACACACATACTGATATGTTATATATATATATATATATATATATACATCTATAAACCATTGTATTATTGTATTGTCATCTTCTAGCAAACACAAAAATTATGAAGAATTATTCCGAAAGAGTTATTCGTTTTCGAGAACACAATTTGTGAGTTTTTTATTTTTGTTTATAAATATAGATGTCTATAAGGCTAAAGAAAGTGCTTCAAGTGAGGTCTTTATTGAATGTTGAGATTTATACTTAAAAGTAACATATTTTTTTATTAATGAAACGCTTAACCAAATTCGCTTATAATTTTACCACAGGTAGAGTTTAGAACAGCAGCGTTGCTATGGACATGATTAAAATTTATTGAAGAAAAACTTGTTAAACTAGTTTTTACTTCCGAATTCTTAAATGTTTCATATATTAATTTAAATGGTTGCTTGTCTGAATGAAAATACCTCCGATTTCCATGAAGTAATCGCACTTTTCCAGTTATATTGCAGACATTCATATTCATGCAATGATCTGGTCGATAGTTGTATATACATGGAAAAATTTACAAAATAACTCTCATTGTAAAAGATAACGCTCCTAAAAGAAAATAATGATTAATATCACTCCTCATGAACATGAATAAACTCACCCGAAGACAGTTCCCCACATTTTTCGTACTGTTTTTTCACAGCAAGACCTTCATCATGCGCGCAGGACATCGGGGGATCTACATGTTCAGTGAGTACCACGTTCCATCAGTTGCGAACAAGCCAGGGTTAAAACCCTCCACTGTTTCCCTTTTTATAATACAGTTTATAGGATAACATTCTTACTTTTACTTAAGCTTACTTTGTTTTCTTTTCTGAACATAATTGCTAATAAAAGGAATTATAATTGTTTGAATTAGGAACAACTGTTCTATTTAATGGCTTGATTGATTGCTCGTGTGTGTAGGGTGGGGGAGGTCGTCCTCTTTGGGGAATTTGACAGGGCGGAACGTTGGGTTGTGGCTAATGTTTTCGCTAAGGGGCTATATCCTATTAAACTCGCCAAGGGAGATAACAAGGGCCATGCCATTGCATTGCCATGAGGGGTGGGTTGGCGGATTTGTGCCAAAAACAGCAGGCACCATCGGTTTATTTACGAACGTTGATCGCCAAACTAGTCTGGGAGGGCGTTGACTTGGCTTAGGGATGAGGTAAGTAGTTTAAAGATAGATTAGGCTTAGTTGAGGTATAGCTTTAACTTTAGGTAGATTAGCTTCGGCGTAGTTTAGTTTAGTTAGCTTAGCTCCGCGGGTCCTCTTCCCGTCTGTTTTGGTGTTCGAGACATAGGCATTGGACACACTTTCCTTCATCTTTCCTGTCTATGGTATATTATGTATAAGCAGTTTTGAAGCAAATCGGAGGAATTTTCGTTATTTTATCTGAAAATTGTATTTTGGAACATTGGCAAACTGAGGCTGCCGCGATCTGACACAAAATTCTCGTAAGCTCGATAAATCGAGTAGCAACGGTTTTCTAAGACCGACTGCGTAAACACGCTGTTGCGATTCAGCTCTTATGTCAAGTGCTTATGAATTGGATATCGTTCAATTTGGTACAAAACGGACTTCATGTTTTATTTGACGCGCTCCATGACAAAAACTAACACACATACTGATGTGTTCTATATATATATATATATATATATATATATGTATACATCTATAAACCATTGTATTATTGTATTGTCATATTCTAGCAAACACAAAAATTATGAAGAATTATTCCGAAAGAGTTATTCGTTTTCGAGAACACACAATTTGTGAGTTTTTTATTTTTGTTTATAAATATAGATGTCTATTAGGCTAAAGAAAGTGCTTCAAGTGAGGTCTTTATTGAATGTTGAGTTTTATACTTAAAAGTAACATATTTTTTTATTAATGAAACGTTAAACCAAATTCGCTTATAATTTTACCACAGGTAGAGTTTAGAACAGCAGCGTTGCTATGGACATGATTAAAATTTATTGAAGAAAAACTTGTTAAACTAGTTTTTACTTCCGAATTCTTAAATGTTTCATATATTAATTTAAATGGTTGCTTGTCTGAATGAAAATACCTCCGATTTCCATGAAGTAATCGCACTTTTCCAGTATTGCAGACATTCATATACATGCAATGATCTGGTCGATAGTTGTATATACATGGAAAAATATACAAAATAACTCTCATTGTAAAAGATAACGCTCCTAAAAGAAAATAATGATTAATATCACTCCTCATGAACATGAATAAACTCACCTGAAGACAGTTCCCCACATTTTTCGTACTGTTTTTTCACAGCAAGACCTTCATCATGCGCGCAAGACATCGGGGGATCTACATGTTCAGTGAGTACAACGTTCCATCAGTTGCGAACACATTTTTGTCGTGTGACGCCCTGAACCTTAAGCCAGGGTTAAGACCCTCCACTTTTTCCCTTTTTATAATACAGTTTATAGGATAACATTCTTACTCTTACTTAAGCTTACTTTGTTTTCTTTTCTGAACATAAATGCTAATAAAAGGAATTATAATTGTTTGAATTAGGAACAACTGTTCTATTTAATGGCTTGATTGATTGCTCGTGTGTGTAGGGTGGGGGAGGTCGTCCTCTTTGGGGAATTTGACAGGGCGGAACGTTGGGTTGTGGCTAACGTCTCCGCTAAGGGGCTATATCCTTTTAAACTCGTCAAGGGAGATAACAAGGGCCATGCCATTGCATTGCCATGAGGGGTGGGTTGGCGGATTTGTGCCAACAACAGCAGGCACCATCGGTTTATTTACGAACGTTGATCGCCAAACTAGTCTGGGAGGGCGTTGACTCGGCTTAGGGATGAGGTAAGTAGTTTAAAGATAGATTAGGCTTAGTTGAGGTATAGCTTTAACTTTAGGTAGATTAGCTTCGGCGTAGTTTAGTTTAGTTAGCTTAGCTCCGCGGGCCCTCTTCCCGTCTGTTTTGGTGGTCGAGAAATAGGCATTGGACACACTTTCCTCCATCTTTCCTTCTTCCATTTTTGTTATTTTATCTGATAATTGTATTTTGGAACATTGGAAAACTGAGGCTGCCGCGATCTGACACAAAATTCTCGTAAGCTCGATAAATCGAGTAGCACCGGTTTTCTAAGACCGACTGCGTAAACACGCTGTTGCGATTCAGCTCTTATGTCAAGTTGCTTATGAATTGGATATCGTTCAATTTGGTACAAAACGGACTTCATGTTTTATTTGACGCGCTCCATAACAAAAACTAACACACATACTGATATGTTCTATATATATATATATATACATCTATAAACCATTGTATTATTGTATTGTCATATTCTAGCAAACACAAAAATTATTTAGAATTATTCCGAAAGAGTTGTTCGTTTTCGAGAACACACAATTTGAGTTTTTTATTTTTGTTTATAAAAATAGATGTCTATTAGGCTAAAGAAAGTGCTTCAAGTGAGGTCTTTATTGAATGTTGAGATTTATACTTAAAAGTAACATATTTTTTATTAATGAAACGTTAAAGTAAATTCGCTTATAATTTTACCACATGTAGAGTTTAGAACAGCAGCGTTCCTATGTTATATTTACAAATATGACCAAAACAGACACGCTCCTAAAAGAAAATAATGACTAATATCACTCCTCATGAACATGAATAAACTCACCCGAAGACAGTTCCCCACATTTTTCGTACTGTTTTTTCACAGCAAGACCTTCATTATGCGCGCAGGACATCGGGGGATCTACATGTTCCGTGAGTACCACGTTCCATCAGTTGCGAACAAGCCAGGGTTAAAACCCTCCACTTTTTCCCTTTTTATAATACAGTTTATAGGATAACATTCTTACTTTTACTTAAGCTTACTTTGTTTTCTTTTCTGAACATAAATGCTAATAAAAGGAATTATAATTCTTTGAATTAGGAACAACTGTTCTATTCAATGGCTTGATTGATTGCTCGTGTGTGTAGGGTGGGGGAGGTCGTCCTCTTTGGGGAATTTGACAGCGCGGAACGTTGGGTTGTGGCTAACGTCTCCGCTAAGGGGCTATATCCTATTAAACTTGCCAAGGGAGATAACAAGGGCCATGCCATTGCATTGCCATGAGGGGTGGGTTGGCGGATTTGTGCCAACAACAGCAGGCACCATCGGTTTATTTACGAACGTTGATCGCCAAACTAGTCTGGGAGGGCGTTGACTCGGCTTAGGGATGAGGTAAGTAGTTTAAAGATAGATTAGGCTTAGTTGAGGTATAGCTTTAACTTTAGGTAGATTAGCTTCGGCGTAGTTTAGTTTAGTTAGCTTAGCTCCGCGGGTCCTCTTCCCGTCTGTTTTGGTGTTCGAGACATAGGCATTGGACACACTTTCCTTCATCTTTCCTGTCTATGGTATATTATGTATAAACAGTTTTGAAGCAAATCGGAGGAATTTTCGTTATTTTATCTGAAAATTGTATTTTGGAACATTGGCAAACTGAGGCTGCCGCGATCTGACACAAAATTCTCGTAAGCTCGATAAATCGAGTAGCAACGGTTTTCTAAGACCGACTGCGTAAACACGCTGTTGCGATTCAGCTCTTATGTCAAGTGCTTATGAATTGGATACCGTTCAATTTGGTACAAAACGGACTTCATGTTTTATTTGACGCGCTCCATAACAAAAACTTACACACATACTGATATGTTATATATATATATATATATATATATACATCTATAAACCATTGTATTATTGTATTGTCATCTTCTAGCAAACACAAAAATTATGAAGAATTATTCCGAAAGAGTTATTCGTTTTCGAGAACACAATTTGTGAGTTTTTTATTTTTGTTTATAAATATAGATGTCTATAAGGCTAAAGAAAGTGCTTCAAGTGAGGTCTTTATTGAATGTTGAGATTTATACTTAAAAGTAACATATTTTTTTATTAATGAAACGCTTAACCAAATTCGCTTATAATTTTACCACAGGTAGAGTTTAGAACAGCAGCGTTGCTATGGACATGATTAAAATTTATTGAAGAAAAACTTGTTAAACTAGTTTTTACTTCCGAATTCTTAAATGTTTCATATATTAATTTAAATGGTTGCTTGTCTGAATGAAAATACCTCCGATTTCCATGAAGTAATCGCACTTTTCCAGTTATATTGCAGACATTCATATTCATGCAATGATCTGGTCGATAGTTGTATATACATGGAAAAATTTACAAAATAACTCTCATTGTAAAAGATAACGCTCCTAAAAGAAAATAATGATTAATATCACTCCTCATGAACATGAATAAACTCACCCGAAGACAGTTCCCCACATTTTTCGTACTGTTTTTTCACAGCAAGACCTTCATCATGCGCGCAGGACATCGGGGGATCTACATGTTCAGTGAGTACCACGTTCCATCAGTTGCGAACAAGCCAGGGTTAAAACCCTCCACTGTTTCCCTTTTTATAATACAGTTTATAGGATAACATTCTTACTTTTACTTAAGCTTACTTTGTTTTCTTTTCTGAACATAATTGCTAATAAAAGGAATTATAATTGTTTGAATTAGGAACAACTGTTCTATTTAATGGCTTGATTGATTGCTCGTGTGTGTAGGGTGGGGGAGGTCGTCCTCTTTGGGGAATTTGACAGGGCGGAACGTTGGGTTGTGGCTAATGTTTTCGCTAAGGGGCTATATCCTATTAAACTCGCCAAGGGAGATAACAAGGGCCATGCCATTGCATTGCCATGAGGGGTGGGTTGGCGGATTTGTGCCAAAAACAGCAGGCACCATCGGTTTATTTACGAACGTTGATCGCCAAACTAGTCTGGGAGGGCGTTGACTTGGCTTAGGGATGAGGTAAGTAGTTTAAAGATAGATTAGGCTTAGTTGAGGTATAGCTTTAACTTTAGGTAGATTAGCTTCGGCGTAGTTTAGTTTAGTTAGCTTAGCTCCGCGGGTCCTCTTCCCGTCTGTTTTGGTGTTCGAGACATAGGCATTGGACACACTTTCCTTCATCTTTCCTGTCTATGGTATATTATGTATAAGCAGTTTTGAAGCAAATCGGAGGAATTTTCGTTATTTTATCTGAAAATTGTATTTTGGAACATTGGCAAACTGAGGCTGCCGCGATCTGACACAAAATTCTCGTAAGCTCGATAAATCGAGTAGCAACGGTTTTCTAAGACCGACTGCGTAAACACGCTGTTGCGATTCAGCTCTTATGTCAAGTGCTTATGAATTGGATATCGTTCAATTTGGTACAAAACGGACTTCATGTTTTATTTGACGCGCTCCATGACAAAAACTAACACACATACTGATGTGTTCTATATATATATATATATATATATATATATGTATACATCTATAAACCATTGTATTATTGTATTGTCATATTCTAGCAAACACAAAAATTATGAAGAATTATTCCGAAAGAGTTATTCGTTTTCGAGAACACACAATTTGTGAGTTTTTTATTTTTGTTTATAAATATAGATGTCTATTAGGCTAAAGAAAGTGCTTCAAGTGAGGTCTTTATTGAATGTTGAGTTTTATACTTAAAAGTAACATATTTTTTTATTAATGAAACGTTAAACCAAATTCGCTTATAATTTTACCACAGGTAGAGTTTAGAACAGCAGCGTTGCTATGGACATGATTAAAATTTATTGAAGAAAAACTTGTTAAACTAGTTTTTACTTCCGAATTCTTAAATGTTTCATATATTAATTTAAATGGTTGCTTGTCTGAATGAAAATACCTCCGATTTCCATGAAGTAATCGCACTTTTCCAGTATTGCAGACATTCATATACATGCAATGATCTGGTCGATAGTTGTATATACATGGAAAAATATACAAAATAACTCTCATTGTAAAAGATAACGCTCCTAAAAGAAAATAATGATTAATATCACTCCTCATGAACATGAATAAACTCACCTGAAGACAGTTCCCCACATTTCTCGTACTGTTTTTTCACAGCAAGACCTTCATCATGCGCGCAGGACATCGGGGGATCTACATGTTCAGTGAGTACAACGTTCCATCAGTTGCGAACACATTTTTGTCGTGTGACGCCCTGAACCTTAAGCCAGGGTTAAAACCCTCCACTTTTTCCCTTTTTATAATACAGTTTATAGGATAGCATTCTTACTTTTACTTTAGCTTACTTTGTTTTCTTTTCTGAACATAAATGCTAATAAAAGGAATTATAATTGTTTGAATTAGGAACAACTGTTCTATTTAATGGCTTGATTGATTGCTCGTGTGTGTAGGGTGGGGGAGGTCGTCCTCTTTGGGGAATTCGACAGGGCGGAACGTTGGGTTGTGGCTAACGTTTCCGCTAAGGGGCTATATCCTATTAAACTCGCCAAGGGAGATAACAAGGGCCATGCCATTGCATTGCCATGAGGGGTGGGTTGGCGGATTTGTGCCAACAACAGCAGGCACCATCGGTTTATTTACGAACGTTGATCGCCAAACTAGTCTGGGAGGGCGTTGACTTGGCTTAGGGATGAGGTAAGTAGTTTAAAGATAGATTAGGCTTAGTTGAGGTATAGCTTTAACTTTAGGTAGATTAGCTTCGGCGTAGTTTAGTTTAGTTAGCTTAGCTCCGCGGGTCCTCTTTCCGTCTGTTTTGGTGTTCGAGACATAGGCATTGGACACACTTTCCTTTATCTTTCCTGTCTATGGTATATTATGTATAAACAGTTTTGAAGCAAATCGGAGGAATTTTCGTTATTTTATCTGAAAATTGTATTTTGGAACATTGGCAAACTGAGGCTGCCGCGATCTGACACAAAATTCTCGTAAGCTCGATAAAACTTACACACATACTGATATGTTATATATATATATATATATATATATACATCTATAAACCATTGTATTATTGTATTGTCATATTCTAGCAAACACAAAAATTATTCAGAATTATTCCGAAAGAGTTATTCGTTTTCGAGAACACACAATTTGAGTTTTTTATTTTTGTTTATAAATATAGATGACTATTAGGCTAAAGAAAGTGCTTCAAGTGAGGTCTTTATTGAATGTTGAGATTTATACTTAAAAGTGACATATTTTTTTATTAATGAAACGTTAAACTTTTCGCTTATAATTTTACCACAGGTAGAGTTTAGAACAGCAGCGTTGCTATGGACATGATTAAAATTTATTGAAGAAAAACCTGTTAAACTAGTTTTTACTTCCGAATTCTTAAATGTTTCATATATTAATTTAAATGGTTGCTTGTCTGAATGAAAATACCTCCGATTTCCATGAAGTAATCGCACTTTTCCAGTTATATTGCAGACATTCATATACATGCAATGATCTGGTCGATAGTTGTATATACATGGAAAAATATACAAAATAACTCTCATTGTAAAAGATAACGCTCCTAAAAGAAAATAATGATTAATATCACTTCTCATGAACATGAATAAACTCACCCGAAGACAGTTCCCCACATTTTTCGTACTGTTTTTTCACAGCAAGACCTTCATCATGCGCGCAGGACATCGGGGGATCTACATGTTCAGTAAGTACAACGTTCCATCAGTTGCGAACACATTTTTGTCGTGTGACGCCCTGAACCTTAAGCCAGGGTTAAAACCCTCCACTTTTACCCTTTTTATAATACAGTTTATAGGATAACATTCTTACTTTTACTTAAGCTTACTTTGTTTTCTTTTCTGAACATAAATGCTAATAAAAGGAATTATAATTGTTTGAATTAGGAACAACTGTTCTATTTAATGGCTTGATTGATTGCTGGTGTGTGTAGGGTGGGGGAGGTCGCCCTCTTTGGGGAATTTGACAGGGCGGAACGTTGGGTTGTGGCTAACGTCTCCGCTAAGGGGCTATATCCTATTAAACTCGCCAAGGGAGATAACAAGGGCCATGCCATTGCATTGCCATGAGGGGTGGGTTGGCGGATTTGTGCCAACAACAGCAGGCACCATCGGTTTATTTACGAACGTTGATCGCCAAACTAGTCTGGGAGGGCGTTGACTCGGCTTAGAGATGAGGTAAGTAGTTTAAAGATAGATTAGGCTTAGTTGAGGTATAGCTTTAACTTGAGGTAGATTAGCTTCGGCGTAGTTTAGTTTAGTTAGCTTAGCTCCGCGGGCCCTCTTCCCGTCTGTTTTGGTGGTCGAGACATAGGCATTGGACACACTTTCCTTCATCTTTCCTGTCTATGGTATATTATGAATAAACAGTTTTGAAGCAAATCGGAGGAATTTTCGTTATTTTATCTGAAAATTGAATTTTGGAACATTGGAAAACTGAGGCTGCCGCGATCTGACACAAAATTCTCGTAAGCTCGATAAATCGAGTAGCACCGGTTTTCTAAGACCGACTGCGTAAGCACGCTGTTGCGATTCAGCTCTTATGTCAAGTTGCTTATGAATTGGATATCGTTCAATTTGGTACAAAACGGACTTCATGTTTTATTTGACGCGCTCCATAACAAAAACTTACACACATACTGATATGTTCTATATATATATATATATACATCTATAAACCATTGTATTATTGTATTGTCATATTCTAGCAAACACAAAAATTATGAAGAATTATTCCGAAAGAGTTATTCGTTTTCAAGAACACACAATTTGTGAGTTTTTTATTTTTGTTTATAAATATAGATGTCTATTAGGCTAAAGAAAGTGCTTCAAGTGAGGTCTTTATTGAATGTTGAGATTTATACTTAAAAGTAACATATTTTTTTATTAATGAAACGTTAAACCAAATTCGCTTATAATTTTACCACAGGTAGAGTTTAGAACAGCAGCGTTGCTATGGACATGATTAAAATTTATTGAAGAAAAACCTGTTAAACTAGTTTTTACTTCCGAATTCTTAAATGTTTCATATATTACTTTAAATGGTTGCTTGTCTGAATGAAAATACCTCCGATTTCCATGAAGTAATCGCACTTTTCCAGTTATATTGCAGACATTCATATACATGCAATGATCTGGTCGATAGTTGTATATACATGGAAAAATATACAAAATAACTCTCATTGTAAAAGATAACGCTCCTAAAAGAAAATAATGATTAATATCACTCCTCATGAACATGAATAAACTCACCCGAAGACAGTTCCCCACATTTTTCGTACTGTTTTTTCACAGCAAGTCCTTCATCATGCGCGCAGGACATCGGGGGATCTACATGTTCAGTGAGTACAACGTTCCATCAGTTGCGAACACATTTTTGTCGTGTGACGCCCTGAACCTTGAGCCAGGGTTAAAACCATCCACTTTTTCCCTTTTTATAATACAGTTTATAGGATAACATTCTTACTCTTACTTAAGCTTACTTTGTTTTCTTTTCTGAACATAAATGCTAATAAAAGGAATTAAAATTGTTTGAATTAGGAACAACTGTTCTATTTAATGGCTTGATTGATTGCTCGTGTGTGTAGGGTGGGGGAGGTCGTCCTCTTTGGGGAATTTGACAGGGCGGAACGTTGGGTTGTGGCTAACGTCTCCGCTAAGGGGCTATATCCTATTAAACTCGCCAAGGGAGATAACAAGGGCCATGCCATTGCATTGCCATGAGGGGTGGGTTGGCGGATTTGTGCCAACAACAGCAGGCACCATCGGTTTATTTACGAACGTTGATCGCCAAACTAGTCTGGGAGGGCGTTGACTCGGCTTAGAGATGAGGTAAGTAGTTTAAAGATAGATTAGGCTTAGTTGAGGTATAGCTTTAACTTTAGGTAGATTAGCTTCGGCGTAGTTTAGTTTAGTTAGCTTAGCTCCGCGGGCCCTCTTCCCGTCTGTTTTGGTGGTCGAGACATAGGCATTGGACACACTTTCCTTCATCTTTCCTGTCTATGGTATATTATGTATAAACAGTTTTGAAGCAAATCGGAGGAATTTTCGTTATTTTATCTGAAAATTGAATTTTGGAACATTGGAAAACTGAGGCTGCCGCGATCTGACACAAAATTCTCGTAAGCTCGATAAATCGAGTAGCAACGGTTTTCTAAGACCGACTGTGTAAACACGCTGTTGCGATTCAGCTCTTATGTCAAGTTGCTTATGAATTGGATATCGTTCAATTTGGAACAAAACGGACTTCATGTTTTATTTGACGCGCTCCACAACAAAAACTTACACACATACTGATATGTTATATATATATATATATATATATATATACATCTATAAACCATTGTATTATTGTATTGTCATATTCTAGCAAACACAAAAATTATGAAGAATTATTCCGAAAGAGTTATTCGTTTTCGAGAACACACAATTTGTGAGTTTTTTATTTTTGCTTATAAATATAGATGTCTATTAGGCTAAAGAAAGTGCTTCAAGTGAGGTCTTTATTGAATGTTGAGATTTATACTTAAAAGTATCATATTTTTTTATTAATGAAACGTTAAACTTTTCGCTTATAATTTTACCACAGGTAGAGTTTAGAACAGCAGCGTTGCTATGGACATGATTAAAATTTATTGAAGAAAAACCTGTTAAACTAGTTTTTACTTCCGAATTCTTAAATGTTTCATATATTAATTTAAATGGTTGCTTGTCTGAATGAAAATACCTCCGATTTCCATGAAGTAATCGCACTTTTCCAGTTATATTGCAGACATTCATATACATGCAATGATCTGGTCGATAGTTGTATATACATGGAAAAATATACAAAATAACTCTCATTGTAAAAGATAACGCTCCTAAAAGAAAATAATGATTAATATCACTCCTCATGAACATGAATAAACTCACCCGAAGACAGTTCCCCACATTTTTCGTACTGTTTTTTCACAGCAAGACCTTCATCATGCGCGCAAGACATCGGGGGATCTACATGTTCAGTGAGTACAACGTTCCATCAGTTGCGAACACATTTTTGTCGTGTGACGCCCTGAACCTTAAGCCAGGGTTAAAACCCTCCACTTTTTCCCTTTTTATAATACAGTTTATAGGATAACATTCTTACTCTTACTTAAGCTTACTTTGTTTTCTTTTCTGAACATAAATGCTAATAAAAGGAATTATAATTGTTTGAATTAGGAACAACTGTTCTATTTAATGGCTTGATTGAATTTTCGTTATTTTATCTGAAAATTGTATTTTGGAACATTGGCAAACTGAGGCTGCCGCGATCTGACACAAAATTTTCGTAAGCTCGATAAATCGAGCAGCAACGGTTTTCTAAGACCGACTGCGTAAACACGCTGTTGCGATTCAGCTCTTATGTCAAGTTGCTTATGAATTGGATTTCGTTCAATTTGGTACAAAACGGACTTCATGTTTTATATGACGCGCTCCATAACAAAAACTAACACACATACTGATATGTTCTATATATATATATACATATATATATATATACATCTATAAACCATTGTATTATTGTATTGTCATATTCTGGCAAACACAAAAATTATGAAAGAATTATTCCGAAAGAGTTATTCGTTTTCGAGAACACACAATTTGTGAGTTTTTTTTTTTTTGTTTATAAATATAGATGTCTATTAGGCTAAAGAAAGTGCTTCAAGTGAGGTCTTTATTGAATGTTGAGATTTATACTTAAAAGTAACATATTTTTTTATTAATGAAATGTTAAACCAAATTCGCTTATAATTTTACCACAGGTAGAGTTTAGAACAGCAGCGTTGCTATGGACATGATTAAAATTTATTGAAGAAAAACTTGTTAAACTAGTTTTTACTTCCGAATTCTTAAATGTTTCATATATTAATTTAAATGGTTGCTTGTCTGAATGAAAATACCTCCGATTTCCATGAAGTAATCGCACTTTTCCAGTTATATTGCAGACATTCATATTCATGCAATGATCTGGTCGATAGTTGTATATACATGGAAAAATATACAAAATAACTCTCATTGTAAAAGATAACGCTCCTAAAAGAAAATAATGATTAATATCACTCCTCATGAACATGAATAAACTCACCCGAAGACAGTTCCACACATTTTTCGTACTGTTTTTTCACAGCAAGACCTTCATCATGCGCGCAGGACATCGGGGGATCTACATGTTCAGTGAGTACAACGTTCCATCAGTTGCGAACACATTTTTGTCGTGTGACGCTCTGAACCTTAAGCCAGGGTTAAGACCCTCCACTTTTTCCCTTTTTATAATACAGTTTATAGGATAACATTCTTACTTTTACTTAAGCTTACTTTGTTGTCTTTTCTGAACATAAATGCTAATAAAAGGAATTATAATTGTCTGAATTAGGAACAACTGTTCTATTTAATGGCTTGATTGATTGCTCGTGTGTGTAGGGTGGTTGGGTTGTGGCTAACGTCTCCGCTAAGGGGCTATATCCTATTAAACTCGCCAAGGGAGATAACAAGGGCCATGCCATTGCATTGCCATGAGGGGTGGGTTGGCGGATTTGTGCCAACAACAGCAGGCACCATCGGTTTATTTACGAACGTTGATCGCCAAACTAGTCTGGGAGGGCGTTGACTCGGCTTAGAGATGAGGTAAGTAGTTTAAAGATAGATTAGGCTTAGTTGAGGTATAGCTTTAACTTTAGGTAGATTAGCTTCGGCGTAGTTTAGTTCAGTTAGCTTAGCTCCACGGGCCCTCTTCCCGTCTGTTTTGGTGGTCGAGACATAGGCATTGGACACACTTTCCTTCATCTTTCCTGTCTATGGTATATTATGTATAAACAGTTTTGAAGCAAATCGGAGGAATTTTCGTTATTTTATCTGATAATTGTATTTTGGAACATTGGAAAACTGAGGCTGCCGCGATCTGACACAAAATTCTTGTAAGCTCGATAAATCGAGTAGCAACGGTTTTCTAAGACCGACTGCGTAAACACGCTGTTGCGATTCAGCTCTTATGTCAAGTTGCTTATGAATTGGATATCGTTCAATTTGGTACAAAACGGACTTCATGTTTTATTTGACGCGCTCCATAACAAAAATTAACACCCATACTGATATGTTATATATACATATATATACATCTATAAACCATTGTATTATTGTATTGTCATATTCTAGCAAACACAAAAATTATTTAGAATTATTCCGAAAGAGTTGTTCGTTTTCGAGAACACACAATTTGTGAGGTTTTTTTTTTGTTTATAAATATAGATGTCTATTAGGCTAAAGAAAGTGCTGCAAGTGAGGTCTTTATTGAATGTTGAGATTTATACTTAAAAGTAACATATTTTTTTTATTAATGAAACGTTAAACTTTTCGCTTATAATTTTACCACAGGTAGAGTTTAGAACAGCAGCGTTGCTATTGACATGATTAAAATTTATTGAAGAAAAACCTGTTAAACTAGTTTTTACTTCCGAATTCTTAAATGTTTCATATATTAATTTAAATGGTTGCTTGTCTGAATGAAAATACCTCCGATTTCCATGAAGTAGTCGCACTTTTCCAGTTATATTGCAGACATTCATATACATGCAATGATCTGGTCGATAGTTGTATATACATGGAAAAATATACAAAATAACTCTCATTGTAAAAGATAACGCTCCTAAAAGAAAATAATGATTAATATCACTTCTCATGAACATGAATAAACTCACCCGAAGACAGTTCCCCACATTTTTCGTACTGTTTTTTCACAGCAAGACCTTTATCATGCGCGCAGGACATCGGGGGATCTACATGTTCAGTTAGTACAACGTTCCATCAGTTGCGAACACATTTTTGTCGTGTGACGCCCTGAACCTTAAGCCAGGGTTAAAACCCTCCACTTTTTCCCTTTTTATAATACAGTTTATAGGATAACATTCTTACTTTTACTTAAGCTTACTTTGTTTTCTTTTCTGAACATAAATGCTAATAAAAGGAATTATAATTGTTTGAATTAGGAACAACTGTTCTATTTAATGGCTTGATTGAATTTTCGTTATTTTATCTGAAAATTGTATTTTGGAACATTGGCAAACTGAGGCTGCCGCGATCTGACACAAAATTTTCGTAAGCTCGATAAATCGAGTAGCAACGGTTTTCTAAGACCGACTGCGTAAACACGCTGTTGCGATTCAGCTCTTATGTCAAGTTGCTTATGAATTGGATTTCGTTCAATTTGGTACAAAACGGACTTCATGTTTTATATGACGCGCTCCATAACAAAAACTAACACACATACTGATATGTTCTATATGTATATATATATACATCTATAAACCATTGTATTATTGTATTGTCATATTCTGGCAAACACAAAAATTATGAAGAATTATTCCGAAAGAGTTATTTGTTTTCGAGAACACACAATTTGTGAGTTTTTTTTTTTGTCTATAAATATAGATGTCTATTAGGCTAAAGAAAGTGCTTCAAGTGAGGTCTTTATTGAATGTTGAGATTTATACTTAAAAGTAACATATTTTTTTATTAATGAAACGTTAAACCAAATTCGCTTATAATTTTACCACAGGTAGAGTTTAGAACAGCAGCGTTGCTATGGACATGATTAAAATTTATTGAAGAAAAACTTGTTAAACTAGTTTTTACTTCCGTTGTCTGGTTGCTTGTCTGAATGAAAATACCTCCGATTTCCATGAAGTAATCGCACTTTTCCAGTTATATTGCAGACATTCATATACATGCAATGATCTGGTCGATAGTTGTATATACATGGAAAAATATACAAAAATAACTCTCATTGTAAAAGATAACGCTCCTAAAAGAAAATAATGATTAATATCACTCCTCATGAACATGAATAAACTCACCCGAAGACAGTTCCCCACATTTTTCGTACTGTTTTTTCACAGCAAGACCTTCATCATGCGCGCAGGACATCGGGGGATCTACATGTTCAGTAAGTACAACGTTCCATCAGTTGCGAACACATTTTTGTCGTGTGACGCCCTGAACCTTAAGCCAGGGTTAAAACCCTCCACTTTTTCCCTTTTTATAATACAGTTTATAGGATAACATTCTTACTCTTACTTAAGCTTACTTTGTTTTCTTTTCTGAACATAAATGCTAATAAAAGGAATTATAATTGTTTGAATTAGGAACAACTGTTCTATTTAATGGCTTGATTGATTGCTCGTGTGTGTAGGGTGGGGGAGGTCGTCCTCTTTGGGGAATTTGACAGCGCGGAACGTTGGGTTGTGGCTAACGTCTCCGCTAAGGGGCTATATCCTATTAAACTCGCCAAGGGAGATAACAAGGGCCATGCCATTGCATTGCCATGAGGGGTGGGTTGGCGGATTTGTGCCAACAACAGCAGGCACCATCGGTTTATTTACGAACGTTGATCGCCAAACTAGTCTGGGAGGGCGTTGACTCGGCTTAGCTTAGTTTAGTTAGTAGTTTAAAGATAGATTAGGCTTAGTTGAGGTATAGCTTTAACTTTAGGTAGATTAGCTTCGGCGTACTTTAGTTTAGTTAGCTTAGCTCCGCGGGCCCTCTTCCCGTCTGTTTTGGTGGTCGAGAAATAGGCAGTGGACACACTTTCCTTCATCCTTCCTGTCTATGGTATATTATGTATAAACAGTTTTGAAGCAAATCGGAGGAATTTTTGTTATTTTATCTGATAATTGTATTTTGGAACATTGGAAAACTGAGGCCGCCGCGATCTGACACAAAATTCTCGTAAGCTCGATAAATCGAGTAGCAACGGTTTTCTAAGACCGACTGCGTAAACACGCTGTTGCGATTCAGCTCTTATGTCAAGTTGCTTATGAATTGGATATCGTTCAATTTGGTACAAAACGGACTTCATGTTTTATTTGACGCGCTCCATAACAAAAACTTACACACATACTGATATGTTCTATATATATATATATATATATATATATATATATATATATATATATATATACATCTATAAACCATTGTATTATTGTATTGTCATATTCTAGCAAACACAAAAATTATTCAGAATTATTCCGAAAGAGTTATTCGTTTTCGAGAACACACAATTTGTGAGTTTTTTATTTTTGTTTATAAATATAGATGTCTATTAGGCTAAAGAAAGTGCTTCAAGTGAGGTCTTTATTGAATGTTGAGATTTATACTTAAAAGTAACATATTTTTTATTAATGAAACGTTAAAGTAAATTCGCTTATAATTTTACCACATGTAGAGTTTAGAACAGCAGCGTTCCTATGTTATATTTACAAATATGACCAAAACAGACACGCTCCTAAAAGAAAATAATGATTAATATCACTCCTCATGAACATGAATAAACTCACCCGAAGACAGTTCCCCACATTTTTCGTACTGTTTTTTCACAGCAAGACCTTCATCATGCGCGCAGGACATCGGGGGATCTACATGTTCAGTGAGTACCACGTTCCATCAGTTGCGAACAAGCCAGGGTTAAAACCCTCCACTTTTTCCCTTTTTATAATACAGTTTATAGGATAACATTCTTACTCTTACTTAAGCTTACTTTGTTTTCTTTTCTGAACATAAATGCTAATAAAAGGAATTATAATTGTTTGAATTAGGAACAACTGTTCTATTTAATGGCTTGATTGAATTTTCGTTATTTTATCTGAAAATTGTATTTTGGAACATTGGCAAACTGAGGCTGCCGCGATCTGACACAAAATTTTCGTAAGCTCGATAAATCGAGTAGCAACGGTTTTCTAAGACCGACTGCGTAAACACGCTGTTGCGATTCAGCTCTTATGTCAAGTTGCTTATGAATTGGATTTCGTTCAATTTGGTACAAAACGGACTTCATGTTTTATATGACGCGCTCCATAACAAAAACTAACACACATACTGATATGTTCTATATATATATATATATACATATATATATATATATACATCTATAAACCATTGTATTATTGTATTGTCATATTCTGGCAAACACAAAAATTATGAAGAATTATTCCGAAAGAGTTATTCGTTTTCGAGAACACACAATTTGTGAGTTTTTTTTTTTTTTGTTTATAAATATAGATGTCTATTAGGCTAAAGAAAGTGCTTCAAGTGAGGTCTTTATTGAATGTTGAGATTTATACTTAAAAGTAACATATTTTTTTATTAATGAAATGTTAAACCAAATTCGCTTATAATTTTACCACAGGTAGAGTTTAGAACAGCAGCGTTGCTATGGACATGATTAAAATTTATTGAAGAAAAACTTGTTAAGCTAGTTTTTACTTCCGAATTCTTAAATGTTTCATATATTAATTTAAATGGTTGCTTGTCTGAATGAAAATACCTCCGATTTCCATGAAGTAATCGCACTTTTCCAGTTATATTGCAGACATTCATATTCATGCAATGATCTGGTCGATAGTTGTATATACATGGAAAAATATACAAAATAACTCTCATTGTAAAAGATAACGCTCCTAAAAGAAAATAATGATTAATATCACTCCTCATGAACATGAATAAACTCACCCGAAGACAGTTCCACACATTTTTCGTACTGTTTTTTCACAGCAAGACCTTCATCATGCGCGCAGGACATCGGGGGATCTACATGTTCAGTGAGTACAACGTTCCATCAGTTGCGAACACATTTTTGTCGTGTGACGCTCTGAACCTTAAGCCAGGGTTAAGACCCTCCACTTTTTCCCTTTTTATAATACAGTTTATAGGATAACATTCTTACTTTTACTTAAGCTTACTTTGTTGTCTTTTCTGAACATAAATGCTAATAAAAGGAATTATAATTGTCTGAATTAGGAACAACTGTTCTATTTAATGGCTTGATTGATTGCTCGTGTGTGTAGGGTGGTTGGGTTGTGGCTAACGTCTCCGCTAAGGGGCTATATCCTATTAAACTCGCCAAGGGAGATAACAAGGGCCATGCCATTGCATTGCCATGAGGGGTGGGTTGGCGGATTTGTGCCAACAACAGCAGGCACCATCGGTTTATTTACGAACGTTGATCGCCAAACTAGTCTGGGAGGGCGTTGACTCGGCTTAGAGATGAGGTAAGTAGTTTAAAGATAGATTAGGCTTAGTTGAGGTATAGCTTTAACTTTAGGTAGATTAGCTTCGGCGTAGTTTAGTTTAGTTAGCTTAGCTCCGCGGGCCCTCTTCCCGTCTGTTTTGGTGGTCGAGACATAGGCATTGGACACACTTTCCTTCATCTTTCCTGTCTATGGTATATTATGTATAAACAGTTTTGAAGCAAATCGGAGGAATTTTCGTTATTTTATCTGATAATTGTATTTTGGAACATTGGAAAACTGAGGCTGCCGCGATCTGACACAAAATTCTCGTAAGCTCGATAAATCGAGTAGCAACGGTTTTCTAAGACCGACTGCGTAAACACGCTGTTGCGATTCAGCTCTTATGTCAAGTTGCTTATGAATTGGATATCGTTCAATTTGGTACAAAACGGACTTCATGTTTTATTTGACGCGCTCCATAACAAAAATTAACACCCATACTGATATGTTATATATACATATATATACATCTATAAACCATTGTATTATTGTATTGTCATATTCTAGCAAACACAAAAATTATTTAGAATTATTCCGAAAGAGTTGTTCGTTTTCGAGAACACACAATTTGTGAGGTTTTTTTTTTGTTTATAAATATAGATGTCTATTAGGCTAAAGAAAGTGCTTCAAGTGAGGTCTTTATTGAATGTTGAGATTTATACTTAAAAGTAACATATTTTTTTTTATTAATGAAACGTTAAACTTTTCGCTTATAATTTTACCACAGGTAGAGTTTAGAACAGCAGCGTTGCTATTGACATGATTAAAATTTATTGAAGAAAAACCTGTTAAACTAGTTTTTACTTCCGAATTCTTAAATGTTTCATATATTAATTTAAATGGTTGCTTGTCTGAATGAAAATACCTCCGATTTCCATGAAGTAGTCGCACTTTTCCAGTTATATTGCAGACATTCATATACATGCAATGATCTGGTCGATAGTTGTATATACATGGAAAAATATACAAAATAACTCTCATTGTAAAAGATAACGCTCCTAAAAGAAAATAATGATTAATATCACTTCTCATGAACATGAATAAACTCACCCGAAGACAGTTCCCCACATTTTTCGTACTGTTTTTTCACAGCAAGACCTTTATCATGCGCGCAGGACATCGGGGGATCTACATGTTCAGTGAGTACAACGTTCCATCAGTTGCGAACACATTTTTGTCGTGTGACGCCCTGAACCTTAAGCCAGGGTTAAAACCCTCCACTTTTTCCCTTTTTATAATACAGTTTATAGGATAACATTCTTACTTTTACTTAAGCTTACTTTGTTTTCTTTTCTGAACATAAATGCTAATAAAAGGAATTATAATTGTTTGAATTAGGAACAACTGTTCTATTTAATGGCTTGATTGAATTTTCGTTATTTTATCTGAAAATTGTATTTTGGAACATTGGCAAACTGAGGCTGCCGCGATCTGACACAAAATTTTCGTAAGCTCGATAAATCGAGTAGCAACGGTTTTCTAAGACCGACTGCGTAAACACGCTGTTGCGATTCAGCTCTTATGTCAAGTTGCTTATGAATTGGATTTCGTTCAATTTGGTACAAAACGGACTTCATGTTTTATTTGACGCGCTCCATAACAAAAACTAACACACATACTGATATGTTCTATATGTATATATATATACATCTATAAACCATTGTATTATTGTATTGTCATATTCTGGCAAACACAAAAATTATGAAGAATTATTCCGAAAGAGTTATTTGTTTTCGAGAACACACAATTTGTGAGTTTTTTTTTTTTGTTTATAAATATAGATGTCTATTAGGCTAAAGAAAGTGCTTCAAGTGAGGTCTTTATTGAATGTTGAGATTTATACTTAAAAGTAACATATTTTTTTATTAATGAAACGTTAAACCAAATTCGCTTATAATTTTACCACAGGTAGAGTTTAGAACAGCAGCGTTGCTATGGACATGATTAAAATTTATTGAAGAAAAACTTGTTAAACTAGTTTTTACTTCCGTTGTCTGGTTGCTTGTCTGAATGAAAATACCTCCGATTTCCATGAAGTAATCGCACTTTTCCAGTTATATTGCAGACATTCATATACATGCAATGATCTGGTCGATAGTTGTATATACATGGAAAAATATACAAAAATAACTCTCATTGTAAAAGATAACGCTCCTAAAAGAAAATAATGATTAATATCACTCCTCATGAACATGAATAAACTCACCCGAAGACAGTTCCCCACATTTTTCGTACTGTTTTTTCACAGCAAGACCTTCATCATGCGCGCAAGACATCGGGGGATCTACATGTTCAGTGAGTACAACGTTCCATCAGTTGCGAACACATTTTTGTCGTGTGACGCCCTGAACCTTAAGCCAGGGTTAAAACCCTCCACTTTTTCCCTTTTTATAATACAGTTTATAGGATAACATTCTTACTCTTACTTAAGCTTACTTTGTTTTCTTTTCTGAACATAAATGCTAATAAAAGGAATTATAATTGTTTGAATTAGGAACAACTGTTCTATTTAATGGCTTGATTGATTGCTCGTGTGTGTAGGGTGGGGGAGGTCGTCCTCTTTGGGGAATTTGACAGCGCGGAACGTTGGGTTGTGGCTAACGTCTCCGCTAAGGGGCTATATCCTATTAAACTCGCCAAGGGAGATAACAAGGGCCATGCCATTGCATTGCCATGAGGGGTGGGTTGGCGGATTTGTGCCAACAACAGCAGGCACCATCGGTTTATTTACGAACGTTGATCGCCAAACTAGTCTGGGAGGGCGTTGACTCGGCTTAGCTTAGTTTAGTTAGTAGTTTAAAGATAGATTAGGCTTAGTTGAGGTATAGCTTTAACTTTAGGTAGATTAGCTTCGGCGTAGTTTAGTTTAGTTAGCTTAGCTCCGCGGGCCCTCTTCCCGTCTGTTTTGGTGGTCGAGAAATAGGCAGTGGACACACTTTCCTTCATCCTTCCTGTCTATGGTATATTATGTATAAACAGTTTTGAAGCAAATCGGAGGAATTTTTGTTATTTTATCTGATAATTGTATTTTGGAACATTGGAAAACTGAGGCCGCCGCGATCTGACACAAAATTCTCGTAAGCTCGATAAATCGAGTAGCAACGGTTTTCTAAGACCGACTGCGTAAACACGCTGTTGCGATTCAGCTCTTATGTCAAGTTGCTTATGAATTGGATATCGTTCAATTTGGTACAAAACGGACTTCATGTTTTATTTGACGCGCTCCATAACAAAAACTTACACACATACTGATATGTTCTATATATATATATATATATATATATATATATATCTATATATATATACATCTATAAACCATTGTATTATTGTATTGTCATATTCTAGCAAACACAAAAATTATTCAGAATTATTCCGAAAGAGTTATTCGTTTTCGAGAACACACAATTTGTGAGTTTTTTATTTTTGTTTATAAATATAGATGTCTATTAGGCTAAAGAAAGTGCTTCAAGTGAGGTCTTTATTGAATGTTGAGATTTATACTTAAAAGTAACATATTTTTTATTAATGAAACGTTAAAGTAAATTCGCTTATAATTTTACCACATGTAGAGTTTAGAACAGCAGCGTTCCTATGTTATATTTACAAATATGACCAAAACAGACACGCTCCTAAAAGAAAATAATGATTAATATCACTCCTCATGAACATGAATAAACTCACCCGAAGACAGTTCCCCACATTTTTCGTACTGTTTTTTCACAGCAAGACCTTCATCATGCGCGCAGGACATCGGGGGATCTACATGTTCAGTGAGTACCACGTTCCATCAGTTGCGAACAAGCCAGGGTTAAAACCCTCCACTTTTTCCCTTTTTATAATACAGTTTATAGGATAACATTCTTACTTTTACTTAAGCTTACTTTGTTTTCTTTTCTGAACATAAATGCTAATAAAAGGAATTATAATTGTTTGAATTAGGAACAACTGTTCTATTTAATGGCTTGATTGAATTTTCGTTATTTTATCTGATAATTGTATTTTGGAACATTGGAAAACTGAGGCTGCCGCGATCTGACACAAAATTCTCGTAAGCTCGATAAATCGAGTAGCAACGGTTTTCTAAGACCGACTGCGTAAACACGCTGTTGCGATTCAGCTCTTATGTCAAGTTGCTTATGAATTGGATATCGTTCAATTTGGTACAAAACGGACTTCATGTTTTATTTGACGCGCTCCATAACAAAAATTAACACCCATACTGATATGTTATATATACATATATATACATCTATAAACCATTGTATTATTGTATTGTCATATTCTAGCAAACACAAAAATTATTTAGAATTATTCCGAAAGAGTTGTTCGTTTTCGAGAACACACAATTTGTGAGGTTTTTTTTTTGTTTATAAATATAGATGTCTATTAGGCTAAAGAAAGTGCTTCAAGTGAGGTCTTTATTGAATGTTGAGATTTATACTTAAAAGTAACATATTTTTTTTATTAATGAAACGTTAAACTTTTCGCTTATAATTTTACCACAGGTAGAGTTTAGAACAGCAGCGTTGCTATTGACATGATTAAAATTTATTGAAGAAAAACCTGTTAAACTAGTTTTTACTTCCGAATTCTTAAATGTTTCATATATTAATTTAAATGGTTGCTTGTCTGAATGAAAATACCTCCGATTTCCATGAAGTAGTCGCACTTTTCCAGTTATATTGCAGACATTCATATACATGCAATGATCTGGTCGATAGTTGTATATACATGGAAAAATATACAAAATAACTCTCATTGTAAAAGATAACGCTCCTAAAAGAAAATAATGATTAATATCACTTCTCATGAACATGAATAAACTCACCCGAAGACAGTTCCCCACATTTTTCGTACTGTTTTTTCACAGCAAGACCTTTATCATGCGCGCAGGACATCGGGGGATCTACATGTTCAGTGAGTACAACGTTCCATCAGTTGCGAACACATTTTTGTCGTGTGACGCCCTGAACCTTAAGCCAGGGTTAAAACCCTCCACTTTTTCCCTTTTTATAATACAGTTTATAGGATAACATTCTTACTTTTACTTAAGCTTACTTTGTTTTCTTTTCTGAACATAAATGCTAATAAAAGGAATTATAATTGTTTGAATTAGGAACAACTGTTCTATTTAATGGCTTGATTGAATTTTCGTTATTTTATCTGAAAATTGTATTTTGGAACATTGGCAAACTGAGGCTGCCGCGATCTGACACAAAATTTTCGTAAGCTCGATAAATCGAGTAGCAACGGTTTTCTAAGACCGACTGCGTAAACACGCTGTTGCGATTCAGCTCTTATGTCAAGTTGCTTATGAATTGGATTTCGTTCAATTTGGTACAAAACGGACTTCATGTTTTATTTGACGCGCTCCATAACAAAAACTAACACACATACTGATATGTTCTATATGTATATATATATACATCTATAAACCATTGTATTATTGTATTGTCATATTCTGGCAAACACAAAAATTATGAAGAATTATTCCGAAAGAGTTATTTGTTTTCGAGAACACACAATTTGTGAGTTTTTTTTTTTGTTTATAAATATAGATGTCTATTAGGCTAAAGAAAGTGCTTCAAGTGAGGTCTTTATTGAATGTTGAGATTTATACTTAAAAGTAACATATTTTTTTATTAATGAAACGTTAAACCAAATTCGCTTATAATTTTACCACAGGTAGAGTTTAGAACAGCAGCGTTGCTATGGACATGATTAAAATTTATTGAAGAAAAACTTGTTAAACTAGTTTTTACTTCCGTTGTCTGGTTGCTTGTCTGAATGAAAATACCTCCGATTTCCATGAAGTAATCGCACTTTTCCAGTTATATTGCAGACATTCATATACATGCAATGATCTGGTCGATAGTTGTATATACATGGAAAAATATACAAAAATAACTCTCATTGTAAAAGATAACGCTCCTAAAAGAAAATAATGATTAATATCACTCCTCATGAACATGAATAAACTCACCCGAAGACAGTTCCCCACATTTTTCGTACTGTTTTTTCACAGCAAGACCTTCATCATGCGCGCAAGACATCGGGGGATCTACATGTTCAGTGAGTACAACGTTCCATCAGTTGCGAACACATTTTTGTCGTGTGACGCCCTGAACCTTAAGCCAGGGTTAAAACCCTCCACTTTTTCCCTTTTTATAATACAGTTTATAGGATAACATTCTTACTCTTACTTAAGCTTACTTTGTTTTCTTTTCTGAACATAAATGCTAATAAAAGGAATTATAATTGTTTGAATTAGGAACAACTGTTCTATTTAATGGCTTGATTGATTGCTCGTGTGTGTAGGGTGGGGGAGGTCGTCCTCTTTGGGGAATTTGACAGCGCGGAACGTTGGGTTGTGGCTAACGTCTCCGCTAAGGGGCTATATCCTATTAAACTCGCCAAGGGAGATAACAAGGGCCATGCCATTGCATTGCCATGAGGGGTGGGTTGGCGGATTTGTGCCAACAACAGCAGGCACCATCGGTTTATTTACGAACGTTGATCGCCAAACTAGTCTGGGAGGGCGTTGACTCGGCTTAGCTTAGTTTAGTTAGTAGTTTAAAGATAGATTAGGCTTAGTTGAGGTATAGCTTTAACTTTAGGTAGATTAGCTTCGGCGTAGTTTAGTTTAGTTAGCTTAGCTCCGCGGGCCCTCTTCCCGTCTGTTTTGGTGGTCGAGAAATAGGCAGTGGACACACTTTCCTTCATCCTTCCTGTCTATGGTATATTATGTATAAACAGTTTTGAAGCAAATCGGAGGAATTTTTGTTATTTTATCTGATAATTGTATTTTGGAACATTGGAAAACTGAGGCCGCCGCGATCTGACACAAAATTCTCGTAAGCTCGATAAATCGAGTAGCAACGGTTTTCTAAGACCGACTGCGTAAACACGCTGTTGCGATTCAGCTCTTATGTCAAGTTGCTTATGAATTGGATATCGTTCAATTTGGTACAAAACGGACTTCATGTTTTATTTGACGCGCTCCATAACAAAAACTTACACACATACTGATATGTTCTATATATATATATATATATATATATATATATCTATATATATATACATCTATAAACCATTGTATTATTGTATTGTCATATTCTAGCAAACACAAAAATTATTCAGAATTATTCCGAAAGAGTTATTCGTTTTCGAGAACACACAATTTGTGAGTTTTTTATTTTTGTTTATAAATATAGATGTCTATTAGGCTAAAGAAAGTGCTTCAAGTGAGGTCTTTATTGAATGTTGAGATTTATACTTAAAAGTAACATATTTTTTATTAATGAAACGTTAAAGTAAATTCGCTTATAATTTTACCACATGTAGAGTTTAGAACAGCAGCGTTCCTATGTTATATTTACAAATATGACCAAAACAGACACGCTCCTAAAAGAAAATAATGATTAATATCACTCCTCATGAACATGAATAAACTCACCCGAAGACAGTTCCCCACATTTTTCGTACTGTTTTTTCACAGCAAGACCTTCATCATGCGCGCAGGACATCGGGGGATCTACATGTTCAGTGAGTACCACGTTCCATCAGTTGCGAACAAGCCAGGGTTAAAACCCTCCACTTTTTCCCTTTTTATAATACAGTTTATAGGATAACATTCTTACTTTTACTTAAGCTTACTTTGTTTTCTTTTCTGAACATAAATGCTAATAAAAGGAATTATAATTGTTTGAATTAGGAACAACTGTTCTATTTAATGGCTTGATTGAATTTTCGTTATTTTATCTGAAAATTGTATTTTGGAACATTGGCAAACTGAGGCTGCCGCGATCTGACACAAAATGTTCGTAAGCTCGATAAATCGAGTAGCAACGGTTTTCTAAGACCGACTGCGTAAACACGCTGTTGCGATTCAGCTCTTATGTCAAGTTGCTTATGAATTGGATTTCGTTCAATTTGGTACAAAACGGACTTCATGTTTTATTTGACGCGCTCCATAACAAAAACTAACACACATACTGATATGTTCTATATATATATATATATACATCTATAAACCATTGTATTATTGTATTGTCATATTCTGGCAAACACAAAAATTATGAAGAATTATTCCGAAAGAGTTATTTGTTTTCGAGAACACACAATTTGTGAGTTTTTTTTTTTGTTTATAAATATAGATGTCTATTAGGCTAAAGAAAGTGCTTCAAGTGAGGTCTTTATTGAATGTTGAGATTTATACTTAAAAGTAACATATTTTTTTATTAATGAAACGTTAAACCAAATTCGCTTATAATTTTACCACAGGTAGAGTTTAGAACAGCAGCGTTGCTATGGACATGATTAAAATTTATTGAAGAAAAACTTGTTAAACTAGTTTTTACTTCCGTTGTCTGGTTGCTTGTCTGAATGAAAATACCTCCGATTTCCATGAAGTAATCGCACTTTTCCAGTTATATTGCAGACATTCATATACATGCAATGATCTGGTCGATAGTTGTATATACATGGAAAAATATACAAAAATAACTCTCATTGTAAAAGATAACGCTCCTAAAAGAAAATAATGATTAATATCACTCCTCATGAACATGAATAAACTCACCCGAAGACAGTTCCCCACATTTTTCGTACTGTTTTTTCACAGCAAGACCTTCATCATGCGCGCAAGACATCGGGGGATCTACATGTTCAGTGAGTACAACGTTCCATCAGTTGCGAACACATTTTTGTCGTGTGACGCCCTGAACCTTAAGCCAGGGTTAAAACCCTCCACTTTTTCCCTTTTTATAATACAGTTTATAGGATAACATTCTTACTCTTACTTAAGCTTACTTTGTTTTCTTTTCTGAACATAAATGCTAATAAAAGGAATTATAATTGTTTGAATTAGGAACAACTGTTCTATTTAATGGCTTGATTGATTGCTCGTGTGTGTAGGGTGGGGGAGGTCGTCCTCTTTGGGGAATTTGACAGGGCGGAACGTTGGGTTGTGGCTAACGTCTCCGCTAAGGGGCTATATCCTATTAAACTCGCCAAGGGAGATAACAAGGGCCATGCCATTGCATTGCCATGAGGGGTGGGTTGGCGGATTTGTGCCAACAACAGCAGGCACCATCGGTTTATTTACGAACGTTGATCGCCAAACTAGTCTGGGAGGGCGTTGACTCGGCTTAGCTTAGTTTAGTTAGTAGTTTAAAGATAGATTAGGCTTAGTTGAGGTATAGCTTTAACTTTAGGTAGATTAGCTTCGGCGTAGTTTAGTTTAGTTAGCTTAGCCCTCCACTTTTTCCCTTTTTATAATACAGTTTATAGGATAACATTCTTACTTTTACTTAAGCTTACTTTGTTTTCTTTTCTGAACATAAATGCTAATAAAAGGAATTATAATTGTTTGAATTAGGAACAACTGTTCTATTTAATGGCTTGATTGAATTTTCGTTATTTTATCTGAAAATTGTATTTTGGAACATTGGCAAACTGAGGCTGCCGCGATCTGACACAAAATTTTCGTAAGCTCGATAAATCGAGTAGCAACGGTTTTCTAAGACTGACTGCGTAAACACGCTGTTGCGATTCAGCTCTTATGTCAAGTTGCTTATGAATTGGATTTCGTTCAATTTGGTACAAAACGGACTTCATGTTTTATTTGACGCGCTCCATAACAAAAACTAACACACATACTGATATGTTCTATATGTATATATATATACATCTATAAACCATTGTATTATTGTATTGTCATATTCTGGCAAACACAAAAATTATGAAGAATTATTCCGAAAGAGTTATTTGTTTTCGAGAACACACAATTTGTGAGTTTTTTTTTTTTGTTTATAAATATAGATGTCTATTAGGCTAAAGAAAGTGCTTCAAGTGAGGTCTTTATTGAATGTTGAGATTTATACTTAAAAGTAACATATTTTTTTATTAATGAAACGTTAAACCAAATTCGCTTATAATTTTACCACAGGTAGAGTTTAGAACAGCAGCGTTGCTATGGACATGATTAAAATTTATTGAAGAAAAACTTGTTAAACTAGTTTTTACTTCCGTTGTCTGGTTGCTTGTCTGAATGAAAATACCTCCGATTTCCATGAAGTAATCGCACTTTTCCAGTTATATTGCAGACATTCATATACATGCAATGATCTGGTCGATAGTTGTATATACATGGAAAAATATACAAAAATAACTCTCATTGTAAAAGATAACGCTCCTAAAAGAAAATAATGATTAATATCACTCCTCATGAACATGAATAAACTCACCCGAAGACAGTTCCCCACATTTTTCGTACTGTTTTTTCACAGCAAGACCTTCATCATGCGCGCAAGACATCGGGGGATCTACATGTTCAGTGAGTACAACGTTCCATCAGTTGCGAACACATTTTTGTCGTGTGACGCCCTGAACCTTAAGCCAGGGTTAAAACCCTCCACTTTTTCCCTTTTTATAATACAGTTTATAGGATAACATTCTTACTCTTACTTAAGCTTACTTTGTTTTCTTTTCTGAACATAAATGCTAATAAAAGGAATTATAATTGTTTGAATTAGGAACAACTGTTCTATTTAATGGCTTGATTGATTGCTCGTGTGTGTAGGGTGGGGGAGGTCGTCCTCTTTGGGGAATTTGACAGCGCGGAACGTTGGGTTGTGGCTAACGTCTCCGCTAAGGGGCTATATCCTATTAAACTCGCCAAGGGAGATAACAAGGGCCATGCCATTGCATTGCCATGAGGGGTGGGTTGGCGGATTTGTGCCAACAACAGCAGGCACCATCGGTTTATTTACGAACGTTGATCGCCAAACTAGTCTGGGAGGGCGTTGACTCGGCTTAGCTTAGTTTAGTTAGTAGTTTAAAGATAGATTAGGCTTAGTTGAGGTATAGCTTTAACTTTAGGTAGATTAGCTTCGGCGTAGTTTAGTTTAGTTAGCTTAGCTCCGCGGGCCCTCTTCCCGTCTGTTTTGGTGGTCGAGAAATAGGCAGTGGACACACTTTCCTTCATCCTTCCTGTCTATGGTATATTATGTATAAACAGTTTTGAAGCAAATCGGAGGAATTTTTGTTATTTTATCTGATAATTGTATTTTGGAACATTGGAAAACTGAGGCCGCCGCGATCTGACACAAAATTCTCGTAAGCTCGATAAATCGAGTAGCAACGGTTTTCTAAGACCGACTGCGTAAACACGCTGTTGCGATTCAGCTCTTATGTCAAGTGCTTATGAATTGGATACCGTTCAATTTGGTACAAAACGGACTTCATGTTTTATTTGACGCGCTCCATAACAAAAACTTACACACATACTGATATGTTCTATATATATATATATATATATATATATATATATATATATATATATATATATACATCTATAAACCATTGTATTATTGTATTGTCATATTCTAGCAAACACAAAAATTATTCAGAATTATTCCGAAAGAGTTATTCGTTTTCGAGAACACACAATTTGTGAGTTTTTTATTTTTGTTTATAAATATAGATGTCTATTAGGCTAAAGAAAGTGCTTCAAGTGAGGTCTTTATTGAATGTTGAGATTTATACTTAAAAGTAACATATTTTTTATTAATGAAACGTTAAAGTAAATTCGCTTATAATTTTACCACATGTAGAGTTTAGAACAGCAGCGTTCCTATGTTATATTTACAAATATGACCAAAACAGACACGCTCCTAAAAGAAAATAATGATTAATATCACTCCTCATGAACATGAATAAACTCACCCGAAGACAGTTCCCCACATTTTTCGTACTGTTTTTTCACAGCAAGACCTTCATCATGCGCGCAGGACATCGGGGGATCTACATGTTCAGTGAGTACCACGTTCCATCAGTTGCGAACAAGCCAGGGTTAAAACCCTCCACTTTTTCCCTTTTTATAATACAGTTTATAGGATAACATTCTTACTTTTACTTAAGCTTACTTTGTTTTCTTTTCTGAACATAAATGCTAATAAAAGGAATTATAATTGTTTGAATTAGGAACAACTGTTCTATTTAATGGCTTGATTGAATTTTCGTTATTTTATCTGAAAATTGTATTTTGGAACATTGGCAAACTGAGGCTGCCGCGATCTGACACAAAATTTTCGTAAGCTCGATAAATCGAGTAGCAACGGTTTTCTAAGACCGACTGCGTAAACACGCTGTTGCGATTCAGCTCTTATGTCAAGTTGCTTATGAATTGGATTTCGTTCAATTTGGTACAAAACGGACTTCATGTTTTATTTGACGCGCTCCATAACAAAAACTAACACACATACTGATATGTTCTATATATATATATATATATACATCTATAAACCATTGTATTATTGTATTGTCATATTCTGGCAAACACAAAAATTATGAAGAATTATTCCGAAAGAGTTATTTGTTTTCGAGAACACACAATTTGTGAGTTTTTTTTTTTGTTTATAAATATAGATGTCTATTAGGCTAAAGAAAGTGCTTCAAGTGAGGTCTTTATTGAATGTTGAGATTTATACTTAAAAGTAACATATTTTTTTATTAATGAAACGTTAAACCAAATTCGCTTATAATTTTACCACAGGTAGAGTTTAGAACAGCAGCGTTGCTATGGACATGATTAAAATTTATTGAAGAAAAACTTGTTAAACTAGTTTTTACTTCCGTTGTCTGGTTGCTTGTCTGAATGAAAATACCTCCGGTTTCCATGAAGTAATCGCACTTTTCCAGTTATATTGCAGACATTCATATACATGCAATGATCTGGTCGATAGTTGTATATACATGGAAAAATATACAAAAATAACTCTCATTGTAAAAGATAACGCTCCTAAAAGAAAATAATGATTAATATCACTCCTCATGAACATGAATAAACTCACCCGAAGACAGTTCCCCACATTTTTCGTACTGTTTTTTCACAGCAAGACCTTCATCATGCGCGCAAGACATCGGGGGATCTACATGTTCAGTGAGTACAACGTTCCATCAGTTGCGAACACATTTTTGTCGTGTGACGCCCTGAACCTTAAGCCAGGGTTAAAACCCTCCACTTTTTCCCTTTTTATAATACAGTTTATAGGATAACATTCTTACTCTTACTTAAGCTTACTTTGTTTTCTTTTCTGAACATAAATGCTAATAAAAGGAATTATAATTGTTTGAATTAGGAACAACTGTTCTATTTAATGGCTTGATTGATTGCTCGTGTGTGTAGGGTGGGGGAGGTCGTCCTCTTTGGGGAATTTGACAGGGCGGAACGTTGGGTTGTGGCTAACGTCTCCGCTAAGGGGCTATATCCTATTAAACTCGCCAAGGGAGATAACAAGGGCCATGCCATTGCATTGCCATGAGGGGTGGGTTGGCGGATTTGTGCCAACAACAGCAGGCACCATCGGTTTATTTACGAACGTTGATCGCCAAACTAGTCTGGGAGGGCGTTGACTCGGCTTAGCTTAGTTTAGTTAGTAGTTTAAAGATAGATTAGGCTTAGTTGAGGTATAGCTTTAACTTTAGGTAGATTAGCTTCGGCGTAGTTTAGTTTAGTTAGCTTAGCCCTCCACTTTTTCCCTTTTTATAATACAGTTTATAGGATAACATTCTTACTTTTACTTAAGCTTACTTTGTTTTCTTTTCTGAACATAAATGCTAATAAAAGGAATTATAATTGTTTGAATTAGGAACAACTGTTTTATTTAATGGCTTGATTGAATTTTCGTTATTTTATCTGAAAATTGTATTTTGGAACATTGGCAAACTGAGGCTGCCGCGATCTGACACAAAATTCTCGTAAGCTCGATAAATCGAGTAGCAACGGTTTTCTAAGACCGACTGCGTAAACACGCTGTTGCGATTCAGCTCTTATGTCAAGTTGCTTATGAATTGGATTTCGTTCAATTTGGTACAAAACGGACTTCATGTTTTATTTGACGCGCTCCATAACAAAAACTAACACACATACTGATATGTTATATATATATATATATATATATCCCTTTTTTAATACAGTTTATACATCTATATATATACATCTATATATATACATCTATAAACCATTGTATTATTGTATTGTCATATTCTGGCAAACACAAAAATTATGAAGAATTATTCCGAAAGAGTTATTCGTTTTCGAGAACACACAATTTGTGAGTTTTTTTTTTTGTTTATAAATATAGATGTCTATTAGGCTAAAGAAAGTGCTTCAAGTGAGGTCTTTATTGAATGTTGAGATTTATACTTAAAAGTAACATATTTTTTTATTAATGAAACGTTAAACCAAATTCGCTTATAATTTTACCACAGGTAGAGTTTAGAACAGCAGCGTTGCTATGGACATGATTAAAATTTATTGAAGAAAAACTTGTTAAACTAGTTTTTACTTCCGAATTCTTAAATGTTTCATATATTAATTTAAATGGTTGCTTGTCTGAATGAAAATACCTCCGATTTCCATGAAGTAATCGCACTTTTCCAGTTATATTGCAGACATTCATATACATGCAATGATCTGGTCGATAGTTGTATATACATGGAAAAATATACAAAAATAACTCTCATTGTAAAAGATAACGCTCCTAAAAGAAAATAATGATTAATATCACTCCTCATGAACATGAATAAACTCACCTGAAGACAGTTCCCCACATTTTTCGTACTGTTTTTTCACAGCAAGACCTTCATCATGCGCGCAGGACATCGGGGGATCTACATGTTCAGTGAGTACCACGTTCCATCAGTTGCGAACAAGCCAGGGTTAAAACCCTCCACTTTTTCCCTTTTTATAATACAGTTTATAGGATAACATTCTTACTTTTACTTAAGCTTACTTTGTTTTCTTTTCTGAACATAAATGCTAATAAAAGGAATTATAATTGTTTGAATTAGGAACAACTGTTCTATTCAATGGCTTGATTGATTGCTCGTGTGTGTAGGGTGGGGGAGGTCGTCCTCTTTGGGGAATTTGACAGGGCGGAACGTTGGGTTGTGGCTAACGTCTCCGCTAAGGGGCTATATCCTATTAAACTCGCCAAGGGAGATAACAAGGGCCATGCCATTGCATTGCCATGAGGGGTGGGTTGGCGGATTTGTGCCAACAACAGCAGGCACCATCGGTTTATTTACGAACGTTGATCGCCAAACTAGTCTGGGAGGGCGTTGACTCGGCTTAGCTTAGTTTAGTTAGTAGTTTAAAGATAGATTAGGCTTAGTTGAGGTATAGCTTTAACTTTAGGTAGATTAGCTTCGGCGTAGTTTAGTTTAGTTAGCTTAGCCCTCCACTTTTTCCCTTTTTATAATACAGTTTATAGGATAACATTCTTACTTTTACTTAAGCTTACTTTGTTTTCTTTTCTGAACATAAATGCTAATAAAAGGAATTATAATTGTTTGAATTAGGAACAACTGTTTTATTTAATGGCTTGATTGAATTTTCGTTATTTTATCTGAAAATTGTATTTTGGAACATTGGCAAACTGAGGCTGCCGCGATCTGACACAAAATTCTCGTAAGCTCGATAAATCGAGTAGCAACGGTTTTCTAAGACCGACTGCGTAAACACGCTGTTGCGATTCAGCTCTTATGTCAAGTTGCTTATGAATTGGATTTCGTTCAATTTGGTACAAAACGGACTTCATGTTTTATTTGACGCGCTCCATAACAAAAACTAACACACATACTGATATGTTATATATATATATATATATATATCCCTTTTTTAATACAGTTTATACATCTATATATATACATCTATATATATACATCTATAAACCATTGTATTATTGTATTGTCATATTCTGGCAAACACAAAAATTATGAAGAATTATTCCGAAAGAGTTATTCGTTTTCGAGAACACACAATTTGTGAGTTTTTTTTTTTGTTTATAAATATAGATGTCTATTAGGCTAAAGAAAGTGCTTCAAGTGAGGTCTTTATTGAATGTTGAGATTTATACTTAAAAGTAACATATTTTTTTATTAATGAAACGTTAAACCAAATTCGCTTATAATTTTACCACAGGTAGAGTTTAGAACAGCAGCGTTGCTATGGACATGATTAAAATTTATTGAAGAAAAACTTGTTAAACTAGTTTTTACTTCCGAATTCTTAAATGTTTCATATATTAATTTAAATGGTTGCTTGTCTGAATGAAAATACCTCCGATTTCCATGAAGTAATCGCACTTTTCCAGTTATATTGCAGACATTCATATACATGCAATGATCTGGTCGATAGTTGTATATACATGGAAAAATATACAAAAATAACTCTCATTGTAAAAGATAACGCTCCTAAAAGAAAATAATGATTAATATCACTCCTCATGAACATGAATAAACTCACCTGAAGACAGTTCCCCACATTTTTCGTACTGTTTTTTCACAGCAAGACCTTCATCATGCGCGCAGGACATCGGGGGATCTACATGTTCAGTGAGTACCACGTTCCATCAGTTGCGAACAAGCCAGGGTTAAAACCCTCCACTTTTTCCCTTTTTATAATACAGTTTATAGGATAACATTCTTACTTTTACTTAAGCTTACTTTGTTTTCTTTTCTGAACATAAATGCTAATAAAAGGAATTATAATTGTTTGAATTAGGAACAACTGTTCTATTCAATGGCTTGATTGATTGCTCGTGTGTGTAGGGTGGGGGAGGTCGTCCTCTTTGGGGAATTTGACAGGGCGGAACGTTGGGTTGTGGCTAACGTCTCCGCTAAGGGGCTATATCCTATTAAACTCGCCAAGGGAGATAACAAGGGCCATGCCATTGCATTGCCATGAGGGGTGGGTTGGCGGATTTGTGCCAACAACAGCAGGCACCATCGGTTTATTTACGAACGTTGATCGCCAAACTAGTCTGGGAGGGCGTTGACTCGGCTTAGGGATGAGGTAAGTAGTTTAAAGATAGATTAGGCTTAGTTGAGGTATAGCTTTAACTTTAGGTAGATTAGCTTCGGCGTAGTTGAAGAGGACCCGCGGAGCTAAGCTAACTAAACTAAGCTTAGCTCCGCGGGTCCTCTTCCCGTCTGTTTTGGTGTTCGAGACATAGGCATTGGACACACTTTCCTTCATCTTTCCTGTCTATGGTATATTATGTATAAACAGTTTTGAAGCAAATCGGAGGAATTTTCGTTATTTTATCTGAAAATTGTATTTTGGAACATTGGCAAACTGAGGCTGCCGCGATCAGACACAAAATTCTCGTAAGCTCGATAAATCGAGTAGCAACGGTTTTCTAAGACCGACTGCGTAAACACGCTGTTGCGATTCAGCTCTTATGTCAAGTGCTTATGAATTGGATATCGTTCAATTTGGTACAAAACGGACTTCATGTTTTATTTGACGCGCTCCATGACAAAAACTAACACACATACTTATGTGTTCTATATATATATATATATATAAACCATTGTATTATTGTATTGTCATATTCTAGCAAACACAAAAATTATGAAGAATTATTCCGAAAGAGTTATTCGTTTTCGAGAACACACAATTTGTGAGTTTTTTATTTTTGTTTATAAATATAGATGTCTATTAGGCTAAAGAAAGTGCTTCAAGTGAGGTCTTTATTGAATGTTGAGATTTATACTTAAAAGTAACATATTTTTTATTAATGAAACGTTAAAGTAAATTCGCTTATAATTTTACCACATGTAGAGTTTAGAACAGCAGCGTTGCTATGGACATGATTAAAATTTATTGAAGAAAAACTTGTTAAACTAGTTTTTACTTCCGAATTCTTAAATGTTTCATATATTAATTTAAATGGTTGCTTGTCTGAATGAAAATACCTCCGATTTCCATGAAGTAATCGCACTTTTCCAGTTATATTGCAGACATTCATATACATGCAATGATCTGGTCGATAGTTGTATATACATGGAAAAATATACAAAATAACTCTCATTGTAAAAGATAACGCTCCTAAAAGAAAATAATGATTAATATCACTCCTCATGAACATGAATAAACTCACCTGAAGACAGTTCCCCACATTTTTCGTACTGTTTTTTCACAGCAAGACCTTCATCATGCGCGCAGGACATCGGGGGATCTACATGTTCAGTGAGTACCACGTTCCATCAGTTGCGAACAAGCCAGGGTTAAAACCCTCCACTTTTTCCCTTTTTATAATACAGTTTATAGGATAACATTCTTACTTTTACTTAAGCTTACTTTGTTTTCTTTTCTGAACATAAATGCTAATAAAAGGAATTATAATTGTTTGAATTAGGAACAACTGTTCTATTTAATGGCTTGATTGATTGCTCGTGTGTGTAGGGTGGGGGAGGTCGTCCTATTTGGGGAATTTGACAGGGCGGAACGTTGGGTTGTGGCTAACGTTTCCGCTAAGGGGCTATATCCTATTAAACTCGCCAAGGGAGATAACAAGGGCCATGCTATTGCATTGCCCTGAGGGGTGGGTTGGCGGATTTGTGCCAACAACAGCAGGCACCATCGGTTTATTTACGAAAGTTGATCGCCAAACTAGTCTGGGAGGGCGTTGACTCGGCTTAGGGATGAGGTAAGTAGTTTAAAGATAGATTAGGCTTAGTTGAGGTATAGCTTTAACTTTAGGTAGATTAGCTTCGGCGTAGTTTAGTTTAGTTAGCTTAGCTCCGCGGGTCCTCTTCCCGTCTGTTTTGGTGTTCGAGACATAGGCATTGGACACACTTTCCTTCATCTTTCCTGTCTATGGTATATTATGTATAAACAGTTTTGAAGCAAATCGGGGGAATTTTCGTTATTTTATCTGAAAATTGTATTTTGGAACATTGGCAAACTGAGGCTGCCGCGATCTGACACAAAATTCTCGTAAGCTCGATAAATCGAGTAGCAACGGTTTTCTAAGACCGACTGCGTAAACACGCTGTTGCGATTCTGCTCTTATGTCAAGTTGCTTGTGAATTGGATATCGTTCAATTTGGTACAAAACGGACTTCATGTTTTATTTGACGCGCTCCACAACAAAAACTAACACACATACTGATATGTTATATATATATGTCTATAAACCATTGTATTATTGTATTGTCATATTCTAGCAAACACAAAAATTATGAAGAATTATTCCGAAAGATTTATTCGTTTTCGAGAACGCACAATTTGTGAGTTTTTTATTTTTGTTTATAAATATAGATGTCTATTAGGCTAAAGAAAGTGCTTCAAGTGAGGTCTTTATTGAATGTTGAGATTTATACTTAAAAGTAACATATTTTTTTATTAATGAAACGTTAAGCCAAATTCGCTTATAATTTTACCACAGGTAGAGTTTAGAACAGCAGCGTTGCTATGGACATGATTAAAATTTATTGAAGAAAAACCTGTTAAACTAGTTTTTACTTCCGAATTCTTAAATGTTTCATATATTAATTTAAAAATTGGTTGCTTGTCTGAATGAAAATACCTCCGATTTCCATGAAGTAATCGCACTTTTCCAGTTATATTGCAGACGTTCATATACATGCAATGATCTGGTCGATAGTTGTATATACATGGAAAAATATACAGCTTATCTGTAAGGGATAACTCTCATTGTAAAAGATAACATAAAAAGAAAGGTTATACTACCTGGGTGCTGGGCGAATAAAATATTAATTAAATCCTGATCACCCCAAGTTATTTTTGATTTGTATTTTATATAAATAGGGAGTATTTTGTCTTCCCATTTAAACTCTCTCATTTTGGTTAGATTCATTAACATCACACCTGAATTGACACCCAATTCACCAAAAAACGGATGGCGAGCAAAGCGATTATACCAACCGATGTTTACGTCCTCATGCTCGGGAGACAATCCTGCAATATGTGATTCATTAAAATGATTGAAATGGTTCCATATATCCGTGGCCGGAGATAAAAAAACGGTGTCAGTATCGACATAAATAGTTGCATCAGTGTTTCGTAGAAGAGACTATTTCAAAAACAAATATTTAAAAAATAAGTTATACAGGGATTAACACAAGTAAAAGTTATTTCTTACTGGTAAAAATAATCGCTGAGCAGCACATGGCTTAAAGAGTGATCGCCAAACGTGTTCGTCTAACTTTGGGAATTTTAAAGAATGTGTTTCAAATGAAAATGTGTCTGCTAATATTTTTTGCCAATCTTTCAAATGTTTTGAGATCGATGTTCTTAATATTTCATCGGCTATTATTTGAAAATGTATGACTATTGACGGTTCATTAAAATACAGAGCAGACTTCATCATTGTCAACGTTTCATCTAATCTATCTTCACAAGTTACAATAGTTATAACAATTTCTTTCCTTTGCCTGTAGATCGTATATATTTATTCAGTAAAAAAATTTTTGAATAGTATGAATTTAAAATTTACCACTTATTGGAAGGCAACTTTTGAAGGATATCAATATTTCTGCGGTATCCACCAAGCGTAAGTAGAACACTAACAACAGCAGAAAATATCACAACCAGAAGTATTATTTGTATGAATTTCAAGTGGGACATTTTTATTTTGGAACGCTTTCGTAGCAACATTATTATTTAGTAGATGTTTTTAATAACCAAAACAGACACGCTCCTAAAAGAAAATAATGATTAATATCACTCCTCATGAACATGAATAAACTCACCCGAAGACAGTTTTTTCATTTCTGATATCAATGCCACTTAACAGAAATTCCCATCCAGTCTTTGTATTAAGGTATCATTTAAGGTATCGCCTAAATAAAATATACAATGCTAATATCAGTTTACCACAGCCAATTACACATTCCTTACACAATATATATCACTGCACTTTCATCATACGCTTCACTCTCCCAGCACATTTACTTTTAACTTATTTACCCCAATCCCATCCTACACAATCAGCACTTTTTAGCCATTCACTCCTTGCATCGAACATTTTCCTTAGTCCTCATTCACCTCAATCCAATCCTACACGATCAGCACTTTTTTGCCATTCACCCCATGTACCAAACATTTCCCTTAGAAATAATTTTATGAGAATTCTCAAAAAAAATCAATCATTCATAGACTGGATCAAAAAGAGAAAAGTTTCTTTTCTTTAAATGGCGCTCAGGTTTCCCTCGGGAATAACTTGCTAGCTCCAAAAATATGCATAGGAAGATAAAAGGGGAACCCATTTTAATTCGAAGATAATAGAGCAAAACCGTAGTAAAAGAAGTTTGAGAAGTGTTCTGGTTTCATCGGCACACGCCATTCATGGATAATGGCTGATTATCAAGTGTTCTCTTGAGTAACAGCAGACAACATTGGGTTCTTGAAGCATTGAATTCCACTCTATTGTTTTAATATAGGCTGCTGTTCCAATTCTACGACCAAAGAGCAGGCTCGTGAGTGCGAAAGAATTTGAAAAGCTGAGGGTGGTGTCATTATCGAAGGAATAGATTGGATTGGAAGTAGAAGATAAGAGATAGTTTATAAAAATGAGAAACAGTCGGAGACAGAACTGGGCCTTGGGAAACACCATCATTTATTTGATGGATTTCAGACCTGAAACCATCCAAAACAGTTTGAAATTAACGGTTCGAAATGTAATTTCTATTCCATAGAAGAAGATGTTCATCGATACCACAGGCCCGCATTTTCGAGGAGAGAGCTTGATGCTAAACTCTGTCAAAATGCCTTATAGTACACGAGTCAACAGCATATTTCTTAATTGGTTTGAAGATGTAACCAATTAATCTACAAATGAATGGAAAGGGGTCCACCCGATGATTTGATACCCCACGTGGAGGCGCCCATCAATGTAATAAGGAACCAACTGATTTTCAGGATTGGTCATGACTTTCTAGCGCATGAAGAACCCCACACTGGCTACCATAGTCACTATATCTCCCTGAGGTCAAGGAACTACGGGAAAATCTTCATCCTAATGTCGTCAATGGGATCAAATTTCTGGGGGAGTACTTAGGTCTGCTTCAAAAAGTAAATCTGTCAAGGTTTGAGAATTACAAAATTCGAACTACACAAAGGGTTGTCGAGGACACTGCTAACGAGGAGCGAAGATTTCAAGAAATAGAAAAAGAACATAAAGAACTGATACTGGAGAAATATTATTTCCCCCAGATGATGTCTGAGATTAAGAAGTTCGCTGCCTCATCCTACAAATGCTTAATTGAAACCAACACCCTGTCGTAAATATAATAATATATATGTAATAGTTACAAGTTAATTAAGGTTTTTACTACTTTACAGTCCCGCAAATGTTTCCATCAACCTAATTCTAACGCAACTGGCAGCTTTATTTAGAACAAGCAATACTAGAGGTTACATACCAACTCTCTGCAGAAAGGTTAACTGCTTAAATCCTACACACCCATAAGTCTAACATCATTTGTACTCAAGACAATGGAGAGACTCATTGATGTTCACATCAGATACTGGTTGGAGTCGTCCAACCCTCTTAACTCAAACCAGTTTGCATATAGGAAAGGCAAATCTACAACAGTTTCCCTTCATTATCTCGTTAAGAAAATAGAGAACTCACTGGATTCCAAAGAGATTGTCCTATGTAGTTTCGTCAACATTGCGGGTGCCTTCGATAACAGCGGGTACGACTTGATCACAAGAGCGATCAGCAACCGATGCAACGAAGAATCGACTAACCGTTGGACTAGAGTCATGCTGGAATGTCGTTCAATAAGTTCCTCTTTCGGAGGAGTGTCGGTTTCAGTAACTGCAGTCAAGGGATCCCCACAGGGGGCGGGGTTCTCTCTCTATTGTTGTGGTCACTAGTTATCGACAATCTGCTAACAGATCTCCACAGATCCGGTTTTACCGTAATAGTTTATGCTGATGACCTGGCTATTGTTATTAGGGGTAAGCACGAAGCGACACTAACTAGTGTATTGAAGAATGCACTGTTACAAGTCGTGAAATGGTTGTGGCAAGACCATTCTAGTTCCTTTTGAGTTCCAATGAGGTTATATATCAACCTTGAACCCATAATAATTAACAATACCACTCTGGGTTATTCCAGCGAAGACAAATATCTTGGAGTAATCCTGGAGAAACGTATGTTATCCCAACACTAGACCCTAGAAGTTCAGCTTGGTACACAGACCGATCAAAGATGGATTTCGTGGTGGGGGCAGGAGTCTTGGACCCAACACAGGGATTACCGTACCAATTGGGTCGATTCCTACAGTTTTCTATGCCGAAATCCATGCCATCGAGGTCTGCGCCACACATAACCTCCACAAAGGTATCAAGGGTGCAATAATAAAGATATTCGTAGAGAGTCCAGCAGCACTAAAGCCACTTTCATCCAATCTAATGGACTCCAAAATAGTCAAGTGCTGCTATGACGCCTTGCAATCTCTTGCCATACACAACAAAGTGAAACTTGGCTGGGTCCGTGGAGATAGGGGGATTAAAGGCAACGAATCTGCAGATGAGCTCCCGAGAGCTGGCTCCGAATCAGCGTTCATCAGTCCAGAACCGTTCTCCTGTGTCAATTAGACAGCAGCTACAACTCTGATTAACGAATGGGAAAACAAACTTCGCCTAGATCAGTGGACACATGGTCATGGTCTTAGGCAGTCCAAGAGATTAATCAGACCTTATTCATATAAGGAAATACTCCATCTTAAAAAGGATAGCTTAAGATTGCAGAAAAGCTTTCTTACACCTTTACTAACTTAACCTGTGTCAAGACACGATTTGTCGGCTTTGCCTCGATGAGGCAATAATCTGGTTAAGGAAACGTATTTTCCATAAGAGATACTCACTTCAGTGGAATTAAAAAATTCCACTACAAATGATTTACTATCTTTCATGAGAGAAATGGTTTCTCTTTTGTCTTAACTCCAACCCTTTGATATAATATATCTACCTTGGTCGCAGTGTCGTTGCCTAAATGGGTTATATTGCTGCAATCAGAAGCGAAAAGCAAATCATCCTGAACCTTAATCGCGTAAGGCGACAATCGTCTCGCGCTAGCGTTTCGATAATACTTTCGCTTCATGTGAGCATAAAAAAACGATGGCTTCTGAGAGATATCGTTTTGCCTGCTTCGCGTAGACTGAAAAGCAGGAATGAAGTATTACAGAGGTAGCCGACTTCACAGCTAATTGCTACAAATGAATGGAAATGGGTCCACCCGATGATTTGATACCCCACGTGGAGGCGCCCATCAATGTACTACGACTTTCTAGCGCATGAAGAACCCCACACTGGCTACCATAGTCACTATATCTCCCTGAGGTCAATCAATGAGGAAAATCTCGTCGAGGAACTACGGGAAAATCTTCATCCTAATGTCGTCAATGATAGAGATATCGTTTTGCCTGCTTCGCGTGGACTGAAAAGCAGGAATGAAGTATTACAGAGGTAGCCGACTTCACAGCTGATTGCTACAAATGAATGGAAAAGGGTCCACCCGATGATTTGATACCCCACGTGGAGGCGCCCATCAATGTACTACGACTTTCTAGCGCATGAAGAACCCCACACTGGCTACCATAGTCACTATATCTAACTGAGGTCAAGGAACTACGGGAAAATCTTCATCCTAATGTCGTCAATGGGATCAAATTTCTGGAGGAGTACTTAGGTCTGCTTCAAAAAGTAAATCTGTCAAGGTTTGAGAATTACAAAATTCGAACTACACAAAGGGTTGTCGAGGACACTGCTAACGAGGAGCGAAGATTTCAAAAAATAGAAAAAGAACATAAAGAACAGATACTGGAGAAATATTATTTCCCCCAGATGATGTCTAAGATTAAGAAGTTCGCTGCCTCATGTTAGGTTTCCAAAATCAACAAATACGACCGACATCCTACAAATGCTTAATTGAAACCAACACCCTGTCGCAAATATAATAATATATATATAATAGTTACAAGTTAATTAAGGTTTGTACTACTTTACAGTCCCGCAAATGTTTCCATCAACCTAATTCTAACGCAACTGGCAGCTTTATTTAGAAGAAGCAATACTAGAGGTTACATACCAACTCTCTGCAGAAAGGTTAACTGCTTAGATCCTACACACCCATAAGTCTAACATCATTTGTACTTAAGACAATGGAGAGACTAATTGATGTTCACATCAGATACTGGTTGGAGTCGTTCAACCCTCATAACTCAAACCAGTTTGCATATAGGAAAGGCAAATCTACAACAGTTTCCCTTCATTATCTCGTTAAGAAAATAAAGAACTCACTGGATTCCAAAGAGATTATCCTATGTACTTTCGTCAACATTGCGGGTGCCTTCGATAACAGCGGGTACGACTTGATCACAAGAGCGATCAGCAACCGATGCAACGAAGAATCGACTAACCGTTGGACTAGAGTCATGCTGGAATGTCGTTCAATAAGTTCCTCTTTCGGAGGAGTGTCGGTTTCAGTAACGGCAGTCAAGGGATCCCCACAGGGGGCGGGGTTCTCTCTCTCTTGTTGTGGTCACTAGTTATCGACAATATGCTAACAGATCTCCACAGATCCGGTTCCGGACCCAACACAGCGATTACCGTACCAATTGGGTCGATTCCTACAGTTTTCCATGCCGAAATCCATGCCATCGAAGGGTGCAATAATAAGGATACTCGTAGAGAGTCCAGCAGCATTAAGTCACTTTCATCCAATCTAATGGACTCCAAAATAGTAAAGTGCTGCTATGACGCCTTGCAATCTCTTGCCATACACAACAAAGTGAAACTTGGCAGGGTCCGTGGACATAGGGGGATTAAAGGCAACGAATCTGTAGATGAGCTCCCGAGAGCTGGCTCCGAATCAGCGTTCATCAGTCCAGAACCGTTCTCCTGTGTCAATTCGACAGCAGCTACAACTCTGATCAGCGAATGGGAAAACAAACTTCGCCTAGATCAGTGGACACATGGTCATGGTCTTAGGCAGTCCAAGAGATTAAGCAGACCTTATTCATGTAAGGAAATACTCCATCTTAAAAAGGATAGCTTAAGATTGCAGAACAGCTTTCTTACCGGCCACTGTGCACTGAAAAATCACCTTAACAAACTTAACCTGTGTCAAGACACGATTTGTCGCCTCTGCCTCGATGAGGATGAGACTTCCGAGCACATCATATGTATCACCAGCAATAATTTGGTTAAGGAAACGTATTTTCCATAAGAGATACTCACTTTAGTGGAATTAAAAAGTTCCACTACAAATGATTTACTATCTTTCATGAGAGAAATGGTTTCTCTTTTGTCTTAACTCCAACCCTTTGATACAATATATCTACCTTGGTCGCAGTGTCGTTACCTCAATGGGTTATATTGCTGGGTGGGGCGTATTCCGCGCACATTGAGCCGTTGATAGTTAAGTAGAAACATGCAGTCAGAAGCATCTGCAAAGTAAATCGAACAACTCACATCTTTGAACTTTTTAGGAACCTCGAATTTCTTCCTTGAAGACACTTATACTGCTATAAAGTTTTAAAAATATTCTTTGAGAAATCTGTGAATCTGACAATCTGCCCTTTCAGAATGTTGTCGAAGCAGTGGATGACGCGCGCCCCTCTGTCTTTACTAACGGGACCCTACTGCAGTATGCCCTGCCAATCCCAAAGGTCGGCACAAAGGTTTTCCATTTAGTAACCGCCTGTGCTGCAATCAGAAGCGAAAAGCAAATCATCCTGAACCTTAATCGCGTAAGGCGACAATCGTCTCGCGCTAGCGTTTCGACAATACTTTCGCTTCAGGTGAGCATAAAAAAACGATGGCTTCTGAGAGATATCGTTTTGCCTGCTTCGCGTAGACTGAAAAGCAGGAATGAAGTATTACAGAGGTAGCCGACTTCACAGCTAATTGCTACAAATGAATGGAAAGGGGTCCACCCGATGATTTGATACCCCACGTGGAGGCGCCCATCAATGTATTACGGAACCAACTGATTTTCAGGATTGGTCACGACTTTCTAGCGCATGAAGAACCCCACACTGGCTACCATAGTCACTATATCTCCCTGAGGTCAATCAATGAGGAAAATCTCGTCGAGGAACTACTGCTAACGAGGAGCGAAGATTTCAAAAAATAGAAAAAGAACATAAAGAACAGATACTGGAGAAATATTATTTCCCCCAGATGATGTCTAAGATTAAGAAGTTCGCTGCCTCATGTTAGGTTTCCAAAATCAACAAATACGACCGACATCCTACAAATGCTTAATTGAAACCAACACCCTGTCGCAAATATAATAATATATATATAATAGTTACAAGTTAATTAAGGTTTTTACTACTTTACACTCCCGCAAATGTTTCCATCAACCTAATTCTAACGCAACTGGCAGCTTTATTTAGAGCAAGCAATACTAGAGGTTACATACCAACTCTCTGCAGAAAGGTTAACGTTACCTTTATCCCCAAACAGACCTAGTTTACTGCTTAAATCCTACACACACAAAAGTCTAACATCATTTGTACTCAAGAAAATTGAGAGACTAATTGATGTTCACATCAGATACTGGTTGGAGTCGTTCAACCCTCTTAACTCAAACCAGTTTGCATATAGGAAAGGCAAATCTCCAACAGTTTCCCTATATTATCTCGTTAAGAAAATAGAGAACTCACTGGATTCCAAAGAGATTGTCCTATGTACTTTCGTCAACATTGCGGGTGCCTTCGATAACAGCGGGTACGACTTGATCACAAGAGCGATCAGCAACCGATGCAACGAAGAATCGACTAACGGTTGGATTGGAGTCATGCTGGAATGTCGTTCAATAAGTTCCTCTTTCGGAGGAGTGTCAGTTTCAGTAACTGCAGTAAAGGGATCCCCACAGGGGGCAGGGTTCTCTCTCTCTTGTTATGGTCACTAGTTATCGACAATATGCTAAAAGATCTCCACAGATCCGGTTTTACCCTAATAGTTTATGCTGATGACCTGGCTATTATTATTAGGGGTAAGCACGAAGCGACACTTACTAGTGTATTGAAGAATGCACTGTTGCAAGACGTGAAATGGTTGTGGCAAGACCGTTATAGTTCCTTTTTCAATGAGGTTATATATCAACCTTGAACACATAATAATTAGCAATATCACTCTGGTCTATTCCAGCGAAGACAAATATCTTGGAGTAATCCTGGAGAAACGTATGTTATCCCAACACTAGACCCTAGAAGTTCAGCTTGGTACACAGACCGATCAAAGATGGATTTCGTGGTAGGGGCAGGAGTCTTGGATCCAACACAGGGATTACCGTACCAATTGGGTCGATTCCTACAGTTTTCCATGCCGAAATCCATGCCATCGAGGTCTGCGCCATACATAACCTCCACAAAGGTATCAAGGGTGCAATAATAAGGATACTCGTAGAGAGTCCAGCAGCATTAAGTCACTTTCATCCAATCTAATGGACTCCAAAATAGTCAAGTGCTGCTATGACGCCTTGCAATCTCTTGCCATACACAACAAAGTGAAACTTGGCAGGGTCCGTGGACATAGGGGGATTAAAGGCAACGAATCTGCAGATGAGCTCCCGAGAGCTGGCTCCGAATCAGCGTTCATCAGTCCAGAACCGTTCTCCTGTGTCAATTCGACAGCAGCTACAACTCTGATCAGCGAATGGGAAAACAAACTTCGCCTAGATCAGTGGACACATGGTCATGGTCTTAGGCAGTCCAAGAGATTAAGCAGACCTTATTCATGTAAGGAAATACTCCATCTTAAAAAGGATAGCTTAAGATTGCAGAACAGCTTTCTTACCGGCCACTGTGCACTGAAAAATCACCTTAACAAACTTAACCTGTGTCAAGACACGATTTGTCGCCTTTGCCTCGATGAGGATGAGACTTCCGAGCACATCATATGTATCACCAGCAATAATTTGGTTAAGGAAACGTATTTTCCATAAGAGATACTCACTTTAGTGGAATTAAAAAGTTCCACTACAAATGATTTACTATCTTTCATGAGAGAAATGGTTTCTCTTTTGTCTTAACTCCAACCCTTTGATACAATATATCTACCTTGGTCGCAGTGTCGTTACCTCAATGGGTTATATTGCTGGGTGGGGCGTATTCCGCGCACATTGAGCCGTTGATAGTTAAGTAGAAACATGCAGTCAGAAGCATCTGCAAAGTAAATCGAACAACTCACATCTTTGAACTTTTTAGGAACCTCGAATTTCTTCCTTGAAGACACTTATACTGCTATAAAGTTTTAAAAATATTCTTTGAGAAATCTGTGAATCTGACAATCTGCCCTTTCAGAATGTTGTCGAAGCAGTGGATGACACGCGCCCCTCTGTCTTTACTAACGGGACCCTACTGCAGTATGCCCTGCCAATCCCAAAGGTCGGCACAAAGGTTTTCCATTTAGTAACCGCCTGTGCTGCAATCAGAAGCGAAAAGCAAATCATCCTGAACCTTAATCGCGTAAGGCGACAATCGTCTCGCGCTAGCGTTTCGACAATACTTTCGCTTCAGGTGAGCATAAAAAAACGATGGCTTCTGAGAGATATCGTTTTGCCTGCTTCGCGTAGACTGAAAAGCAGGAATGAAGTATTACAGAGGTAGCCGACTTCACAGCTAATTGCCCCCTAGTCCATCGACGAATTTGAGTGCCTTTTTGACAGATATTCATGCATTTTTGACAGTTATTCACGAAATAACGTAAATGCCGTCCTCTGATTGGTCAATTATTTGTATTTGTGATATTTTATAGGAATTAGAGCACAGATGTAAGTTTAACGTGAAAGATATTATTATCAGAACACTCAAACTGTAGCGATAGGCGAGACTATAGTGATGGTCTTACTTGAAGCAAATCATCGACGATATCATCGAATTGAATCCAAATGACGATAGTCGTCTGAAAAGTTACGCGATGAGAGCCCTGGACTTTACGAAGCTACTCATAAACCATGAGGCAAAAATTAAAGCCAACTGTTACAGTAAATCCAATTCCGGGCTGTGTGAAGAGGGCGTTTGGGAGAAATTACAGGCAGACAACTCTTTGTCCAAAGTTCTTAAAGGTGGCTCCGCAGAGTGTGACTTTAGTAATACGAACGAGGAGGTGGTTGAGTCAATTGTGAAAAACACAATTTTTGTAAATAATTTTAGTGGTTCACTCTTGAGTAAGAGTTCTTCTATTCTTTTAGAAGGTTCTAGCTCATTCAGCTAGACGACGACACGATCCGCATCCAGAATCAAACTTTCTCTAGTGTAAAATACAAATACCTTCCGTCACTTCCACCGGTATTGACCAACTTAACCAGGAAGAAAGTCTGGTCAAACTTAAAACACTTGCATGATATCAGCATCATGAATATTGAACATATTAAGTCCTTACAAGAAAATTTTAATTCCTGCATCATTACAGGGCTTTCCATCATCATAGCTATATTCGTCACAATTTTTATGCTGTGGAAAAAAATCTATAGAAAGGTTCCGCAACTAGCCCGTACAACGGAAATTCAACAACCAAGCAGAATCCGAATTCAGCTGGGTCAGCAATCCATCGATAACCAGAGTCAATCCACTCACCCAAGGACGCAGATTTTTAAAAAGGGGCACGCTGCACTAGTTAACACGCATACGCCAGACGCTGTACGCTCCGACTTGCTCGTGGTAACCAAGGTCAACCGAACTTAGATTAATAAGAAATATTATATTTAAAGTGCCGCACAAGTTAATTTTTTCATAATCAAGTAATAAAGGACTTTAACTGCTACAATGCTACATACCAGACATTTCTAACAAAAATGCTAAGGAGAAAGTGTCAATTCTCCGTTCGGGTCTCACTGAAGCTGAGTGCAAAAAAAAAACAATATAGCGTCGTGTTTCGTCAAGAAAATAAGATTGAAGAAAAGCAAATCACCATCCACCATAGTTTTCGTTAAGTTCTCAATGGTTGTATGTAGTAAGTGAGTAAGGAGTCTGTGAGGAGAAAAATGCGTGAGGTGAAAAACATTTCTTCGTCTGACGTTCACGGTGCTGCGCAACATGTTGATAACACCAGTGACAGTAACAATTGCAGCAACATCAACAAATTCTACATAAATGACTCCCTCACGACATATTCAAGATCATTTTTAAGAAAGGCAAAGAACTCAAACATAATAAACTTACGTTTGTTTGAGTCAGAAATTATCGATATAATATCAGAAATTATCTATGTAAATCACGATCTTCAATTACGGAGACTATGGTTCAGTCATCATAAGCTCTTAATCAGCATGAAGATTAAGTTTATGTTCTTTGATATCAGAAGCATGTACTATCAAGATTTTTAATTATCTTTCCATAGTCTTAACTGTTATGCACACAATTCGATTAGTTTTAACCATAATACCAATTGCTGTGTCTCCTATTTCGACATTGAGTGTGTACAATAACTTAAATATTTGGGTATTGTTTTAGACCATAAACCTAGTTGGAACGATCATTCTAATTAATTGAAACAGTTGTACCACTTAAGTCTGTACTGTGAACCTACACGAATGACCGGGAAGACACACAATATAGGCTGTGACCGCTTTCCAGCTTTTCATAGCCCCCCGTGGCGATGGTCTTTTCCTTGCGCCCCTCCAAAGATCTATCGACCTAATTCTACCGCAACTGGCAGCTTTTTTTAGAGCAAGCTATACTAGAGGTTACATACCAACTCTCTGGAGAAAAGTTAACGTTGTCTTTACCCCCAAACCGGCCTAGTTAACTGCTTAAATCCTACACACCCATAAGTCTAACATCATTTGTACTCAAGACAATGGAGAGACTAATTGATGTTCACATCAGATACTGGTTGGAGTCGTCCAACCCTCTTAACTCAAACCAGTTTGCATATAGGAAAGGCAAATCTCCAACAGTTTCCCTATATTATCTCGTTAAGAAAATAGAGAACTCACTGGATTCCAAAGAGATTGTCCTATGTACTTTCGTCAACATTGCGGGTGCCTTCGATAACAGCGGGTACGACTTGATCACAAGAGCGATCAGCAACCGATGCAACGAAGAATCGACTAACCGTTGGATTGGAGTCATGCTGGAATGTCGTTCAATAAGTTCCTCTTTCGGAGGAGTGTCAGTTTCAGTAACTGCAGTAAAGGGATCCCCACAAGGGGCGGGGTTCTCTCTCTATTGTTGTGGTCACTAGTTATCGACAATCTGCTAACAGATCTCCACAGATCCGGTTTTACCCTATTAGTTTATGCTGATGACCTGGCTATTATTATTAGGGGTAAGCACGAAGCGACACTAACTAGTGTATTGAAGAATGCACTGTTACAAGTCGTGAAATGGTTGTGGCAAGACCGTTCTAGTTCCTTTTTCAATGAGGTTAAATATCAACCTTGAACCGATAATAATTAACAATACCACTCTGGTCTATTCCAGTGAAGGCAAATATCTTGGAGTAATCCTGGAGAAACGTATGTTATCCCAACACTAGACCCTAGAAGTTCAGCTTGGTACACAGACCGATCAAAGGTGGATTTCGTGGTGGGGGCAGGAGTCTTGGACCCAACACAGGGATTACCGTACCAATTGGGTCGATTCCTACAATTTTCCATGCCGAAATCCATGCCATCGAGGTCTGCGCCATACATAACCTCCACAAAGGTATCAACGGTGCAATAATAAAGATATTCGTAGAGAGTCCAGCAGCACTAAAGTCATTTTGACAGTTATTCACGAAATAACTTATATGCCGTTCTCTGATTGGTCAATTATTTGTATTTGTGATATTTTATAGGAATTAGAGCACAGATGTAAGTTTTACGTGAGAGATATTATTATCAGAGCACTCAAACTGTAGCGATAGGCGAGACTATAGTGATGGTCTTACTTGAAGCAAATCATCGACGATATCATCGAATTGAATCCAAATGACGATAGTCGTCTAAAAAGGTACGCGATGAGAGTCATGGACTTGACGAAGCTACTCATAAACCATGAGGCAAAAATTAAAGCCAACTGTTACAGTATATCTAATTCCCGGCTGTGTGAAGAGGGCGTTTGGGAGAAATTACAGGCAGACAACTCTTTGTCCAAAGTTCTTAAAGGTGGCTCCGCAGAGTGTGACTTTAGTAATACGAACGAGGAGGTGGTTGAGTCATTTGTGAAAAACACAATTTTTGTAAATAATTTTAGTGGTTCACTCTTGAATAAGAGTTCTTCTATTCTTTTAGAAGGTACTAGCTCATTCAGCTAGACGATGACACGACCCGCATCCAGAATCAAACTTTCTCTAGTGTAAAATACAAATACCTTCCGTCCGGTTCCTTTCCTTCCGTTCCGGTATTGACCAACTTAACCAGGAAGAAAGTCTGGTCAAACTTAAAACACTTGCATGATATCAGCATCATGAATATTGAACATATTAAGTCCTTACAAGAAAATTTTAATTCCTGCATCATTACAGGGCTTTCCACCATCATAGCTATATTCGTCACAATTTTTATGCCGTGGAAAAAAATCTATAGAAAGGTTCCGCAATTAGCCCGTACAACGGAAATTCAACAACCAAGCAGAATCCGAATCCAGCTGGGTCAGCAATCCATCGATAACCAGAGTCAATCCACTCACCCAAGGACGCAGATTTTTAAAAAGGGGACAGTTAACACACACACGCCGAAACCTCGCACACCTGTCGGCGATCGGATTGCACGCTGCACTAGTTAACACGCATACGCCAGACGCTGTACGCTCCAACTTGCCCGTGGTAACCAAGGTCAACCGAACTTAGATTAATAAGAAATATTATATTTAAAGTGCCGCACAAGTAAATTTTTTCATAATCAAGTAATAAAGGACTTTAACTGCTACAATGCTCTGTTGACATTGTTGGCATACCAGACATTTCTAACAAAAATGCTAAGGAGAAAGTGTCAATTCTCTGTTCGGGTCTCACTGCAGCTGAGTGCAAAAAAAAAAACAATATAGCGTCGTGTTTCGTCAAGAAAATAAGATTGAAGAAAAGCAAATCACCATCCACCATAGTTTTCGTTAAGTTTTCAATGTGTGTAAGTAGTAAGTGAGTAAGGAGTCTGTGAGGAGAAAAATGCGTGAGGTGAAAAACATTCCTTCGTCTGACGTTCACGGTGCTGCGCAACATGTTGATAATACCAGTGACAGTAACAATTGCAGCAACATCAACAAATTCTACATAAATGACTCCCTCAAGACATATTCAAGATCATTTTTAAGAAAGGCAAAGAGCTCAAACATAATAAACTTACGTTTGTTTGAGTCAGAAATTATCGATGTAATATCAGAAATTATCTATGTAAATCACGATCTTCAATTACTGAGACTATGGTTCAGTCATCATAAGCTCTTAATCAGCACGAAGATTAAGTTTATCTTCTTTGATATCAGAAGCAAGTACTATCAAGATTTTTAATTATCTTTCCATAGTCTTAACTGTTATGCACACAATTCGATTAGTTTTAACCATAATACCAATTGCTGTGTCTCCTATTTCGACATTGAGTGTGTACAATAACTTAAATATTTGGGTATTGTTTTAGACCATAAACCTAGTTGGAACGATCATACTAATTAATTGAAACAGTTGTACCACTTAAGTCTGTACTGTGAACCTACACGAATGACCGGGAAGACACACAATATAGGCTGTGACCGCTTTCCAGCTTTTCATAGCCCCCCGTGGCGATGGTCTTTTCCTTGCGCCCCTCCAAAGATCTATCGACCTAATTCTACCGCAACTGGCAGCTTTTTTTAGAGCAAGCTATACTAGAGGTTACATACCAACTCTCTGGAGAAAAGTTAACGTTGTCTTTACCCCCAAACCGACCTAGTTAACTGCTTAAATCCTACACACCCATAAGTCTAACGTCATTTGTACTCAAGACAATGGAGAGACTAATTGATGTTCACATCAGATACTGGTTGGAGTCGTCCAACCCTCTTAACTCAAACCAGTTTGCATATAGAAAAGGCAAATCTACAACAGTTTCCCTTCATTATCTCGTTAAGAAAATAGAGAACTCACTGGATTCCAAAGAGATTGTCCTATGTGCTTTCGTCAACATTGCGGGTGCTTTCGATAACAGCGGGTACGACTTGATCACAAGAGCGATCAGCAACCGATGCAACGAAGAATCGACTAACCGTTGGACTAGAGTCATGCTGGAATGTCGTTCAATTACTTCCTCTTTCGGAGGAGTGTCGGTTTCAGTAACTGCAGTCAAGGGATCCCCACAAGGGGCGGGGTTCTGTCTCTATTGTTGTGGTCACTAGTTATCGACAATCTGCTAACAGATCTCCACAGATCCGGTTTTACCCTATTAGTTTATGCTGATGACCTGGCTATTATTATTAGGGGTAAGCACGAAGCGACACTAACTAGTGTATTGAAGAATGCACTGTTACAAGTCGTGAAATGGTTGTGGCAAGACCGTTCTAGTTCCTTTTTCAATGAGGTTAAATATCAACCTTGAACCGATAATAATTAACAATACCACTCTGGTCTATTCCAGTGAAGGCAAATATCTTGGAGTAATCCTGGAGAAACGTATGTTATCCCAACACTAGACCCTAGAAGTTCAGCTTGGTACACAGACCGATCAAAGGTGGATTTCGTGGTGGGGGCAGGAGTCTTGGACCCAACACAGGGATTACCGTACCAATTGGGTCGATTCCTACAATTTTCCATGCCGAAATCCATGCCATCGAGGTCTGCGCCATACATAACCTCCACAAAGGTATCAACGGTGCAATAATAAAGATATTCGTAGAGAGTCCAGCAGCACTAAAGTCATTTTGACAGTTATTCACGAAATAACTTATATGCCGTTCTCTGATTGGTCAATTATTTGTATTTGTGATATTTTATAGGAATTAGAGCACAGATGTAAGTTTTACGTGAGAGATATTATTATCAGAGCACTCAAACTGTAGCGATAGGCGAGACTATAGTGATGGTCTTACTTGAAGCAAATCATCGACGATATCATCGAATTGAATCCAAATGACGATAGTCGTCTAAAAAGGTACGCGATGAGAGTCATGGACTTGACGAAGCTACTCATAAACCATGAGGCAAAAATTAAAGCCAACTGTTACAGTATATCTAATTCCCGGCTGTGTGAAGAGGGCGTTTGGGAGAAATTACAGGCAGACAACTCTTTGTCCAAAGTTCTTAAAGGTGGCTCCGCAGAGTGTGACTTTAGTAATACGAACGAGGAGGTGGTTGAGTCATTTGTGAAAAACACAATTTTTGTAAATAATTTTAGTGGTTCACTCTTGAATAAGAGTTCTTCTACTAGACCACAACAACACTAGACTATTGTTGTGGTCACTAGTTATCGACAATCTGCTAACAGATCTCCACAGATCCGGTTTTACCCTATTAGTTTATGCTGATGACCTGGCTATTATTATTAGGGGTAAGCACGAAGCGACACTAACTAGTGTATTGAAGAATGCACTGTTACAAGTCGTGAAATGGTTGTGGCAAGACCGTTCTAGTTCCTTTTTCAATGAGGTTAAATATCAACCTTGAACCGATAATAATTAACAATACCACTCTGGTCTATTCCAGTGAAGGCAAATATCTTGGAGTAATCCTGGAGAAACGTATGTTATCCCAACACTAGACCCTAGAAGTTCAGCTTGGTACACAGACCGATCAAAGGTGGATTTCGTGGTGGGGGCAGGAGTCTTGGACCCAACACAGGGATTACCGTACCAATTGGGTCGATTCCTACAATTTTCCATGCCGAAATCCATGCCATCGAGGTCTGCGCCATACATAACCTCCACAAAGGTATCAACGGTGCAATAATAAAGATATTCGTAGAGAGTCCAGCAGCACTAAAGTCATTTTGACAGTTATTCACGAAATAACTTATATGCCGTTCTCTGATTGGTCAATTATTTGTATTTGTGATATTTTATAGGAATTAGAGCACAGATGTAAGTTTTACGTGAGAGATATTATTATCAGAGCACTCAAACTGTAGCGATAGGCGAGACTATAGTGATGGTCTTACTTGAAGCAAATCATCGACGATATCATCGAATTGAATCCAAATGACGATAGTCGTCTAAAAAGGTACGCGATGAGAGTCATGGACTTGACGAAGCTACTCATAAACCATGAGGCAAAAATTAAAGCCAACTGTTACAGTATATCTAATTCCCGGCTGTGTGAAGAGGGCGTTTGGGAGAAATTACAGGCAGACAACTCTTTGTCCAAAGTTCTTAAAGGTGGCTCCGCAGAGTGTGACTTTAGTAATACGAACGAGGAGGTGGTTGAGTCATTTGTGAAAAACACAATTTTTGTAAATAATTTTAGTGGTTCACTCTTGAATAAGAGTTCTTCTATTCTTTTAGAAGGTACTAGCTCATTCAGCTAGACGATGACACGACCCGCATCCAGAATCAAACTTTCTCTAGTGTAAAATACAAATACCTTCCGTCCGGTTCCTTTCCTTCCGTTCCGGTATTGACCAACTTAACCAGGAAGAAAGTCTGGTCAAACTTAAAACACTTGCATGATATCAGCATCATGAATATTGAACATATTAAGTCCTTACAAGAAAATTTTAATTCCTGCATCATTACAGGGCTTTCCACCATCATAGCTATATTCGTCACAATTTTTATGCCGTGGAAAAAAATCTATAGAAAGGTTCCGCAATTAGCCCGTACAACGGAAATTCAACAACCAAGCAGAATCCGAATCCAGCTGGGTCAGCAATCCATCGATAACCAGAGTCAATCCACTCACCCAAGGACGCAGATTTTTAAAAAGGGGACAGTTAACACACACACGCCGAAACCTCGCACACCTGTCGGCGATCGGATTGCACGCTGCACTAGTTAACACGCATACGCCAGACGCTGTACGCTCCAACTTGCCCGTGGTAACCAAGGTCAACCGAACTTAGATTAATAAGAAATATTATATTTAAAGTGCCGCACAAGTAAATTTTTTCATAATCAAGTAATAAAGGACTTTAACTGCTACAATGCTCTGTTGACATTGTTGGCATACCAGACATTTCTAACAAAAATGCTAAGGAGAAAGTGTCAATTCTCTGTTCGGGTCTCACTGCAGCTGAGTGCAAAAAAAAAAACAATATAGCGTCGTGTTTCGTCAAGAAAATAAGATTGAAGAAAAGCAAATCACCATCCACCATAGTTTTCGTTAAGTTTTCAATGTGTGTAAGTAGTAAGTGAGTAAGGAGTCTGTGAGGAGAAAAATGCGTGAGGTGAAAAACATTCCTTCGTCTGACGTTCACGGTGCTGCGCAACATGTTGATAATACCAGTGACAGTAACAATTGCAGCAACATCAACAAATTCTACATAAATGACTCCCTCAAGACATATTCAAGATCATTTTTAAGAAAGGCAAAGAGCTCAAACATAATAAACTTACGTTTGTTTGAGTCAGAAATTATCGATGTAATATCAGAAATTATCTATGTAAATCACGATCTTCAATTACTGAGACTATGGTTCAGTCATCATAAGCTCTTAATCAGCACGAAGATTAAGTTTATCTTCTTTGATATCAGAAGCAAGTACTATCAAGATTTTTAATTATCTTTCCATAGTCTTAACTGTTATGCACACAATTCGATTAGTTTTAACCATAATACCAATTGCTGTGTCTCCTATTTCGACATTGAGTGTGTACAATAACTTAAATATTTGGGTATTGTTTTAGACCATAAACCTAGTTGGAACGATCATACTAATTAATTGAAACAGTTGTACCACTTAAGTCTGTACTGTGAACCTACACGAATGACCGGGAAGACACACAATATAGGCTGTGACCGCTTTCCAGCTTTTCATAGCCCCCCGTGGCGATGGTCTTTTCCTTGCGCCCCTCCAAAGATCTATCGACCTAATTCTACCGCAACTGGCAGCTTTTTTTAGAGCAAGCTATACTAGAGGTTACATACCAACTCTCTGGAGAAAAGTTAACGTTGTCTTTACCCCCAAACCGACCTAGTTAACTGCTTAAATCCTACACACCCATAAGTCTAACGTCATTTGTACTCAAGACAATGGAGAGACTAATTGATGTTCACATCAGATACTGGTTGGAGTCGTCCAACCCTCTTAACTCAAACCAGTTTGCATATAGAAAAGGCAAATCTACAACAGTTTCCCTTCATTATCTCGTTAAGAAAATAGAGAACTCACTGGATTCCAAAGAGATTGTCCTATGTGCTTTCGTCAACATTGCGGGTGCTTTCGATAACAGCGGGTACGACTTGATCACAAGAGCGATCAGCAACCGATGCAACGAAGAATCGACTAACCGTTGGACTAGAGTCATGCTGGAATGTCGTTCAATTACTTCCTCTTTCGGAGGAGTGTCGGTTTCAGTAACTGCAGTCAAGGGATCCCCACAAGGGGCGGGGTTCTGTCTCTATTGTTGTGGTCACTAGTTATCGACAATCTGCTAACAGATCTCCACAGATCCGGTTTTACCCTATTAGTTTATGCTGATGACCTGGCTATTATTATTAGGGGTAAGCACGAAGCGACACTAACTAGTGTATTGAAGAATGCACTGTTACAAGTCGTGAAATGGTTGTGGCAAGACCGTTCTAGTTCCTTTTTCAATGAGGTTAAATATCAACCTTGAACCGATAATAATTAACAATACCACTCTGGTCTATTCCAGTGAAGGCAAATATCTTGGAGTAATCCTGGAGAAACGTATGTTATCCCAACACTAGACCCTAGAAGTTCAGCTTGGTACACAGACCGATCAAAGGTGGATTTCGTGGTGGGGGCAGGAGTCTTGGACCCAACACAGGGATTACCGTACCAATTGGGTCGATTCCTACAATTTTCCATGCCGAAATCCATGCCATCGAGGTCTGCGCCATACATAACCTCCACAAAGGTATCAACGGTGCAATAATAAAGATATTCGTAGAGAGTCCAGCAGCACTAAAGTCATTTTGACAGTTATTCACGAAATAACTTATATGCCGTTCTCTGATTGGTCAATTATTTGTATTTGTGATATTTTATAGGAATTAGAGCACAGATGTAAGTTTTACGTGAGAGATATTATTATCAGAGCACTCAAACTGTAGCGATAGGCGAGACTATAGTGATGGTCTTACTTGAAGCAAATCATCGACGATATCATCGAATTGAATCCAAATGACGATAGTCGTCTAAAAAGGTACGCGATGAGAGTCATGGACTTGACGAAGCTACTCATAAACCATGAGGCAAAAATTAAAGCCAACTGTTACAGTATATCTAATTCCCGGCTGTGTGAAGAGGGCGTTTGGGAGAAATTACAGGCAGACAACTCTTTGTCCAAAGTTCTTAAAGGTGGCTCCGCAGAGTGTGACTTTAGTAATACGAACGAGGAGGTGGTTGAGTCATTTGTGAAAAACACAATTTTTGTAAATAATTTTAGTGGTTCACTCTTGAATAAGAGTTCTTCTATTCTTTTAGAAGGTACTAGCTCATTCAGCTAGACGATGACACGACCCGCATCCAGAATCAAACTTTCTCTAGTGTAAAATACAAATACCTTCCGTCCGGTTCCTTTCCTTCCGTTCCGGTATTGACCAACTTAACCAGGAAGAAAGTCTGGTCAAACTTAAAACACTTGCATGATATCAGCATCATGAATATTGAACATATTAAGTCCTTACAAGAAAATTTTAATTCCTGCATCATTACAGGGCTTTCCACCATCATAGCTATATTCGTCACAATTTTTATGCCGTGGAAAAAAATCTATAGAAAGGTTCCGCAATTAGCCCGTACAACGGAAATTCAACAACCAAGCAGAATCCGAATCCAGCTGGGTCAGTTCCGTTCTAGTTCCTTTTTCAATGAGGTTAAATATCAACCTTGAACCGATAATAATTAACAATACCACTCTGGTCTATTCCAGTGAAGGCAAATATCTTGGAGTAATCCTGGAGAAACGTATGTTATCCCAACACTAGACCCTAGAAGTTCAGCTTGGTACACAGACCGATCAAAGGTGGATTTCGTGGTGGGGGCAGGAGTCTTGGACCCAACACAGGGATTACCGTACCAATTGGGTCGATTCCTACAATTTTCCATGCCGAAATCCATGCCATCGAGGTCTGCGCCATACATAACCTCCACAAAGGTATCAACGGTGCAATAATAAAGATATTCGTAGAGAGTCCAGCAGCACTAAAGTCATTTTGACAGTTATTCACGAAATAACTTATATGCCGTTCTCTGATTGGTCAATTATTTGTATTTGTGATATTTTATAGGAATTAGAGCACAGATGTAAGTTTTACGTGAGAGATATTATTATCAGAGCACTCAAACTGTAGCGATAGGCGAGACTATAGTGATGGTCTTACTTGAAGCAAATCATCGACGATATCATCGAATTGAATCCAAATGACGATAGTCGTCTGAAAAGGTACGCGATGAGAGTCATGGACTTGACGAAGCTACTCATAAACCATGAGGCAAAAATTAAAGCCAACTGTTACAGTATATCTAATTCCCGGCTGTGTGAAGAGGGCGTTTGGGAGAAATTACAGGCAGACAACTCTTTGTCCAAAGTTCTTAAAGGTGGCTCCGCAGAGTGTGACTTTAGTAATACGAACGAGGAGGTGGTTGAGTCATTTGTGAAAAACACAATTTTTGTAAATAATTTTAGTGGTTCACTCTTGAATAAGAGTTCTTCTATTCTTTTAGAAGGTACAAGCTCATTCAGCTAGACGATGACACGACCCGCATCCAGAATCAAACTTTCTCTAGTGTAAAATACAAATACCTTCCGTCCGGTTCCTTTCCTTCCGTTCCGGTATTGACCAACTTAACCAGGAAGAAAGTCTGGTCAAACTTAAAACACTTGCATGATATCAGCATCATGAATATTGAACATATTAAGTCCTTACAAGAAAATTTTAATTCCTGCATCATTACAGGGCTTTCCACCATCATAGCTATATTCGTCACAATTTTTATGCCGTGGAAAAAAATCTATAGAAAGGTTCCGCAATTAGCCCGTACAACGGAAATTCAACAACCAAGCAGAATCCGAATCCAGCTGGGTCAGCAATCCATCGATAACCAGAGTCAATCCACTCACCCAAGGACGCAGATTTTTAAAAAGGGGACAGTTAACACACACACGCCGAAACCTCGCACACCTGTCGGCGATCGGATTGCACGCTGCACTAGTTAACACGCATACGCCAGACGCTGTACGCTCCAACTTGCCCGTGGTAACCAAGGTCAACCGAACTTAGATTAATAAGAAATATTATATTTAAAGTGCCGCACAAGTCATTTTTTCATAATCAAGTAATAAAGGACTTTAACTGTTACAATGCTCTGTTGACATTTTTGGCATACCAGACATTTCTAACAAAAATGCTAAGGAGAAAGTGTCAATTCTCTGTTCGGGTCTCACTGAAGCTGAGTGCAAATAATATTATTTTAAATATATTATAAATATAGTTATAATTAATATATATAATTTCGTCAAGAAAATAAGGTTGAAGAAAAGCAAATCACGATCCACCATAGTTTTCGTTAAGTTCTCAGTGTGTGTATGTAGTAAGTGAGTAAGGAGTCTGTGAGGAGAAAAATGCGTGAGGTGAAAAACATTTCTTCGTCTGACGTTCACGGTGCTGCGCAACATGTTGATAACACCAGTGACAGTAACAATTGCAGCAACATCAACAAATTCTACATAAATGACTCCCTCACGACATATTCAAGATCATTTTTAAGAAAGGCAAAGAACTCAAACATAATAAACTTACGTTTGTTTGAGTCAGAAATTATCGATGTAATATCAGAAATTATCTATGTAAATCACGATCTTCAATTACTGAGACTATGGTTCAGTCATCATAAGCTCTTAATCAGCATGAAGATTAAGTTTATGTTCTTTGATATCAGAAGCATGTACTATCAAGATTTTTAATTATCTTTCCATAGTCTTAACTGTTATGCACACAATTCGATTAGTTTTAACCACAATACCAATTGCTGTGTCTCCTATTTCGACATTGAGTGTGTACAACAACTTAAATATTTGGGTATTGTTTTAGACCATAAACCTAGTTCGAACGATCATACTAATTAATTGAAACAATTGTACCACTTAAGTCTGTACTGTGAACCTACACGAATGACCGGGAAGACACACAATATAGGCTGTGACCGCTTTGCAGCTTTTCATAGCCCCCCGTGGCGATGGTCTTTTCCTTGCGCTCCTCCAAAGATCCGTCGACCTAATTCTACCGCATCTGGCAGATTTATTTAGAGCAAGCTATACTAGAGGTTACATACCAACTCTCTGGAGAAAGGTTAACGTTGTCTTTATCCCCAAACAGACCTATTTAACTGCTTAAATCGAAGACGATTTTGTAGGTTAGATATTTTATCCATGTGAGATTTTGCTGGTTTCCCCAGGCCAGAATACCGTATCTCATGCGCGACTCTGGTAACGAGTAATATACCTGCCGTAGCACTTCTACGTTTGTGTAACGCTTAAGGTACGTCATTGCAAATATGGTGCTCTTCAGTTGAAGGCGCAGGACATTGATATGCTCGCGCCAAAGAAAATTCTCATCGATCGTAACTCCTAAGTATTTTATATTTCTGACTACCTCAATAGCGTTGGTACTTCTTATTAGCGAACAGCGGTCATTGCGATATGGAATATTTGAATCTCTTCTGCTGGTTTTGACGGACTACGAATGTGCATCACCTTTGTTTTGGCAGCATTTACGACTAGACCATTATCATGACACAATTCAGATATAGCGTTGAATTCGTCTTGTATTATCTCCACAGCTGAATTCAAGTGTTTGTGTTTTACCACGATTGCTATATCGTCGGCATAGGCATAAGCAGTACTTTTTTTCAATAGTCTCAATGAATCGTTTGTGAAAAGAATAAATAAAATGAGACTTAATTTGAAGCCTTGTGGCACACCGTATTCACATTCTTTTTCATTGCTCAATGTGTCAGAAACCTTGACTTGGATTGTTCTATCAGTCAGATAGCTTTTGAGCCAGTTTGATAAAACTCCTCTCAACCCCACTCTGCTGAGACTTTCCACAAGTTTTTCATGTGTCAGGGTATCGAATGCCTTGCTAACATCGATAAATAGCACAATTACGTGATGATTTTTGTTTAGTCCTGCATTGATCACATTTGTAAACTCCCCCAGCAGTGATTGTGTACTCTTGCCTTTTTGGAAGCCGTACTGAATCGGGTGTAGCACTTTGTGTTTCGAAATAAAACAATTAACACTATTAACAAGTACTTCTTCCAGGCATTTTTCAACAGCCGGAAGTATTGCAATCGGCCTGTATTTTGCTGTTTCGTTTTTTACCCCTCCTTTGTAAATTGGTCGAATTATGGACTTCTTCATCAGCTTTGGCACATGACATTGAAACATACTACAATTTATTATTTTGGTGATAACTGGAGTGAGACACATAGCATTCAATTTGAGATCAATTGGTCTAATATTATCTGCTCCAGGACCTTTTTTGCTATTTATTTGCTATTTATTCCGGTTCAGTTGCTTTCGCCAAATGTATGGTTTGTTGAAGTTGACTGCTCACATGGTTTGAGGTCTTTATGTCACAGGCATGGATGATGTTCGCGGCTTGATTGGAAAATTGATTTGCGAGTTTCTCCACAATGTCTTTCAGGTCAACAGCAGCATCTGGAAAGTTGTTTATGATGACTTCGTCAGTTGAACGCATCTTTCTGCCAAGAAGTTCATTAACGACACCCCATGTTTTTCTTGGGTCATTTTTAGCATTTACGAATTTTTGTTTGGAATAATTGGCTTTCATTAGCTCGATGTTCTTATTCACTGTGTTCCTATACTTCTTGTACTGGCTTTCATACCTTTTACACCTCGGGCTATTTTTCCACTTCCTATAAAGCTCATCCGGGTTTTTGCACATAGTGATTATTTCGGGTGAAATCCATGGCTTGTGTTTGCGGTTTCGTAGGGTTGAGCTCGATTTGCACGCTCCTGCATGTATTCTATTCATTTCTCTCACGAAATTATTGTATAGAGCTTCCGCGTGATTTTCTGGAAGTAGGTGTTGCCAGTTGGTTTGCGCTATTAATTCGTTAACTTTTTGTTGATTGATTACTCTTTTCTCATTTGCACAGGTTGGTTCTTTGTTATTCACACATTTCGTTGCATATAGTACGGCGTAATGGTCAGACAGGTCGGTTTCTATGACTGCAGAGAATATATCCAGTTTTGTAATGCTTACAAATATATGGTCAATCAACGTCTCGGTGTTATATGATATATCGACGCGCGTGGGCCGTTTGATGACGCTTGTCAAACCCTTGGACGCTATCATCTCCATATATCTTAAGACCAGTGAGTTATTCTCATCGAAGATGTTAATATTGGCATCTCCTAGCACGATATTTTCATTGCAGTCTAAGATATTGTCTCTTAGCTCGTCAATGAACCTCGCAATACTTGATTTCGGGGGCCTGTATATTGCATGTCTATACTTTTGTATCCCGTTGTGAAGCATTTCTACAAGTATACCCTCGTAATTAACTGTATTCGTTGGTATAACTGTGCAGCTTATACAGTTTTTTATAAATATTGCCACTAAGCAGCACTAAAGGCACTTTCATTCAATCAAATGGACTCGAAAATAGTCAAGTGCTGCTATGACGCCTTGCAATCTCTTGCCACACACAACAAAGAGAAACTTGGCTGGGTCCGGAAACCGGTGGAAAACCGGAACAAGTTTATGCGTACCTCCTTAGACAAAGCTAATCTGCTTGCGGCTCGTTTTGAAGCCAGCTCAACACTGCCAGATTCCAACGAGTCTCCACCTGTTCTTGAGAGCGTTGATTTCACCATAAGACAAATCCACTTCCACACTCGTACAGTTGCAAGAGTACTGAAAGATCTGGATGTGCACAAATCTGCTGGCCCAGGTGGTATTCCCCCTGTACTTCTGAACAGTTGTTCTTCTGCGCTGGCAAAACCACTGCGTAAGCTTTTTCATCTTTCCTACTCTTTAGGTCTCGTTCCGAGCAGATGGAAAACAGCATTTGTCCAGCCCGCCCCTAGAAAGGGCGTCGTCACCCACCTCGCACCGAACCATAGAACTTCCGTCCCTTCTTTCTAAGGTCATAGAAACGCTGATAAATCGTCAGCTTATGAAATATCTTGAATCGTGGAAGCTTCTTAATGACCGACAATATGGTTTCCGCAGCGACAGGTCCACTGGTGATAGCTTATCTCACCAAAAAGTGGAACAAGTCTTTGCACAATGCAGGCGAAAGCAAGATCGTTGCGCTTGATATTTCTAAAGCATTTGACAGAGTTTGGCATCAAGATCTCTTTTCGAAAATGCGTGCCTATGGTATCAATGAATCTCTTCTTCTATGGATTAGAAATTACCTTTCGAACCGTTCACTTCAATTGTTTTGGATGGGTTCAAGTCTGATATCCACCAAATAAATGCTGGTATTCTCCAAGGCTGATTTCTGTCTCCGATACTCTTTCTCATTTTTATAAATGATATCTTGTCTGCTACTTCTAATCCAATCCATTCCTTCGCTGATGACAGCACCCTCAGCTTTTCATATTCGTTCCAAGAATCACGACCCCGCCCTTCGGCCATAGAATTGGAACGACGGCGTATGTTAAGCACATTAAATTCCGAACTTGACAGCATAATTAACTGGGAAAAAAACAAAATAGAGTGGAATTCAATGCTTTAAAAACTCTAAGCTGTCTGCAGTCACTCAACCGAACCCTTGATAATCAGTCATTATCCATGAATGGCGCTTGTGTCGATGAAACCGGAAAACTTTCCATCCTTGGTATGTGTATCAACACAACACGAGTAGTTGGAACGATAACATCCTTAACCGATGCAAGAAATATTTCAACCCTTCTGATTTGGCTTTAATTTATAAGGCCCAAGCTTGAGTATAACGCTCATATCTGGTCTCGTGCCCACCACCCTGCACCTACTTGATAGAATCCAAAAGAGAGCGATAAGACTTATAGGAGACAATAATATCGCAGAGTCATTAGACTCGCACGAACATCGACGTACCGTCTCCTCTTTTTGTCCGTGTGTTATCGTTATTTCAACACCGGATGCTCAAGTGAGCTAGGCAACTGCATTCCTCCTCTTCATTAATTTACCCGAAATAACCGTCTCGCAAGGAATGCCGATCAGTATACCATTAAGCCTACTTTCGTACGGCCGCACTGCACGAATATGGAATGCTCTTCCCGGCCTAATATTTCCTACAGACTACAACCCGCAGATATTTAAGGTCAATGTGCACAGGTACCTCTTCTCCCTTTCTCCCCATATACCTTCGTCCGTGCTGTGTCTTGACCCCGGACACATAAGGGTATTAGCAATCCGTTGAGCACGCCCAAATTATAACAAATAAAAAAAAATCTGCCGTAAAGGCATATCCTAAGTATTCTATCTGCGTATAGCAGAACTTGCATTTGGTGAAGTTAAGCTTGAGATTTCACTGCGTAATCCGCCTCAGGATCGTTCCTAGTAAAAGCAAATGTTCGTCAAAGTCGGCAGCAGCATGTAGGCGACTATGCGGCCTGAATCAATTAGATCACGAAAAATAACATTGATGAACCCCTGAAATACAGCCGGGGCATTCTTTAGCCCGAACGGCATTCTTAGGTATTCCCACATTCCGTTGGGAGTAGCAAAGGCTGTGAGCGGAATAGACTCCTCAGAAACTCTAACTTGGTGAAACCAGTTTTTCAAGTCAAAGAGCGAGAAGTACTTCTTCCCTTCCAGATATTCAATACAGTCCTCAATAAGCGGTAGTGGTTGGTTGTCTCGAATAGTCTTCTTGTTGAGAGCCGGATAGTCAACGCACATTCGTGCTCCTCTATTCTTTTTCTCACCAACACTACTGGAGAAGCATAAGGTGAACTACTTGACCTAATTATCCCATCTTTTTCTAATTGGCTAACTATGGATTGGACCTTAGAACGCTCGGCAAAGGAAAGTCATCTGGATGCACAATGGAATGGTATATCAACACTCAAATTAATCTTCATTAATGACCGACAATATGGTTTCCGCAGCGACAGGTCCACTGGTGATCTGATAGCTTATCTTACCGAAAAGTGGAACAAGTCTTTTCACAATGCAGGCGAAAGCAAGATCGTTGCGCTTGATATTTCTAAAGCATTTGACAGAGTTTGGCGTCAAGCTCTCTTGTCGAAAATGCGTGCCTATGGTATCAATGAATCTCTTCTTCTATGGATTAGAAATTACCTTTCGAACCGTTCACTTCAATTGTTTTGGATGGGTTCAAGTCTGATATCCACCAAATAAATGCTGGTATTCTCCAAGGTTGAGTTCTGTCTCCGATACTCTTTCTCATTTTTATAAATGATATCTTGTCTGCTACTTCTAATCCAATCCATTCCTTCGCTGATGACAGCACCCTCAGCTTTTCATATTCGTTCCAAGAATCACGACCCCGCCCTTCGGCCATAGAATTGGAACGACGGCGTATGTTAAGCACATTAAATTCCGAACTTGACAGCATAATTAACTGGGAAAAAAACAAAATAGAGTGGAATTCAATGCTTTAAAAACTCTAAGCTGTCTGCAGTCACTCAACCGAACCCTTGATAATCAGTCATTATCCATGAATGGCGCTTGTGTCGATGAAACCGGAAAACTTTCCATCCTTAGTATGTGTATCAACACAACACGAGTAGTTGGAACGATAACATCCTTAACCGATGCAAGAAATATTTCACCCCTTCTGATTTGGCTTTAATTTATAAGGCCCAAGCTTGAGTATAACGCTCATATCTGGTCTCGTGCCCACTACCCTGCACCTACTTGATAGAATCCAAAAGAGAGCGATAAGACTTATAGGAGACAATAATATCGCAGAGTCATTAGACTCGCACGAACATCGACGTACCGTCTCCTCTTTTTGTCCGTGTTTTATCGTTATTTCAACACCGGATGCTCAAGTGAGCTAGGCAACTGCATTCCTCCTCTTCATTAATTTACCCGAAATATCCGTCTCGCAAGGAAAGCCCATCAGTATACCCTTAAGCCTACTTTCGTACGGACAGTTAAATTCAAAGTTTCGTTCTTCGGCCGCACTGCACGAATATGGAATGCTCTTCCCGGCCTAATATTTCCTACAGACTACAACCCGCAGATATTTAAGGTCAATGTGCACAGGTACCTCTTCTCCCTTTCTCCCCATATACCTTCGGCCGTGCTGTGTCTTGACCCCGGACACATAAGGCTATTAGCAATCCGTTGAGCACGCCCAAATTATAACAAATAAAAAAAAATCTGCCGTAAAGGCATATCCTATGTATTCTATCTGCGTATAGCATAACTTGCATTTGGTGAAGTTAAGCTTGAGATTTCACTGCGTAATCCGCCTCAGAATCGTTCCTAGTAAAAGCAAATGTTCGTCAAAGTCGGCAGCAGCATGTAGGCGAATATGCGGCCTGAATCAATTAGATCACGAAAAATAACATTGATGAACCCCTGAAATACAGCCGGGGCATTCTTTAGCCCGAACGGCATTCTTAGGTATTCCCACATTCCGTTGGGAGAAGCAAAGGCTGTGAGCGGAATAGACTCCTCAGAAACTCTAACTTGGTGAAACCAGTTTTTCAAGTCAAAGAGCGAGAAGTACTTCTTCCCTTCCAGGTATTCAATACAGTCCTCAATAAGCGGTAGTGGTTGGTTGTCTCGAATAGTCTTCTTAATGAGAGCCGGATAGTATGTTAAGCACATTAAATTCCGAACTTGACAGCATAATTAACTGGGAAAAAACAAAGAGTGGAATTCAATGCTTTAAAAACTCTAAGCTGTCTGCAGTCACTCAACCGAACCCTTGATAATCAGTCATTATCCATGAATGGCGCTTGTGTCGATAAAACCGGAAAACTTTCCATCCTTGGTATGTGTATCAACACAACACGAGTAGTTGGAACGATAACATCCTTAACCGATGCAAGAAATATTTCACCCCTTCTGATTTGGCTTTAATTTATAAGGCCCAAGCTTGAGTATAACGCTCATATCTGGTCTCGTGCCCACCACCCTGCACCTACTTGATAGAATCCAAAAGAGAGTGATAAGACTTATAGGAGACAATAATATCGCAGAGTCATTAGACTCGCACGAACATCGACGTACCGTCTCCTCTTTTTGTCCGTGTGTTATCGATATTTCAACACCGGATGCTCAAGTGAGCTAGGCAACTGCATTCCTCCTCTTCATTAATTTACCCGAAATAACCGTCTCGCAAGGAATGCCCATCAGTATACCCTTAAGCCTACTTTCGTACGGACAGTTAAATTCAAAGTCTCGTTCTTCGGCCGCACTGCACGAATATGGAATGCTCTTCCCGGCCTAATATTTCCTACAGACTACAACCCGCAGATATTTAAGGTCAATGTGCACAGGTACCTCTTCTCCCTTTCTCCCCATATACCTTCGGCCGTGCTGTGTCTTGACCCCGGACACATAAGGGTATTAGCAATCCGTTGAGCACGCCCAAATTATAACAAATAAAAAAAAAATCTGCCGTAAAGGCATATCCTAAGTATTCTATCTGCGTATAGCAGAACTTGCATTTGGTGAAGTTAAGCTTGAGATTTCACTGCGTAATCCGCCTCAGGATCGTTCCTAGTAAAAGCAAATGTTCGTCAAAGTCGGCAGCAGCATGTAGGCGACTATGCGGCCTGAATCAATTAGATCACGAAAAATAACATTGATGAACCCCTGAAATACAGCCGGGGCATTCTTTAGCCCGAACGGCATTCTTAGGTATTCCCACATTCCGTTGGGAGTAGCAAAGGCTGTGAGCGGAATAGACTCCTCAGAAACTCTAACTTGGTGAAACCAGTTTTTCAAGTCAAAGAGCGAGAGGTACTTCTTCCCTTCCAGGTATTCAATACAGTCCTCAATAAGCGGTAGTGGTTGGTTGTCTCGAATAGTCTTCTTATTGAGAGCCGGATAGTATGTTAAGCACATTAAATTCCGAACTTGACAGCATAATTAACTGGGAAAAAAACAAAATAGAGTGGAATTCAATGCTTTAAAAACTCTAAGCTGTCTGCAGTCACTCAACCGAACCCTTGTAATCAGTCATTATCCATGAATGGCGCTTGTGTCGATGAAACCGGAAAACTTTCCATTCTTGGTATGTGTATCAACACAACACGAGTAGTTGGAACGATAACATCCTTAACCGATGCAAGAAATATTTCACCCCTTCTGATTTGGCTTTAATTTATAAGGCCCAAGCTTGATTATAACGCTCATATCTGGTCTCGTGCCCACCACCCTGCACCTACTTGATAGAATCCAAAACAGAGCGATAAGACTTATAGGAGACAATAATATCGCAGAGTCATTAGACTCGCACGAACATCGACGTACCGTCTCCTCTTTTTGTCCGTGTGTTATCGTTATTTCAACACCGGATGCTCAAGTGAGCTAGGCAACTGCATTCCTCCTCTTCATTAATTTACCCGAAATAACCGTCTCGCAAGGAATGCCCATTAGTATACCCTTAAGCCTACTTTCGTACGGACAGTTAAATTCAAAGTCTCGTTCTTCGGCCGCACTGCACGAATATGGAATGCTCTTCCCGGCCTAATATTTCCTACAGACTACAACCCGCAGATATTTAAGGTCAATGTGCACAGGTACCTCTTCTCCCTTTCTCCCCATATACCTTCGGCCGTGCTGTGTCTTGACCCCGGACACATAAGGGTATTAGCAATCCGTTGAGCACGCCCAAATTATAACAAATAAAAAAAAATCTGCCGTAAAGGCATATCCTAAGTATTCTATCTGCGTATAGCAGAACTTGCATTTGGTGAAGTTAAGCTTGAGATTTCACTGCGTAATCCGCCTCAGGATCGTTCCTAGTAAAAGCAAATGTTCGTCAAAGTCGGCAGCAGCATGTAGGCGACTATGCGGCCTGAATCAATTAGATCACGAAAAATAACATTGATGAACCCCTGAAATACAGCCGGGGCATTCTTTAGCCCGAACGGCATTCTTAGGTATTCCCACATTCCGTTGGGAGTAGCAAAGGCTGTGAGCGGAATAGACTCCTCAGAAACTCTAACTTGGTGAAACCAGTTTTTCAAGTCATAGAGCGAGAAGTACTTCTTCCCTTCCAGGTATTCAATACAGTCCTCAATAAGCGGTAGTGGTTGGTTGTCTCGAATAGTCTTCTTATTGAGAGCCGGATAGTATGTTAAGCACATTAAATTCCGAACTTGACAGCATAATTAACTGGGAAAAAAACAATATAGAGTGGAATTCAATGCTTTAAAAACTCTAAGCTGTCTGCAGTCACTCAACCGAACCCTTGATAATCAGTCATTATCCATGAATGGCGCTTGTGTCGATGAAACCGGAAAACTTTCCATCCTTGGTATGTGTATCAACACAACACGAGTAGTTGGAACGATAACATCCTTAACCGATGCAAGAAATATTTCACCCCTTCTGATTTGGCTTTAATTTATAAGGCCCAAGCTTGATTATAACGCTCATATCTGGTCTCGTGCCCACCACCCTGCACCTACTTGATAGAATCCAAAAGAGAGCGATAAGACTTATAGGAGACAATAATATCGCAGAGTCATTAGACTCGCACGAACATCGACGTACCGTCTCCTCTTTTTGTCCGTGTGTTATCGTTATTTCAACACCGGATGCTCAAGTGAGCTAGGCAACTGCATTCCTCCTCTTCATTAATTTACCCGAAATAACCGTCTCGCAAGGAATGCCCATCAGTATACCCTTAAGCCTACTTTCGTACGGACAGTTAAATTCAAAGTCTCGTTCTTCGGCCGCACTGCACGAATATGGAATGCTCTTCCCGGCCTAATATTTCCTACAGACTACAACCCGCAGATATTTAAGGTCAATGTGCACAGGTACCTCTTCTCCCTTTCTCCCCATATACCTTCGGCCGTGCTGTGTCTTGACCCCGGACACATAAGGCTATTAGCAATCCGTTGAGCACGCCCAAATTATAACAAATAAAAAAAAATCTGCCGTAAAGGCATATCCTATGTATTCTATCTGCGTATAGCATAACTTGCATTTGGTGAAGTTAAGCTTGAGATTTCACTGCGTAATCCGCCTCAGAATCGTTCCTAGTAAAAGCAAATGTTCGTCAAAGTCGGCAGCAGCATGTAGGCGACTATGCGGCCTGAATCAATTAGATCACGAAAAATAACATTGATGAACCCCTGAAATACAGCCGGGGCATTCTTTAGCCCGAACGGCATTCTTAGGTATTCCCACATTCCGTTGGGAGTAGCAAAGGCTGTGAGCGGAATAGACTCCTCAGAAACTCTAACTTGGTGAAACCAGTTTTTCAAGTCAAAGAGCGAGAAGTACTTCTTCCCTTCCAGGTATTCAATACAGTCCTCAATAAGCGGTAGTGGTTGGTTGTCTCGAATAGTCTTCTTATTGAGAGCCGGATAGTATGTTAAGCACATTAAATTCCGAACTTGACAGCATAATTAACTGGGAAAAAAACAAAGAGTGGAATTCAATGCTTTAAAAACTCTAAGCTGTCTGCAGTCACTCAACCGAACCCTTGATAATCAGTCATTATCCATGAATGGCGCTTGTGTCGATAAAACCGGAAAACTTTCCATCCTTGGTATGTGTATCAACACAACACGAGTAGTTGGAACGATAACATCCTTAACCGATGCAAGAAATATTTCACCCCTTCTGATTTGGCTTTAATTTATAAGGCCCAAGCTTGAGTATAACGCTCATATCTGGTCTCGTGCCCACCACCCTGCACCTACTTGATAGAATCCAAAAGAGAGCGATAAGACTTATAGGAGACAATAATATCGCAGAGTCATTAGACTCGCACGAACATCGACGTACCGTCTCCTCTTTTTGTCCGTGTGTTATCGATATTTCAACACCGGATGCTCAAGTGAGCTAGGCAACTGCATTCCTCCTCTTCATTAATTTACCCGAAATAACCGTCTCGCAAGGAATGCCCATCAGTATACCCTTAAGCCTACTTTCGTACGGACAGTTAAATTCAAAGTCTCGTTCTTCGGCCGCACTGCACGAATATGGAATGCTCTTCCCGGCCTAATATTTCCTATAGACTACAACCCGCAGATATTTAAGGTCAATGTGCACAGGTACCTCTTCTCCCTTTCTCCTCATATACCTTCGGCCGTGCTGTGTCTTGACCCCGGACACATAAGGGTATTAGCAATCCGTTGAGCACGCCCAAATTATAACAAATAAAAAAAAATCTGCCGTAAAGGCATATCCTAAGTATTCTATCTGCGTATAGCAGAACTTGCATTTGGTGAAGTTAAGCTTGAGATTTCACTGCGTAATCCGCCTCAGGATCGTTCCTAGTAAAAGCAAATGTTCGTCAAAGTCGGCAGCAGCATGTAGGCGACTATGCGGCCTGAATCAATTAGATCACGAAAAATAACATTGATGAACCCCTGAAATACAGCCGGGGCATTCTTTAGCCCGAACGGCATTCTTAGGTATTCCCACATTCCGTTGGGAGTAGCAAAGGCTGTGAGCGGAATAGACTCCTCAGAAACTCTAACTTGGTGAAACCAGTTTTTCAAGTCAAAGAGCGAGAGGTACTTCTTCCCTTCCAGGTATTCAATACAGTCCTCAATAAGCGGTAGTGGTTGGTTGTCTCGAATAGTCTTCTTATTGAGAGCCGGATAGTATGTTAAGCACATTAAATTCCGAACTTGACAGCATAATTAACTGGGAAAAAAACAAAATAGAGTGGAATTCAATGCTTTAAAAACTCTAAGCTGTCTGCAGTCACTCAACCGAACCCTTGATAATCAGTCATTATCCATGAATGGCGCTTGTGTCGATGAAACCGGAAAACTTTCCATCCTTGGTATGTGTATCAACACAACACGAGTAGTTGGAACGATAACATCCTTAACCGATGCAAGAAATATTTCACCCCTTCTGATTTGGCTTTAATTTATAAGGCCCAAGCTTGAGTATAACGCTCATATCTGGTCTCGTGCCCACCACCCTGCACCTACTTGATAGAATCCAAAAGAGAGCGATAAGACTTATAGGAGACAATAATATCGCAGAGTCATTAGACTCGCACGAACATCGACGTACCGTCTCCTCTTTTTGTCCGTGTGTTATCGTTATTTCAACACCGGATGCTCAAGTGAGCTAGGCAACTGCATTCCTCCTCTTCATTAATTTACCCGAAATAACCGTCTCGCAAGGAATGCCCATCAGTATACCCTTAAGCCTACTTTCGTACGGACAGTTAAATTCAAAGTCTCGTTCTTCGGCCGCACTGCACGAATATGGAATGCTCTTCCCGGCCTAATATTTCCTACAGACTACAACCCGCAGATATTTAAGGTCAATGTGCACAGGTACCTCTTCTCCCTTTCTCCCCATATACCTTCGGCCGTGCTGTGTCTTGACCCCGGACACATAAGGGTATTAGCAATCCGTTGAGCACGCCCAAATTATAACAAATAAAAAAAAATCTGCCGTAAAGGCATATCCTAAGTATTCTATCTGCGTATAGCAGAACTTGCATTTGGTGAAGTTAAGCTTGAGATTTCACTGCGTAATCCGCCTCAGGATCGTTCCTAGTAAAAGCAAATGTTCGTCAAAGTCGGCAGCAGCATGTAGGCGACTATGCGGCCTGAATCAATTAGATCACGAAAAATAACATTGATGAACCCCTGAAATACAGCCGGGGCATTCTTTAGCCCGAACGGCATTCTTAGGTATTCCCACATTCCGTTGGGAGTAGCAAAGGCTGTGAGCGGAATAGACTCCTCAGAAACTCTAACTTGGTGAAACCAGTTTTTCAAGTCAAAGAGCGAGAAGTACTTCTTCCCTTCCAGGTATTCAATACAGTCCTCAATAAGCGGTAGTGGTTGGTTGTCTCGAATAGTCTTCTTATTGAGAGCCGGATAGTATGTTAAGCACATTAAATTCCGAACTTGACAGCATAATTAACTGGGAAAAAAACAATATAGAGTGGAATTCAATGCTTTAAAAACTCTAAGCTGTCTGCAGTCACTCAACCGAACCCTTGATAATCAGTCATTATCCATGAATGGCGCTTGTGTCGATGAAACCGGAAAACTTTCCATCCTTGGTATGTGTATCAACACAACACGAGTAGTTGGAACGATAACATCCTTAACCGATGCAAGAAATATTTCACTTCTTCTGATTTGGCTTTAATTTATAAGGCCCAAGCTTGATTATAACGCTCATATCTGGTCTCGTGCCCACCACCCTGCACCTACTTGATAGAATCCAAAAGAGAGCGATAAGACTTATAGGAGACAATAATATCGCAGAGTCATTAGACTCGCACGAACATCGACGTACCGTCTCCTCTTTTTGTCCGTGTGTTATCGTTATTTCAACACCGGATGCTCAAGTGAGCTAGGCAACTGCATTCCTCCTCTTCATTAATTTACCCGAAATAACCGTCTCGCAAGGAATGCCCATCAGTATACCCTTAAGCCTACTTTCGTACGGACAGTTAAATTCAAAGTCTCGTTCTTCGGCCGCACTGCACGAATATGGAATGCTCTTCCCGGCCTAATATTTCCTACAGACTACAACCCGCAGATATTTAAGGTCAATGTGCACAGGTACCTCTTCTCCCTTTCTCCCCATATACCTTCGGCCGTGCTGTGTCTTGACCCCGGACACATAAGGGTATTAGCAATCCGTTGAGCACGCCCAAATTATAACAAATAAAAAAAAATCTGCCGTAAAGGCATATCCTAAGTATTCTATCTGCGTATAGCAGAACTTGCATTTGGTGAAGTTAAGCTTGAGATTTCACTGCGTAATCCGCCTCAGGATCGTTCCTAGTAAAAGCAAATGTTCGTCAAAGTCGGCAGCAGCATGTAGGCGACTATGCGGCCTGAATCAATTAGATCACGAAAAATAACATTGATGAACCCCTGAAATACAGCCGGGGCATTCTTTAGCCCGAACGGCATTCTTAGGTATTCCCACATTCCGTTGGGAGTAGCAAAGGCTGTGAGCGGAATAGACTCCTCAGAAACTCTAACTTGGTGAAACCAGTTTTTCAAGTCAAAGAGCGAGAAGTACTTCTTCCCTTCCAGGTATTCAATACAGTCCTCAATAAGCGGTAGTGGTTGGTTGTCTCGAATAGTCTTCTTATTGAGAGCCGGATAGTATGTTAAGCACATTAAATTCCGAACTTGACAGCATAATTAACTGGGAAAAAAACAATATAGAGTGGAATTCAATGCTTTAAAAACTCTAAGCTGTCTGCAGTCACACAACCGAACCCTTGATAATCAGTCATTATCCATGAATGGCGCTTGTGTCGATGAAACCGGAAAACTTTCCATCCTTGGTATGTGTATCAACACAACACGAGTAGTTGGAACGATAACATCCTTAACCGATGCAAGAAATATTTCACCCCTTCTGATTTGGCTTTAATTTATAAGGCCCAAGCTTGATTATAACGCTCATATCTGGTCTCGTGCCCACCACCCTGCACCTACTTGATAGAATCCAAAAGAGAGCGATAAGACTTATAGGAGACAATAATATCGCAGAGTCATTAGACTCGCACGAACATCGACGTACCGTCTCCTCTTTTTGTCCGTGTGTTATCGTTATTTCAACACCGGATGCTCAAGTGAGCTAGGCAACTGCATTCCTCCTCTTCATTAATTTACCCGAAATAACCGTCTCGCAAGGAATGCTCATCAGTATACCCTTAAGCCTACTTTCGTACGGACAGTTAAATTCAAAGTCTCGTTCTTCGGCCGCACTGCACGAATATGGAATGCTCTTCCCGGCCTAATATTTCCTACAGACTACAACCCGCAGATATTTAAGGTCAATGTGCACAGGTACCTCTTCTCCCTTTCTCCCCATATACCTTCGGCCGTGCTGTGTCTTGACCCCGGACACATAAGGGTATTAGCAATCCGTTGAGCACGCCCAAATTATAACAAATAAAAAAAAATCTGCCGTAAAGGCATATCCTAAGTATTCTATCTGCGTATAGCAGAACTTGCATTTGGTGAAGTTAAGCTTGAGATTTCACTGCGTAATCCGCCTCAGGATCGTTCCTAGTAAAAGCAAATGTTCGTCAAAGTCGGCAGCAGCATGTAGGCGACTATGCGGCCTGAATCAATTAGATCTCGAAAAATAACATTGATGAACCCCTGAAATACAGCCGGGGCATTCTTTAGCCCGAACGGCATTCTTAGGTATTCCCACATTCCGTTGGGAGTAGCAAAGGCTGTGAGCGGAATAGACTCCTCAGAAACTCTAACTTGGTGAAACCAGTTTTTCAAGTCAAAGAGCGAGAGGTACTTCTTCCCTTCCAGGTATTCAATACAGTCCTCAATAAGCGGTAGTGGTTGGTTGTCTCGAATAGTCTTCTTATTGAGAGCCGGATAGTATGTTAAGCACATTAAATTCCGAACTTGACAGCATAATTAACTGGGAAAAAAACAAAATAGAGTGGAATTCAATGCTTTAAAAACTCTAAGCTGTCTGCAGTCACTCAACCGAACCCTTGTAATCAGTCATTATCCATGAATGGCGCTTGTGTCGATGAAACCGGAAAACTTTCCATCCTTGGTATGTGTATCAACACAACACGAGTAGTTGGAACGATAACATCCTTAACCGATGCAAGAAATATTTCACCCCTTCTGATTTGGCTTTAATTTATAAGGCCCAAGCTTGATTATAACGCTCATATCTGGTCTCGTGCCCACCACCCTGCACCTACTTGATAGAATCCAAAAGAGAGCGATAAGACTTATAGGAGACAATAATATCGCAGAGTCATTAGACTCGCACGAACATCGACGTACCGTCTCCTCTTTTTGTCCGTGTGTTATCGTTATTTCAACACCGGATGCTCAAGTGAGCTAGGCAACTGCATTCCTCCTCTTCATTAATTTACCCGAAATAACCGTCTCGCAAGGAATGCTCATCAGTATACCCTTAAGCCTACTTTCGTACGGACAGTTAAATTCAAAGTCTCGTTCTTCGGCCGCACTGCACGAATATGGAATGCTCTTCCCGGCCTAATATTTCCTACAGACTACAACCCGCAGATATTTAAGGTCAATGTGCACAGGTACCTCTTCTCCCTTTCTCCCCATATACCTTCGGCCGTGCTGTGTCTTGACCCCGGACACATAAGGGTATTAGCAATCCGTTGAGCACGCCCAAATTATAACAAATAAAAAAAAATCTGCCGTAAAGGCATATCCTAAGTATTCTATCTGCGTATAGCAGAACTTGCATTTGGTGAAGTTAAGCTTGAGATTTCACTGCGTAATCCGCCTCAGGATCGTTCCTAGTAAAAGCAAATGTTCGTCAAAGTCGGCAGCAGCATGTAGGCGACTATGCGGCCTGAATCAATTAGATCTCGAAAAATAACATTGATGAACCCCTGAAATACAGCCGGGGCATTCTTTAGCCCGAACGGCATTCTTAGGTATTCCCACATTCCGTTGGGAGTAGCAAAGGCTGTGAGCGGAATAGACTCCTCAGAAACTCTAACTTGGTGAAACCAGTTTTTCAAGTCAAAGAGCGAGAGGTACTTCTTCCCTTCCAGGTATTCAATACAGTCCTCAATAAGCGGTAGTGGTTGGTTGTCTCGAATAGTCTTCTTATTGAGAGCCGGATAGTATGTTAAGCACATTAAATTCCGAACTTGACAGCATAATTAACTGGGAAAAAAACAAAATAGAGTGGAATTCAATGCTTTAAAAACTCTAAGCTGTCTGCAGTCACTCAACCGAACCCTTGTAATCAGTCATTATCCATGAATGGCGCTTGTGTCGATGAAACCGGAAAACTTTCCATCCTTGGTATGTGTATCAACACAACACGAGTAGTTGGAACGATAACATCCTTAACCGATGCAAGAAATATTTCACCCCTTCTGATTTGGCTTTAATTTATAAGGCCCAAGCTTGATTATAACGCTCATATCTGGTCTCGTGCCCACCACCCTGCACCTACTTGATAGAATCCAAAAGAGAGCGATAAGACTTATAGGAGACAATAATATCGCAGAGTCATTAGACTCGCACGAACATTGACGTACCGTCTCCTCTTTTTGTCCGTGTGTTATCGTTATTTCAACACCGGATGCTCAAGTGAGCTAGGCAACTGCATTCCTCCTCTTCATTAATTTACCCGAAATAACCGTCTCGCAAGGAATGCTCATCAGTATACCCTTAAGCCTACTTTCGTACGGACAGTTAAATTCAAAGTCTCGTTCTTCGGCCGCACTGCACGAATATGGAATGCTCTTCCCGGCCTAATATTTCCTACAGACTACAACCCGCAGATATTTAAGGTCAATGTGCACAGGTACCTCTTCTCCCTTTCTCCCCATATACCTTCGGCCGTGCTGTGTCTTGACCCCGGACACATAAGGGTATTAGCAATCCGTTGAGCACGCCCAAATTATAACAAATAAAAAAAAATCTGTCGTAAAGGCATATCCTAAGTATTCTATCTGCGTATAGCAGAACTTGCATTTGGTGAAGTTAAGCTTGAGATTTCACTGCGTAATCCGCCTCAGGATCGTTCCTAGTAAAAGCAAATGTTCGTCAAAGTCGGCAGCAGCATGTAGGCGACTATGCGGCCTGAATCAATTAGATCTCGAAAAATAACATTGATGAACCCCTGAAATACAGCCGGGGCATTCTTTAGCCCGAACGGCATTCTTAGGTATTCCCACATTCCGTTGGGAGTAGCAAAGGCTGTGAGCGGAATAGACTCCTCAGAAACTCTAACTTGGTGAAACCAGTTTTTCAAGTCAAAGAGCGAGAGGTACTTCTTCCCTTCCAGGTATTCAATACAGTCCTCAATAAGCGGTAGTGGTTGGTTGTCTCGAATAGTCTTCTTATTGAGAGCCGGATAGTATGTTAAGCACATTAAATTCCGAACTTGACAGCATAATTAACTGGGAAAAAAACAAAATAGAGTGGAATTCAATGCTTTAAAAACTCTAAGCTGTCTGCAGTCACTCAACCGAACCCTTGTAATCAGTCATTATCCATGAATGGCGCTTGTGTCGATGAAACCGGAAAACTTTCCATCCTTGGTATGTGTATCAACACAACACGAGTAGTTGGAACGATAACATCCTTAACCGATGCAAGAAATATTTCACCCCTTCTGATTTGGCTTTAATTTATAAGGCCCAAGCTTGATTATAACGCTCATATCTGGTCTCGTGCCCACCACCCTGCACCTACTTGATAGAATCCAAAAGAGAGCGATAAGACTTATAGGAGACAATAATATCGCAGAGTCATTAGACTCGCACGAACATCGACGTACCGTCTCCTCTTTTTGTCCGTGTGTTATCGTTATTTCAACACCGGATGCTCAAGTGAGCTAGGCAACTGCATTCCTCCTCTTCATTAATTTACCCGAAATAACCGTCTCGCAAGGAATGCCCATCAGTATACCCTTAAGCCTACTTTCGTACGGACAGTTAAATTCAAAGTCTCGTTCTTCGGCCGCACTGCACGAATATGGAATGCTCTTCCCGGCCTAATATTTCCTACAGACTACAACCCGCAGATATTTAAGGTCAATGTGCACAGGTACCTCTTCTCCCTTTCTCCCCATATACCTTCGGCCGTGCTGTGTCTTGACCCCGGACACATAAGGGTATTAGCAATCCGTTGAGCACGCCCAAATTATAACAAATAAAAAAAAATCTGCCGTAAAGGCATATCCTAAGTATTCTATCTGCGTATAACAGAACTTGCATTTGGTGAAGTTAAGCTTGAGATTTCACTGCGTAATCCGCCTCAGGATCGTTCCTAGTAAAAGCAAATGTTCGTCAAAGTCGGCAGCAGCATGTAGGCGACTATGCGGCCTGAATCAATTAGATCACGAAAAATAACATTGATGAACCCCTGAAATACAGCCGGGGCATTCTTTAGCCCGAACGGCATTCTTAGGTATTCCCACATTCCGTTAGGAGTAGCAAAGGCTGTGAGCGGAATAGACTCCTCAGAAACTCTAACTTGGTTAAACCAGTTTTTCAAGTCAAAGAGCGAGAGGTACTTCTTCCCTTCCAGGTATTCAATACAGTCCTCAATAAGCGGTAGTGGTTGGTTGTCTCGAATAGTCTTCTTATTGAGAGCCGGATAGTATGTTAAGCACATTAAATTCCGAACTTGACAGCATAATTAACTGGGAAAAAAACAAAATAGAGTGGAATTCAATGCTTTAAAAACTCTAAGCTGTCTGCAGTCACTCAACCGAACCCTTGTAATCAGTCATTATCCATGAATGGCGCTTGTGTCGATGAAACCGGAAAACTTTCCATCCTTGGTATGTGTATCAACACAACACGAGTAGTTGGAACGATAACATCCTTAACCGATGCAAGAAATATTTCACCCCTTCTGATTTGGCTTTAATTTATAAGGCCCAAGCTTGATTATAACGCTCATATCTGGTCTCGTGCCCACCACCCTGCACCTACTTGATAGAATCCAAAAGAGAGCGATAAGACTTATAGGAGACAATAATATCGCAGAGTCATTAGACTCGCACGAACATCGACGTACCGTCTCCTCTTTTTGTCCGTGTGTTATCGTTATTTCAACACCGGATGCTCAAGTGAGCTAGGCAACTGCATTCCTCCTCTTCATTAATTTACCCGAAATAACCGTCTCGCAAGGAATGCCCATCAGTATACCCTTAAGCCTACTTTCGTACGGACAGTTAAATTCAAAGTCTCGTTCTTCGGCCGCACTGCACGAATATGGAATGCTCTTCCCGGCCTAATATTTCCTACAGACTACAACCCGCAGATATTTAAGGTCAATGTGCACAGGTACCTCTTCTCCCTTTCTCCCCATATACCTTCGGCCGTGCTGTGTCTTGACCCCGGACACATAAGGGTATTAGCAATCCGTTGAGCACGCCCAAATTATAACAAATAAAAAAAAATCTGCCGTAAAGGCATATCCTAAGTATTCTATCTGCGTATAGCAGAACTTGCATTTGGTGAAGTTAAGCTTGAGATTTCACTGCGTAATCCGCCTCAGGATCGTTCCTAGTAAAAGCAAATGTTCGTCAAAGTCGGCAGCAGCATGTAGGCGACTATGCGGCCTGAATCAATTAGATCACGAAAAATAACATTGATGAACCCCTGAAATACAGCCGGGGCATTCTTTAGCCCGAACGGCATTCTTAGGTATTCCCACATTCCGTTGGGAGTAGCAAAGGCTGTGAGCGGAATAGACTCCTCAGAAACTCTAACTTGGTGAAACCAGTTTTTCAAGTCAAAGAGCGAGAAGTACTTCTTCCCTTCCAGGTATTCAATACAGTCCTCAATAAGCGGTAGTGGTTGGTTGTCTCGAATAGTCTTCTTATTGAGAGCCGGATAGTATGTTAAGCACATTAAATTCCGAACTTGACAGCATAATTAACTGGGAAAAAAACAATATAGAGTGGAATTCAATGCTTTAAAAACTCTAAGCTGTCTGCAGTCACACAACCGAACCCTTGATAATCAGTCATTATCCATGAATGGCGCTTGTGTCGATGAAACCGGAAAACTTTCCATCCTTGGTATGTGTATCAACACAACACGAGTAGTTGGAACGATAACATCCTTAACCGATGCAAGAAATATTTCACCCCTTCTGATTTGGCTTTAATTTATAAGACCCAAGCTTGATTATAACGCTCATATCTGGTCTCGTGCCCACCACCCTGCACCTACTTGATAGAATCCAAAAGAGAGCGATAAGACTTATAGGAGACAATAATATCGCAGAGTCATTAGACTCGCACGAACATCGACGTACCGTCTCCTCTTTTTGTCCGTGTGTTATCGTTATTTCAACACCGGATGCTCAAGTGAGCTAGGCAACTGCATTCCTCCTCTTCATTAATTTACCCGAAATAACCGTCTCGCAAGGAATGCCCATCAGTATACCCTTAAGCCTACTTTCGTACGGACAGTTAAATTCAAAGTCTCGTTCTTCGGCCGCACTGCACGAATATGGAATGCTCTTCCCGGCCTAATATTTCCTACAGACTACAACCCGCAGATATTTAAGGTCAATGTGCACAGGTACCTCTTCTCCCTTTCTCCCCATATACCTTCGGCCGTGCTGTGTCTTGACCCCGGACACATAAGGGTATTAGCAATCCGTTGAGCACGCCCAAATTATAACAAATAAAAAAAAATCTGCCGTAAAGGCATATCCTAAGTATTCTATCTGCGTATAGCAGAACTTGCATTTGGTGAAGTTAAGCTTGAGATTTCACTGCGTAATCCGCCTCAGGATCGTTCCTAGTAAAAGCAAATGTTCGTCAAAGTCGGCAGCAGCATGTAGGCGACTATGCGGCCTGAATCAATTAGATCACGAAAAATAACATTGATGAACCCCTGAAATACAGCCGGGGCATTCTTTAGCCCGAACGGCATTCTTAGGTATTCCCACATTCCGTTGGGAGTAGCAAAGGCTGTGAGCGGAATAGACTCCTCAGAAACTCTAACTTGGTTAAACCAGTTTTTCAAGTCAAAGAGCGAGAGGTACTTCTTCCCTTCCAGGTATTCAATACAGTCCTCAATAAGCGGTAGTGGTTGGTTGTCTCGAATAGTCTTCTTATTGAGAGCCGGATAGTATGTTAAGCACATTAAATTCCGAACTTGACAGCATAATTAACTGGGAAAAAAACAAAATAGAGTGGAATTCAATGCTTTAAAAACTCTAAGCTGTCTGCAGTCACTCAACCGAACCCTTGTAATCAGTCATTATCCATGAATGGCGCTTGTGTCGATGAAACCGGAAAACTTCCCATCCTTGGTATGTGTATCAACACAACACGAGTAGTTGGAACGATAACATCCTTAACCGATGCAAGAAATATTTCACCCCTTCTGATTTGGCTTTAATTTATAAGGCCCAAGCTTGATTATAACGCTCATATCTGGTCTCGTGCCCACCACCCTGCACCTACTTGATAGAATCCAAAAGAGAGCGATAAGACTTATAGGAGACAATAATATCGCAGAGTCATTAGACTCGCACGAACATCGACGTACCGTCTCCTCTTTTTGTCCGTGTGTTATCGTTATTTCAACACCGGATGCTCAAGTGAGCTAGGCAACTGCATTCCTCCTCTTCATTAATTTACCCGAAATAACCGTCTCGCAAGGAATGCCCATCAGTATACCCTTAAGCCTACTTTCGTACGGACAGTTAAATTCAAAGTCTCGTTCTTCGGCCGCACTGCACGAATATGGAATGCTCTTCCCGGCCTAATATTTCCTACAGACTACAACCCGCAGATATTTAAGGTCAATGTGCACAGGTACCTCTTCTCCCTTTCTCCCCATATACCTTCGGCCGTGCTGTGTCTTGACCCCGGACACATAAGGGTATTAGCAATCCGTTGAGCACGCCCAAATTATAACAAATAAAAAAAAATCTGCCGTAAAGGCATATCCTAAGTATTCTATCTGCGTATAGCAGAACTTGCATTTGGTGAAGTTAAGCTTGAGATTTCACTGCGTAATCCGCCTCAGGATCGTTCCTAGTAAAAGCAAATGTTCGTCAAAGTCGGCAGCAGCATGTAGGCGACTATGCGGCCTGAATCAATTAGATCACGAAAAATAACATTGATGAACCCCTGAAATACAGCCGGGGCATTCTTTAGCCCGAACGGCATTCTTAGGTATTCCCACATTCCGTTGGGAGTAGCAAAGGCTGTGAGCGGAATAGACTCCTCAGAAACTCTAACTTGGTGAAACCAGTTTTTCAAGTCAAAGAGCGAGAAGTACTTCTTCCCTTCCAGGTATTCAATACAGTCCTCAATAAGCGGTAGTGGTTGGTTGTCTCGAATAGTCTTCTTATTGAGAGCCGGATAGTATGTTAAGCACATTAAATTCCGAACTTGACAGCATAATTAACTGGGAAAAAAACAATATAGAGTGGAATTCAATGCTTTAAAAACTCTAAGCTGTCTGCAGTCACTCAACCGAACCCTTGATAATCAGTCATTATCCATGAATGGCGCTTGTGTCGATGAAACCGGAAAACTTTCCATCCTTGGTATGTGTATCAACACAACACGAGTAGTTGGAACGATAACATCCTTAACCGATGCAAGAAATATTTCACCCCTTCTGATTTGGCTTTAATTTATAAGGCCCAAGCTTGATTATAACGCTCATATCTGGTCTCGTGCCCACCACCCTGCACCTACTTGATAGAATCCAAAAGAGAGCGATAAGACTTATAGGAGACAATAATATCGCAGAGTCATTAGACTCGCACGAACATCGACGTACCGTCTCCTCTTTTTGTCCGTGTGTTATCGTTATTTCAACACCGGATGCTCAAGTGAGCTAGGCAACTGCATTCCTCCTCTTCATTAATTTACCCGAAATAACCGTCTCGCAAGGAATGCCCATCAGTATACCCTTAAGCCTACTTTCGTACGGACAGTTAAATTCAAAGTCTCGTTCTTCGGCCGCACTGCACGAATATGGAATGCTCTTCCCGGCCTAATATTTCCTACAGACTACAACCCGCAGATATTTAAGGTCAATGTGCACAGGTACCTCTTCTCCCTTTCTCCCCATATACCTTCGGCCGTGCTGTGTCTTGACCCCGGACACATAAGGGTATTAGCAATCCGTTGAGCACGCCCAAATTATAACAAATAAAAAAAAATCTGCCGTAAAGGCATATCCTAAGTATTCTATCTGCGTATAGCAGAACTTGCATTTGGTGAAGTTAAGCTTGAGATTTCACTGCGTAATCCGCCTCAGGATCGTTCCTAGTAAAAGCAAATGTTCGTCAAAGTCGGCAGCAGCATGTAGGCGACTATGCGGCCTGAATCAATTAGATCTCGAAAAATAACATTGATGAACCCCTGAAATACAGCCGGGGCATTCTTTAGCCCGAACGGCATTCTTAGGTATTCCCACATTCCGTTGGGAGTAGCAAAGGCTGTGAGCGGAATAGACTCCTCAGAAACTCTAACTTGGTGAAACCAGTTTTTCAAGTCAAAGAGCGAGAGGTACTTCTTCCCTTCCAGGTATTCAATACAGTCCTCAATAAGCGGTAGTGGTTGGTTGTCTCGAATAGTCTTCTTATTGAGAGCCGGATAGTATGTTAAGCACATTAAATTCCGAACTCGACAGCATAATTAACTGGGAAAAAAACCAAATAGAGTGGAATTCAATGCTTTAAAAACTCTAAGCTGTCTGCAGTCACTCAACCGAACCCTTGTAATCAGTCATTATCCATGAATGGCGCTTGTGTCGATGAAACCGGAAAACTTTCCATCCTTGGTATGTGTATCAACACAACACGAGTAGTTGGAACGATAACATCCTTAACCGATGCAAGAAATATTTCACCCCTTCTGATTTGGCTTTAATTTATAAGGCCCAAGCTTGATTATAACGCTCATATCTGGTCTCGTGCCCACCACCCTGCACCTACTTGATAGAATCCAAAAGAGAGCGATAAGACTTATAGGAGACAATAATATCGCAGAGTCATTAGACTCGCACGAACATCGACGTACCGTCTCCTCTTTTTGTCCGTGTGTTATCGTTATTTCAACACCGGATGCTCAAGTGAGCTAGGCAACTGCATTCCTCCTCTTCATTAATTTACCCGAAATAACCGTCTCGCAAGGAATGCCCATCAGTATACCCTTAAGCCTACTTTCGTACGGACAGTTAAATTCAAAGTCTCGTTCTTCGGCCGCACTGCACGAATATGGAATGCTCTTCCCGGCCTAATATTTCCTACAGACTACAACCCGCAGATATTTAAGGTCAATGTGCACAGGTACCTCTTCTCCCTTTCTCCCCATATACCTTCGGCCGTGCTGTGTCTTGACCCCGGACACATAAGGGTATTAGCAATCCGTTGAGCACGCCCAAATTATAACAAATAAAAAAAAATCTGCCGTAAAGGCATATCCTAAGTATTCTATCTGCATATAGCAGAACTTGCATTTGGTGAAGTTAAGCTTGAGATTTCACTGCGTAATCCGCCTCAGGATCGTTCCTAGTAAAAGCAAATGTTCGTCAAAGTCGGCAGCAGCATGTAGGCGACTATGCGGCCTGAATCAATTAGATCACGAAAAATAACATTGATGAACCCCTGAAATACAGCCGGGGCATTCTTTAGCCCGAACGGCATTCTTAGGTATTCCCACATTCCGTTGGGAGTAGCAAAGGCTGTGAGCGGAATAGACTCCTCAGAAACTCTAACTTGGTGAAACCAGTTTTTCAAGTCAAAGAGCGAGAAGTACTTCTTCCCTTCCAGGTATTCAATACAGTCCTCAATAAGCGGTAGTGGTTGGTTGTCTCGAATAGTCTTCTTATTGAGAGCCGGATAGTATGTTAAGCACATTAAATTCCGAACTTGACAGCATAATTAACTGGGAAAAAAACAATATAGAGTGGAATTCAATGCTTTAAAAACTCTAAGCTGTCTGCAGTCACTCAACCGAACCCTTGATAATCAGTCATTATCCATGAATGGCGCTTGTGTCGATGAAACCGGAAAACTTTCCATCCTTGGTATGTGTATCAACACAACACGAGTAGTTGGAACGATAACATCCTTAACCGATGCAAGAAATATTTTACCCCTTCTGATTTGGCTTTAATTTATAAGGCCCAAGCTTGATTATAACGCTCATATCTGGTCTCGTGCCCACCACCCTGCACCTACTTGATAGAATCCAAAAGAGAGCGATAAGACTTATAGGAGACAATAATATCGCAGAGTCATTAGACTCGCACGAACATCGACGTACCGTCTCCTCTTTTTGTCCGTGTGTTATCGTTATTTCAACACCGGATGCTCAAGTGAGCTAGGCAACTGCATTCCTCCTCTTCATTAATTTACCCGAAATAACCGTCTCGCAAGGAATGCCCATCAGTATACCCTTAAGCCTACTTTCGTACGGACAGTTAAATTCAAAGTCTCGTTCTTCGGCCGCACTGCACGAATATGGAATGCTCTTCCCGGCCTAATATTTCCTACAGACTACAACCCGCAGATATTTAAGGTCAATGTGCACAGGTACCTCTTCTCCCTTTCTCCCCATATACCTTCGGCCGTGCTGTGTCTTGACCCCGGACACATAAGGGTATTAGCAATCCGTTGAGCACGCCCAAATTATAACAAATAAAAAAAAATCTGCCGTAAAGGCATATCCTAAGTATTCTATCTGCGTATAGCAGAACTTGCATTTGGTGAAGTTAAGCTTGAGATTTCACTGCGTAATCCGCCTCAGGATCGTTCCTAGTAAAAGCAAATGTTCGTCAAAGTCGGCAGCAGCATGTAGGCGACTATGCGGCCTGAATCAATTAGATCTCGAAAAATAACATTGATGAACCCCTGAAATACAGCCGGGGCATTCTTTAGCCCGAACGGCATTCTTAGGTATTCCCACATTCCGTTGGGAGTAGCAAAGGCTGTGAGCGGAATAGACTCCTCAGAAACTCTAACTTGGTGAAACCAGTTTTTCAAGTCAAAGAGCGAGAGGTACTTCTTCCCTTCCAGGTATTCAATACAGTCCTCAATAAGCGGTAGTGGTTGGTTGTCTCGAATAGTCTTCTTATTGAGAGCCGGATAGTATGTTAAGCACATTAAATTCCGAACTCGACAGCATAATTAACTGGGAAAAAAACCAAATAGAGTGGAATTCAATGCTTTAAAAACTCTAAGCTGTCTGCAGTCACTCAACCGAACCCTTGTAATCAGTCATTATCCATGAATGGCGCTTGTGTCGATGAAACCGGAAAACTTTCCATCCTTGGTATGTGTATCAACACAACACGAGTAGTTGGAACGATAACATCCTTAACCGATGCAAGAAATATTTCACCCCTTCTGATTTGGCTTTAATTTATAAGGCCCAAGCTTGATTATAACGCTCATATCTGGTCTCGTGCCCACCACCCTGCACCTACTTGATAGAATCCAAAAGAGAGCGATAAGACTTATAGGAGACAATAATATCGCAGAGTCATTAGACTCGCACGAACATCGACGTACCGTCTCCTCTTTTTGTCCGTGTGTTATCGTTATTTCAACACCGGATGCTCAAGTGAGCTAGGCAACTGCATTCCTCCTCTTCATTAATTTACCCGAAATAACCGTCTCGCAAGGAATGCCCATCAGTATACCCTTAAGCCTACTTTCGTACGGACAGTTAAATTCAAAGTCTCGTTCTTCGGCCGCACTGCACGAATATGGAATGCTCTTCCCGGCCTAATATTTCCTACAGACTACAACCCGCAGATATTTAAGGTCAATGTGCACAGGTACCTCTTCTCCCTTTCTCCCCATATACCTTCGGCCGTGCTGTGTCTTGACCCCGGACACATAAGGGTATTAGCAATCCGTTGAGCACGCCCAAATTATAACAAATAAAAAAAAATCTGCCGTAAAGGCATATCCTAAGTATTCTATCTGCGTATAGCAGAACTTGCATTTGGTGAAGTTAAGCTTGAGATTTCACTGCGTAATCCGCCTCAGGATCGTTCCTAGTAAAAGCAAATGTTCGTCAAAGTCGGCAGCAGCATGTAGGCGACTATGCGGCCTGAATCAATTAGATCACGAAAAATAACATTGATGAACCCCTGAAATACAGCCGGGGCATTCTTTAGCCCGAACGGCATTCTTAGGTATTCCCACATTCCGTTGGGAGTAACAAAGGCTGTGAGCGGAATAGACTCCTCAGAAACTCTAACTTGGTGAAACCAGTTTTTCAAGTCAAAGAGCGAGAAGAACTTCTTCCCTTCCAGGTATTCAATACAGTCCTCAATAAGCGGTAGTGGTTGGTTGTCTCGAATAGTCTTCTTATTGAGAGCCGGATAGCACATTAAATTCCGAACTTGACAGCATAATTAACTGGGAAAAAAACAAAATAGAGTGGAATTCAATGCTTTAAAAACTCTAAGCTGTCTGCAGTCACTCAACCGAACCCTTGATAATCAGTCATTATCCATGAATGGCGCTTGTGTCGATGAAACCGGAAAACTTTCCATCCTTGGTATGTGTATCAACACAACACGAGTAGTTGGAACGATAACATCCTTAACCGATGCAAGAAATATTTTACCCCTTCTGATTTGGCTTTAATTTATAAGGCCCAAGCTTGATTATAACGCTCATATCTGGTCTCGTGCCCACCACCCTGCACCTACTTGATAGAATCCAAAAGAGAGCGATAAGACTTATAGGAGACAATAATATCGCAGAGTCATTAGACTCGCACGAACATCGACGTACCGTCTCCTCTTTTTGTCCGTGTGTTATCGTTATTTCAACACCGGATGCTCAAGTGAGCTAGGCAACTGCATTCCTCCTCTTCATTAATTTACCCGAAATAACCGTCTCGCAAGGAATGCCCATCAGTATACCCTTAAGCCTACTTTCGTACGGACAGTTAAATTCAAAGTCTCGTTCTTCGGCCGCACTGCACGAATATGGAATGCTCTTCCCGGCCTAATATTTCCTACAGACTACAACCCGCAGATATTTAAGGTCAATGTGCACAGGTACCTCTTCTCCCTTTCTCCCCATATACCTTCGGCCGTGCTGTGTCTTGACCCCGGACACATAAGGGTATTAGCAATCCGTTGAGCACGCCCAAATTATAACAAATAAAAAAAAATCTGCCGTAAAGGCATATCCTAAGTATTCTATCTGCGTATAGCAGAACTTGCATTTGGTGAAGTTAAGCTTGAGATTTCACTGCGTAATCCGCCTCAGGATCGTTCCTAGTAAAAGCAAATGTTCGTCAAAGTCGGCAGCAGCATGTAGGCGACTATGCGGCCTGAATCAATTAGATCACGAAAAATAACATTGATGAATCCCTGAAATACAGCCGGTGCATTCTTTAGCCCGAACGGCATTCTTAGGTATTCCCACATTCCGTTGGGAGTAGCAAAGGCTGTGAGCGGAATAGACTCCTCAGAAACTCTAACTTGGTGAAACCAGTTTTTCAAGTCAAAGAGCGAGAGGTACTTCTTCCCTTCCAGGTATTCAATACAGTCCTCAATAAGCGGTAGTGGTTGGTTGTCTCGAATAGTCTTCTTATTGAGAGCCGGATAGTATGTTAAGCACATTAAATTCCGAACTTGACAGCATAATTAACTGGGAAAAAAACAAAATAGAGTGGAATTCAATGCTTTAAAAACTCTAAGCTGTCTGCAGTCACTCAACCGAACCCTTGATAATCAGTCATTATCCATGAATTGCGCTTGTGTCGATGAAACCGGAAAACTTTCCATCCTTGGTATGTGTATCAACACAACACGAGTAGTTGGAACGATAACATCCTTAACCGATGCAAGAAATATTTCACCCCTTCTGATTTGGCTTTAATTTATAAGACCCAAGCTTGATTATAACGCTCATATCTGGTCTCGTGCCCACCACCCTGCACCTACTTGATAGAATCCAAAAGAGAGCGATAAGACTTATAGGAGACAATAATATCGCAGAGTCATTAGACTCGCACGAACATCGACGTACCGTCTCCTCTTTTTGTCCGTGTGTTATCGTTATTTCAACACCGGATGCTCAAGTGAGCTAGGCAACTGCATTCCTCCTCTTCATTAATTTACCCGAAATAACCGTCTCGCAAGGAATGCCCATCAGTATACCCTTAAGCCTACTTTCGTACGGACAGTTAAATTCAAAGTCTCGTTCTTCGGCCGCACTGCACGAATATGGAATGCTCTTCCCGGCCTAATATTTCCTACAGACTACAACCCGCAGATATTTAAGGTCAATGTGCACAGGTACCTCTTCTCCCTTTCTCCCCATATACCTTCGGCCGTGCTGTGTCTTGACCCCGGACACATAAGGGTATTAGCAATCCGTTGAGCACGCCCAAATTATAACAAATAAAAAAAAATCTGCCGTAAAGGCATATCCTAAGTATTCTATCTGCGTATAGCAGAACTTGCATTTGGTGAAGTTAAGCTTGAGATTTCACTGCGTAATCCGCCTCAGGATCGTTCCTAGTAAAAGCAAATGTTCGTCAAAGTCGGCAGCAGCATGTAGGCGACTATGCGGCCTGAATCAATTAGATCTCGAAAAATAACATTGATGAACCCCTGAAATACAGCCGGGGCATTCTTTAGCCCGAACGGCATTCTTAGGTATTCCCACATTCCGTTGGGAGTAGCAAAGGCTGTGAGCGGAATAGACTCCTCAGAAACTCTAACTTGGTGAAACCAGTTTTTCAAGTCAAAGAGCGAGAGGTACTTCTTCCCGTCCAGGTATTCAATACAGTCCTCAATAAGCGGTAGTGGTTGGTTGTCTCGAATAGTCTTCTTATTGAGAGCCGGATAGTATGTTAAGCACATTAAATTCCGAACTCGACAGCATAATTAACTGGGAAAAAAACCAAATAGAGTGGAATTCAATGCTTTAAAAACTCTAAGCTGTCTGCAGTCACTCAACCGAACCCTTGTAATCAGTCATTATCCATGAATGGCGCTTGTGTCGATGAAACCGGAAAACTTTCCATCCTTGGTATGTGTATCAACACAACACGAGTAGTTGGAACGATAACATCCTTAACCGATGCAAGAAATATTTCACCCCTTCTGATTTGGCTTTAATTTATAAGGCCCAAGCTTGATTATAACGCTCATATCTGGTCTCGTGCCCACCACCCTGCACCTACTTGATAGAATCCAAAAGAGAGCGATAAGACTTATAGGAGACAATAATATCGCAGAGTCATTAGACTCGCACGAACATCGACGTACCGTCTCCTCTTTTTGTCCGTGTGTTATCGTTATTTCAACACCGGATGCTCAAGTGAGCTAGGCAACTGCATTCCGCCTCTTCATTAATTTACCCGAAATAACCGTCTCGCAAGGAATGCCCATCAGTATACCCTTAAGCCTACTTTCGTACGGACAGTTAAATTCAAAGTCTCGTTCTTCGGCCGCACTGCACGAATATGGAATGCTCTTCCCGGCCTAATATTTCCTACAGACTACAACCCGCAGATATTTAAGGTCAATGTGCACAGGTACCTCTTCTCCCTTTCTCCCCATATACCTTCGGCCGTGCTGTGTCTTGACCCCGGACACATAAGGGTATTAGCAATCCGTTGAGCACGCCCAAATTATAACAAATAAAAAAAAATCTGCCGTAAAGGCATATCCTAAGTATTCTATCTGCGTATAGCAGAACTTGCATTTGGTGAAGTTAAGCTTGAGATTTCACTGCGTAATCCGCCTCAGGATCGTTCCTAGTAAAAGCAAATGTTCGTCAAAGTCGGCAGCAGCATGTAGGCGACTATGCGGCCTGAATCAATTAGATCACGAAAAATAACATTGATGAACCCCTGAAATACAGCCGGGGCATTCTTTAGCCCGAACGGCATTCTTAGGTATTCCCACATTCCGTTGGGAGTAACAAAGGCTGTGAGCGGAATAGACTCCTCAGAAACTCTAACTTGGTGAAACCAGTTTTTCAAGTCAAAGAGCGAGAAGAACTTCTTCCCTTCCAGGTATTCAATACAGTCCTCAATAAGCGGTAGTGGTTGGTTGTCTCGAATAGTCTTCTTATTGAGAGCCGGATAGTATGTTAAGCACATTAAATTCCGAACTTGACAGCATAATTAACTGGGAAAAAAACAAAATAGAGTGGAATTCAATGCTTTAAAAACTCTAAGCTGTCTGCAGTCACTCAACCGAACCCTTGATAATCAGTCATTATCCATGAATGGCGCTTGTGTCGATGAAACCGGAAAACTTTCCATCCTTGGTATGTGTATCAACACAACACGAGTAGTTGGAACGATAACATCCTTAACCGATGCAAGAAATATTTTACCCCTTCTGATTTGGCTTTAATTTATAAGGCCCAAGCTTGATTATAACGCTCATATCTGGTCTCGTGCCCACCACCCTGCACCTACTTGATAGAATCCAAAAGAGAGCGATAAGACTTATAGGAGACAATAATATCGCAGAGTCATTAGACTCGCACGAACATCGACGTACCGTCTCCTCTTTTTGTCCGTGTGTTATCGTTATTTCAACACCGGATGCTCAAGTGAGCTAGGCAACTGCATTCCTCCTCTTCATTAATTTACCCGAAATAACCGTCTCGCAAGGAATGCCCATCAGTATACCCTTAAGCCTACTTTCGTACGGACAGTTAAATTCAAAGTCTCGTTCTTCGGCCGCACTGCACGAATATGGAATGCTCTTCCCGGCCTAATATTTCCTACAGACTACAACCCGCAGATATTTAAGGTCAATGTGCACAGGTACCTCTTCTCCCTTTCTCCCCATATACCTTCGGCCGTGCTGTGTCTTGACCCCGGACACATAAGGGTATTAGCAATCCGTTGAGCACGCCCAAATTATAACAAATAAAAAAAAATCTGCCGTAAAGGCATATCCTAAGTATTCTATCTGCGTATAGCAGAACTTGCATTTGGTGAAGTTAAGCTTGAGATTTCACTGCGTAATCCGCCTCAGGATCGTTCCTAGTAAAAGCAAATGTTCGTCAAAGTCGGCAGCAGCATGTAGGCGACTATGCGGCCTGAATCAATTAGATCACGAAAAATAACATTGATGAATCCCTGAAATACAGCCGGTGCATTCTTTAGCCCGAACGGCATTCTTAGGTATTCCCACATTCCGTTGGGAGTAGCAAAGGCTGTGAGCGGAATAGACTCCTCAGAAACTCTAACTTGGTGAAACCAGTTTTTCAAGTCAAAGAGCGAGAGGTACTTCTTCCCTTCCAGGTATTCAATACAGTCCTCAATAAGCGGTAGTGGTTGGTTGTCTCGAATAGTCTTCTTATTGAGAGCCGGATAGTATGTTAAGCACATTAAATTCCGAACTTGACAGCATAATTAACTGGGAAAAAAACAAAATAGAGTGGAATTCAATGCTTTAAAAACTCTAAGCTGTCTGCAGTCACTCAACCGAACCCTTGATAATCAGTCATTATCCATGAATTGCGCTTGTGTCGATGAAACCGGAAAACTTTCCATCCTTGGTATGTGTATCAACACAACACGAGTAGTTGGAACGATAACATCCTTAACCGATGCAAGAAATATTTCACCCCTTCTGATTTGGCTTTAATTTATAAGACCCAAGCTTGATTATAACGCTCATATCTGGTCTCGTGCCCACCACCCTGCACCTACTTGATAGAATCCAAAAGAGAGCGATAAGACTTATAGGAGACAATAATATCGCAGAGTCATTAGACTCGCACGAACATCGACGTACCGTCTCCTCTTTTTGTCCGTGTGTTATCGTTATTTCAACACCGGATGCTCAAGTGAGCTAGGCAACTGCATTCCTCCTCTTCATTAATTTACCCGAAATAACCGTCTCGCAAGGAATGCCCATCAGTATACCCTTAAGCCTACTTTCGTACGGACAGTTAAATTCAAAGTCTCGTTCTTCGGCCGCACTGCACGAATATGGAATGCTCTTCCCGGCCTAATATTTCCTACAGACTACAACCCGCAGATATTTAAGGTCAATGTGCACAGGTACCTCTTCTCCCTTTCTCCCCATATACCTTCGGCCGTGCTGTGTCTTGACCCCGGACACATAAGGGTATTAGCAATCCGTTGAGCACGCCCAAATTATAACAAATAAAAAAAATCTGCCGTAAAGGCATATCCTAAGTATTCTATCTGCGTATAGCAGAACTTGCATTTGGTGAAGTTAAGCTTGAGATTTCACTGCGTAATCCGCCTCAGGATCGTTCCTAGTAAAAGCAAATGTTCGTCAAAGTCGGCAGCAGCATGTAGGCGACTATGCGGCCTGAATCAATTAGATCACGAAAAATAACATTGATGAACCCCTGAAATACAGCCGGGGCATTCTTTAGCCCGAACGGCATTCTTAGGTATTCCCACATTCCGTTGGGAGTAACAAAGGCTGTGAGCGGAATAGACTCCTCAGAAACTCTAACTTGGTGAAACCAGTTTTTCAAGTCAAGGAGCGAGAAGTACTTCTTCCCTTCCAGGTATTCAATACAGTCCTCAATAAGCGGTAGTGGTTGGTTGTCTCGAATAGTCTTCTTATTGAGAGCCGGATAGTATGTTAAGCACATTAAATTCCGAACTTGACAGCATAATTAACTGGGAAAAAAACAAAATAGAGTGGAATTCAATGCTTTAAAAACTCTAAGCTGTCTGCAGTCACTCAACCGAACCCTTGATAATCAGTCATTATCCATGAATGGCGCTTGTGTCGATGAAACCGGAAAACTTTCCATCCTTGGTATGTGTATCAACACAACACGAGTAGTTGGAACGATAACATCCTTAACCGATGCAAGAAATATTTCACCCCTTCTGATTTGTATTTAATTTATAAGGCCCAAGCTTGATTATAACGCTCATATCTGGTCTCGTGCCCACCACCCTGCACCTACTTGATAGAATCCAAAAGAGAGCGATAAGACTTATAGGAGACAATAATATCGCAGAGTCATTAGACTCGCACGAACATCGACGTACCGTCTCCTCTTTTTGTCCGTGTGTTATCGTTATTTCAACACCGGATGTTCAAGTGAAATAGGCAACTGCATTCCTCCTCTTCATTAATTTACCCGAAATAACCGTCTCGCAAGGAATGCCCATCAGTATACCCTTAAGCCTACTTTCGTAGGGACAGTTAAATTCAAAGTCTCGTTCTTCGGCCGCACTGCACGAATATGGAATGCTCTTCCCGGCCTAATATTTCCTACAGACTACAACCCGCAGATATTTAAGGTCAATGTGCACAGGTACCTCTTCTCCCTTTCTCCCCATATACCTTCGGCCGTGCTGTGTCTTGACCCCGGACACATAAGGGTATTAGCAATCCGTTGAGCACGCCCAAATTATAACAAATAAAAAAAAATCTGCCGTAAAGGCATATCCTAAGTATTCTATCTGCGTATAGCAGAACTTGCATTTGGTGAAGTTAAGCTTGAGATTTCACTGCGTAATCCGCCTCAGGATCGTTCCTAGTAAAAGCAAATGTTCGTCAAAGTCGGCAGCAGCATGTAGGCGACTATGCGGCCTGAATCAATTAGATCACGAAAAATAACATTGATGAACCCCTGAAATACAGCCGGGGCATTCTTTAGCCCGAACGGCATTCTTAGGTATTCCCACATTCCGTTGGGAGTAACAAAGGCTGTGAGCGGAATAGACTCCTCAGAAACTCTAACTTGGTGAAACCAGTTTTTCAAGTCAAAGAGCGAGAGGTACTTCTTCCCTTCCAGGTATTCAATACAGTCCTCAATAAGCGGTAGTGGTTGGTTGTCTCGAATAGTCTTCTTATTGAGAGCCGGATAGTCAACTCACATTCGTGCTCCTCTATTCTTTTTGCTCACCAACACTCCTGGAGAAGCATAAGGTGAACTACTTGACCTAATTATCCCATCTTTTACTAATTGGCTAACTATGGATTGGACCTTAGAACGCTCGGCAGAGGAAAGTCGTCGGGTTGCGCAATGAAATGGTATATCAACACTCAAATGAATCTTCATTACATAATCGAATGGTTCTAACTTCACGTCTTTCGGAGATATGTAGGAATCTACAGTCACGTCATTTACTTTGGCACAGCAAGTCTTATCTAGCTTAAAATCAATATTCAACTCAGCTTGATGAGAGGTTACTTCGATATTAAATATGTCTAGCACGGCACTAAGTTTTACTAATCCTAGTTGACTCGACCCCAACAACCGGCTTTGTCGTATCATATTCATTAACGGCAGCAAGACGATGGATCAATTTTCAAAAGGTTATGTCTATCAAGAACCGCATAAGATTGACTTGATAGTGCGCAGAATTTACTGTTAGAGCCTAAGGAGAATGGATATTGAATTAACTCAAATCGTCAGGTAAAACAAAAACTTGGATTAATTTTGACGTATTTCTAAATTATATTAGGCACGTAACGTAATGTACAGCAATTATTTTAATTTTAGCTCCACCTATCCCGTAATATGAAAGTAACGGCGTCTTGACGGATTCCAGTTTCTCAATTGGGACGTTCGACAGTTCTATAAAACTAATTGGGCTGCCCGTATCGAAAAGGGAAAGAAAGGCAGTAAATTCTGTACCCCTGCAGCAAATCAATCTGAAAAGCAACACTCACCCGGTTTACAGGCCGGCAGGTTTCCTCGTCAGAATTTTCTTGGGACTAGGCCCCGACCGGTGGTCATGTCCAAAGGGTATGGACAGTACGGCTTGATGTGTTCCAGTTAGAAACAGTTAAAGCATAAAGTCTAGTTTTTGTCACTATGAGCCTTCTTCTTCGTCTTCGGTCGTCTCGAGTCATTTTCTGACAGGTACATTTGTTGGTACCGGTTGACCAGCTGCTTTAGCTCTAATATGCTGCGAGCTCCCAGCAAGTGGTTAACATTCGGCACATTTACCATCCCAACGACGATGAAATCAATCACTTCCAGCTCGCTGATATCTGAGCGGTTGACAATTGACTGCATGGTCAAAATGTAGCAGTGCAGCGTTTCGTCTTGTTTTTTCCACCGCCGGCGGGTCAACAATTTGAAGATATCCTGGCGCGTGACGACGATGTTGAACTCGTTGACGAATACCGCCGTCAGGTCTCTGTAATTTAGGGCGACCGTTGAATCGAGGAACACTCTTGCCACACAAGAGACGTAGGCTCAACAGCTTAAATCCATTGACCGTTCCCATAACCTCTTCGAAGTCCCGAAGATAGCTTAGAACGGAATGGCCGATGTCGGCTCCTGTGAACTTCCGCAATGCGCTTTCGTTGTCCCTATAATCTGTCCTGCCGCTGCTTGTAGATGCTACGCCCTCGCTCTAGGTCGCGATTTTTTTTTTCTTCCGAAGGTCAACCAGTTCCTGATCCAGGGCGGCTCCCTGCAGCTCGTCCACATTCACAGCGTTATCGGCATTCACAACACCGTCAGCTGGATCGGCCTCCTCTGGCACTTCTTCATCGACTTCTCTGGGGTTGCGCCTTGTTGCGCGAGTTAAGTATCTTTACTCATTTCAATAAAAATACTTGTTGGTACTTTGTTGTATGAATACTTTATTATGAACGCTTTAAAATATTCCAATCACCCACCTCGTACAGACCCATAGCACTTACGTCCCTTCTTTCTAAGGTCATGGATACGTTGATAAATCGTCAGCTTATGAAATATATTTAATCGCGGAAGCTTCTTAATGACCGACAATATGGTTTCCGCAGCGACAGGTCCACTGGTGATCTGATAGCTTATCTTACCGAAAAGTGGAACAAGTCTTTGCACAATGCAGGCGAAAGCAAGATCGTTGCGCTTGATATTTCTAAAGCATTTGACAGAGTTTGGCATCAAGCTCTCTTCTCGAAAATGCGTGCCTATGGTATCAATGAATCTCTTCTTCTATGGATTAGAAATTACCTTTCGAACCGTTCACTTCAAGTTGTTTTGGATGGGTTCAAGTCTGATATCCACCAAATAAATGCTGGTGTTCTCCTAGGCTCAGTTCTGTCTCCGATACTCTTTCGCAGTTTTATAAATGATCTCGTCTGCTACTTCTAATCCAATCCATTCCTTCGCTGATGACAGCATCCTCAGCTTTTCATATTCGTTCCAAGAATCACGATCCCGCCCTTCGGCCATAGAATTGTAACGGCAGCGTATGTTAAGCACATTAAATTCCGATCTTGACAGCATAATTAAATGGGGAAAAACAATAAAGTAGAATTCAATGCTTCAAAAACTCAAAGCTGTCTGCAGTCACTCAAGCGAACCCTTGATAATTAGTCATTATCCATGAATGGCGCTTGTGTCGATGAAACCGGAAAACTTTCCATCCTTGGTATATTTGAGGTCGCCAAAAATACTGCGAAATGTCTAGATTTTCTTAATCGATGCAAGAAATATTTCACCCCTTCTGATTTGGCATTAATTTATAAGGCGTACATACGCCCAAAACGCTCATATCTGGTCTGGTGCCCCCAAGACCACCCTGCACCTACTGGATAGAATCCAAAAGCGAGCGATAAAACTTATAGAAGACAATAATATTCAGAGTCTCGTTCTTCAGCCGCACTGCACGAATATGAAATGCTGTTTCCACCCTAATATTTCCTACAGACTACAACCCGCAGATATTTAAGACCAATGTGCACAGGTACCTATTCTCCCATTCTCCCCATATACCTTTGGGCCGTGCTGTGTCTTGACCCCGGACTCACAAGGGTATTAACAATTCCTTGAGCACGCCCAAATTATAACAAATAAAAAAATATCTGCCGTAAAGGCATATCCTAAGTATTCTATCTGCGTATAGCAGAACTTGCATTTGGTGAAGTTAAGCTTAAGATTTCGCTGCGTAATCCGCCTCAGAATCGTTCCTAGTAAAAGCAAATGTTCGTCAAAGTCGGCTGCAACGCTGTGTCTTGACCCCGGACACACAATGGTATTAGCAATCCCTTGAGCAGCATATAGGCGACTATGCGGCCTGAATCAATTAGATCACGAAAAATAACATTGATGAACCCCTGAAATACACCCGAGGCATTCTTTAGCCCGAACGGCATTCTTAGGTATTCCCACATTCCGTTGGGAGTAACAAAGGCTGTGAGCGGAATAAACTCCTCAGAAACTCTAACTTGGTGAAACCAATTTTTCAAGTCAAAGAGCGAGAAGTACTTCTTCCCTTCCAAGTATTCAATACAGTCCTCAATAAGCGGAAGTGGTTGGTTGTCTCGAATAGTCTTCTTATTGAGAGCCGGATAGTCAACGCACATTCGTGCTCCTCTATTCTTTTTTCTCACCAACACTCCTGGAGAAGCATAAGGTGAACTACTTGACCTAATTATCCCATAGTTTTCTAATTGGCTAACTATGGATTGGACCTTAGAACGCTCGGCATAGGAAAGTCGTCGGGTTGCGCAATGAAATGGTATATCAACACTCAAATGAATCTTCATTACATAATCGAATGGTTCTAGCTTCATGTCTTTCGGAGATATGTAGGAATCTACAGTCACGTCATTTACTTTGGCACAGCAAGTCTTATCTAGCTTAAAATCAATATTCAACTCAGCTTGATGAGAGGTTACTTCGATATTAAATATGTCTAGCACGGCACTAAGTTTTACTAATCCTAGTTGACTCGACCCCAACAACCGGCTTTGTCGTATCATATTCATTAACGGCAGCAAGACGATGGATCAATTTTCAAAAGGTTATGTCTATCAAGAACCGCATAAGATTGACTTGATAGTGCGCAGAATTTACTGTTAGAGCCTAAGGAGAATGGATATTGAATTAACTCAAATCGTCAGGTAAAACAAAAACTTGGATTAATTTTGACGTATTTCTAAATTATATTAGGCACGTAACGTAATGTACAGCAATTATATTAATTTTAGCTCCACCAATACCGTAATACGAAAGTAACGGCGTCTTGACGGATTCCAGTTTCTCAATTGGGACGTTCGACAGTTCTATAAAACTAATTGGGCTGCCAATATCGAAAAGGGAAAGAAAGGCAGTAAATTCTGCACCCCTGCAGCAAATCAATCTGAAAAGCAACACTCACCCGGTTTACAGGCCGGCAGGTTTCCTCGTCAGAATTTTCTTGGGACTAGGCCCCGACCGGTGGTCATGTCCCATTTTCCAGCATCGAAAGCAAAGATACGGCCGGGCGCAAAGGGTATGGGCAGTACAGCTTGATGTGTCCCAGTTAGGAACAGTTAAAGCATAAAGTCTAGTTTTTGGCAGTATGAGCCTTCCTCTCCGTCTTCGGTCGTCTCGAGTCATTTTCTGACAGGTACATTTGTTGGTACCGGTTGATCAGCTGCTTTAGCTCTAATATGCTACGAGCTCCCAGCAAGTGGTTGACATTCGGCACATTTACCATCCCATCGACGATGAAATCAATCACTTCCAGCTCGCTGATATCTGAGCGGTTGACAATTGACTGCATGGTCAAAATGTAGCAGTGCAGCGTTTCGTCTTGTTTTTTCCACCGCCGGCGGCTCAACAATTTGAAGATATCCTGGCGCGTGACGACGATGTCGAACTCGTTGACGAGTGCCGCCCTCAGGTCTCTGTAATTTAGGGCGACCGTTGAATCGAGGAACACTCTTGCCACACAAGAGAACGACGTAGGCTCAACAGCTTAAATCCATTGACCGTTCCCATAAGCTCTTCGAAGTCCCGAAGATAGTTTAAAACGGAATGGCCGATGTCGGCTCCTGTGAACTTCCGCAATGCGCTTTCGTTGTGCCTATAATCTGTCCTGCCGCTGCTTGTAGATGCTACGCCCTCGCTCTAGGTAACGATTTTTTTTTTTTTCCGGAGGTCAACCAGTTCCTGATCCAGGGCGGCTCCCTTCAGCTCGTCCACATTCACAGCGTTATCGGCATTCACAACACCGTCAGCTGGATCGGCCTCCTCTGGCACTTCTTCATCGACTTCTCTGGGGTTGCGCCTTGTTGCGCGAGTTAAGTATCTTTACTCATTTCAATAAAAATACTTGTTGGTACTTTGTTGCAAGAATACTTTATTATGAACGCTTTAAAATATTCCAATCACCCACCTCGTACAGACCCATAGCACTTACATCCCTTCTTTCTAAGGCCATGGATACGCTGAGAAATCGTCAGCTTATGAAATATCTTTAATCGCGGAAGCTTCTTAATGACCGACAATATGGTTTCCGCAGCGACAGGTCCATTGGTGATCTGATAGCTTATCTTCCCGAAAAGTGGAACAAGTCTTTGCACAATGCAGGCGAGAGCAAGATCGTTGCGCTTGATATTTCTAAGGCATTTGACAGAGTTTGGCATCAAGCTCTCATGTCGAAAATGCGTGCCTATGGTATCAATGAATCTCTTCTTCTCCGATACTCTTTCGCAGTTTTATAAATGATCTCGTCTGCTACTTCTAATCCAATCCATTCCTTCGCTGATGACAGCATCCTCAGCTTTTCATATTCGTTCCAAGAATCACGACCCCGCCCTTCGGCCATAGAATTGTAACGGCAGCGTATGTTAAGCACATTAAATTCCGATCTTGAGAGCATAATTAACTGGGGAAAAACAATAGAGTAGAATTCAATGCTTCAAAAACTCAAAGCTGTCTGCAATCACTCAAGCGAACCCTTGATAATCAGTCATTATCCATGAATGGCGCTTGTGTCGATGAAACCGGAAAACTTTCCATCCTTGGTATATTTGAGGTCGCCAAAAATAATGCGAAATGTCTAGGTTTTCTTAATCGATGCAAGAAATATTTCACCCCTTCGGATTTGGCTTTAATTTATAAGGCGTACATCCCAAGCTTGAGTACAACGCTCATATCTGGTCTGGTGACCCCAAGACCACCCTGCACCTACTGGATAGAATCCAAAAGCGAGCGATAAAACTTATAGAAGACAATAATATTCAGAGTCTCGTTCTTCAGCCGCACTGCACGAATATGAAATGCTGTTTCCAGCCTAATATTTCCTACAGACTACAACCCGCAGATATTTAAGACCAATGTGCACAGGTACCTCTTCTCCCTTTCTCCCCATATACCTTTGGGCCGTGCTGTGTCTTGACCCCGGACTCACAAGGGTATTAGCAATTCCTTGAGCACGCCCAAATTATAACAAATAAAAAAATATCTGCCGTAAAGGCATATCCTAAGTATTCTATCTGCGTATAGCAGAACTTGCATTTGGTGAAGTTAAGCTTGAGATTTCGCTGCGTAATCCGCCTCAGAATCGTTCCTATTAAAAGCAAATGTTCGTCAAAGTCGGCAGCAGCATGTAGGCGGGAGCGGAATAGACTCCTCAGAAACTCTAACTTGGTGAAACCAGTTTTTCAAGTCAAAGAGCGAGAAGTACTTCTTCCCTTCCAAGTATTCAATACAGTCCTCAATAGCGGCAGTGGTTGGTTGTCTCGAATAGTCTTCTTATTGAGAGCCGGATAGTCAACGCACATTCGTACTCCTATATTCTTTTTTCTCACCAACACTCCTGGAGAAGCATAAGGTGAACTACTTGACCTAATTATCCCATCTTTTTCTAATTGGCTAACTATGGATTGGACCTTAGAACGCTCGGCATAGGAAAGTCGTCGGGTTGCACAATGAAATGGTATATCAACACTCAAATGAATCTTCATTACATAATCGAATGGTTCTAGCTTCACGTCTTTCGGATATATGTAGGAATCTACAGTCACGTCATTTACTTTGGCACAGCAAGTCTTATCTAGCTTAAAATCGATATTCAACTCAGCTTGATGAGAGGTTACTTCGATATTAAATATGTCTAGCACGACACTAAGTTCATTACTAATCCTAGTTGACTCGACCCCAACAACCGGCTTTGTCGTATCATATTCATTAACGGCAGCAAGACGATGGATCAATTTTCAAAAGGTTATGTCTATCAAGAACCGCATAAGATTGACTTGATAGTGCGCAGAATTTACTGCTAGAGCCTAAGGAGAATGGATATTGAATTAACTCAAATCGTCAGGTAAAACAAAAACTTGGATTAATTTTGACGTATTTCTAAATTATATTATAATGTACAGCAATTATTTTAATTTTAGCTCCACCTGTACCGTAATATGAAAGTAACGGCGTCTTGACGGATTCCAGTTTCTCAATTGGGACGTTCGACAGTTCTATAAAACTAATTGGGCTGCCAGTATCGAAAAGGGAAAGAAAGGCAGTAAATTCTGCACCCCTGCAGCAAATCAATCTGAAAAGCAACACTCACCCGGTTTACAGGCCGGCAGGTTTCCTCGTGAGAATTTTCTTGGGACTAGGCCCCGACTGGTGGTCATATCCCATTTTCCAGCATCGAAAGCAAAGATACGACCGGGCGCAAAGGGTATGGGCAGTACAGCTTGATGTATCCCAGTTAGGAACAGTTAAAGCATAAAGTCTAGTTTTTGGCACTATGAGCCTTCTTCTCCGTCTTCGGTCGTCTCGAGTCATTTTCTGACAGGTAGATTTGTTGGTACCGGTTGATCAGCTGCTTTAGCTCTAATATGCTACGAGCTCCCAGCAAGTGGTTGACATTCGGCACATTTACCATCCCATCGACGATGAAATCAATCACTTCCAGCTCGCTTTATATCTGAGCGGTTGACAATTGACTGCATGGTCAAAATGTAGCAGTGCAGCGTTTCGTCTTGTTTTTTCCACCGCCGGCGGCTCAACAATTTGAAGATATCCTGGCGCGTGACGACGATGTTGAACTCGTTGACGAGTGCCGCCCTCAGGTCTCTGCTACGCCCTCGCTCTAGGTCGCGATTTTTTTTTTCTTCCGAAGGTCAACCAGTACCTGATCCAGGGCGGCTCCCTGCAGCTCGTCCACATTCGTCTGCTTTCGTTATCGGCATTCACAACACCGTCAGCTGGATCGGCCTCCTCTGGCACTTCTTCATCGACTTCTCTGGGGTTGCGTCTTGTAGCGCGAGTTAAGTATGTTTACTCATTTCAATAAAAATACTTGTTGGTACTTTGTTGTATGAATACTTTATTATGAACGCTTTAAAATATTCCAATCACCCACCTCGTACAGACCCATAGCACTTACGTCCCTTCTTTCTAAGGTCATGGATACGTTGATAAATCGTCAGCTTATGAAATATCTTTAATCGCGAAAGCTTCTTAATGACCGACAATATGGTTTCCGCAGCGACAGGTCCATTGGTGATCTGATAGCTTATCTTACCGAAAAGTGGAACAAGTCTTTGCACAATGCACGCGAGAGCAAGATCGTTGCGCTTGATATTTCTAAAGCATTTGACAGAGTTTGGCATCAAGCTCTCATGTCGAAAATGCGTGCCTATGGTATCAATGAATCTCTTCTTCTCCGATACTCTTTCGCAGTTTTATAAATGATCTCGTCTGCTACTTCTAATCCAATCCATTCCTTCGCTGATGACAGCATCCTCAGCTTTTCATATTCGTTCCAAGAATCACGACCCCGCCCTTCGGCCATAGAATTGTAACGGCAGCGTATGTTAAGCACATTAAAATCCGATCTTGACAGCATAATTAACTGGGGAAAAACAATAGAGTAGAATTCAATGCTTCAAAAACTCAAAGCTGTCTGCAGTCACTCAAGCGAACCCTTGATAATCAGTCATTATCCATGAATGGCGCTTGTGTCGATGAAACCGGAAAACTTTCCATCCTTGGTATATTTGAGGTCGCCAAAAATAATGCGAAATGTCTAGGTTTTCTTAATCGATGCAAGAAATATTTCACCCCTTCTGATTTGGCTTTAATTTATAAGACGTACATCCGCCCCAAGCTTGAGTACAACGCTCATATCTGGTCTGGTGCCCCCAAGACCACCCTGCACCTACTGGATAGAATCCAAAAGCGAGCGATAAAACTTATAGAAGACAATACTATTCAGAGTCTCGTTCTTCAGCCGCACTGCACGAATATGAAATGCTGTTTCCAGCCTAATATTTCCTACAGACTACAACCCGCAGATATTTAAGACCAATGTGCACAGGTACCTCTTCTCCCTTTCTCCCAATATACCTTTGGGCCGTGCTGTGTCTTGACCCCGGACTCACAAGGGTATTAGCAATTCCTTGAGCACGCCCAAATTATAACAAATAAAAAAATATCTGCCGTAAAGGCATATCCTAAGTATTCTATCTGCGTATAGCAGAACTTGCATTTGGTGAAGTTAAGCTTGAGATTTCGCTGCGTAATCCGCCTCAGAATCGTTCCTAGTAAAAGCAAATGTTCGTCAAAGTCGACAGCAGCATGTAGGCGCTGTGTCTTGACCCCGGACACAAAAGGGTATTAGCAATCCCTTGAGCAGCATGTAGGCGACTATGCGGCCTGAATCAATTAGATCACGTAAAATAACATTGGTGAACCCCTGAAATACACCCGAGGCATTCTTTAGGTATTCCCACATTCCGTTGGGAGCAACAAAGGCTGTGAGCGGAATAGACTCCTCAGAAACTCTAACTTGGTGAAACCAGTTTTTCAAGTCAAAGAGCGAGAAGTACTTCAATACAGTCCTCAATAAGCGGCAGTGGTTGGTTGTCTCGAATAGTCTTCTTATTGAGAGCCGGATAGTCAACGCACATTCGTACTCCTATATTCTTTTTTCTCACCAACACTCCTGGAGAAGCATAAGGTGAACTACTTGACCTAATTATCCCATCTTTTTCTAATTGGCTAACTATGGATTGGACCTTAGAACGCTCGGCATAGGAAAGTCGTCGGGTTGCACAATGAAATGGTATATCAACACTCAAATGAATCTTCATTACATAATCGAATGGTTCTAGCTTCACGTCTTTCGGATATATGTAGGAATCTACAGTCACGTCATTTACTTTGGCACAGCAAGTCTTATCTAGCTTTAAATTAGTATTCAACTCAGCTTGATGAGAGGTTACTTCGATATTAAATATGTCTAGCACGACACTAAGTTCATTACTAATCCTAGTTGACTCGACCCCAACAACCGGGTTTGTCGTATCATATTCATTAACGGCAGCAAGACGATGGATCAATTTTCAAAAGGTTATGTCTATCAAGAACCGCATAAGATTGACTTGATAGTGCGCAGAATTTACTGTTAGAGCCTAAGGAGAATGGATATTGAATTAACTCAAATCGTCAGGTAAAACAAAAACTTGGATTAATTTTGACGTATTTCTAAATTATATTATAATGTACAGCAATTATTTTAATTTTAGCTCCACCTATACCGTAATATAAAAAGTAACGGCGTCTTGACGGATTCTAGTTTCTCAATTGGGACGTTCGACAGTTCTATAAAACTAATTGGGCTGCCAGTATCGAAAAGGGAAAGAAAGGCAGTAAATTCTGCACCCCTGCAGCAAATCAATCTGAAAAGCAACACTCACCCGGTTTACAGACCGGCAGGTTTCCTCGTGAGAATTTTCTTGGGACTAGGCCCCGACCGGTGGTCATATCCCATTTTCCAGCATCGAAAGCAAAGATACGACCGGGCGCAAAGGGTATGGACAGTACAGCTTGATGTGTCCCAGTTAGGAACAGTTAAAGCATAAAGTCTAGTTTTTGGCACTATGAGCCTTCTTCTCCGTCTTCGGTCGTCTCGAGTCATTTTCTGACAGGTACATTTGTTGGTACCGGTTGATCAGCTGCTTTAGCTCTAATATGCTACGAGCTCCCAGCAAGTGGTTGACATTCGGCACATTTACCATCCCATCGACGATGAAATTAATCACTTCCAGCTAGCTGATATCTGAGCGGTTGACAATTGACTACATGGTCAAAATGTAGCAGTGCAGCGTTTCGTCTTGTTTTTTCCACCACCGGCGGCTCAACAATTTGAAGATATCCTGGCGCGTGACGACGATGTTGAACTCGTTGACGAGTGCCGCCCTCAGGTCTCTGCTACGCCCTCGCTCTAGGTCGCGATTTTTTTTTTCTTCCGAAGGTCAACCAGTTCCTGATCCAGGGCGGCTCCCTGCAGCTCGTCCACATTCACAGCGTTATCGGCATTCACAACACCGTCAGCTGGATCGGCCTCCTCTGGCACTTCTTCATCGACTTCTCTGGGGTTGCGTCTTGTTGCGCGAGTTAAGTATCTTTACTCATTTCAATAAAAATACTTGTTGGTACTTTGTTGTATGAATACTTTATTATGAACGCTTTAAAATATTCCAATCACCCACCTCGTACAGACCCATAGCACTTACGTCCCTTCTTTCTAAGGTCATGGATACGTTGATAAATCGTCAGCTTATGAAATATCTTTAATCGCGAAAGCTTCTTAATGACCGACAATATGGTTTCCGCAGCGACAGGTCCATTGGTGATCTGATAGCTTATCTTACCGAAAAGTGGAACAAGTCTTTGCACAATGCACGCGAGAGCAAGATCGTTGCGCTTGATATTTCTAAGGCATTTGACAGAGTTTGGCATCAAGCTCTCATGTCGAAAATGCGTGCCTATGGTATCAATGAATCTCTTCTTCTCCGATACTCTTTCGCAGTTTTATAAATGATCTCGTCTGCTACTTCTAATCCAATCCATTCCTTCGCTGATGACAGCATCCTCAGCTTTTCATATTCGTTCCAAGAATCACGACCCCGCCCTTCGGCCATAGAATTGTAACGGCAGCGTATGTTAAGCACATTAAAATCCGATCTTGACAGCATAATTAACTGGGGAAAAACAATAGAGTAGAATTCAATGCTTCAAAAACTCAAAGCTGTCTGCAGTCACTCAAGCGAACCCTTGATAATCAGTCATTATCCATGAATGGCGCTTGTGTCGATGAAACCGGAAAACTTTCCATCCTTGGTATATTTGAGGTCGCCAAAAATAATGCGAAATGTCTAGGTTTTCTTAATCGATGCAAGAAATATTTCACCCCTTCTGATTTGGCTTTAATTTATAAGACGTACATCCGCCCCAAGCTTGAGTACAACGCTCATATCTGGTCTGGTGCCCCCAAGACCACCCTGCACCTACTGGATAGAATCCAAAAGCGAGCGATAAAACTTATAGAAGACAATACTATTCAGAGTCTCGTTCTTCAGCCGCACTGCACGAATATGAAATGCTGTTTCCAGCCTAATATTTCCTACAGACTACAACCCGCAGATATTTAAGACCAATGTGCACAGGTACCTCTTCTCCCTTTCTCCCCATATACCTTTGGGCCGTGCTGTGTCTTGACCCCGGACTCACAAGGGTATTAACAATTCCTTGAGCACGCCCAAATTATAACAAATAAAAAAATATCTGCCGTAAAGGCATATCCTAAGTATTCTATCTGCGTATAGCAGAACTTGCATTTGGTGAAGTTAAGCTTGAGATTTCGCTGCGTAATCCGCCTCAGAATCGTTCCTAGTAAAAGCAAATGTTCGTCAAAGTCGACAGCAGCATGTAGGCGCTGTGTCTTGACCCCGGACACAAAAGGGTATTAGCAATCCCTTGAGCAGCATGTAGGCGACTATGCGGCCTGAATCAATTAGATCACGTAAAATAACATTGGTGAACCCCTGAAATACACCCGAGGCATTCTTTAGGTATTCCCACATTCCGTTGGGAGCAACAAAGGCTGTGAGCGGAATAGACTCCTCAGAAACTCTAACTTGGTGAAACCAGTTTTTCAAGTCAAAGAGCGAGAAGTACTTCAATACAGTCCTCAATAAGCGGCAGTGGTTGGTTGTCTCGAATAGTCTTCTTATTGAGAGCCGGATAGTCAACGCACATTCGTACTCCTATATTCTTTTTTCTCACCAACACTCCTGGAGAAGCATAAGGTGAACTACTTGACCTAATTATCCCATCTTTTTCTAATTGGCTAACTATGGATTGGACCTTAGAACGCTCGGCATAGGAAAGTCGTCGGGTTGCACAATGAAATGGTATATCAACACTCAAATGAATCTTCATTACATAATCGAATGGTTCTAGCTTCACGTCTTTCGGATATATGTAGGAATCTACAGTCACGTCATTTACTTTGGCACAGGAAGTCTTATCTAGCTTAAAATCAATATTCAACTCAGCTTGATGAGAGGTTACTTCGATATTAAATATGTCTAGCACGACACTAAGTTCATTACTAATCCTAGTTGACTCGACCCCAACAACCGGGTTTGTCGTATCATATTCATTAACGGCAGCAAGACGATGGATCAATTTTCAAAAGGTTATGTCTATCAAGAACCGCATAAGATTGACTTGATAGTGCGCAGAATTTACTGTTAGAGCCTAAGGAGAATGGATATTGAATTAACTCAAATCGTCAGGTAAAACAAAAACTTGGATTAATTTTGACGTATTTCTAAATTATATTATAATGTACAGCAATTATTTTAATTTTAGCTCCACCTATACCGTAATAAAAAAGTAACGGCGTCTTGACGGATTCTAGTTTCTCAATTGGGACGTTCGACAGTTCTATAAAACTAATTGGGCTGCCAGTATCGAAAAGGGAAAGAAAGGCAGTAAATTCTGCACCCCTGCAGCAAATCAATCTGAAAAGCAACACTCACCCGGTTTACAGACCGGCAGGTTTCCTCGTGAGAATTTTCTTGGAACTAGGCCCCGACCGGTGGTCATATCCCATTTTCCAGCATCGAAAGCAAAGATACGACCGGGCGCAAAGGGTATGGACAGTACAGCTTGATGTGTCCCAGTTAGGAACAGTTAAAGCATAAAGTCTAGTTTTTGGCACTATGAGCCTTCTTCTCCGTCTTCGGTCGTCTCGAGTCATTTTCTGACAGGTACATTTGTTGGTACCGGTTGATCAGCTGCTTTAGCTCTAATATGCTACGAGCTCCCAGCAAGTGGTTGACATTCGGCACATTTACCATCCCATCGACGATGAAATTAATCACTTCCAGCTTGCTGATATCTGAGCGGTTGACAATTGACTGCATGGTCAAAATGTAGCAGTGCAGCGTTTCGTCTTGTTTTTTCCACCACCGGCGGCTCAACAATTTGAAGATATCCTGGCGCGTGACGACGATGTTGAACTCGTTGACGAGTGCCGCCCTCAGGTCTCTGCTACGCCCTCGCTCTAGGTCGCGATTTTTTTTTTCTTCCGAAGGTCAACCAGTTCCTGATCCAGGGCGGCTCCCTGCAGCTCGTCCACATTCGTCTGCTTTCGTTATCGGCATTCACAACACCGTCAGCTGGATCGGCCTCCTCTGGCACTTCTTCATCGACTTCTCTGGGGTTGCGTCTTGTAGCGCGAGTTAAGTATGTTTACTCATTTCAATAAAAATACTTGTTGGTACTTTGTTGTATGAATACTTTATTATGAACGCTTTAAAATATTCCAATCACCCACCTCGTACAGACCCATAGCACTTACGTCCCTTCTTTCTAAGGTCATGGATACGTTGATAAATCGTCAGCTTATGAAATATCTTTAATCGCGAAAGCTTCTTAATGACCGACAATATGGTTTCCGCAGCGACAGGTCCATTGGTGATCTGATAGCTTATCTTACCGAAAAGTGGAACAAGTCTTTGCACAATGCACGCGAGAGCAAGATCGTTGCGCTTGATATTTCTAAGGCATTTGACAGAGTTTGGCATCAAGCTCTCATGTCGAAAATGCGTGCCTATGGTATCAATGAATCTCTTCTTCTCCGATACTCTTTCGCAGTTTTATAAATGATCTCGTCTGCTACTTCTAATCCAATCCATTCCTTCGCTGATGACAGCATCCTCAGCTTTTCATATTCGTTCCAAGAATCACGACCCGGCCCTTCGGCCATAGAATTGTAACGGCAGCGTATGTTAAGCACATTAAAATCCGATCTTGACAGCATAATTAACTGGGGAAAAACAATAGAGTAGAATTCAATGCTTCAAAAACTCAAAGCTGTCTGCAGTCACTCAAGCGAACCCTTGATAATCAGTCATTATCCATGAATGGCGCTTGTGTCGATGAAACCGGAAAACTTTCCATCCTTGGTATATTTGAGGTCGCCAAAAATAATGCGAAATGTCTAGGTTTTCTTAATCGATGCAAGAAATATTTCACCCCTTCTGATTTGGCTTTAATTTATAAGACGTACATCCGCCCCAAGCTTGAGTACAACGCTCATATCTGGTCTGGTGCCCCCAAGACCACCCTGCACCTACTGGATAGAATCCAAAAGCGAGCGATAAAACTTATAGAAGACAATACTATTCAGAGTCTCGTTCTTCAGCCGCACTGCACGAATATGAAATGCTGTTTCCAGCCTAATATTTCCTACAGACTACAACCCGCAGATATTTAAGACCAATGTGCACAGGTACCTCTTCTCCCTTTCTCCCCATATACCTTTGGGCCGTGCTGTGTCTTGACCCCGGACTCACAAGGGTATTAGCAATTCCTTGAGCACGCCCAAATTATAACAAATAAAAAAATATCTGCCGTAAAGGCATATCCTAAGTATTCTATCTGCGTATAGCAGAACTTGCATTTGGTGAAGTTAAGCTTGAGATTTCGCTGCGTAATCCGCCTCAGAATCGTTCCTAGTAAAAGCAAATGTTCGTCAAAGTCGACAGCAGCATGTAGGCGCTGTGTCTTGACCCCGGACACAAAAGGGTATTAGCAATCCCTTGAGCAGCATGTAGGCGACTATGCGGCCTGAATCAATTAGATCACGTAAAATAACATTGGTGAACCCCTGAAATACACCCGAGGCATTCTTTAGGTATTCCCACATTCCGTTGGGAGCAACAAAGGCTGTGAGCGGAATAGACTCCTCAGAAACTCTAACTTGGTGAAACCAGTTTTTCAAGTCAAAGAGCGAGAAGTACTTCAATACAGTCCTCAATAAGCGGCAGTGGTTGGTTGTCTCGAATAGTCTTCTTATTGAGAGCCGGATAGTCAACGCACATTCGTACTCCTATATTCTTTTTTCTCACCAACACTCCTGGAGAAGCATAAGGTGAACTACTTGACCTAATTATCCCATCTTTTTCTAATTGGCTAACTATGGATTGGACCTTAGAACGCTCGGCATAGGAAAGTCGTCGGGTTGCACAATGAAATGGTATATCAACACTCAAATGAATCTTCATTACATAATCGAATGGTTCTAGCTTCACGTCTTTCGGATATATGTAGGAATCTACAGTCACGTCATTTACTTTGGCACAGGAAGTCTTATCTAGCTTAAAATCAATATTCAACTCAGCTTGATGAGAGGTTACTTCGATATTAAATATGTCTAGCACGACACTAAGTTCATTACTAATCCTAGTTGACTCGACCCCAACAACCGGGTTTGTCGTATCATATTCATTAACGGCAGCAAGACGATGGATCAATTTTCAAAAGGTTATGTCTATCAAGAACCGCATAAGATTGACTTGATAGTGCGCAGAATTTACTGTTAGAGCCTAAGGAGAATGGATATTGAATTAACTCAAATCGTCAGGTAAAACAAAAACTTGGATTAATTTTGACGTATTTCTAAATTATATTATAATGTACAGCAATTATTTTAATTTTAGCTCCACCTATACCGTAATAAAAAAGTAACGGCGTCTTGACGGATTCTAGTTTCTCAATTGGGACGTTCGACAGTTCTATAAAACTAATTGGGCTGCCAGTATCGAAAAGGGAAAGAAAGGCAGTAAATTCTGCACCCCTGCAGCAAATCAATCTGAAAAGCAACACTCACCCGGTTTACAGACCGGCAGGTTTCCTCGTGAGAATTTTCTTGGAACTAGGCCCCGACCGGTGGTCATATCCCATTTTCCAGCATCGAAAGCAAAGATACGACCGGGCGCAAAGGGTATGGACAGTACAGCTTGATGTGTCCCAGTTAGGAACAGTTAAAGCATAAAGTCTAGTTTTTGGCACTATGAGCCTTCTTCTCCGTCTTCGGTCGTCTCGAGTCATTTTCTGACAGGTACATTTGTTGGTACCGGTTGATCAGCTGCTTTAGCTCTAATATGCTACGAGCTCCCAGCAAGTGGTTGACATTCGGCACATTTACCATCCCATCGACGATGAAATTAATCACTTCCAGCTTGCTGATATCTGAGCGGTTGACAATTGACTGCATGGTCAAAATGTAGCAGTGCAGCGTTTCGTCTTGTTTTTTCCACCACCGGCGGCTCAACAATTTGAAGATATCCTGGCGCGTGACGACGATGTTGAACTCGTTGACGAGTGCCGCCCTCAGGTCTCTGCTACGCCCTCGCTCTAGGTCGCGATTTTTTTTTTCTTCCGAAGGTCAACCAGTTCCTGATCCAGGGCGGCTCCCTGCAGCTCGTCCACATTCGTCTGCTTTCGTTATCGGCATTCACAACACCGTCAGCTGGATCGGCCTCCTCTGGCACTTCTTCATCGACTTCTCTGGGGTTGCGTCTTGTAGCGCGAGTTAAGTATGTTTACTCATTTCAATAAAAATACTTGTTGGTACTTTGTTGTATGAATACTTTATTATGAACGCTTTAAAATATTCCAATCACCCACCTCGTACAGACCCATAGCACTTACGTCCCTTCTTTCTAAGGTCATGGATACGTTGATAAATCGTCAGCTTATGAAATATCTTTAATCGCGAAAGCTTCTTAATGACCGACAATATGGTTTCCGCAGCGACAGGTCCATTGGTGATCTGATAGCTTATCTTACCGAAAAGTGGAACAAGTCTTTGCACAATGCACGCGAGAGCAAGATCGTTGCGCTTGATATTTCTAAGGCATTTGACAGAGTTTGGCATCAAGCTCTCATGTCGAAAATGCGTGCCTATGGTATCAATGAATCTCTTCTTCTCCGATACTCTTTCGCAGTTTTATAAATGATCTCGTCTGCTACTTCTAATCCAATCCATTCCTTCGCTGATGACAGCATCCTCAGCTTTTCATATTCGTTCCAAGAATCACGACCCGGCCCTTCGGCCATAGAATTGTAACGGCAGCGTATGTTAAGCACATTAAAATCCGATCTTGACAGCATAATTAACTGGGGAAAAACAATAGAGTAGAATTCAATGCTTCAAAAACTCAAAGCTGTCTGCAGTCACTCAAGCGAACCCTTGATAATCAGTCATTATCCATGAATGGCGCTTGTGTCGATGAAACCGGAAAACTTTCCATCCTTGGTATATTTGAGGTCGCCAAAAATAATGCGAAATGTCTAGGTTTTCTTAATCGATGCAAGAAATATTTCACCCCTTCTGATTTGGCTTTAATTTATAAGACGTACATCCGCCCCAAGCTTGAGTACAACGCTCATATCTGGTCTGGTGCCCCCAAGACCACCCTGCACCTACTGGATAGAATCCAAAAGCGAGCGATAAAACTTATAGAAGACAATACTATTCAGAGTCTCGTTCTTCAGCCGCACTGCACGAATATGAAATGCTGTTTCCAGCCTAATATTTCCTACAGACTACAACCCGCAGATATTTAAGACCAATGTGCACAGGTACCTCTTCTCCCTTTCTCCCCATATACCTTTGGGCCGTGCTGTGTCTTGACCCCGGACTCACAAGGGTATTAGCAATTCCTTGAGCACGCCCAAATTATAACAAATAAAAAAATATCTGCCGTAAAGGCATATCCTAAGTATTCTATCTGCGTATAGCAGAACTTGCATTTGGTGAAGTTAAGCTTGAGATTTCGCTGCGTAATCCGCCTCAGAATCGTTCCTAGTAAAAGCAAATGTTCGTCAAAGTCGACAGCAGCATGTAGGCGCTGTGTCTTGACCCCGGACACAAAAGGGTATTAGCAATCCCTTGAGCAGCATGTAGGCGACTATGCGGCCTGAATCAATTAGATCACGTAAAATAACATTGGTGAACCCCTGAAATACACCCGAGGCATTCTTTAGGTATTCCCACATTCCGTTGGGAGCAACAAAGGCTGTGAGCGGAATAGACTCCTCAGAAACTCTAACTTGGTGAAACCAGTTTTTCAAGTCAAAGAGCGAGAAGTACTTCAATACAGTCCTCAATAAGCGGCAGTGGTTGGTTGTCTCGAATAGTCTTCTTATTGAGAGCCGGATAGTCAACGCACATTCGTACTCCTATATTCTTTTTTCTCACCAACACTCCTGGAGAAGCATAAGGTGAACTACTTGACCTAATTATCCCATCTTTTTCTAATTGGCTAACTATGGATTGGACCTTAGAACGCTCGGCATAGGAAAGTCGTCGGGTTGCACAATGAAATGGTATATCAACACTCAAATGAATCTTCATTACATAATCGAATGGTTCTAGCTTCACGTCTTTCGGATATATGTAGGAATCTACAGTCACGTCATTTACTTTGGCACAGCAAGCCTTATCTAGCTTTAAATTAATATTCAACTCAGCTTGATGAGAGGTTACTTCGATATTAAATATGTCTAGCACGACACTAAGTTCATTACTAATCCTAGTTGACTCGACCCCAACAACCGGGTTTGTCGTATCATATTCATTAACGGCAGCAAGACGATGGATCAATTTTCAAAAGGTTATGTCTATCAAGAACCGCATAAGATTGACTTGATAGTGCGCAGAATTTACTGTTAGAGCCTAAGGAGAATGGATATTGAATTAACTCAAATCGTCAGGTAAAACAAAAACTTGGATTAATTTTGACGTATTTCTAAATTATATTATAATGTACAGCAATTATTTTAATTTTAGCTCCACCTATACCGTAATATAAAAAGTAACGGCGTCTTGACGGATTCTAGTTTCTCAATTGGGACGTTCGACAGTTCTATAAAACTAATTGGGCTGCCAGTATCGAAAAGGGAAAGAAAGGCAGTAAATTCTGCACCCCTGCAGCAAATCAATCTGAAAAGCAACACTCACCCGGTTTACAGACCGGCAGGTTTCCTCGTGAGAATTTTCTTGGGACTAGGCCCCGACCGGTGGTCATATCCCATTTTCCAGCATCGAAAGCAAAGATACGACCGGGCGCAAAGGGTATGGACAGTACAGCTTGATGTGTCCCAGTTAGGAACAGTTAAAGCATAAAGTCTAGTTTTTGGCACTATGAGCCTTCTTCTCCGTCTTCGGTCGTCTCGAGTCATTTTCTGACAGGTACATTTGTTGGTACCGGTTGATCAGCTGCTTTAGCTCTAATATGCTACGAGCTCCCAGCAAGTGGTTGACATTCGGCACATTTACCATCCCATCGACGATGAAATTAATCACTTCCAGCTAGCTGATATCTGAGCGGTTGACAATTGACTACATGGTCAAAATGTAGCAGTGCAGCGTTTCGTCTTGTTTTTTCCACCACCGGCGGCTCAACAATTTGAAGATATCCTGGCGCGTGACGACGATGTTGAACTCGTTGACGAGTGCCGCCCTCAGGTCTCTGCTACGCCCTCGCTCTAGGTCGCGATTTTTTTTTTCTTCCGAAGGTCAACCAGTTCCTGATCCAGGGCGGCTCCCTGCAGCTCGTCCACATTCACAGCGTTATCGGCATTCACAACACCGTCAGCTGGATCGGCCTCCTCTGGCACTTCTTCATCGACTTCTCTGGGGTTGCGTCTTGTTGCGCGAGTTAAGTATCTTTACTCATTTCAATAAAAATACTTGTTGGTACTTTGTTGTATGAATACTTTATTATGAACGCTTTAAAATATTCCAATCACCCACCTCGTACAGACCCATAGCACTTACGTCCCTTCTTTCTAAGGTCATGGATACGTTGATAAATCGTCAGCTTATGAAATATCTTTAATCGCGGAAGCTTCTTAATGACCGACAATATGGTTTCCGCAGCGACAGGTCCACTGGTGATCTGATAGCTTATCTTACCGAAAAGTGGAACAAGTCTTTGCACAATGCACGCGAGAGCAAGATCGTTGCGCTTGATATTTCTAAGGCATTTGACAGAGTTTGGCATCAAGCTCTCATGTCGAAAATGCGTGCCTATGGTATCAATGAATCTCTTCTTCTCCGATACTCTTTCGCAGTTTTATAAATGATCTCGTCTGCTACTTCTAATCCAATCCATTCCTTCGCTGATGACAGCATCCTCAGCTTTTCATATTCGTTCCAAGAATCACGACCCCGCCCTTCGGCCATAGAATTGTAACGGCAGCGTATGTTAAGCACATTAAAATCCGATCTTGACAGCATAATTAACTGGGGAAAAACAATAGAGTAGAATTCAATGCTTCAAAAACTCAAAGATGTCTGCAGTCACTCAAGCGAACCCTTGATAATCAGTCATTATCCATGAATGGCGCTTGTGTCGATGAAACCGGAAAACTTTCCATCCTTGGTATATTTGAGGTCGCCAAAAATAATGCGAAATGTCTAGGTTTTCTTAATCGATGCAAGAAATATTTCACCCCTTCTGATTTGGCTTTAATTTATAAGGCGTACATCCGCCCCAAGCTTGAGTACAACGCTCATATCTGGTCTGGTGCCCCCAAGACCACCCTGCACCTACTGGATAGAATCCAAAAGCGAGCGATAAAACTTATAGAAGACAATACTATTCAGAGTCTCGTTCTTCAGCCGCACTGCACGAATATGAAATGCTGTTTCCAGCCTAATATTTCCTACAGACTACAACCCGCAGATATTTAAGACCAATGTGCACAGGTACCTCTTCTCCCTTTCTCCCCATATACCTTTGGGCCGTGCTGTGTCTTGACCCCGGACTCACAAGGGTATTAGCAATTCCTTGTGCACGCCCAAATTATAACAAATAAAAAAATATCTGCCGTAAAGGCATATCCTAAGTATTCTATCTGCGTATAGCAGAACTTGCATTTGGTGAAGTTAAGCTTGAGATTTCGCTGCGTAATCCGCCTCAGAATCGTTCCTAGTAAAAGCAAATGTTCGTCAAAGTCGACAGCAGCATGTAGGCGCTGTGTCTTGACCCCGGACACACAAGGGTATTAGCAATCCCTTGAGCAGCATGTAGGCGACTATGCGGCCTGAATCAATTAGATCACGTAAAATAACATTGGTGAACCCCTGAAATACACCCGAGGCATTCTTTAGGTATTCCCACATTCCGTTGGGAGCAACAAAGGCTGTGAGCGGAATAGACTCCTCAGAAACTCTAACTTGGTGAAACCAGTTTTTCAAGTCAAAGAGCGAGAAGTACTTCAATACAGTCCTCAATAAGCGGCAGTGGTTGGTTGTCTCGAATAGTCTTCTTATTGAGAGCCGGATAGTCAACGCACATTCGTACTCCTATATTCTTTTTTCTCACCAACACTCCTGGAGAAGCATAAGGTGAACTACTTGACCTAATTATCCCATCTTTTTCTAATTGGCTAACTATGGATTGGACCTTAGAACGCTCGGCATAGGAAAGTCGTCGGGTTGCACAATGAAATGGTATATCAACACTCAAATTAATCTTCATTACATAATCGAATGGTTCTAGCTTCACGTCTTTCGGATATATGTAGGAATCTACAGTCACGTCATTTACTTTGGCACAGCAAGTCTTATCTAGCTTTAAATTAATATTCAACTCAGCTTGATGAGAGGTTACTTCGATATTAAATATGTCTAGCACGACACTAAGTTCATTACTAATCCTAGTTGACTCGACCCCAACAACCGGGTTTGTCGTATCATATTCATTAACGGCAGCAAGACGATGGATCAATTTCCAAAAGGTTATGTCTATCAAGAACCGCATAAGATTGACTTGATAGTGCGCAGAATTTACTGTTAGAGCCTAAGGAGAATGGATATTGAATTAACTCAAATCGTCAGGTAAAACAAAAACTTGGATTAATTTTGACGTATTTCTAAATTATATTATAATGTACAGCAATTATTTTAATTTTAGCTCCACCTATACCGTAATATAAAAAGTAACGGCGTCTTGACGGATTCTAGTTTCTCAATTGGGACGTTCGACAGTTCTATAAAACTAATTGGGCTGCCAGTATCGAAAAGGGAAAGAAAGGCAGTAAATTCTGCACCCCTGCAGCAAATCAATCTGAAAAGCAACACTCACCCGGTTTACAGACCGGCAGGTTTCCTCGTGAGAATTTTCTTGGGACTAGGCCCCGACCGGTGGTCATATCCCATTTTCCAGCATCGAAAGCAAAGATACGACCGGGCGCAAATGGTATGGACAGTACAGCTTGATGTGTCCCAGTTAGGAACAGTTAAAGCATAAAGTCTAGTTTTTGGCACTATGAGCCTTCTTCTCCGTCTTCGGTCGTCTCGAGTCATTTTCTGACAGGTACATTTGTTGGTACCGGTTGATCAGCTGCTTTAGCTCTAATATGCTACGAGCTCCCAGCAAGTGGTTGACATTCGGCACATTTACCATCCCATCGACGATGAAATTAATCACTTCCAGCTAGCTGATATCTGAGCGGTTGACAATTGACTACATGGTCAAAATGTAGCAGTGCAGCGTTTCGTCTTGTTTTTTCCACCACCGGCGGCTCAACAATTTGAAGATATCCTGGCGCGTGACGACGATGTTGAACTCGTTGACGAGTGCCGCCCTCAGGTCTCTGCTACGCCCTCGCTCTAGGTCGCGATTTTTTTTTTCTTCCGAAGGTCAACCAGTTCCTGATCCAGGGCGGCTCCCTGCAGCTCGTCCACATTCACAGCGTTATCGGCATTCACAACACCGTCAGCTGGATCGGCCTCCTCTGGCACTTCTTCATCGACTTCTCTGGGGTTGCGTCTTGTTGCGCGAGTTAAGTATCTTTACTCATTTCAATAAAAATACTTGTTGGTACTTTGTTGTATGAATACTTTATTATGAACGCTTTAAAATATTCCAATCACCCACCTCGTACAGACCCATAGCACTTACGTCCCTTCTTTCTAAGGTCATGGATACGTTGATAAATCGTCAGCTTATGAAATATCTTTAATCGCGAAAGCTTCTTAATGACCGACAATATGGTTTCCGCAGCGACAGGTCCATTGGTGATCTGATAGCTTATCTTACCGAAAAGTGGAACAAGTCTTTGCACAATGCACGCGAGAGCAAGATCGTTGCGCTTGATATTTCTAAGGCATTTGACAGAGTTTGGCATCAAGCTCTCATGTCGAAAATGCGTGCCTATGGTATCAATGAATCTCTTCTTCTCCGATACTCTTTCGCAGTTTTATAAATGATCTCGTCTGCTACTTCTAATCCAATCCATTCCTTCGCTGATGACAGCATCCTCAGCTTTTCATATTCGTTCCAAGAATCACGACCCCGCCCTTCGGCCATAGAATTGTAACGGCAGCGTATGTTAAGCACATTAAAATCCGATCTTGACAGCATAATTAACTGGGGAAAAACAATAGAGTAGAATTCAATGCTTCAAAAACTCAAAGCTGTCTGCAGTCACTCAAGCGAACCCTTGATAATCAGTCATTATCCATGAATGGCGCTTGTGTCGATGAAACCGGAAAACTTTCCATCCTTGGTATACTTGAGGTCGCCAAAAATAATGCGAAATGTCTAGGTTTTCTTAATCGATGCAAGAAATATTTCACCCCTTCTGATTTGGCTTTAATTTATAAGACGTACATCCGCCCCAAGCTTGAGTACAACGCTCATATCTGGTCTGGTGCCCCCAAGACCACCCTGCACCTACCGGATAGAATCCAAAAGCGAGCGATAAAACTTATAGAAGACAATAATATTCAGAGTCTCGTTCTTCAGCCGCACTGTACGAATATGAAATGTTGTTTCCAGCCTAATATTTCCTACAGACTACAACCCGCAGATATTTAAGATCAATGTGCACAGGTACCTCTTCTCCCTTTCTCCCCATATACCTTTGGGCCGTGCTGTGTCTTGACCCCGGACTCACAAGGGTATTAGCAATTCCTTGAGCACGCCCAAATTATAACAAATAAAAAAATATCTGCCGTAAAGGCATATCCTAAGTATTCTATCTGCGTATAGCAGAACTTGCATTTGGTGAAGTTAAGCTTGAGATTTCGCTGCGTAATCCGCCTCAGAATCGTTCCTAGTAAAAGCAAATGTTCGTCAAAGTCGACAGCAGCATGTAGGCGCTGTGTCTTGACCCCGGACACACAAGGGTATTAGCAATCCCTTGAGCAGCATGTAGGCGACTATGCGGCCTGAATCAATTAGATCACGTAAAATAACATTGGTGAACCCCTGAAATACACCCGAGGCATTCTTTAGGTATTCCCACATTCCGTTGGGAGCAACAAAGGCTGTGAGCGGAATAGACTCCTCAGAAACTCTAACTTGGTGAAACCAGTTTTTCAAGTCAAAGAGCGAGAAGTACTTCAATACAGTCCTCAATAAGCGGCAGTGGTTGGTTGTCTCGAATAGTCTTCTTATTGAGAGCCGGATAGTCAACGCACATTCGTACTCCTATATTCTTTTTTCTCACCAACACTCCTGGAGAAGCATAAGGTGAACTACTTGACCTAATTATCCCATCTTTTTCTAATTGGCTAACTATGGATTGGACCTTAGAACGCTCGGCATAGGAAAGTCGTCGGGTTGCACAATGAAATGGTATATCAACACTCAAATTAATCTTCATTACATAATCGAATGGTTCTAGCTTCACGTCTTTCGGATATATGTAGGAATCTACAGTCACGTCATTTACTTTGGCACAGCAAGTCTTATCTAGCTTTAAATTAATATTCAACTCAGCTTGATGAGAGGTTACTTCGATATTAAATATGTCTAGCACGACACTAAGTTCATTACTAATCCTAGTTGACTCGACCCCAACAACCGGGTTTGTCGTATCATATTCATTAACGGCAGCAAGACGATGGATCAATTTTCAAAAGGTTATGTCTATCAAGAACCGCATAAGATTGACTTGATAGTGCGCAGAATTTACTGTTAGAGCCTAAGGAGAATGGATATTGAATTAACTCAAATCGTCAGGTAAAACAAAAACTTGGATTAATTTTGACGTATTTCTAAATTATATTATAATGTACAGCAATTATTTTAATTTTAGCTCCACCTATACCGTAATATAAAAAGTAACGGCGTCTTGACGGATTCTAGTTTCTCAATTGGGACGTTCGACAGTTCTATAAAACTAATTGGGCTGCCAGTATCGAAAAGGGAAAGAAAGGCAGTAAATTCTGCACCCCTGCAGCAAATCAATCTGAAAAGCAACACTCACCCGGTTTACAGACCGGCAGGTTTCCTCGTGAGAATTTTCTTGGGACTAGGCCCCGACCGGTGGTCATATCCCATTTTCCAGCATCGAAAGCAAAGATACGACCGGGCGCAAAGGGTATGGACAGTACAGCTTGATGTGTCCCAGTTAGGAACAGTTAAAGCATAAAGTCTAGTTTTTGGCACTATGAGCCTTCTTCTCCGTCTTCGGTCGTCTCGAGTCATTTTCTGACAGGTACATTTGTTGGTACCGGTTGATCAGCTGCTTTAGCTCTAATATGCTACGAGCTCCCAGCAAGTGGTTGACATTCGGCACATTTACCATCCCATCGACGATGAAATTAATCACTTCCAGCTTGCTGATATCTGAGCGGTTGACAATTGACTACATGGTCAAAATGTAGCAGTGCAGCGTTTCGTCTTGTTTTTTCCACCACCGGCGGCTCAACAATTTGAAGATATCCTGGCGCGTGACGACGATGTTGAACTCGTTGACGAGTGCCGCCCTCAGGTCTCTGCTACGCCCTCGCTCTAGGTCGCGATTTTTTTTTTCTTCCGAAGGTCAACCAGTTCCTGATCCAGGGCGGCTCCCTGCAGCTCGTCCACATTCACAGCGTTATCGACATTCACAACACCGTCAGCTGGATCGGCCTCCTCTGGCACTTCTTCATCGACTTCTCTGGGGTTGCGTCTTGTTGCGCGAGTTAAGTATCTTTACTCATTTCAATAAAAATACTTGTTGGTACTTTGTTGTATGAATACTTTATTATGAACGCTTTAAAATATTCCAATCACCCACCTCGTACAGACCCATAGCACTTACGTCCCTTCTTTCTAAGGTCATGGATACGTTGATAAATCGTCAGCTTATGAAATATCTTTAATCGCGGAAGCTTCTTAATGACCGACAATATGGTTTCCGCAGCGACAGGTCCACTGGTGATCTGATAGCTTATCTTACGGAAAAGTGGAACAAGTCTTTGCACAATGGAGGCGAAAGCAAGATCGTTGCGCTTGATATTTCTAATGCATTTGACAGGGTCAAGCTCTCTTGTCGAAAATGCGTGCCTATGGTATCAATGAATCTCTTCTTCTCCGATACTCTTTCGCAGTTTTATAAATGATCTCGTCTGCTACTTCTAATCCAATCCATTCCTTCGCTGATGACAGCATCCTCAGCTTTTCATATTCGTTCCAAGAATCACGACCCCGCCCTTCGGCCATATAATTGTAACGGCAGCGTATGTTAAGCACATTAAATTCCGATCTTGACAGCATAATTAACTGGGGAAAAACAATAGAGTAGAATTCAATGCTTCAAAAACTCAAAGCTGTCTGCAGTCACTCAAGCGAACCCTTGATAATCAGTCATTATCCATGAATGGCGCTTGTGTCGATGAAACCGGAAAACTTTCCATCCTTGGTATATTTGAGGTCGCCAAAAATAATGCGAAATGTCTAGGTTTTCTTAATCGATGCAAGAAATATTTCACCCCTTCTGATTTGGCTTTAATTTATGAGGCGTACATCCGCCCCAAGCTTGAGTACAACGCTCATATCTGGTCTGGTGCCCCCAAGACCACCCTGCACCTACTGGATAGAATCCAAAAGCGAGCGATAAAACTTATAGAAGACAATAATATTCAGAGTCTCGATCTTCAGCCGCACTGCACGAATATGAAATGCTGTTTCCAGCCTAATATTTCCTACAGACTACAACCCGCAGATATTTAAGACCAATGTGCACAGGTACCTCTTCTCCCTTTCTCCCCATATACCTTTGGACCGTGCTGTGTCTTGACCCCGGACTCACAAGGGTATTAGCAATTCCTTGAGCACGCCCAAATTATAACAAATAAAAAAATATCTGCCGTAAAGGCATATCCTAAGTATTCTATCTACGTATAGCAGAACTTGCATTTGGTGAAGTTAAGCTTGAGATTTCGCTGCGTAATCCGCCTCAGAATCGTTCCTAGTAAAAGCAAATGTTCGTCAAAGTCGACAGCAGCATGTAGGCGCTGTGTCTTAACCCCGGACACACAAGGGTATTAGCAATCCCTTGAGCAGCATGTAGGCGACTATGCGGCCTGAATCAATTAGATCACGTAAAATAACATTGGTGAACCCCTGAAATACACCCGAGGCATTCTTTAGGTATTCCCACATTCCGTTGGGAGCAACAAAGGCTGTGAGCGGAATAGACTCCTCAGAAACTCTAACTTGGTGAAACCAGTTTTTCAAGTCAAAGAGCGAGAAGTACTTCAATACAGTCCTCAATAAGCGGCAGTGGTTGGTTGTCTCGAATAGTCTTCTTATTGAGAGCCGGATAGTCAACGCACATTCGTACTCCTATATTCTTTTTTCTCACCAACACTCCTGGAGAAGCATAAGGTGAACTACTTGACCTAATTATCCCATCTTTTTCTAATTGGCTAACTATGGATTGGACCTTAGAACGCTCGGCATAGGAAAGTCGTCGGGTTGCACAATGAAATGGTATATCAACACTCAAATTAATCTTCATTACATAATCGAATGGTTCTAGCTTCACGTCTTTCGGATATATGTAGGAATCTACAGTCACGTCATTTACTTTGGCACAGCAAGTCTTATCTAGCTTTAAATTAATATTCAACTCAGCTTGATGAGAGGTTACTTCGATATTAAATATGTCTAGCACGACACTAAGTTCATTACTAATCCTAGTTGACTCGACCCCAACAACCGGGTTTGTCGTATCATATTCATTAACGGCAGCAAGACGATGGATCAATTTTCAAAAGGTTATGTCTATCAAGAACCGCATAAGATTGACTTGATAGTGCGCAGAATTTACTGTTAGAGCCTAAGGAGAATGGATATTGAATTAACTCAAATCGTCAGGTAAAACAAAAACTTGGATTAATTTTGACGTATTTCTAAATTATATTATAATGTACAGCAATTATTTTAATTTTAGCTCCACCTATACCGTAATATAAAAAGTAACGGCGTCTTGACGGATTCTAGTTTCTCAATTGGGACGTTCGACAGTTCTATAAAACTAATTGGGCTGCCAGTATCGAAAAGGGAAAGAAAGGCAGTAAATTCTGCACCCCTGCAGCAAATCAATCTGAAAAGCAACACTCACCCGGTTTACAGACCGGCAGGTTTCCTCGTGAGAATTTTCTTGGGACTAGGCCCCGACCGGTGGTCATATCCCATTTTCCAGCATCGAAAGCAAAGATACGACCGGGCGCAAAGGATATGGGCAGTACAGCTTGATGTGTCCCAGTTAGGAACAGTTAAAGCATAAAGTCTAATTTTTGTCACTATGAGCCTTCTTCTCCGTCTTCGGTCGTCTCGAGTCATTTTCTGACAGGTACATTTGTTGGTACCGGTTGATCAGCTCCTTTAGCTCTAATATGCTACGAGCTCCCAGCAAGTGGTTGACATTCGGCACATTTACCATCCCATCGACGATGAAATTAATCACTTCCAGCTTGCTGATATCTGAGCGGTTGACAATTGACTACATGGTCAAAATGTAGCAGTGCAGCGTTTCGTCTTGTTTTTTCCACCACCGGCGGCTCAACAATTTGAAGATATCCTGGCGCGTGACGACGATGTTGAACTCGTTGACGAGTGCCGCCCTCAGGTCTCTTTCTCTGGGGTTGCGTCTTGTTGCGCGAGTTAAGTATCTTTACTCATTTCAATAAAAATACTTGTTGGTACTTTGTTGTATGAATACTTTATTATGAACGCTTTAAAATATTCCAATCACCCACCTCGTACAGACCCATAGCACTTACGTCCCTTCTTTCTAAGGTCATGGATACGTTGATAAATCGTCAGCTTATGAAATATCTTTAATCGCGGAAGCTTCTTAATGACCGACAATATGGTTTCCGCAGCGACAGGTCCACTGGTGATCTGATAGCTTATCTTACGGAAAAGTGGAACAAGTCTTTGCACAATGCAGGCGAAAGCAAGATCGTTGCGCTTGATATTTCTAATGCATTTGACAGGGTCAAGCTCTCTTGTCGAAAATGCGTGCCTATGGTATCAATGAATCTCTTCTTCTCCGATACTCTTTCGCAGTTTTATAAATGATCTCGTCTGCTACTTCTAATCCAATCCATTCCTTCGCTGATGACAGCATCCTCAGCTTTTCATATTCGTTCCAAGAATCACGACCCCGCCCTTCGGCCATATAATTGTAACGGCAGCGTATGTTAAGCACATTAAATTCCGAACTTGACAGCATAATTAACTGGGGAAAAACAATAGAGTAGAATTCAATGCTTCAAAAACTCAAAGCTGTCTGCAGTCACTCAAGCGAACCCTTGATAATCAGTCATTATCCATGAATGGCGCTTGTGTCGATGAAACCGGAAAACTTTCCATCCTTGGTATATTTGAGGTCGCCAAAAATAATGCGAAATGTCTAGGTTTTCTTAATCGATGCAAGAAATATTTCACCCCTTCTGATTTGGCTTTAATTTATGAGGCGTACATCCGCCCCAAGCTTGAGTACAACGCTCATATCTGGTCTGGTGCCCCCAAGACCACCCTGCACCTACTGGATAGAATCCAAAAGCGAGCGATAAAACTTATAGAAGACAATAATATTCAGAGTCTCGTTCTTCAGCCGCACTGCACGAATATGAAATGCTGTTTCCAGCCTAATATTTCCTACAGACTACAACCCGCAGATATTTAAGACCAATGTGCACAGGTACCTCTTCTCCCTTTCTCCCCATATACCTTTGGACCGTGCTGTGTCTTGACCCCGGACTCACAAGGGTATTAGCAATTCCTTGAGCACGCCCAAATTATAACAAATAAAAAAATATCTGCCGTAAAGGCATATCCTAAGTATTCTATCTACGTATAGCAGAACTTGCATTTGGTGAAGTTAAGCTTGAGATTTCGCTGCGTAATCCGCCTCAGAATCGTTCCTAGTAAAAGCAAATGTTCGTCAAAGTCGACAGCAGCATGTAGGCGCTGTGTCTTAACCCCGGACACACAAGGGTATTAGCAATCCCTTGAGCAGCATGTAGGCGACTATGCGGCCTGAATCAATTAGATCACGTAAAATAACATTGGTGAACCCCTGAAATACACCCGAGACATTCTTTAGGTATTCCCACATTCCGTTGGGAGCAACAAAGGCTGTGAGCGGAATAGACTCCTCAGAAACTCTAACTTGGTGAAACCAGTTTTTCAAGTCAAAGAGCGAGAAGTACTTCAATACAGTCCTCAATAAGCGGCAGTGGTTGGTTGTCTCGAATAGTCTTCTTATTGAGAGCCGGATAGTCAACGCACATTCGTACTCCTATATTCTTTTTTCTCACCAACACTCCTGGAGAAGCATAAGGTGAACTACTTGACCTAATTATCCCATCTTTTTCTAATTGGCTAACTATGGATTGGACCTTAGAACGCTCGGCATAGGAAAGTCGTCGGGTTGCACAATGAAATGGTATATCAACACTCAAATTAATCTTCATTACATAATCGAATGGTTCTAGCTTCACGTCTTTCGGATATATGTAGGAATCTACAGTCACGTCATTTACTTTGGCACAGCAAGTCTTATCTAGCTTTAAATTAATATTCAACTCAGCTTGATGAGAGGTTACTTCGATATTAAATATGTCTAGCACGACACTAAGTTCATTACTAATCCTAGTTGACTCGACCCCAACAACCGGGTTTGTCGTATCATATTCATTAACGGCAGCAAGACGATGGATCAATTTTCAAAAGGTTATGTCTATCAAGAACCGCATAAGATTGACTTGATAGTGCGCAGAATTTACTGTTAGAGCCTAAGGAGAATGGATATTGAATTAACTCAAATCGTCAGGTAAAACAAAAACTTGGATTAATTTTGACGTATTTCTAAATTATATTATAATGTACAGCAATTATTTTAATTTTAGCTCCACCTATACCGTAATATAAAAAGTAACGGCGTCTTGACGGATTCTAGTTTCTCAATTGGGACGTTCGACAGTTCTATAAAACTAATTGGGCTGCCAGTATCGAAAAGGGAAAGAAAGGCAGTAAATTCTGCACCCCTGCAGCAAATCAATCTGAAAAGCAACACTCACCCGGTTTACAGACCGGCAGGTTTCCTCGTGAGAATTTTCTTGGGACTAGGCCCCGACCGGTGGTCATATCCCATTTTCCAGCATCGAAAGCAAAGATACGACCGGGCGCAAAGGATATGGGCAGTACAGCTTGATGTGTCCCAGTTAGGAACAGTTAAAGCATAAAGTCTAATTTTTGTCACTATGAGCCTTCTTCTCCGTCTTCGGTCGTCTCGAGTCATTTTCTGACAGGTACATTTGTTGGTACCGGTTGATCAGCTCCTTTAGCTCTAATATGCTACGAGCTCCCAGCAAGTGGTTGACATTCGGCACATTTACCATCCCATCGACGATGAAATTAATCACTTCCAGCTTGCTGATATCTGAGCGGTTGACAATTGACTACATGGTCAAAATGTAGCAGTGCAGCGTTTCGTCTTGTTTTTTCCACCACCGGCGGCTCAACAATTTGAAGATATCCTGGCGCGTGACGACGATGTTGAACTCGTTGACGAGTGCCGCCCTCAGGTCTCTTTCTCTGGGGTTGCGTCTTGTTGCGCGAGTTAAGTATCTTTACTCATTTCAATAAAAATACTTGTTGGTACTTTGTTGTATGAATACTTTATTATGAACGCTTTAAAATATTCCAATCACCCACCTCGTACAGACCCATAGCACTTACGTCCCTTCTTTCTAAGGTCATGGATACGTTGATAAATCGTCAGCTTATGAAATATCTTTAATCGCGGAAGCTTCTTAATGACCGACAATATGGTTTCCGCAGCGACAGGTCCACTGGTGATCTGATAGCTTATCTTACGGAAAAGTGGAACAAGTCTTTGCACAATGCAGGCGAAAGCAAGATCGTTGCGCTTGATATTTCTAATGCATTTGACAGGGTTTGGCATCAAGCTCTCTTGTCGAAAATGCGTGCCTATGGTATCAATGAATCTCTTCTTCTCCGATACTCTTTCGCAGTTTTATAAATGATCTCGTCTGCTACTTCTAATCCAATCCATTCCTTCGCTGATGACAGCATCCTCAGCTTTTCATATTCGTTCCAAGAATCACGACCCCGCCCTTCGGCCATATAATTGTAACGGCAGCGTATGTTAAGCACATTAAATTCCGATCTTGACAGCATAATTAACTGGGGAAAACAATAGAGTAGAATTCAATGCTTCAAAAACTCAAAGCTGTCTGCAGTCACTCAAGCGAACCCTTGATAATCACTCATTATCCATGAATGGCGCTTGTGTCGATGAAAACGGAAAACTTTCCATCCTTGGTATTGAGGTCGCCAAAAATAATGCGAAATGTCTAGGTTTTCTTAATCGATGCAAGAAATATTTCACCCCTTCTGATTTGGCTTTAATTTATGAGGCGTACATCCGCCCCAAGCTTGAGTACAACGCTCATATCTGCTCTGGTGCCCCAAGACTACCCTGCACCTACTGGATAGAATCCAAAAGCGAGCGATAAAACTTATAGAAGACAATAATATTCAGAGTCTCGTTCTTCAGCCGCACTGCACGAATATGAAATGCTGTTTCCAGCCTAATATTTCCTACAGACTACAACCCGCAGATATTTAAGACCAATGTGCACAGGTACCTCTTCTCCCTTTCTCCCCATATACCTTTGGGCCGTGCTGTGTCTTGACCCCGGACTCACAAGGGTATTAGCAATTCCTTGAGCACGCCCAAATTATAACAAATAAAAAAATATCTGCCGTAAAGGCATATCCTAAGTATTCTATCTGCGTATAGCAGAACTTGCATTTGGTGAAGTTAAGCTTGAGATTTCGCTGCGTAATCCGCCTCAGAATCGTTCCTAGTAAAAGCAAATGTTCGTCAAAGTCGGCAGCAGCATGTAGGCGCTGTGTCTTCACCCCGGACACACAAGGGTATTAGCAATCCCTTGAGCAGCATGTAGGCGACTATGCGGCCTGAATCAATTAGATCACGTAAAATAACATTGGTGAACCCCTGAAATACACCCGAGGCATTCTTTAGGTATTCCCACATTCCGTTGGGAGCAACAAAGGCTGTGAGCGGAATAGACTCCTCAGAAACTCTAACTTGGTGAAACCAGTTTTTCAAGTCAAAGAGCGAGAAGTACTTCTTCCCTTCCAAGTATTCAATACAGTCCTCAATAAGCGGCAGTGGTTGGTTGTCTCGAATAGTCTTCTTATTGAGAGCCGGATAGTCAACGCACATTCGTACTCCTATATTCTTTTTTCTCACCAACACTCCTGGAGAAGCATAAGGTGAACTACTTGACCTAATTATCCCATCTTTTTCTAATTGGCTAACTATGGATTGGACCTTAGAACGCTCGGCATAGGAAAGTCGTCGGGTTGCACAATGAAATGGTATATCAACACTCAAATTAATCTTCATTACATAATCGAATGGTTCTAGCTTCACGTCTTTCGGATATATGTAGGAATCTACAGTCACGTCATTTACTTTGGCACAGCAAGTCTTATCTAGCTTAAAATCAATATTCAACTCAGCTTGATGAGAGGTTACTTCGATATTAAATATGTCTAGCACGACACTAAGTTCATTACTAATCCTAGTTGACTCGACCCCAACAACCGGCTTTGTCGTATCATATTCATTAACGGCAGCAAGACGATGGATCAATTTTCAAAAGGTTATGTCTATCAAGAACCGCATAAGATTGACTTGATAGTGCGCAGAATTTACTGTTAGAGCCTAAGGAGAATGGATATTGAATTAACTCAAATCGTCAGGTAAAACAAAAACTTGGATTAATTTTGACGTATTTCTAAATTATATTATAATGTACAGCAAATATTTTAATTTTAGCTCCACCTATACCGTAATATGAAAGTAACGGCGTCTTGACGGATTCCAGTTTCTCAATTGGGACGTTCGACAGTTCTATAAAACTAATTGGGCTGCCAGTATCGAAAAGGGAAAGAAAGGCAGTAAATTCTGCACCCCTGCAGCAAATCAATCTGAAAAGCAACACTCACCCGGTTTACAGGCCGGCAGGTTTCCTCGTGAGAATTTTCTTGGGACTAGGCTCCGACCGGTGGTCATATCCCATTTTCCAGCATCGAAAGCAAAGATACGACCGGGCGCAAAGGATATGGGCAGTACAGCTTGATGTGTCCCAGTTAGGAACAGTTAAAGCATAAAGTCTAATTTTTGTCACTATGAGCCTTCTTCTCCGTCTTCGGTCGTCTCGAGTCATTTTCTGACAGGTACATTTGTTGGTACCGGTTGATCAGCTGCTTTAGCTCTAATATGCTACGAGCTCCCAGCAAGTGGTTGACATTCGGCACATTTACCATCCCATCGACGATGAAATTAATCACTTCCAGCTTGCTGATATCTGAGCGGTTGACAATTGACTGCATGGTCAAAATGTAGCAGTGCAGCGTTTCGTCTTGTTTTTTCCACCACCGGCGGCTCAACGATTTGAAGATATCCTGGCGCGTGACGACGATGTTGAACTCGTTGACGAGTGCCGCCCTCAGGTCTCTGCTACGCCCTCGCTCTAGGTCGCGATTTTTTTTTCTTCCGAAGGTCAACCAGTTCCTGATCCAGGGCGGCTCCCTGCAGCTCGTCCACATTCACAGCGTTATCGACATTCACAACACCGTCAGCTGGATCGGCCTCCTCTGGCACTTCTTCATCGACTTCTCTGGGGTTGCGTCTTGTTGCGCGAGTTAAGTATCTTTACTCATTTCAATAAAAATACTTGTTGGTACTTTGTTGTATGAATACTTTATTATGAACGCTTTAAAATATTCCAATCACCCACCTCGTACAGACCCATAGCACTTACGTCCCTTCTTTCTAAGGTCATGGATACGTTGATAAATCGTCAGCTTATGAAATATCTTTAATCGCGGAAGCTTCTTAATGACCGACAATATGGTTTCCGCAGCGACAGGTCCATTGGTGATCTGATAGCTTATCTTACCGAAAAGTGGAACAAGTCTTTGCACAATGCACGCGAGAGCAAGATCGTTGCGCTTGATATTTCTAAGGCATTTGACAGAGTTTGGCATCAAGCTCTCATGTCGAAAATGCGTGCCTATGGTATCAATGTATCTCTTCTTCTCCGATACTCTTTCGCAGTTTTATAAATGATCTCGTCTGCTACTTCTAATCCAATCCATTCCTCCGCTGATGACAGCATCCTCAGCTTTTCATATTCGTTCCAAGAATCACGACCCCGCCCTTCGGCCATAGAATTGTAACGGCAGCGTATGTTAAGCACATTAAATTCCGATCTTGACAGCATAATTAAATGGAGAAAAACAATAGAGTAGAATTCAATGCTTCAAAAACTCAAAGCTGTCTGCAGTCACTCAAGCGAACCCTTGATAATCAGTCATTATCCATGAATGGCGCTTGTGTCGATGAAACCGGAAAACTTTCCATCCTTGGTATATTTGAGGTCGCCAAAAATAATGCGAAATGTCTAGGTTTTCTTAATCGATGCAAGAAATATTTCACCCCTTCTGATTTGGCTTTAATTTATAAGGCGTACATCCGCCCCAAGCTTGAGTACAACGCTTATATCTGGTCTGGTGCCCCCAAGACCACCCTGCACCTACCGGATAGAATCCAAAAGCGAGCGATAAAACTTATAGAAGACAATAATATTCAGAGTCTCGTTCTTCAGCCGCACTGTACGAATATGAAATGTTGTTTCCAGCCTAATATTTCCTACAGACTACAACCCGCAGATATTTAAGATCAATGTGCACAGGTACCTCTTCTCCCTTTCTCCCCATATACCTTTGGGCCGTGCTGTGTCTTGACCCCGGACTCACAAGGGTATTAGCAATTCCTTGAGCACGCCCAAATTATAACAAATAAAAAAATATCTGCCGTAAAGGCATATCCTAAGTATTCTATCTGCGTATAGCAGAACTTGCATTTGGTGAAGTTAAGCTTGAGATTTCGCTGCGTAATCCGCCTCAGAATCGTTCCTAGTAAAAGCAAATGTTCGTCAAAGTCGGCAGCAGCATGTAGGCGCTGTGTCTTGACCCCGGACACACAAGGGTATTAGCAATCCCTTGAGCAGCATGTAGGCGACTATGCGGCCTGAATCAATAAGATCACATAAAATAACATTGGTGAACCCCTGAAATACACCCGAGGCATTCTTTAGGTATTCCCACATTCCGTTGGGAGCAACAAAGGCTGTGAGCGGAATAGACTCCTCAGAAACTCTAACTTGGTGAAACCAGTCAAAGAGCGAGAAGTACTTCTTCCCTTCCAAGTATTCAATACAGTCCTCAATAAGCGGCAGTGGTTGGTTGTCTCGAATAGTCTTCTTATTGAGACCCGGATAGTCAACGCACATTCATACTCCTATATTCTTTTTTCTCACCAACACTCCTGGAGAAGCATAAGGTGAACTACTTGACCTAATTATCCCATCTTTTTCTAATTGGCTAACTACGGATTGGACCTTAGAACGCTCGGCATAGGAAAGTCGTCGGGTTGCACAATGAAATGGTATATCAACACTCAAATTAATCTTCATTACATAATCGAATGGTTCTAGCTTCACGTCTTTCGGATATATGTAGGAATCTACAGGCACGTCATTTACTTTGGCACAGCAAGTCTTATCTAGCTTAAAATCAATATTCAACTCAGCTTGATGAGAGGTTACTTCGATATTAAATATGTCTAGCACGACACTAAGTTCATTACTAATCCTAGTTGACTCGACCCCAACAATCGGCTTTGTCGTATCATATTCATTAACGGCAGCAAGACGATGGATCAATTTTCAAAAGGTTATTTCTATCAAGAACCGCATAAGATTGACTTGATAGTGCGCAGAATTTACTGTTAGAGCCTAAGGAGAATGGATATTGAATTAACTCAAATCGTCAGGTAAAACAAAAACTTGGATTAATTTTGACGTATTTCTAAATTATATTATAATGTACAGCAATTATTTTAATTTTAGCTCCACCTATACCGTAATATGAAAGTAACGGCGTCTTGACGGATTCCAGTTTCTCAATTGGGACGTTCGACAGTTCTATAAAACTAATTGGGCTGCCAGTATCGAAAAGGGAAAGAAAGGCAGTAAATTCTGCACCCCTGCAGCAAATCAATCTGAAAAGCAACACTCATTCGGTTTACAGGCCGGCAGGTTTCCTCGTGAGAATTTTCTTGGGACTAGGCCCCGACCGGTGGTCATATCCCATTTTCCAGCATCGAAAGCAAAGATACGACCGGGCGCAAAGGATATGGGCAGTACAGCTTGATGTGTCCCAGTTAGGAACAGTTAAAGCATAAAGTCTAGTTTTTGTCACTATGAGCCTTCTTTACCATCCCATCGACGATGAAATTAATCACTTCCAGCTTGCTGATATCTGAGCGGTTGACAATTGACTGCATGGTCAAAATGTAGCAGTGCAGCGTTTCGTCTTGTTTTTTCCACCACCGGCGGCTCAACAATTTGAAGATATCCTGGCGCGTGACGACGATGTTGAACTCGTTGACGAGTGCCGCCCTCAGGTCTCTGCTACGCCCTCGCTCTAGGTCGCGATTTTTTTTTTCTTCCGAAGTTCAACCAGTTCCTGATCCAGGGCGGCTCCCTGCAGCTCGTCCACATTCACAGCGTTATCGGCATTCACAACACCGTCAGCTGGATCGGCCTCCTCTGGCACTTCTTCATCGACTTCTCTGGGGTTGCGTCTTGTTGCGCGAGTTAAGTATCTTTACTCATTTCAATAAAAATACTTGTTGGTACTTTGTTGTATGAATACTTTATTATGAACGCTTTAAAATATTCCAATCACCCACCTCGTACAGACCCATAGCACTTACGTCCCTTCTTTCTAAGGTCATGGATACGTTGATAAATCGCCAGCTTATGAAATATCTTTAATCGCGGAAGCTTCTTAATGACCGACAATATGATTTCCGCAGCGACAGGTCCACTGGTGATCTGATAGCTTATCTTACCGAAAAGTGGAACAAGTCTTTGCACAATGCAGGCGAAAGCAAGATCGTTGCGCTTGATATTTCTAAAGCATTTGACAGAGTTTGGCATCAAGCTCTCTTGTCGAAAATGCGTGCCTATGGTATCAATGAATCTCTTCTTCTCCGATACTCTTTCGCAGTTTTATAAATGATCTCGTCTGCTACTTCTAATCCAATCCATTCCTTCGCTGATGACAGCATCCTCAGCTTTTCATATTCGTTCCAAGAATCACGACCCCGCCCTTCGGCCATAGAATTGTAACGGCAGCGTATGTTAAGCACATTAAATTCCGATCTTGACAGCATAATTAACTGGAGAAAAACAATAGAGTAGAATTCAATGCTTCAAAAACTCAAAGCTGTCTGCAGTCACTCAAGCGAACCCTTGATAATCAGTCATTATCCATGAATGGCGCTTGTGTCGATGAAACCGGAAAACTTTCCATCCTTGGTATATTTGAGGTCGCCAAAAATAATGCGAAATGTCTAGGTTTTCTTAATCGATGCAAGAAATATTTCACCCCTTCTGATTTGGCTTTAATTTATAAGGCGTACATCCGCCCCAAGCTTGAGTACAACGCTTATCTGGTCTGGTCTGGTCTGGTGCCCCCAAGACCACCCTGCACCTACCGGATAGAATCCAAAAGCGAGCGATAAAACTTATAGAAGACAATAATATTCAGAGTCTCGTTCTTCAGCCGCACTGCACGAATATGAAATGCTGTTTCCAGCCTAATATTTCCTACAGACTACAACCCGCAGATATTTAAGACCAATGTGCACAGGTACCTCTTCTCCCTTTCTCCCCATATACCTTTGGGCCGTGCTGTGTCTTGACCCCGGACTCACAAGGGTATTAGCAATTCCTTGAGCACGCCCAAATTATAACAAATAAAAAAATATCTGCCGTAAAGGCATATCCTAAGTATTCTATCTGCGTATAGCAGAACTTGCATTTGGTGAAGTTAAGCTTGAGATTTCGCTGCGTAATCCGCCTCAGAATCGTTCCTAGTAAAAGCAAATGTTCGTCAAAGTCGGCAGCAGCATGTAGGCGCTGTGTCTTGACCTCGGACACACAAGGGTATTAGCAATCCCTTGAGCAGCATGTAGGCGACTATGCGGCCTGAATCAATTAGATCACGTAAAATAACATTGGTGAACCCCTGAAATACACCCGAGGCATTCTTTAGGTATTCCCACATTCCGTTGGGAGCAACAAAGGCTGTGAGCGGAATAGACTCCTCAGAAACTCTAACTTGGTGAAACCAGTTTTTCAAGTCAAAGAGCGAGAAGTACTTCTTCCCTTCCAAGTATTCAATACAGTCCTCAATAAGCGGCAGTGGTTGGTTGTCTCGAATAGTCTTCTTATTGAGAGCCGGATAGTCAACGCACATTCGTACTCCTATATTCTTTTTTCTCACCAACACTCCTGGAGAAGCATAAGGTGAACTACTTGACCTAATTATCCCATCTTTTTCTAATTGGCTAACTACGGATTGGACCTTAGAACGCTCGGCATAGGAAAGTCGTCGGGTTGCACAATGAAATGGTATATCAACACTCAAATTAATCTTCATTACATAATCGAATGGTTCTAGCTTCACGTCTTTCGGATATATGTAGGAATCTACAGGCACGTCATTTACTTTGGCACAGCAAGTCTTATCTAGCTTAAAATCAATATTCAACTCAGCTTGATGAGAGGTTACTTCGATATTAAATATGTCTAGCACGACACTAAGTTCATTACTAATCCTAGTTGACTCGACCCCAACAATCGGCTTTGTCGTATCATATTCATTAACGGCAGCAAGACGATGGATCAATTTTCAAAAGGTTATTTCTATCAAGAACCGCATAAGATTGACTTGATAGTGCGCAGAATTTACTGTTAGAGCCTAAGGAGAATGGATATTGAATTAACTCAAATCGTCAGGTAAAACAAAAACTTGGATTAATTTTGACGTATTTCTAAATTATATTATAATGTACAGCAATTATTTTAATTTTAGCTCCACCTATACCGTAATATGAAAGTAACGGCGTCTTGACGGATTCCAGTTTCTCAATTGGGACGTTCGACAGTTCTATAAAACTAATTGGGCTGCCAGTATCGAAAAGGGAAAGAAAGGCAGTAAATTCTGCACCCCTGCAGCAAATCAATCTGAAAAGCAACACTCATTCGGTTTACAGGCCGGCAGGTTTCCTCGTGAGAATTTTCTTGGGACTAGGCCCCGACCGGTGGTCATATCCCATTTTCCAGCATCGAAAGCAAAGATACGACCGGGCGCAAAGGATATGGGCAGTACAGCTTGATGTGTCCCAGTTAGGAACAGTTAAAGCATAAAGTCTAGTTTTTGTCACTATGAGCCTTCTTTACCATCCCATCGACGATGAAATTAATCACTTCCAGCTTGCTGATATCTGAGCGGTTGACAATTGACTGCATGGTCAAAATGTAGCAGTGCAGCGTTTCGTCTTGTTTTTTCCACCACCGGCGGCTCAACAATTTGAAGATATCCTGGCGCGTGACGACGATGTTGAACTCGTTGACGAGTGCCGCCCTCAGGTCTCTGCTACGCCCTCGCTCTAGGTCGCGATTTTTTTTTTCTTCCGAAGTTCAACCAGTTCCTGATCCAGGGCGGCTCCCTGCAGCTCGTCCACATTCACAGCGTTATCGGCATTCACAACACCGTCAGCTGGATCGGCCTCCTCTGGCACTTCTTCATCGACTTCTCTGGGGTTGCGTCTTGTTGCGCGAGTTAAGTATCTTTACTCATTTCAATAAAAATACTTGTTGGTACTTTGTTGTATGAATACTTTATTATGAACGCTTTAAAATATTCCAATCACCCACCTCGTACAGACCCATAGCACTTACGTCCCTTCTTTCTAAGGTCATGGATACGTTGATAAATCGCCAGCTTATGAAATATCTTTAATCGCGGAAGCTTCTTAATGACCGACAATATGATTTCCGCAGCGACAGGTCCACTGGTGATCTGATAGCTTATCTTACCGAAAAGTGGAACAAGTCTTTGCACAATGCAGGCGAAAGCAAGATCGTTGCGCTTGATATTTCTAAAGCATTTGACAGAGTTTGGCATCAAGCTCTCTTGTCGAAAATGCGTGCCTATGGTATCAATGAATCTCTTCTTCTCCGATACTCTTTCGCAGTTTTATAAATGATCTCGTCTGCTACTTCTAATCCAATCCATTCCTTCGCTGATGACAGCATCCTCAGCTTTTCATATTCGTTCCAAGAATCACGACCCCGCCCTTCGGCCATAGAATTGTAACGGCAGCGTATGTTAAGCACATTAAATTCCGATCTTGACAGCATAATTAACTGGAGAAAAACAATAGAGTAGAATTCAATGCTTCAAAAACTCAAAGCTGTCTGCAGTCACTCAAGCGAACCCTTGATAATCAGTCATTATCCATGAATGGCGCTTGTGTCGATGAAACCGGAAAACTTTCCATCCTTGGTATATTTGAGGTCGCCAAAAATAATGCGAAATGTCTAGGTTTTCTTAATCGATGCAAGAAATATTTCACCCCTTCTGATTTGGCTTTAATTTATAAGGCGTACATCCGCCCCAAGCTTGAGTACAACGCTTATCTGGTCTGGTCTGGTCTGGTGCCCCCAAGACCACCCTGCACCTACCGGATAGAATCCAAAAGCGAGCGATAAAACTTATAGAAGACAATAATATTCAGAGTCTCGTTCTTCAGCCGCACTGCACGAATATGAAATGCTGTTTCCAGCCTAATATTTCCTACAGACTACAACCCGCAGATATTTAAGACCAATGTGCACAGGTACCTCTTCTCCCTTTCTCCCCATATACCTTTGGGCCGTGCTGTGTCTTGACCCCGGACTCACAAGGGTATTAGCAATTCCTTGAGCACGCCCAAATTATAACAAATAAAAAAATATCTGCCGTAAAGGCATATCCTAAGTATTCTATCTGCGTATAGCAGAACTTGCATTTGGTGAAGTTAAGCTTGAGATTTCGCTGCGTAATCCGCCTCAGAATCGTTCCTAGTAAAAGCAAATGTTCGTCAAAGTCGGCAGCAGCATGTAGGCGCTGTGTCTTGACCTCGGACACACAAGGGTATTAGCAATCCCTTGAGCAGCATGTAGGCGACTATGCGGCCTGAATCAATTAGATCACGTAAAATAACATTGGTGAACCCCTGAAATACACCCGAGGCATTCTTTAGGTATTCCCACATTCCGTTGGGAGCAACAAAGGCTGTGAGCGGAATAGACTCCTCAGAAACTCTAACTTGGTGAAACCAGTTTTTCAAGTCAAAGAGCGAGAAGTACTTCTTCCCTTCCAAGTATTCAATACAGTCCTCAATAAGCGGCAGTGGTTGGTTGTCTCGAATAGTCTTCTTATTGAGAGCCGGATAGTCAACGCACATTCGTACTCCTATATTCTTTTTTCTCACCAACACTCCTGGAGAAGCATAAGGTGAACTACTTGACCTAATTATCCCATCTTTTTCTAATTGGCTAACTATGGATTGGGCCTTAGAACGCTCGGCATAGGAAAGTCGTCGGGTTGCACAATGAAATGGTATATCAACACTCAAATGAATCTTCATTACATAATCGAATGGTTCTAGCTTCACGTCTTTCGGATATATGTAGGAATCTACAGTCACGTCATTTACTTTGGCACAGCAAGTCTTATCTAGCTTAAAATCAATATTCAACTCAGCTTGATGAGAGGTTACTTCGATATTAAATATGTCTAGCACGACACTAAGTTCATTACTAATCCTAGTTGACTCGACCCCAACAACCGGCTTTGTCGTATCATATTCATTAACGGCAGCAAGACGATGGATCAATTTTCAAAAGGTTATGTCTATCAAGAACCGCATAATATTGACTTGATAGTGCGCAGAATTTACTGTTAGAGCCTAAGGAGAATGGATATTGAATTAACTCAAATCGTCAGGTAAAACAAAAACTTGGATTAATTTTGACGTATTTCTAAATTATATTATAATGTACAGCAATTATTTTAATTTTAGCTCCACCTATACCGTAATATAAAAAGTAACGGCGTCTTGACGGATTCCAGTTTCTCAATTGGGACGTTCGACAGTTCTATAAAACTAATTGGGCTGCCAGTATCGAAAAGGGAAAGAAAGGCAGTAAATTCTGCACCCCTGCAGCAAATCAATCTGAAAAGCAACACTCACCCGGTTTACAGGCCGCCAGGTTTCCTCGTGAGAATTTTCTTGGGACTAGGCCCCGACCAGTGGTCATATCCCATTTTCCAGCATCGAAAGCAAAGATACGACCGGGCGCAAAGGATATGGGCAGTACAGCTTGATGTGTCCCAGTTAGGAACAGTTAAAGCATAAAGTCTAATTTTTGTCACTATGAGCCTTCTTCTCCGTCTTCGGTCGTCTCGAGTCATTTTCTGACAGGTACATTTGTTGGTACCGGTTGATCAGCTGCTTTAGCTCTAATATGCTACGAGCTCCCAGCAAGTGGTTGACATTCGGCACATTTACCATCCCATCGACGATGAAATTAATCACTTCCAGCTTGCTGATATCTGAGCGGTTGACAATTGACTGCATGGTCAAAATGTAGCAGTGCAGCGTTTCGTCTTGTTTTTTCCACCACCGGCGGCTCAACAATTTGAAGATATCCTGGCGCGTGACGACGATGTTGAACTCGTTGACGAGTGCCGCCCTCAGGTCTCTGCTACGCCCTCGCTCTAGGTCGCGATTTTTTTTTTCTTCCGAAGTTCAACCAGTTCCTGATCCAGGGCGGCTCCCTGCAGCTCGTCCACATTCACAGCGTTATCGGCATTCACAACACCGTCAGCTGGATCGGCCTCCTCTGGCACTTCTTCATCGACTTCTCTGGGGTTGCGTCTTGTTGCGCGAGTTAAGTATCTTTACTCATTTCAATAAAAATACTTGTTGGTACTTTGTTGTATGAATACTTTATTATGAACGCTTTAAAATATTCCAATCACCCACCTCGTACAGACCCATAGCACTTACGTCCCTTCTTTCTAAGGTCATGGATACGTTGATAAATCGCCAGCTTATGAAATATCTTTAATCGCGGAAGCTTCTTAATGACCGACAATATGATTTCCGCAGCGACAGGTCCACTGGTGATCTGATAGCTTATCTTACCGAAAAGTGGAACAAGTCTTTGCACAATGCAGGCGAAAGCAAGATCGTTGCGCTTGATATTTCTAAAGCATTTGACAGAGTTTGGCATCAAGCTCTCTTGTCGAAAATGCGTGCCTATGGTATCAATGAATCTCTTCTTCTCCGATACTCTTTCGCAGTTTTATAAATGATCTCGTCTGCTACTTCTAATCCAATCCATTCCTTCGCTGATGACAGCATCCTCAGCTTTTCATATTCGTTCCAAGAATCACGACCCCGCCCTTCGGCCATAGAATTGTAACGGCAGCGTATGTTAAGCACATTAAATTCCGATCTTGACAGCATAATTAACTGGAGAAAAACAATAGAGTAGAATTCAATGCTTCAAAAACTCAAAGCTGTCTGCAGTCACTCAAGCGAACCCTTGATAATCAGTCATTATCCATGAATGGCGCTTGTGTCGATGAAACCGGAAAACTTTCCATCCTTGGTATATTTGAGGTCGCCAAAAATAATGCGAAATGTCTAGGTTTTCTTAATCGATGCAAGAAATATTTCACCCCTTCTGATTTGGCTTTAATTTATAAGGCGTACATCCGCCCCAAGCTTGAGTACAACGCTTATATCTGGTCTGGTGCCCCCAAGACCACCCTGCACCTACCGGATAGAATCCAAAAGCGAGCGATAAAACTTATAGAAGACAATAATATTCAGAGTCTCGTTCTTCAGCCGCACTGCACGAATATGAAATGCTGTTTCCAGCCTAATATTTCCTACAGACTACAACCCGCAGATATTTAAGACCAATGTGCACAGGTACCTCTTCTCCCTTTCTCCCCATATACCTTTGGGCCGTGCTGTGTCTTGACCCCGGACTCACAAGGGTATTAGCAATTCCTTGAGCACGCCCAAATTATAACAAATAAAAAAATATCTGCCGTAAAGGCATATCCTAAGTATTCTATCTGCGTATAGCAGAACTTGCATTTGGTGAAGTTAAGCTTGAGATTTCGCTGCGTAATCCGCCTCAGAATCGTTCCTAGTAAAAGCAAATGTTCGTCAAAGTCGGCAGCAGCATGTAGGCGCTGTGCCTTGACCTCGGACACACAAGGGTATTAGCAATCCCTTGAGCAGCATGTAGGCGACTATGCGGCCTGAATCAATTAGATCACGTAAAATAACATTGGTGAACCCCTGAAATACACCCGAGGCATTCTTTAGGTATTCCCACATTCCGTTGGGAGCAACAAAGGCTGTGAGCGGAATAGACTCCTCAGAAACTCTAACTTGGTGAAACCAATTTTTCAAGTCAAAGAGCGAGAAGTACTTCTTCCCTTCCAAGTATTCAATGCAGTCCTCAATAAGCGGCAGTGGTTGGTTGTCTCGAATAGTCTTCTTATTGAGAGCCGGATAGTCAACGCACATTCGTACTCCTATATTCTTTTTTCTCACCAACACTCCTGGAGAAGCATAAGGTGAACTACTTGACCTAATTATCCCATCTTTTTCTAATTGGCTAACTATGGATTGGACCTTAGAACGCTCGGCATAGGAAAGTCGTCGGGTTGCACAATGAAATGGTATATCAACACTCAAATGAATCTTCATTACATAATCGAATGGTTCTAGCTTCACGTCTTTCGGATATATGTAGGAATCTACGTCATTTACTTTGGCACAGGAAGTCTTATCTAGCTTAAAATCAATATTCAACTCAGCTTGATGAGAGGTTACTTCGATATTAAATATGTCTAGCACGACACTAAGTTCATTACTAATCCTAGTTGACTCAACCCCAACAACCGGCCTTGTCGTATCATATTCATTAACGGCAGCAAGACGATGGATCAATTTTCAAAAGGTTATGTCTATCAAGAACCGCATAAGATTGACTTGATAGTGCGCAGAATTTACTGTTAGAGCCTAAGGAGAATGGATATTGAATTAACTCAAATCGTCAGGTAAAACAAAAACTTGGATTAATTTTGACGTATTTCTAAATTATATTATAATGTACAGCAATTATTTTAATTTTAGCTCCACCTATACCGTAATATAAAAAGTAACGGCGTCTTGACGGATTCCAGTTTCTCAATTGGGACGTTCGACAGTTCTATAAAACTAATTGGGCTGCCAGTATCGAAAAAGGAAAGAAAGGCAGTAAATTCTGCACCCCTGCAGCAAATCAATCTGAAAAGCAACACTCACCCGGTTTACAGGCCGCCAGGTTTCCTCGTGAGAATTTTCTTGGGACTAGGCCCCGACCAGTGGTCATATCCCATTTTCCAGCATCGAAAGCAAAGATACGACCGGGCGCAAAGGATATGGGCAGTACAGCTTGATGTGTCCCAGTTAGGAACAGTTAAAGCATAAAGTCTAATTTTTGTCACTATGAGCCTTCTTCTCCGTCTTCGGTCGTCTCGAGTCATTTTCTGACAGGTACATTTGTTGGTACCGGTTGATCAGCTGCTTTAGCTCTAATATGCTACGAGCTCCCAGCAAGTGGTTGACATTCGGCACATTTACCATCCCATCGACGATGAAATTAATCACTTCCAGCTTGCTGATATCTGAGCGGTTGACAATTGACTGCATGGTCAAAATGTAGCAGTGCAGCGTTTCGTCTTGTTTTTTCCACCACCGGCGGCTCAACAATTTGAAGATATCCTGGCGCGTGACGACGATGTTGAACTCGTTGACGAGTGCCGCCCTCAGGTCTCTGCTACGCCCTCGCTCTAGGTCGCGATTTTTTTTTTCTTCCGAAGTTCAACCAGTTCCTGATCCAGGGCGGCTCCCTGCAGCTCGTCCACATTCACAGCGTTATCGGCATTCACAACACCGTCAGCTGGATCGGCCTCCTCTGGCACTTTTTCATCGACTTCTCTGGGGTTGCGTCTTGTTGCGCGAGTTAAGTATCTTTACTCATTTCAATAAAAATACTTGTTGGTACTTTGTTGTATGAATACTTTATTATGAACGCTTTAAAATATTCCAATCACCCACCTCGTACAGACCCATAGCACTTACGTCCCTTCTTTCTAAGGTCATGGATACGTTGATAAATCGCCAGCTTATGAAATATCTTTAATCGCGGAAGCTTCTTAATGACCGACAATATGATTTCCGCAGCGACAGGTCCACTGGTGATCTGATAGCTTATCTTACCGAAAAGTGGAACAAGTCTTTGCACAATGCAGGCGAAAGCAAGATCGTTGCGCTTGATATTTCTAAAGCATTTGACAGAGTTTGGCATCAAGCTCTCTTGTCGAAAATGCGTGCCTATGGTATCAATGAATCTCTTCTTCTCCGATACTCTTTCGCAGTTTTATAAATGATCTCGTCTGCTACTTCTAATCCAATTCATTCCTTCGCTGATGACAGCATCCTCAGCTTTTCATATTCGTTCCAAGAATCACGACCCCGCCCTTCGGCCATAGAATTGTAACGGCAGCGTATGTTAAGCACATTAAATTCCGATCTTGACAGCATAATTAACTGGAGAAAAACAATAGAGTAGAATTCAATGCTTCAAAAACTCAAAGCTGTCTGCAGTCACTCAAGCGAACCCTTGATAATCAGTCATTATCCATGAATGGCGCTTGTGTCGATGAAACCGGAAAACTTTCCATCCTTGGTATATTTGAGGTCGCCAAAAATAATGCGAAATGTCTAGGTTTTCTTAATCGATGCAAGAAATATTTCACCCCTTCTGATTTGGCTTTAATTTATAAGGCGTACATCCGCCCCAAGCTTGAGTACAACGCTTATATCTGGTCTGGTGCCCCCAAGACCACCCTGCACCTACCGGATAGAATCCAAAAGCGAGCGATAAAACTTATAGAAGACAATAATATTCAGAGTCTCGTTCTTCAGCCGCACTGCACGAATATGAAATGCTGTTTCCAGCCTAATATTTCCTACAGACTACAACCCGCAGATATTTAAGACCAATGTGCACAGGTACCTCTTCTCCCTTTCTCCCCATATACCTTTGGGCCGTGCTGTGTCTTGACCCCGGACTCACAAGGGTATTAGCAATTCCTTGAGCACGCCCAAATTATAACAAATAAAAAAATATCTGCCGTAAAGGCATATCCTAAGTATTCTATCTGCGTATAGCAGAACTTGCATTTGGTGAAGTTAAGCTTGAGATTTCGCTGCGTAATCCGCCTCAGAATCGTTCCTAGTAAAAGCAAATGTTCGTCAAAGTCGGCAGCAGCATGTAGGCGCTGTGCCTTGACCTCGGACACACAAGGGTATTAGCAATCCCTTGAGCAGCATGTAGGCGACTATGCGGCCTGAATCAATTAGATCACGTAAAATAACATTGGTGAACCCCTGAAATACACCCGAGGCATTCTTTAGGTATTCCCACATTCCGTTGGGAGCAACAAAGGCTGTGAGCGGAATAGACTCCTCAGAAACTCTAACTTGGTGAAACCAATTTTTCAAGTCAAAGAGCGAGAAGTACTTCTTCCCTTCCAAGTATTCAATGCAGTCCTCAATAAGCGGCAGTGGTTGGTTGTCTCGAATAGTCTTCTTATTGAGAGCCGGATAGTCAACGCACATTCGTACTCCTATATTCTTTTTTCTCACCAACACTCCTGGAGAAGCATAAGGTGAACTACTTGACCTAATTATCCCATCTTTTTCTAATTGGCTAACTATGGATTGGACCTTAGAACGCTCGGCATAGGAAAGTCGTCGGGTTGCACAATGAAATGGTATATCAACACTCAAATGAATCTTCATTACATAATCGAATGGTTCTAGCTTCACGTCTTTCGGATATATGTAGGAATCTACGTCATTTACTTTGGCACAGGAAGTCTTATCTAGCTTAAAATCAATATTCAACTCAGCTTGATGAGAGGTTACTTCGATATTAAATATGTCTAGCACGACACTAAGTTCATTACTAATCCTAGTTGACTCAACCCCAACAACCGGCCTTGTCGTATCATATTCATTAACGGCAGCAAGACGATGGATCAATTTTCAAAAGGTTATGTCTATCAAGAACCGCATAAGATTGACTTGATAGTGCGCAGAATTTACTGTTAGAGCCTAAGGAGAATGGATATTGAATTAACTCAAATCGTCAGGTAAAACAAAAACTTGGATTAATTTTGACGTATTTCTAAATTATATTATAATGTACAGCAATTATTTTAATTTTAGCTCCACCTATACCGTAATATAAAAAGTAACGGCGTCTTGACGGATTCCAGTTTCTCAATTGGGACGTTCGACAGTTCTATAAAACTAATTGGGCTGCCAGTATCGAAAAAGGAAAGAAAGGCAGTAAATTCTGCACCCCTGCAGCAAATCAATCTGAAAAGCAACACTCACCCGGTTTACAGGCCGCCAGGTTTCCTCGTGAGAATTTTCTTGGGACTAGGCCCCGACCAGTGGTCATATCCCATTTTCCAGCATCGAAAGCAAAGATACGACCGGGCGCAAAGGATATGGGCAGTACAGCTTGATGTGTCCCAGTTAGGAACAGTTAAAGCATAAAGTCTAATTTTTGTCACTATGAGCCTTCTTCTCCGTCTTCGGTCGTCTCGAGTCATTTTCTGACAGGTACATTTGTTGGTACCGGTTGATCAGCTGCTTTAGCTCTAATATGCTACGAGCTCCCAGCAAGTGGTTGACATTCGGCACATTTACCATCCCATCGACGATGAAATTAATCACTTCCAGCTTGCTGATATCTGAGCGGTTGACAATTGACTGCATGGTCAAAATGTAGCAGTGCAGCGTTTCGTCTTGTTTTTTCCACCACCGGCGGCTCAACAATTTGAAGATATCCTGGCGCGTGACGACGATGTTGAACTCGTTGACGAGTGCCGCCCTCAGGTCTCTGCTACGCCCTCGCTCTAGGTCGCGATTTTTTTTTTCTTCCGAAGTTCAACCAGTTCCTGATCCAGGGCGGCTCCCTGCAGCTCGTCCACATTCACAGCGTTATCGGCATTCACAACACCGTCAGCTGGATCGGCCTCCTCTGGCACTTCTTCATCGACTTCTCTGGGGTTGCGTCTTGTTGCGCGAGTTAAGTATCTTTACTCATTTCAATAAAAATACTTGTTGGTACTTTGTTGTATGAATACTTTATTATGAACGCTTTAAAATATTCCAATCACCCACCTCGTACAGACCCATAGCACTTACGTCCCTTCTTTCTAAGGTCATGGATACGTTGATAAATCGCCAGCTTATGAAATATCTTTAATCGCGGAAGCTTCTTAATGACCGACAATATGATTTCCGCAGCGACAGGTCCACTGGTGATCTGATAGCTTATCTTACCGAAAAGTGGAACAAGTCTTTGCACAATGCAGGCGAAAGCAAGATCGTTGCGCTTGATATTTCTAAAGCATTTGACAGAGTTTGGCATCAAGCTCTCTTGTCGAAAATGCGTGCCTATGGTATCAATGAATCTCTTCTTCTCCGATACTCTTTCGCAGTTTTATAAATGATCTCGTCTGCTACTTCTAATCCAATTCATTCCTTCGCTGATGACAGCATCCTCAGCTTTTCATATTCGTTCCAAGAATCACGACCCCGCCCTTCGGCCATAGAATTGTAACGGCAGCGTATGTTAAGCACATTAAATTCCGATCTTGACAGCATAATTAACTGGAGAAAAACAATAGAGTAGAATTCAATGCTTCAAAAACTCAAAGCTGTCTGCAGTCACTCAAGCGAACCCTTGATAATCAGTCATTATCCATGAATGGCGCTTGTGTCGATGAAACCGGAAAACTTTCCATCCTTGGTATATTTGAGATCGCCAAAAATAATGCGAAATGTCTAGGTTTTCTTAATCGATGCAAGAAATATTTCACCCCTTCTGATTTGGCTTTAATTTATAAGGCGTACATCCGCCCCAAGCTTGAGTACAACGCTTATATCTGGTCTGGTGCCCCCAAGACCACCCTGCACCTACCGGATAGAATCCAAAAGCGAGCGATAAAACTTATAGAAGACAATAATATTCAGAGTCTCGTTCTTCAGCCGCACTGCACGAATATGAAATGCTGTTTCCAGCCTAATATTTCCTACAGACTACAACCCGCAGATATTTAAGACCAATGTGCACAGGTACCTCTTCTCCCTTTCTCCCCATATACCTTTGGGCCGTGCTGTGTCTTGACCCCGGACTCACAAGGGTATTAGCAATTCCTTGAGCACGCCCAAATTATAACAAATAAAAAAATATCTGCCGTAAAGGCATATCCTAAGTATTCTATCTGCGTATAGCAGAACTTGCATTTGGTGAAGTTAAGCTTGAGATTTCGCTGCGTAATCCGCCTCAGAATCGTTCCTAGTAAAAGCAAATGTTCGTCAAAGTCGGCAGCAGCATGTAGGCGCTGTGTCTTGACCCCGGACACACAAGGGTATTAGCAATCCCTTGAGCAGCATGTAGGCGACTATGCGGCCTGAATCAATTAGATCACGTAAAATAACATTGGTGAACCCCTGAAATACACCCGAGGCATTCTTTAGGTATTCCCACATTCCGTTGGGAGCAACAAAGGCTGTGAGCGGAATAGACTCCTCAGAAACTCTAACTTGGTGAAACCAGTCAAAGAGCGAGAAGTACTTCTTCCCTTCCAAGTATTCAATACAGTCCTCAATAAGCGGCAGTGGTTGGTTGTCTCGAATAGTCTTCTTATTGAGACCCGGATAGTCAACGCACATTCGTACTCCTATATTCTTTTTTCTCACCAACACTCCTGGAGAAGCATAAGGTGAACTACTTGACCTAATTATCCCATCTTTTTCTAATTGGCTAACTACGGATTGGACCTTAGAACGCTCGGCATAGGAAAGTCGTCGGGTTGCACAATGAAATGGTATATCAACACTCAAATTAATCTTCATTACATAATCGAATGGTTCTAGCTTCACGTCTTTCGGATATATGTAGGAATCTACAGGCACGTCATTTACTTTGGCACAGCAAGTCTTATCTAGCTTAAAATCAATATTCAACTCAGCTTGATGATAGGTTACTTCGATATTAAATATGTCTAGCACGACACTAAGTTCATTACTAATCCTAGTTGACTCGACCCCAACAATCGGCTTTGTCGTATCATATTCATTAACGGCAGCAAGACGATGGATCAATTTTCAAAAGGTTATTTCTATCAAGAACCGCATAAGATTGACTTGATAGTGCGCAGAATTTACTGTTAGAGCCTAAGGAGAATGGATATTGAATTAACTCAAATCGTCAGGTAAAACAAAAACTTGGATTAATTTTGACGTATTTCTAAATTATATTATAATGTACAGCAATTATTTTAATTTTAGCTCCACCTATACCGTAATATGAAAGTAACGGCGTCTTGACGGATTCCAGTTTCTCAATTGGGACGTTCGACAGTTCTATAAAACTAATTGGGCTGCCAGTATCGAAAAGGGAAAGAAAGGCAGTAAATTCTGCACCCCTGCAGCAAATCAATCTGAAAAGCAACACTCATTCGGTTTACAGGCCGCCAGGTTTCCTCGTGAGAATTTTCTTGGGACTAGGCCCCGACCGGTGGTCATATCCCATTTTCCAGCATCGAAAGCAAAGATACGACCGGGCGCAAAGGATATGGGCAGTACAGCTTGATGTGTCCCAGTTAGGAACAGTTAAAGCATAAAGTCTAGTTTTTGTCACTATGAGCCTTCTTTACCATCCCATCGACGATGAAATTAATCACTTCCAGCTTGCTGATATCTGAGCGGTTGACAATTGACTGCATGGTCAAAATGTAGCAGTGCAGCGTTTCGTCTTGTTTTTTCCACCACCGGCGGCTCAACAATTTGAAGATATCCTGGCGCGTGACGACGATGTTGAACTCGTTGACGAGTGCCGCCCTCAGGTCTCTGCTACGCCCTCGCTCTAGGTCGCGATTTTTTTTTTCTTCCGAAGTTCAACCAGTTCCTGATCCAGGGCGGCTCCCTGCAGCTCGTCCACATTCACAGCGTTATCGGCATTCACAACACCGTCAGCTGGATCGGCCTCCTCTGGCACTTCTTCATCGACTTCTCTGGGGTTGCGTCTTGTTGCGCGAGTTAAGTATCTTTACTCATTTCAATAAAAATACTTGTTGGTACTTTGTTGTATGAATACTTTATTATGAACGCTTTAAAATATTCCAATCACCCACCTCGTACAGACCCATAGCACTTACGTCCCTTCTTTCTAAGGTCATGGATACGTTGATAAATCGTCAGCTTATGAAATATCTTTAATCGCGGAAGCTTCTTAATGACCGACAATATGATTTCCGCAGCGACAGGTCCACTGGTGATCTGATAGCTTATCTTACCGAAAAGTGGAACAAGTCTTTGCACAATGCAGGCGAAAGCAAGATCGTTGCGCTTGATATTTCTAAAGCATTTGACAGAGTTTGGCATCAAGCTCTCTTGTCGAAAATGCGTGCCTATTGTATCAATGAATCTCTTCTTCTCCGATACTCTTTCGCAGTTTTATAAATGATCTCGTCTGCTACTTCTAATCCAATCCATTCCTTCGCTGATGACAGCATCCTCAGCTTTTCATATTCGTTCCAAGAATCACGACCCCGCCCTTCGGCCATAGAATTGTAACGGCAGCGTATGTTAAGCACATTAAATTCCGATCTTGACAGCATAATTAACTGGAGAAAAACAATAGAGTAGAATTCAATGCTTCAAAAACTCAAAGCTGTCTGCAGTCACTCAAGCGAACCCTTGATAATCAGTCATTATCCATGAATGGCGCTTGTGTCGATGAAACCGGTAAACTTTCCATCCTTGGTATATTTGAGGTCGCCAAAAATAATGCGAAATGTCTAGGTTTTCTTAATCGATGCAAGAAATATTTCACCCCTTCTGATTTGGCTTTAATTTATAAGGCGTACATCCGCCCCAAGCTTGAGTACAACGCTTATCTGGTCTGGTCTGGTCTGGTGCCCCCAAGACCACCCTGCACCTACCGGATAGAATCCAAAAGCGAGCGATAAAACTTATAGAAGACAATAATATTCAGAGTCTCGTTCTTCAGCCGCACTGCACGAATATGAAATGCTGTTTCCAGCCTAATATTTCCTACAGACTACAACCCGCAGATATTTAAGACCAATGTGCACAGGTACCTCTTCTCCCTTTCTCCCCATATACCTTTGGGCCGTGCTGTGTCTTGACCCCGGACTCACAAGGGTATTAGCAATTCCTTGAGCACGCCCAAATTATAACAAATAAAAAAATATCTGCCGTAAAGGCATATCCTAAGTATTCTATCTGCGTATAGCAGAACTTGCATTTGGTGAAGTTAAGCTTGAGATTTCGCTGCGTAATCCGCCTCAGAATCGTTCCTAGTAAAAGCAAATGTTCGTCAAAGTCGGCAGCAGCATGTAGGCGCTGTGTCTTGACCTCGGACACACAAGGGTATTAGCAATCCCTTGAGCAGCATGTAGGCGACTATGCGGCCTGAATCAATTAGATCACGTAAAATAACATTGGTGAACCCCTGAAATACACCCGAGGCATTCTTTAGGTATTCCCACATTCCGTTGGGAGCAACAAAGGCTGTGAGCGGAATAGACTCCTCAGAAACTCTAACTTGGTGAAACCAGTTTTTCAAGTCAAAGAGCGAGAAGTACTTCTTCCCTTCCAAGTATTCAATACAGTCCTCAATAAGCGGCAGTGGTTGGTTGTCTCGAATAGTCTTCTTATTGAGAGCCGGATAGTCAACGCACATTCGTACTCCTATATTCTTTTTTCTCACCAACACTCCTGGAGAAGCATAAGGTGAACTACTTGACCTAATTATCCCATCTTTTTCTAATTGGCTAACTATGGATTGGGCCTTAGAACGCTCGGCATAGGAAAGTCGTCGGGTTGCACAATGAAATGGTATATCAACACTCAAATGAATCTTCATTACATAATCGAATGGTTCTAGCTTCACGTCTTTCGGATATATGTAGGAATCTACAGTCACGTCATTTACTTTGGCACAGCAAGTCTTATCTAGCTTAAAATCAATATTCAACTCAGCTTGATGAGAGGTTACTTCGATAATAAATATGTCTAGCACGACACTAAGTTCATTACTAATCCTAGTTGACTCGACCCCAACAACCGGCTTTGTCGTATCATATTCATTAACGGCAGCAAGACGATGGATCAATTTTCAAAAGGTTATGTCTATCAAGAACCGCATAATATTGACTTGATAGTGCGCAGAATTTACTGTTAGAGCCTAAGGAGAATGGATATTGAATTAACTCAAATCGTCAGGTAAAACAAAAACTTGGATTAATTTTGACGTATTTCTAAATTATATTATAATGTACAGCAATTATTTTAATTTTAGCTCCACCTATACCGTAATATAAAAAGTAACGGCGTCTTGACGGATTCCAGTTTCTCAATTGGGACGTTCGACAGTTCTATAAAACTAATTGGGCTGCCAGTATCGAAAAGGGAAAGAAAGGCAGTAAATTCTGCACCCCTGCAGCAAATCAATCTGAAAAGCAACACTCACCCGGTTTACAGGCCGCCAGGTTTCCTCGTGAGAATTTTCTTGGGACTAGGCCCCGACCAGTGGTCATATCCCATTTTCCAGCATCGAAAGCAAAGATACGACCGGGCGCAAAGGATATGGGCAGTACAGCTTGATGTGTCCCAGTTAGGAACAGTTAAAGCATAAAGTCTAATTTTTGTCACTATGAGCCTTCTTCTCCGTCTTCGGTCGTCTCGAGTCATTTTCTGACAGGTACATTTGTTGGTACCGGTTGATCAGCTGCTTTAGCTCTAATATGCTACGAGCTCCCAGCAAGTGGTTGACATTCGGCACATTTACCATCCCATCGACGATGAAATTAATCACTTCCAGCTTGCTGATATCTGAGCGGTTGACAATTGACTGCATGGTCAAAATGTAGCAGTGCAGCGTTTCGTCTTGTTTTTTCCACCACCGGCGGCTCAACAATTTGAAGATATCCTGGCGCGTGACGACGATGTTGAACTCGTTGACGAGTGCCGCCCTCAGGTCTCTGCTACGCCCTCGCTCTAGGTCGCGATTTTTTTTTTCTTCCGAAGTTCAACCAGTTCCTGATCCAGGGCGGCTCCCTGCAGCTCGTCCACATTCACAGCGTTATCGGCATTCACAACACCGTCAGCTGGATCGGCCTCCTCTGGCACTTCTTCATCGACTTCTCTGGGGTTGCGTCTTGTTGCGCGAGTTAAGTATCTTTACTCATTTCAATAAAAATACTTGTTGGTACTTTGTTGTATGAATACTTTATTATGAACGCTTTAAAATATTCCAATCACCCACCTCGTACAGACCCATAGCACTTACGTCCCTTCTTTCTAAGGTCATGGATACGTTGATAAATCGCCAGCTTATGAAATATCTTTAATCGCGGAAGCTTCTTAATGACCGACAATATGATTTCCGCAGCGACAGGTCCACTGGTGATCTGATAGCTTATCTTACCGAAAAGTGGAACAAGTCTTTGCACAATGCAGGCGAAAGCAAGATCGTTGCGCTTGATATTTCTAAAGCATTTGACAGAGTTTGGCATCAAGCTCTCTTGTCGAAAATGCGTGCCTATGGTATCAATGAATCTCTTCTTCTCCGATACTCTTTCGCAGTTTTATAAATGATCTCGTCTGCTACTTCTAATCCAATCCATTCCTTCGCTGATGACAGCATCCTCAGCTTTTCATATTCGTTCCAAGAATCACGACCCCGCCCTTCGGCCATAGAATTGTAACGGCAGCGTATGTTAAGCACATTAAATTCCGATCTTGACAGCATAATTAACTGGAGAAAAACAATAGAGTAGAATTCAATGCTTCAAAAACTCAAAGCTGTCTGCAGTCACTCAAGCGAACCCTTGATAATCAGTCATTATCCATGAATGGCGCTTGTGTCGATGAAACCGGAAAACTTTCCATCCTTGGTATATTTGAGGTCGCCAAAAATAATGCGAAATGTCTAGGTTTTCTTAATCGATGCAAGAAATATTTCACCCCTTCTGATTTGGCTTTAATTTATAAGGCGTACATCCGCCCCAAGCTTGAGTACAACGCTTATATCTGGTCTGGTGCCCCCAAGACCACCCTGCACCTACCGGATAGAATCCAAAAGCGAGCGATAAAACTTATAGAAGACAATAATATTCAGAGTCTCGTTCTTCAGCCGCACTGCACGAATATGAAATGCTGTTTCCAGCCTAATATTTCCTACAGACTACAACCCGCAGATATTTAAGACCAATGTGCACAGGTACCTCTTCTCCCTTTCTCCCCATATACCTTTGGGCCGTGCTGTGTCTTGACCCCGGCCTCACAAGGGTATTAGCAATTCCTTGAGCACGCCCAAATTATAACAAATAAAAAAATATCTGCCGTAAAGGCATATCCTAAGTATTCTATCTGCGTATAGCAGAACTTGCATTTGGTGAAGTTAAGCTTGAGATTTCGCTGCGTAATCCGCCTCAGAATCGTTCCTAGTAAAAGCAAATGTTCGTCCTAAGTATTCTATCTGCGTATAGCAGAACTTGCATTTGGTGAAGTTAAGCTTGAGATTTCGCTGCGTAATCCGCCTCAGAATCGTTCCTAGTAAAAGCAAATGTTCGTCAAAGTCGGCAGCAGCATGTAGGCGCTGTGTCTTGACCTCGGACACACAAGGGTATTAGCAATCCCTTGAGCAGCATGTAGGCGACTATGCGGCCTGAATCAATTAGATCACGTAAAATAACATTGGTGAACCCCTGAAATACACCCGAGGCATTCTTTAGGTATTCCCACATTCCGTTGGGAGCAACAAAGGCTGTGAGCGGAATAGACTCCTCAGAAACTCTAACTTGGTGAAACCAGTTTTTCAAGTCAAAGAGCGAGAAGTACTTCTTCCCTTCCAAGTATTCAATACAGTCCTCAATAAGCGGCAGTGGTTGGTTGTCTCGAATAGTCTTCTTATTGAGAGCCGGATAGTCAACGCACATTCGTACTCCTATATTCTTTTTTCTCACCAACACTCCTGGAGAAGCATAAGGTGAACTACTTGACCTAATTATCCCATCTTTTTCTAATTGGCTAACTATGGATTGGGCCTTAGAACGCTCGGCATAGGAAAGTCGTCGGGTTGCACAATGAAATGGTATATCAACACTCAAATGAATCTTCATTACATAATCGAATGGTTCTAGCTTCACGTCTTTCGGATATATGTAGGAATCTACAGTCACGTCATTTACTTTGGCACAGCAAGTCTTATCTAGCTTAAAATCAATATTCAACTCAGCTTGATGAGAGGTTACTTCGATAATAAATATGTCTAGCACGACACTAAGTTCATTACTAATCCTAGTTGACTCGACCCCAACAACCGGCTTTGTCGTATCATATTCATTAACGGCAGCAAGACGATGGATCAATTTTCAAAAGGTTATGTCTATCAAGAACCGCATAATATTGACTTGATAGTGCGCAGAATTTACTGTTAGAGCCTAAGGAGAATGGATATTGAATTAACTCAAATCGTCAGGTAAAACAAAAACTTGGATTAATTTTGACGTATTTCTAAATTATATTATAATGTACAGCAATTATTTTAATTTTAGCTCCACCTATACCGTAATATAAAAAGTAACGGCGTCTTGACGGATTCCAGTTTCTCAATTGGGACGTTCGACAGTTCTATAAAACTAATTGGGCTGCCAGTATCGAAAAGGGAAAGAAAGGCAGTAAATTCTGCACCCCTGCAGCAAATCAATCTGAAAAGCAACACTCACCCGGTTTACAGGCCGCCAGGTTTCCTCGTGAGAATTTTCTTGGGACTAGGCCCCGACCAGTGGTCATATCCCATTTTCCAGCATCGAAAGCAAAGATACGACCGGGCGCAAAGGATATGGGCAGTACAGCTTGATGTGTCCCAGTTAGGAACAGTTAAAGCATAAAGTCTAATTTTTGTCACTATGAGCCTTCTTCTCCGTCTTCGGTCGTCTCGAGTCATTTTCTGACAGGTACATTTGTTGGTACCGGTTGATCAGCTGCTTTAGCTCTAATATGCTACGAGCTCCCAGCAAGTGGTTGACATTCGGCACATTTACCATCCCATCGACGATGAAATTAATCACTTCCAGCTTGCTGATATCTGAGCGGTTGACAATTGACTGCATGGTCAAAATGTAGCAGTGCAGCGTTTCGTCTTGTTTTTTCCACCACCGGCGGCTCAACAATTTGAAGATATCCTGGCGCGTGACGACGATGTTGAACTCGTTGACGAGTGCCGCCCTCAGGTCTCTGCTACGCCCTCGCTCTAGGTCGCGATTTTTTTTTTCTTCCGAAGTTCAACCAGTTCCTGATCCAGGGCGGCTCCCTGCAGCTCGTCCACATTCACAGCGTTATCGGCATTCACAACACCGTCAGCTGGATCGGCCTCCTCTGGCACTTCTTCATCGACTTCTCTGGGGTTGCGTCTTGTTGCGCGAGTTAAGTATCTTTACTCATTTCAATAAAAATACTTGTTGGTACTTTGTTGTATGAATACTTTATTATGAACGCTTTAAAATATTCCAATCACCCACCTCGTACAGACCCATAGTACTTACGTCCCTTCTTTCTAAGGTCATGGATACGTTGATAAATCGCCAGCTTATGAAATATCTTTAATCGCGGAAGCTTCTTAATGACCGACAATATGATTTCCGCAGCGACAGGTCCACTGGTGATCTGATAGCTTATCTTACCGAAAAGTGGAACAAGTCTTTGCACAATGCAGGCGAAAGCAAGATCGTTGCGCTTGATATTTCTAAAGCATTTGACAGAGTTTGGCATCAAGCTCTCTTGTCGAAAATGCGTGCCTATGGTATCAATGAATCTCTTCTTCTCCGATACTCTTTCGCAGTTTTATAAATGATCTCGTCTGCTACTTCTAATCCAATCCATTCCTTCGCTGATGACAGCATCCTCAGCTTTTCATATTCGTTCCAAGAATCACGACCCCGCCCTTCGGCCATAGAATTGTAACGGCAGCGTATGTTAAGCACATTAAATTCCGATCTTGACAGCATAATTAACTGGAGAAAAACAATAGAGTAGAATTCAATGCTTCAAAAACTCAAAGCTGTCTGCAGTCACTCAAGCGAACCCTTGATAATCAGTCATTATCCATGAATGGCGCTTGTGTCGATGAAACCGGAAAACTTTCCATCCTTGGTATATTTGAGGTCGCCAAAAATAATGCGAAATGTCTAGGTTTTCTTAATCGATGCAAGAAATATTTCACCCCTTCTGATTTGGCTTTAATTTATAAGGCGTACATCCGCCCCAAGCTTGAGTACAACGCTTATATCTGGTCTGGTGCCCCCAAGACCACCCTGCACCTACCGGATAGAATCCAAAAGCGAGCGATAAAACTTATAGAAGACAATAATATTCAGAGTCTCGTTCTTCAGCCGCACTGCACGAATATGAAATGCTGTTTCCAGCCTAATATTTCCTACAGACTACAACCCGCAGATATTTAAGACCAATGTGCACAGGTACCTCTTCTCCCTTTCTCCCCATATACCTTTGGGCCGTGCTGTGTCTTGACCCCGGCCTCACAAGGGTATTAGCAATTCCTTGAGCACGCCCAAATTATAACAAATAAAAAAATATCTGCCGTAAAGGCATATCCTAAGTATTCTATCTGCGTATAGCAGAACTTGCATTTGGTGAAGTTAAGCTTGAGATTTCGCTGCGTAATCCGCCTCAGAATCGTTCCTAGTAAAAGCAAATGTTCGTCAAAGTCGGCAGCAGCATGTAGGCGCTGTGCCTTGACCTCGGACACACAAGGGTATTAGCAATCCCTTGAGCAGCATGTAGGCGACTATGCGGCCTGAATCAATTAGATCACGTAAAATAACATTGGTGAACCCCTGAAATACACCCGAGGCATTCTTTAGGTATTCCCACATTCCGTTGGGAGCAACAAAGGCTGTGAGCGGAATAGACTCCTCAGAAACTCTAACTTGGTGAAACCAGTTTTTCAAGTCAAAGAGCGAGAAGTACTTCTTCCCTTCCAAGTATTCAATGTAGTCCTCAATAAGCGGCAGTGGTTGGTTGTCTCGAATAGTCTTCTTATTGAGAGCCGGATAGTCAACGCACATTCGTACTCCTATATTCTTTTTTCTCACCAACACTCCTGGAGAAGCATAAGGTGAACTACTTGACCTAATTATCCCATCTTTTTCTAATTGGCTAACTATGGATTGGACCTTAGAACGCTCGGCATAGGAAAGTCGTCGGGTTGCACAATGAAATGGTATATCAACACTCAAATGAATCTTCATTACATAATCGAATGGTTCTAGCTTCACGTCTTTCGGATATATGTAGGAATCTACGTCATTTACTTTGGCACAGGAAGTCTTATCTAGCTTAAAATCAATATTCAACTCAGCTTGATGAGAGGTTACTTCGATATTAAATATGTCTAGCACGACACTAAGTTCATTACTAATCCTAGTTGACTCAACCCCAACAACCGGCCTTGTCGTATCATATTCATTAACGGCAGCAAGACGATGGATCAATTTTCAAAAGGTTATGTCTATCAAGAACCGCATAAGATTGACTTGATAGTGCGCAGAATTTACTGTTAGAGCCTAAGGAGAATGGATATTGAATTAACTCAAATCGTCAGGTAAAACAAAAACTTGGATTAATTTTGACGTATTTCTAAATTATATTATAATGTACAGCAATTATTTTAATTTTAGCTCCACCTATACCGTAATATAAAAAGTAACGGCGTCTTGACGGATTCCAGTTTCTCAATTGGGACGTTCGACAGTTCTATAAAACTAATTGGGCTGCCAGTATCGAAAAAGGAAAGAAAGGCAATAAATTCTGCACCCCTGCAGCAAATCAATCTGAAAAGCAACACTCACCCGGTTTACAGGCCGGCAGGTTTCCTCGTGAGAATTTTCTTGGGACTAGGCCCCGACCAGTGGTCATATCCCATTTTCCAGCATCGAAAGCAAAGATACGACCGGGCGCAAAGGATATGGGCAGTACAGCTTGATGTGTCCCAGTTAGGAACAGTTAAAGCATAAAGTCTAATTTTTGTCACTATGAGCCTTCTTCTCCGTCTTCGGTCGTCTCGAGTCATTTTCTGACAGGTACATTTGTTGGTACCGGTTGATCAGCTGCTTTAGCTCTAATATGCTACGAGCTCCCAGCAAGTGGTTGACATTCGGCACATTTACCATCCCATCGACGATGAAATTAATCACTTCCAGCTTGCTGATATCTGAGCGGTTGACAATTGACTGCATGGTCAAAATGTAGCAGTGCAGCGTTTCGTCTTGTTTTTTCCACCACCGGCGGCTCAACAATTTGAAGATATCCTGGCGCGTGACGACGATGTTGAACTCGTTGACGAGTGCCGCCCTCAGGTCTCTGCTACGCCCTCGCTCTAGGTCGCGATTTTTTTTTTTCTTCCGAAGTTCAACCAGTTCCTGATCCAGGGCGGCTCCCTGCAGCTCGTCCACATTCACAGCGTTATCGGCATTCACAACACCGTCAGCTGGATCGGCCTCCTCTGGCACTTCTTCATCGACTTCTCTGGGGTTGCGTCTTGTTGCGCGAGTTAAGTATCTTTACTCATTTCAATAAAAATACTTGTTGGTACTTTGTTGTATGAATACTTTATTATGAACGCTTTAAAATATTCCAATCACCCACCTCGTACAGACCCATAGCACTTACGTCCCTTCTTTCTAAGGTCATGGATACGTTGATAAATCGCCAGCTTATGAAATATCTTTAATCGCGGAAGCTTCTTAATGACCGACAATATGATTTCCGCAGCGACAGGTCCACTGGTGATCTGATAGCTTATCTTACCGAAAAGTGGAACAAGTCTTTGCACAATGCAGGCGAAAGCAAGATCGTTGCGCTTGATATTTCTAAAGCATTTGACAGAGTTTGGCATCAAGCTCTCTTGTCGAAAATGCGTGCCTATGGTATCAATGAATCTCTTCTTCTCCGATACTCTTTCGCAGTTTTATAAATGATCTCGTCTGCTACTTCTAATCCCATCCATTCCTTCGCTGATGACAGCATCCTCAGCTTTTCATATTCGTTCCAAGAATCACGACCCCGCCCTTCGGCCATAGAATTGTAACGGCAGCGTATGTTAAGCACATTAAATTCCGATCTTGACAGCATAATTAACTGGAGAAAAACAATAGAGTAGAATTCAATGCTTCAAAAACTCAAAGCTGTCTGCAGTCACTCAAGCGAACCCTTGATAATCAGTCATTATCCATGAATGGCGCTTGTGTCGATGAAACCGGAAAACTTTCCATCCTTGGTATATTTGAGGTCGCCAAAAATAATGCGAAATGTCTAGGTTTTCTTAATCGATGCAAGAAATATTTCACCCCTTCTGATTTGGCTTTAATTTATAAGGCGTACATCCGCCCCAAGCTTGAGTACAACGCTTATATCTGGTCTGGTGCCCCCAAGACCACCCTGCACCTACCGGATAGAATCCAAAAGCGAGCGATAAAACTTATAGAAGACAATAATATTCAGAGTCTCGTTCTTCAGCCGCACTGCACGAATATGAAATGCTGTTTCCAGCCTAATATTTCCTACAGACTACAACCCGCAGATATTTAAGACCAATGTGCACAGGTACCTCTTCTCCCTTTCTCCCCATATACCTTTGGGCCGTGCTGTGTCTTGACCCCGGACTCACAAGGGTATTAGCAATTCCTTGAGCACGCCCAAATTATAACAAATAAAAAAATATCTGCCGTAAAGGCATATCCTAAGTATTCTATCTGCGTATAGCAGAACTTGCATTTGGTGAAGTTAAGCTTGAGATTTCGCTGCGTAATCCGCCTCAGAATCGTTCCTAGTAAAAGCAAATGTTCGTCAAAGTCGGCAGCAGCATGTAGGCGCTGTGTCTTGACCTCGGACACACAAGGGTATTAGCAATCCCTTGAGCAGCATGTAGGCGACTATGCGGCCTGAATCAATTAGATCACGTAAAATAACATTGGTGAACCCCTGAAATACACCCGAGGCATTCTTTAGGTATTCCCACATTCCGTTGGGAGCAACAAAGGCTGTGAGCGGAATAGACTCCTCAGAAACTCTAACTTGGTGAAACCAGTTTTTCAAGTCAAAGAGCGAGAAGTACTTCTTCCCTTCCAAGTATTCAATGCAGTCCTCAATAAGCGGCAGTGGTTGGTTGTCTCGAATAGTCTTCTTATTGAGAGCCGGATAGTCAACGCACATTCGTACTCCTATATTCTTTTTTCTCACCAACACTCCTGGAGAAGCATAAGGTGAACTACTTGACCTAATTATCCCATCTTTTTCTAATTGGCTAACTATGGATTGGACCTTAGAACGCTCGGCATAGGAAAGTCGTCGGGTTGCACAATGAAATGGTATATCAACACTCAAATGAATCTTCATTACATAATCGAATGGTTCTAGCTTCACGTCTTTCGGATATATGTAGGAATCTACGTCATTTACTTTGGCACAGGAAGTCTTATCTAGCTTAAAATCAATATTCAACTCAGCTTGATGAGAGGTTACTTCGATATTAAATATGTCTAGCACGACACTAAGTTCATTACTAATCCTAGTTGACTCAACCCCAACAACCGGCCTTGTCGTATCATATTCATTAACGGCAGCAAGACGATGGATCAATTTTCAAAAGGTTATGTCTATCAAGAACCGCATAAGATTGACTTGATAGTGCGCAGAATTTACTGTTAGAGCCTAAGGAGAATGGATATTGAATTAACTCAAATCGTCAGGTAAAACAAAAACTTGGATTAATTTTGACGTATTTCTAAATTATATTATAATGTACAGCAATTATTTTAATTTTAGCTCCACCTATACCGTAATATAAAAAGTAACGGCGTCTTGACGGATTCCAGTTTCTCAATTGGGACGTTCGACAGTTCTATAAAACTAATTGGGCTGCCAGTATCGAAAAAGGAAAGAAAGGCAGTAAATTCTGCACCCCTGCAGCAAATCAATCTGAAAAGCAACACTCACCCGGTTTACAGGCCGGCAGGTTTCCTCGTGAGAATTTTCTTGGGACTAGGCCCCGACCGGTGGTCATATCCCATTTTCCAGCATCGAAAGCAAAGATACGACCGGGCGCAAAGGATATGGGCAGTACAGCTTGATGTGTCCCAGTTAGAAACAGTTAAAGCATAAAGTCTAGTTTTTGTCACTATGAGCCTTCTTCTCCGTCTTCGGTCGTCTCGAGTCATTTTCTGACAGGTACATTTGTTGGTACCGGTTGATCAGCTGCTTTAGCTCTAATATGCTACGAGCTCCCAGCAAGTGGTTGACATTCGGCACATTTACCATCCCATCGACGATGAAATTAATCACTTCCAGCTTGCTGATATCTGAGCGGTTGACAATTGACTGCATGGTCAAAATGTAGCAGTGCAGCGTTTCGTCTTGTTTTTTCCACCACCGGCGGCTCAACAATTTGAAGATATCCTGGCGCGTGACGACGATGTTGAACTCGTTGACGAGTGCCGCCCTCAGGTCTCTGCTACGCCCTCGCTCTAGGTCGCGACTTTTTTTTTCTTCCGAAGGTCAACCAGTTCCTGATCCAGGGCGGCTCCCTGCAGCTCGTCCACATTCGTCTGCTTTCGTTATCGGCATTCACAACACCGTCAGCTGGATCGGCCTCCTCTGGCACTTCTTCATCGACTTCTCTGGGGTTGCGTCTTGTTGCGCGAGTTAAGTATCTTTACTCATTTCAATAAAAATACTTGTTGGTACTTTGTTGTATGAATACTTTATTATGAACGCTTTAAAATATTCCAATCACCCACCTCGTACAGACCCATAGCACTTACGTCCCTTCTTTCTAAGGTCATGGATACGTTGATAAATCACCAGCTTATGAAATATCTTTAATCGCGGAAGCTTCTTAATGACCGACAATATGATTTCCGCAGCGACAGGTCCACTGGTGATCTGATAGCTTATCTTACCGAAAAGTGGAACAAGTCTTTGCACAATGCAGGCGAAAGCAAGATCGTTGCGCTTGATATTTCTAAAGCATTTGACAGAGTTTGGCATCAAGCTCTCTTGTCGAAAATGCGTGCCTATGGTATCAATGAATCTCTTCTTCTCCGATACTCTTTCGCAGTTTTATAAATGATCTCGTCTGCTACTTCTAATCCAATTCATTCCTTCGCTGATGACAGCATCCTCAGCTTTTCATATTCGTTCCAAGAATCACGACCCCGCCCTTCGGCCATAGAATTGTAACGGCAGCGTATGTTAAGCACATTAAATTCCGATCTTAACAGCATAATTAACTGGGGAAAAACAATAGAGTAGAATTCAATGCTTCAAAAACTCAAAGCTGTCTGCAGTCACTCAAGCGAACCCTTGATAATCAGTCATTATCCATGAATGGCGCTTGTGTCGATGAAACCGGAAAACTTTCCATCCTTGGTATATTTGAGGTCGCCAAAAATAATGCGAAATGTCTAGGTTTTCTTAATCGATGCAAGAAATATTTCACCCCTTCTGATTTGGCTTTAATTTATAAGGCGTACATCCGCCCCAAGCTTGAGTACAACGCTTATATCTGGTCTGGTGCCCCCAAGACCACCCTGCACCTACCGGATAGAATCCAAAAGCGAGCGATAAAACTTATAGAAGACAATAATATTCAGAGTCTCGTTCTTCAGCCGCACTGCACGAATATGAAATGCTGTTTCCAGCCTAATATTTCCTACAGACTACAACCCGCAGATATTTAAGACCAATGTGCACAGGTACCTCTTCTCCCTTTCTCCCCATATACCTTTGGGCCGTGCTGTGTCTTGACCCCGGACTCACAAGGGTATTAGCAATTCCTTGAGCACGCCCAAATTATAACAAATAAAAAAATATCTGCCGTAAATGCATATCCTAAGTATTCTATCTGCGTATAGCAGAACTTGCATTTGGTGAAGTTAAGCTTGAGATTTCGCTGCGTAATCCGCCTCAGAATCGTTCCTAGTAAAAGCAAATGTTCGTCAAAGTCGGCAGCAGCATGTAGGCGCTGTGTCTTGACCTCGGACACACAAGGGTATTAGCAATCCCTTGAGCAGCATGTAGGCGACTATGCGGCCTGAATCAATTAGATCACGTAAAATAACATTGGTGAACCCCTGAAATACACCCGAGGCATTCTTTAGGTATTCCCACATTCCGTTGGGAGCAACAAAGGCTGTGAGCGGAATAGACTCCTCAGAAACTCTAACTTGGTGAAACCAGTTTTTCAAGTCAAAGAGCGAGAAGTACTTCTTCCCTTCCAAGTATTCAATACAGTCCTCAATAAGCGGCAGTGGTTGGTTGTCTCGAATAGTCTTCTTATTGAGAGCCGGATAGTCAACGCACATTCGTACTCCTATATTCTTTTTTCTCACCAACACTCCTGGAGAAGCATAAGGTGAACTACTTGACCTAATTATCCCATCTTTTTCTAATTGGCTAACTATGGATTGGACCTTAGAACGCTCGGCATAGGAAAGTCGTCGGGTTGCACAATGAAATGGTATATCAACACTCAAATGAATCTTCATTACATAATCGAATGGTTCTAGCTTCACGTCTTTCGGATATATGTAGGAATCTACAGTCACGTCATTTACTTTGGCACAGGAAGTCTTATCTAGCTTAAAATCAATATTCAACTCAGCTTGATGAGAGGTTACTTCGATATTAAATATGTCTAGCACGACACTAAGTTCATTACTAATCCTAGTTGACTCAACCCCAACAACCGGCCTTGTCGTATCATATTCATTAACGGCAGCAAGACGATGGATCAATTTTCAAAAGGTTATGTCTATCAAGAACCGCATAAGATTGACTTGATAGTGCGCAGAATTTACTGTTAGAGCCTAAGGAGAATGGATATTGAATTAACTCAAATCGTCAGGTAAAACAAAAACTTGGATTAATTTTGACGTATTTCTAAATTATATTATAATGTACAGCAATTATTTTAATTTTAGCTCCACCTATACCGTAATATAAAAAGTAACGGCGTCTTGACGGATTCCAGTTTCTCAATTGGGACGTTCGACAGTTCTATAAAACTAATTGGGCTGCCAGTATCGAAAAAGGAAAGAAAGGCAATAAATTCTGCACCCCTGCAGCAAATCAATCTGAAAAGCAACACTCACCCGGTTTACAGGCCGGCAGGTTTCCTCGTGAGAATTTTCTTGGGACTAGGCCCCGACCAGTGGTCATATCCCATTTTCCAGCATCGAAAGCAAAGATACGACCGGGCGCAAAGGATATGGGCAGTACAGCTTGATGTGTCCCAGTTAGGAACAGTTAAAGCATAAAGTCTAATTTTTGTCACTATGAGCCTTCTTCTCCGTCTTCGGTCGTCTCGAGTCATTTTCTGACAGGTACATTTGTTGGTACCGGTTGATCAGCTGCTTTAGCTCTAATATGCTACGAGCTCCCAGCAAGTGGTTGACATTCGGCACATTTACCATCCCATCGACGATGAAATTAATCACTTCCAGCTTGCTGATATCTGAGCGGTTGACAATTGACTGCATGGTCAAAATGTAGCAGTGCAGCGTTTCGTCTTGTTTTTTCCACCACCGGCGGCTCAATAATTTGAAGATATCCTGGCGCGTGACGACAATGTTGAACTCGTTGACGAGTGCCGCCCTCAGGTCTCTGCTACGCCCTCGCTCTAGGTCGCGATTTTTTTTTCTTCCGAAGGTCAACCAGTTCCTGATCCAGGGCGGCTCCCTGCAGCTCGTCCACATTCACAGCGTTATCGACATTCACAACACCGTCAGCTGGATCGGCCTCCTCTGGCACTTCTTCATCGACTTCTCTGGGGTTGCGTCTTGTTGCGCGAGTTAAGTATCTTTACTCATTTCAATAAAAATACTTGTTGGTACTTTGTTGTATGAATACTTTATTATGAACGCTTTAAAATATTCCAATCACCCACCTCGTACAGACCCATAGCACTTACGTCCCTTCTTTCTAAGGTCATGGATACGTTGATAAATCGCCAGCTTATGAAATATCTTTAATCGCGGAAGCTTCTTAATGACCGACAATATGATTTCCGCAGCGACAGGTCCACTGGTGATCTGATAGCTTATCTTACCGGAAAGTGGAACAAGTCTTTTCACAATGCAGGCGAAAGCAAGATCGTTGCGCTTGATATTTCTAAAGCATTTGACAGAGTTTGGCGTCAAGCTCTCTTGTCGAAAATGCGTGCCTATGGTATCAATGAATCTCTTCTTCTCCGATACTCTTTCGCAGTTTTATAAATGATCTCGTCTGCTACTTCTAATCCAATCCATTCCTTCGCTGATGACAGCATCCTCAGCTTTTCATATTCGTTCCAAGAATCACGACCCCGCCCTTCGGCCATAGAATTGTAACGGCAGCGTATGTTAAGCACATTAAATTCCGATCTTGACAGCATAATTAACTGGAGAAAAACAATAGAGTAGAATTCAATGCTTCAAAAACTCAAAGCTGTCTGCAGTCACTCAAGCGAACCCTTGATAATCAGTCATTATCCATGAATGGCGCTTGTGTCGATGAAACCGGAAAACTTTCCATCCTTGGTATATTTGAGGTCGCCAAAAATAATGCGAAATGTCTAGGTTTTCTTAATCGATGCAAGAAATATTTCACCCCTTCTGATTTGGCTTTAATTTATAAGGCGTACATCCGCCCCAAGCTTGAGTACAACGCTTATATCTGGTCTGGTGCCCCCAAGACCACCCTGCACCTACCGGATAGAATCCAAAAGCGAGCGATAAAACTTATAGAAGACAATAATATTCAGAGTCTCGTTCTTCAGCCGCACTGCACGAATATGAAATGCTGTTTCCAGCCTAATATTTCCTACAGACTACAACCCGCAGATATTTAAGACCAATGTGCACAGGTACCTCTTCTCCCTTTCTCCCCATATACCTTTGGGCCGTGCTGTGTCTTGACCTCGGACTCACAAGGGTATTAGCAATTCCTTGAGCACGCCCAAATTATAACAAATAAAAAAATATCTGCCGTAAAGGCATATCCTAAGTATTCTATCTGCGTATAGCAGAACTTGCATTTGGTGAAGTTAAGCTTGAGATTTCGCTGCGTAATCCGCCTCAGAATCGTTCCTAGTAAAAGCAAATGTTCGTCAAAGTCGGCAGCAGCATGTAGGCGCTGTGTCTTGACCTCGGACACACAAGGGTATTAGCAATCCCTTGAGCAGCATGTAGGCGACTATGCGGCCTGAATCAATTAGATCACGTAAAATAACATTGGTGAACCCCTGAAATACACCCGAGGCATTCTTTAGGTATTCCCACATTCCGTTGGGAGCAACAAAGGCTGTGAGCGGAATAGACTCCTCAGAAACTCTAACTTGGTGAAACCAGTTTTTTAAGTAAAAGAGCGAGAAGTACTTCTTCCCTTCCAAGTATTCAATACAGTCCTCAATAAGCGGCAGTGGTTGGTTGTCTCGAATAGTCTTCTTATTGAGAGCCGGATAGTCAACGCACATTCGTACTCCTATATTCTTTTTTCTCACCAACACTCCTGGAGAAGCATAAGGTGAACTACTTGACCTAATTATCCCATCTTTTTCTAATTGGCTAACTATGGATTGGACCTTAGAAAGCTCGGCAAAGGAAAGTCATCTGGATGCACAATGGAATGGTATATCAACACTCAAATTAATCTTCATTAATGACCGACAATATGGTTTCCGCAGCGACAGGTCCACTGGTGATCTGATAGCTTATCTTACCGAAAAGTGGAACAAGTCTTTTCACAATGCAGGCGAAAGCAAGATCGTTGCGCTTGATATTTCTAGAGCATTTGACAGAGTTTGGCGTCAAGCTCTCTTGTCGAAAATGCGTGCCTATGGTATCAATGCATCTCTTCTTCTCCGATACTCTTTCGCAGTTTTATAAATGATCTCGTCTGCTACTTCTAATCCAATCCATTCCTTCGCTGATGACAGCATCCTCAGCTTTTCATATTCGTTCCAAGAATCACGACCCCGCCCTTCGGCCATAGAATTGTAACGGCAGCGTATGTTAAGCACATTAAATTCCGATCTTAACAGCATAATTAACTGGGGAAAAACAATAGAGTAGAATTCAATGCTTCAAAAACTCAAAGCTGTCTGCAGTCACTCAAGCGAACCCTTGATAATCAGTCATTATCCATGAATGGCGTTTGTGTCGATGAAACCGGAAAACTTTCCATCCTTGGTATATTTGAGGTCGCCAAAAATAATGCGAAATGTCTAGGTTTTCTTAATCGATGCAAGAAATATTTCACCCCTTCTGATTTGGCTTTAATTTATAAGGCGTACATCCGCCCCAAGCTTGAGTACAACGCTCATATCTGGTCTGGTGCCCCCAAGACCACCCTGCACCTACTGGATAGAATCCAAAAGCGAGCGATAAAACTTATAGAAGACAATAATATTCAGAGTCTCGTTCTTCAGCCGCACTGCACGAATATGAAATGCTGTTTCCAGCCTAATATTTCCTACAGACTACAACCCGCAGATATTTAAGACCAATGTGCACAGGTACCTCTTCTCCCTTTCTCCCCATATACCTTTGGGCCGTGCTGTGTCTTGACCCCGGACTCACAAGGGTATTAGCAATTCCTTGAGCACGCCCAAATTATAACAAATAAAAAAATATCTGCCGTAAAGGCATATCCTAAGTATTCTATCTGCGTATAGCAGAACTTGCATTTGGTGAAGTTAAGCTTGAGATTTCGCTGCGTAATCCGCCTCAGAATCGTTCCTAGTAAAAGCAAATGTTCGTCAAAGTCGGCAGCAGCATGTAGGCGCTGTGTCTTGACCTCGGACACACAAGGGTATTAGCAATCCCTTGAGCAGCATGTAGGCGACTATGCGGCCTGAATCAATTAGATCACGTAAAATAACATTGGTGAACCCCTGAAATACACCCGAGGCATTCTTTAGGTATTCCCACATTCCGTTGGGAGCAACAAAGGCTGTGAGCGGAATAGACTCCTCAGAAACTCTAACTTGGTGAAACCAGTTTTTCAAGTCAAAGAGCGAGAAGTACTTCTTCCCTTCCAAGTATTCAATACAGTCCTCAATAAGCGGCAGTGGTTGGTTGTCTCGAATAGCTTTCTTATTGAGAGCCGGATAGTCAACGCACATTCGTACTCCTATATTCTTTTTTCTCACCAACGCTCCTGGAGAAGCATAAGGTGAACTACTTGACCTAATTATCCCATCTTTTTCTAATTGGCTAACTATGGATTGGACCTTAGAACGCTCGGCATAGGAAAGTCGTCGGGTTGCACAATGAAATGGTATATCAACACTCAAATGAATCTTCATTACATAATCGAATGGTTCTAGCTTCACGTCTTTCGGATATATGTAGGAATCTACAGTCACGTCATTTACTTTGGCACAGGAAGTCTTATCTAGCTTAAAATCAATATTCAACTCAGCTTGATGAGAGGTTACTTCGATATTAAATATGTCCAGCACGACACTAAGTTCATTACTAATCCTAGTTGACTCAACCCCAACAACCGGCCTTGTCGTATCATATTCATTAACGGCAGCAAGACGATGGATCAATTTTCAAAAGGTTATGTCTATCAAGAACCGCATAAGATTGACTTGATAGTGCGCAGAATTTACTGTTAGAGCCTAAGGAGAATGGATATTGAATTAACTCAAATCGTCAGGTAAAACAAAAACTTGGATTAATTTTGACGTATTTCTAAATTATATTATAATGTACAGCAATTATTTTAATTTTAGCTCCACCTATACCGCAATATAAAAAGTAACGGCGTCTTGACGGATTCCAGTTTCTCAATTGGGACGTTCGACAGTTCTATAAAACTAATTGGGCTGCCAGTATCGAAAAAGGAAAGAAAGGCAGTAAATTCTGCACCCCTGCAGCAAATCAATCTGAAAAGCAACACTCACCCGGTTTACAGGCCGGCAGGTTTCCTCGTGAGAATTTTCTTGGGACTAGGCCCCGACCAGTGGTCATATCCCATTTTCCAGCATCGAAAGATATGGGCAGTACAGCTTGATGTGTCCCAGTTAGGAACAGTTAAAGCATAAAGTCTAATTTTTGTCACTATGAGCCTTCTTCTCCGTCTTCGGTCGTCTCGAGTCATTTTCTGACAGGTACATTTGTTGGTACCGGTTGATCAGCTGCTTTAGCTCTAATATGCTACGAGCTCCCAGCAAGTGGTTGACATTCGGCACATTTACCATCCCATCGACGATGAAATTAATCACTTCCAGCTTGCTGATATCTGAGCGGTTGACAATTGACTGCATGGTCAAAATGTAGCAGTGCAGCGTTTCGTCTTGTTTTTTCCACCACCGGCGGCTCAATAATTTGAAGATATCCTGGCGCGTGACGACAATGTTGAACTCGTTGACGAGTGCCGCCCTCAGGTCTCTGCTACGCCCTCGCTCTAGGTCGCGATTTTTTTTTCTTCCGAAGGTCAACCAGTTCCTGATCCAGGGCGGCTCCCTGCAGCTCGTCCACATTCACAGCGTTATCGACATTCACAACACCGTCAGCTGGATCGGCCTCCTCTGGCACTTCTTCATCGACTTCTCTGGGGTTGCGTCTTGTTGCGCGAGTTAAGTATCTTTACTCATTTCAATAAAAATACTTGTTGGTACTTTGTTGTATGAATACTTTATTATGAACGCTTTAAAATATTCCAATCACCCACCTCGTACAGACCCATAGCACTTACGTCCCTTCTTTCTAAGGTCATGGATACGTTGATAAATCGCCAGCTTATGAAATATCTTTAATCGCGGAAGCTTCTTAATGACCGACAATATGATTTCCGCAGCGACAGGTCCACTGGTGATCTGATAGCTTATCTTACCGGAAAGTGGAACAAGTCTTTGCACAATGCAGGCGAAAGCAAGATCGTTGCGCTTGATATTTCTAAAGCATTTGACAGAGTTTGGCATCAAGCTCTCTTGTCGAAAATGCGTGCCTATGGTATCAATGCATCTCTTCTTCTCCGATACTCTTTCGCAGTTTTATAAATGATCTCGTCTGCTACTTCTAATCCAATCCATTCCTTCGCTGATGACAGCATCCTCAGCTTTTCATATTCGTTCCAAGAATCACGACCCCGCCCTTCGGCCATAGAATTGTAACGGCAGCGTATGTTAAGCACATTAAATTCCGATCTTAACAGCATAATTAACTGGGGAAAAACAATAGAGTAGAAATTAATGCTTCAAAAACTCAAAGCTGTCTGCAGTCACTCAAGCGAACCCTTGATAATCAGTCATTATCCATGAATGGCGTTTGTGTCGATGAAACCGGAAAACTTTCCATCCTTGGTATATTTGAGGTCGCCAAAAATAATGCGAAATGTCTAGGTTTTCTTAATCGATGCAAGAAATATTTCACCCCTTCTGATTTGGCTTTAATTTATAAGGCGTACATCCGCCCCAAGCTTGAGTACAACGCTCATATCTGGTCTGGTGCCCCCAAGACCACCCTGCACCTACTGGATAGAATCCAAAAGCGAGCGATAAAACTTATAGAAGACAATAATATTCAGAGTCTCGTTCTTCAGCCGCACTGCACGAATATGAAATGCTGTTTCCAGCCTAATATTTCCTACAGACTACAACCCGCAGATATTTAAGACCAATGTGCACAGGTACCTCTTCTCCCTTTCTCCCCATATACCTTTGGGCCGTGCTGTGTCTTGACCCCGGACTCACAAGGGTATTAGCAATTCCTTGAGCACGCCCAAATTATAACAAATAAAAAAATATCTGCCGTAAAGGCATATCCTAAGTATTCTATCTGCGTATAGCAGAACTTGCATTTGGTGAAGTTAAGCTTGAGATTTCGCTGCGTAATCCGCCTCAGAATCGTTCCTAGTAAAAGCAAATGTTCGTCAAAGTCGGCAGCAGCATGTAGGCGCTGTGTCTTGACCTCGGACACACAAGGGTATTAGCAATCCCTTGAGCAGCATGTAGGCGACTATGCGGCCTGAATCAATTAGATCACGTAAAATAACATTGGTGAACCCCTGAAATACACCCGAGGCATTCTTTAGGTATTCCCACATTCCGTTGGGAGCAACAAAGGCTGTGAGCGGAATAGACTCCTCAGAAACTCTAACTTGGTGAAACCAGTTTTTCAAGTCAAAGAGCGAGAAGTACTTCTTCCCTTCCAAGTATTCAATACAGTCCTCAATAAGCGGCAGTGGTTGGTTGTCTCGAATAGTTTTCTTATTGAGAGCCGGATAGTCAACGCACATTCGTACTCCTATATTCTTTTTTCTCACCAACGCTCCTGGAGAAGCATAAGGTGAACTACTTGACCTAATTATCCCATCTTTTTCTAATTGGCTAACTATGGATTGGACCTTAGAACGCTCGGCATAGGAAAGTCGTCGGGTTGCACAATGAAATGGTATATCAACACTCAAATGAATCTTCATTACATAATCGAATGGTTCTAGCTTCACGTCTTTCGGATATATGTAGGAATCTACAGTCACGTCATTTACTTTGGCACAGGAAGTCTTATCTAGCTTAAAATCAATATTCAACTCAGCTTGATGAGAGGTTACTTCGATATTAAATATGTCCAGCACGACACTAAGTTCATTACTAATCCTAGTTGACTCAACCCCAACAACCGGCCTTGTCGTATCATATTCATTAACGGCAGCAAGACGATGGATAAATTTTCAAAAGGTTATGTCTATCAAGAACCGCATAAGATTGACTTGATAGTGCGCAGAATTTACTGTTAGAGCCTAAGGAGAATGGATATTGAATTAACTCAAATCGTCAGGTAAAACAAAAACTTGGATTAATTTTGACGTATTTCTAAATTATATTATAATGTACAGCAATTATTTTAATTTTAGCTCCACCTATACCGTAATATAAAAAGTAACGGCGTCTTGACGGATTCCAGTTTCTCAATTGGGACGTTCGACAGTTCTATAAAACTAATTGGGCTGCCAGTATCGAAAAAGGAAAGAAAGGCAGTAAATTCTGCACCCCTGCAGCAAATCAATCTGAAAAGCAACACTCACCCGGTTTACAGGCCGGCAGGTTTCCTCGTGAGAATTTTCTTGGGACTAGGCCCCCACCAGTGGTCATATCCCATTTTCCAGCATCGAAAGATATGGGCAGTACAGCTTGATGTGTCCCAGTTAGGAACAGTTAAAGCATAAAGTCTAATTTTTGTCACTATGAGCCTTCTTCTCCGTCTTCGGTCGTCTCGAGTCATTTTCTGACAGGTACATTTGTTGGTACCGGTTGATCAGCTGCTTTAGCTCTAATATGCTACGAGCTCCCAGCAAGTGGTTGACATTCGGCACATTTACCATCCCATCGACGATGAAATTAATCACTTCCAGCTTGCTGATATCTGAGCGGTTGACAATTGACTGCATGGTCAAAATGTAGCAGTGCAGCGTTTCGTCTTGTTTTTTCCACCACCCGCGGCTCAATAATTTGAAGATATCCTGGCGCGTGACGACAATGTTGAACTCGTTGACGAGTGCCGCCCTCAGGTCTCTGCTACGCCCTCGCTCTAGGTCGCGATTTTTTTTTCTTCCGAAGGTCAACCAGTTCCTGATCCAGGGCGGCTCCCTGCAGCTCGTCCACATTCACAGCGTTATCGACATTCACAACACCGTCAGCTGGATCGGCCTCCTCTGGCACTTCTTCATCGACTTCTCTGGGGTTGCGTCTTGTTGCGCGAGTTAAGTATCTTTACTCATTTCAATAAAAATACTTGTTGGTACTTTGTTGTATGAATACTTTATTATGAACGCTTTAAAATATTCCAATCACCCACCTCGTACAGACCCATAGCACTTACGTCCCTTCTTTCTAAGGTCATGGATACGTTGATAAATCGCCAGCTTATGAAATATCTTTAATCGCGGAAGCTTCTTAATGACCGACAATATGATTTCCGCAGCGACAGGTCCACTGGTGACCTGATAGCTTATCTTACCGGAAAGTGGAACAAGTCTTTGCACAATGCAGGCGAAAGCAAGATCGTTGCGCTTGATATTTCTAAAGCATTTGACAGAGTTTGGCATCAAGCTCTCTTGTCGAAAATGCGTGCCTATGGTATCAATGCATCTCTTCTTCTCCGATACTCTTTCGCAGTTTTATAAATGATCTCGTCTGCTACTTCTAATCCAATCCATTCCTTCGCTGATGACAGCATCCTCAGCTTTTCATATTCGTTCCAAGAATCACGACCCCGCCCTTCGGCCATAGAATTGTAACGGCAGCGTATGTTAAGCACATTAAATTCCGATCTTAACAGCATAATTAACTGGGGAAAAACAATAGAGTAGAATTCAATGCTTCAAAAACTCAAAGCTGTCTGCAGTCACTCAAGCGAACCCTTGATAATCAGTCATTATCCATGAATGGCGCTTGTGTCGATGAAACCGGAAAACTTTCCATCCTTGGTATATTTGAGGTCGCCAAAAATAATGCGAAATGTCTAGGTTTTCTTAATCGATGCAAGAAATATTTCACCCCTTCTGATTTGGCTTTAATTTATAAGGCGTACATCCGCCCCAAGCTTGAGTACAACGCTCATATCTGGTCTGGTGCCCCCAAGACCACCCTGCACCTACTGGATAGAATCCAAAAGCGAGCGATAAAACTTATAGAAGACAATAATATTCAGAGTCTCGTTCTTCAGCCGCACTGCACGAATATGAAATGCTGTTTCCAGCCTAATATTTCCTACAGACTACAACCCGCAGATATTTAAGACCAATGTGCACAGGTACCTCTTCTCCCTTTCTCCCCATATACCTTTGGGCCGTGCTGTGTCTTGACCCCGGCCTCACAACGGTATTAGCAATTCCTTGAGCACGCCCAAATTATAACAAATAAAAAAATATCTGCCGTAAAGGCATATCCTAAGTATTCTATCTGCGTATAGCAGAACTTGCATTTGGTGAACTTAAGCTTGAGATTTCGCTGCGTAATCCGCCTCAGAATCGCTCCTAGTAAAAGCAAATGTTCGTCAAAGTCGGCAGCAGCATGTAGGCGCTGTGTCTTGACCTCGGACACACAAGGGTATTAGCAATCCCTTGAGCAGCATGTAGGCGACTATGCGGCCTGAATCAATTAGATCACGTAAAATAACATTGGTGAACCCCTGAAATACACCCGAGGCATTCTTTAGGTATTCCCACATTCCGTTGGGAGCAACAAAGGCTGTGAGCGGAATAGACTCCTCAGAAACTCTAACTTGGTGAAACCAGTTTTTCAAGTCAAAGAGCGAGAAGTACTTCTTCCCTTCCAAGTATTCAATACAGTCCTCAATAAGCGGCAGTGGTTGGTTGTCTCGAATAGCTTTCTTATTGAGAGCCGGATAGTCAACGCACATTCGTACTCCTATATTCTTTTTTCTCACCAACGCTCCTGGAGAAGCATAAGGTGAACTACTTGACCTAATTATCCCATCTTTTTCTAATTGGCTAACTATGGATTGGACCTTAGAACGCTCGGCATAGGAAAGTCGTCGGGTTGCACAATGAAATGGTATATCAACACTCAAATGAATCTTCATTACATAATCGAATGGTTCTAGCTTCACGTCTTTCGGATATATGTAGGAATCTACAGTCACGTCATTTACTTTGGCACAGGAAGTCTTATCTAGCTTAAAATCAATATTCAACTCAGCTTGATGAGAGGTTACTTCGATATTAAATATGTCCAGCACGACACTAAGTTCATTACTAATCCTAGTTGACTCAACCCCAACAACCGGCCTTGTCGTATCATATTCATTAACGGCAGCAAGACGATGGATCAATTTTCAAAAGGTTATGTCTATCAAGAACCGCATAAGATTGACTTGATAGTGCGCAGAATTTACTGTTAGAGCCTAAGGAGAATGGATATTGAATTAACTCAAATCGTCAGGTAAAACAAAAACTTGGATTAATTTTGACGTATTTCTAAATTATATTATAATGTACAGCAATTATTTTAATTTTAGCTCCACCTATACCGCAATATAAAAAGTAACGGCGTCTTGACGGATTCCAGTTTCTCAATTGGGACGTTCGACAGTTCTATAAAACTAATTGGGCTGCCAGTATCGAAAAAGGAAAGAAAGGCAGTAAATTCTGCACCCCTGCAGCAAATCAATCTGAAAAGCAACACTCACCCGGTTTACAGGCCGGCAGGTTTCCTCGTGAGAATTTTCTTGGGACTAGGCCCCGACCAGTGGTCATATCCCATTTTCCAGCATCGAAAGATATGGGCAGTACAGCTTGATGTGTCCCAGTTAGGAACAGTTAAAGCATAAAGTCTAATTTTTGTCACTATGAGCCTTCTTCTCCGTCTTCGGTCGTCTCGAGTCATTTTCTGACAGGTACATTTGTTGGTACCGGTTGATCAGCTGCTTTAGCTCTAATATGCTACGAGCTCCCAGCAAGTGGTTGACATTCGGCACATTTACCATCCCATCGACGATGAAATTAATCACTTCCAGCTTGCTGATATCTGAGCGGTTGACAATTGACTGCATGGTCAAAATGTAGCAGTGCAGCGTTTCGTCTTGTTTTTTCCACCACCGGCGGCTCAATAATTTGAAGATATCCTGGCGCGTGACGACAATGTTGAACTCGTTGACGAGTGCCGCCCTCAGGTCTCTGCTACGCCCTCGCTCTAGGTCGCGATTTTTTTTTCTTCCGAAGGTCAACCAGTTCCTGATCCAGGGCGGCTCCCTGCAGCTCGTCCACATTCACAGCGTTATCGACATTCACAACACCGTCAGCTGGATCGGCCTCCTCTGGCACTTCTTCATCGACTTCTCTGGGGTTGCGTCTTGTTGCGCGAGTTAAGTATCTTTACTCATTTCAATAAAAATACTTGTTGGTACTTTGTTGTATGAATACTTTATTATGAACGCTTTAAAATATTCCAATCACCCACCTCGTACAGACCCATAGCACTTACGTCCCTTCTTTCTAAGGTCATGGATACGTTGATAAATCGCCAGCTTATGAAATATCTTTAATCGCGGAAGCTTCTTAATGACCGACAATATGATTTCCGCAGCGACAGGTCCACTGGTGATCTGATAGCTTATCTTACCGGAAAGTGGAACAAGTCTTTGCACAATGCAGGCGAAAGCAAGATCGTTGCGCTTGATATTTCTAAAGCATTTGACAGAGTTTGGCATCAAGCTCTCTTGTCGAAAATGCGTGCCTATGGTATCAATGCATCTCTTCTTCTCCGATACTCTTTCGCAGTTTTATAAATGATCTCGTCTGCTACTTCTAATCCAATCCATTCCTTCGCTGATGACAGCATCCTCAGCTTTTCATATTCGTTCCAAGAATCACGACCCCGCCCTTCGGCCATAGAATTGTAACGGCAGCGTATGTTAAGCACATTAAATTCCGATCTTAACAGCATAATTAACTGGGGAAAAACAATAGAGTAGAAATTAATGCTTCAAAAACTCAAAGCTGTCTGCAGTCACTCAAGCGAACCCTTGATAATCAGTCATTATCCATGAATGGCGTTTGTGTCGATGAAACCGGAAAACTTTCCATCCTTGGTATATTTGAGGTCGCCAAAAATAATGCGAAATGTCTAGGTTTTCTTAATCGATGCAAGAAATATTTCACCCCTTCTGATTTGGCTTTAATTTATAAGGCGTACATCCGCCCCAAGCTTGAGTACAACGCTCATATCTGGTCTGGTGCCCCCAAGACCACCCTGCACCTACTGGATAGAATCCAAAAGCGAGCGATAAAACTTATAGAAGACAATAATATTCAGAGTCTCGTTCTTCAGCCGCACTGCACGAATATGAAATGCTGTTTCCAGCCTAATATTTCCTACAGACTACAACCCGCAGATATTTAAGACCAATGTGCACAGGTACCTCTTCTCCCTTTCTCCCCATATACCTTTGGGCCGTGCTGTGTCTTGACCCCGGACTCACAAGGGTATTAGCAATTCCTTGAGCACGCCCAAATTATAACAAATAAAAAAATATCTGCCGTAAAGGCATATCCTAAGTATTCTATCTGCGTATAGCAGAACTTGCATTTGGTGAAGTTAAGCTTGAGATTTCGCTGCGTAATCCGCCTCAGAATCGTTCCTAGTAAAAGCAAATGTTCGTCAAAGTCGGCAGCAGCATGTAGGCGCTGTGTCTTGACCTCGGACACACAAGGGTATTAGCAATCCCTTGAGCAGCATGTAGGCGACTATGCGGCCTGAATCAATTAGATCACGTAAAATAACATTGGTGAACCCCTGAAATACACCCGAGGCATTCTTTAGGTATTCCCACATTCCGTTGGGAGCAACAAAGGCTGTGAGCGGAATAGACTCCTCAGAAACTCTAACTTGGTGAAACCAGTTTTTCAAGTCAAAGAGCGAGAAGTACTTCTTCCCTTCCAAGTATTCAATACAGTCCTCAATAAGCGGCAGTGGTTGGTTGTCTCGAATAGTTTTCTTATTGAGAGCCGGATAGTCAACGCACATTCGTACTCCTATATTCTTTTTTCTCACCAACGCTCCTGGAGAAGCATAAGGTGAACTACTTGACCTAATTATCCCATCTTTTTCTAATTGGCTAACTATGGATTGGACCTTAGAACGCTCGGCATAGGAAAGTCGTCGGGTTGCACAATGAAATGGTATATCAACACTCAAATGAATCTTCATTACATAATCGAATGGTTCTAGCTTCACGTCTTTCGGATATATGTAGGAATCTACAGTCACGTCATTTACTTTGGCACAGGAAGTCTTATCTAGCTTAAAATCAATATTCAACTCAGCTTGATGAGAGGTTACTTCGATATTAAATATGTCCAGCACGACACTAAGTTCATTACTAATCCTAGTTGACTCAACCCCAACAACCGGCCTTGTCGTATCATATTCATTAACGGCAGCAAGACGATGGATAAATTTTCAAAAGGTTATGTCTATCAAGAACCGCATAAGATTGACTTGATAGTGCGCAGAATTTACTGTTAGAGCCTAAGGAGAATGGATATTGAATTAACTCAAATCGTCAGGTAAAACAAAAACTTGGATTAATTTTGACGTATTTCTAAATTATATTATAATGTACAGCAATTATTTTAATTTTAGCTCCACCTATACCGTAATATAAAAAGTAACGGCGTCTTGACGGATTCCAGTTTCTCAATTGGGACGTTCGACAGTTCTATAAAACTAATTGGGCTGCCAGTATCGAAAAAGGAAAGAAAGGCAGTAAATTCTGCACCCCTGCAGCAAATCAATCTGAAAAGCAACACTCACCCGGTTTACAGGCCGGCAGGTTTCCTCGTGAGAATTTTCTTGGGACTAGGCCCCCACCAGTGGTCATATCCCATTTTCCAGCATCGAAAGATATGGGCAGTACAGCTTGATGTGTCCCAGTTAGGAACAGTTAAAGCATAAAGTCTAATTTTTGTCACTATGAGCCTTCTTCTCCGTCTTCGGTCGTCTCGAGTCATTTTCTGACAGGTACATTTGTTGGTACCGGTTGATCAGCTGCTTTAGCTCTAATATGCTACGAGCTCCCAGCAAGTGGTTGACATTCGGCACATTTACCATCCCATCGACGATGAAATTAATCACTTCCAGCTTGCTGATATCTGAGCGGTTGACAATTGACTGCATGGTCAAAATGTAGCAGTGCAGCGTTTCGTCTTGTTTTTTCCACCACCCGCGGCTCAATAATTTGAAGATATCCTGGCGCGTGACGACAATGTTGAACTCGTTGACGAGTGCCGCCCTCAGGTCTCTGCTACGCCCTCGCTCTAGGTCGCGATTTTTTTTTCTTCCGAAGGTCAACCAGTTCCTGATCCAGGGCGGCTCCCTGCAGCTCGTCCACATTCACAGCGTTATCGACATTCACAACACCGTCAGCTGGATCGGCCTCCTCTGGCACTTCTTCATCGACTTCTCTGGGGTTGCGTCTTGTTGCGCGAGTTAAGTATCTTTACTCATTTCAATAAAAATACTTGTTGGTACTTTGTTGTATGAATACTTTATTATGAACGCTTTAAAATATTCCAATCACCCACCTCGTACAGACCCATAGCACTTACGTCCCTTCTTTCTAAGGTCATGGATACGTTGATAAATCGCCAGCTTATGAAATATCTTTAATCGCGGAAGCTTCTTAATGACCGACAATATGATTTCCGCAGCGACAGGTCCACTGGTGACCTGATAGCTTATCTTACCGGAAAGTGGAACAAGTCTTTGCACAATGCAGGCGAAAGCAAGATCGTTGCGCTTGATATTTCTAAAGCATTTGACAGAGTTTGGCATCAAGCTCTCTTGTCGAAAATGCGTGCCTATGGTATCAATGCATCTCTTCTTCTCCGATACTCTTTCGCAGTTTTATAAATGATCTCGTCTGCTACTTCTAATCCAATCCATTCCTTCGCTGATGACAGCATCCTCAGCTTTTCATATTCGTTCCAAGAATCACGACCCCGCCCTTCGGCCATAGAATTGTAACGGCAGCGTATGTTAAGCACATTAAATTCCGATCTTAACAGCATAATTAACTGGGGAAAAACAATAGAGTAGAATTCAATGCTTCAAAAACTCAAAGCTGTCTGCAGTCACTCAAGCGAACCCTTGATAATCAGTCATTATCCATGAATGGCGCTTGTGTCGATGAAACCGGAAAACTTTCCATCCTTGGTATATTTGAGGTCGCCAAAAATAATGCGAAATGTCTAGGTTTTCTTAATCGATGCAAGAAATATTTCACCCCTTCTGATTTGGCTTTAATTTATAAGGCGTACATCCGCCCCAAGCTTGAGTACAACGCTCATATCTGGTCTGGTGCCCCCAAGACCACCCTGCACCTACTGGATAGAATCCAAAAGCGAGCGATAAAACTTATAGAAGACAATAATATTCAGAGTCTCGTTCTTCAGCCGCACTGCACGAATATGAAATGCTGTTTCCAGCCTAATATTTCCTACAGACTACAACCCGCAGATATTTAAGACCAATGTGCACAGGTACCTCTTCTCCCTTTCGCCCCATATACCTTTGGGCCGTGCTGTGTCTTGACCCCGGACTCACAAGGGTATTAGCAATTCCTTGAGCACGCCCAAATTATAACAAATAAAAAAATATCTGCCGTAAAGGCATATCCTAAGTATTCTATCTGCGTATAGCAGAACTTGCATTTGGTGAAGTTAAGCTTGAGATTTCGCTGCGTAATCCGCCTCAGAATCGTTCCTAGTAAAAGCAAATGTTCGTCAAAGTCGGCAGCAGCATGTAGGCGCTGTGTCTTGACCTCGGACACACAAGGGTATTAGCAATCCCTTGAGCAGCATGTAGGCGACTATGCGGCCTGAATCAATTAGATCACGTAAAATAACATTGGTGAACCCCTGAAATACACCCGAGGCATTCTTTAGGTATTCCCACATTCCGTTGGGAGCAACAAAGGCTGTGAGCGGAATAGACTCCTCAGAAACTCTAACTTGGTGAAACCAGTTTTTCAAGTCAAAGAGCGAGAAGTACTTCTTCCCTTCCAAGTATTCAATACAGTCCTCAATAAGCGGCAGTGGTTGGTTGTCTCGAATAGTTTTCTTATTGAGAGCCGGATAGTCAACGCACATTCGTACTCCTATATTCTTTTTTCTCACCAACGCTCCTGGAGAAGCATAAGGTGAACTACTTGACCTAATTATCCCATCTTTTTCTAATTGGCTAACTATGGATTGGACCTTAGAACGCTCGGCATAGGAAAGTCGTCGGGTTGCACAATGAAATGGTATATCAACACTCAAATGAATCTTCATTACATAATCGAATGGTTCTAGCTTCACGTCTTTCGGATATATGTAGGAATCTACAGTCACGTCATTTACTTTGGCACAGGAAGTCTTATCTAGCTTAAAATCAATATTCAACTCAGCTTGATGAGAGGTTACTTCGATATTAAATATGTCCAGCACGACACTAAGTTCATTACTAATCCTAGTTGACTCAACCCCAACAACCGGCCTTGTCGTATCATATTCATTAACGGCAGCAAGACGATGGATCAATTTTCAAAAGGTTATGTCTATCAAGAACCGCATAAGATTGACTTGATAGTGCGCAGAATTTACTGTTAGAGCCTAAGGAGAATGGATATTGAATTAACTCAAATCGTCAGGTAAAACAAAAACTTGGATTAATTTTGACGTATTTCTAAATTATATTATAATGTACAGCAATTATTTTAATTTTAGCTCCACCTATACCGTAATATAAAAAGTAACGGCGTCTTGACGGATTCCAGTTTCTCAATTGGGACGTTCGACAGTTCTATAAAACTAATTGGGCTGCCAGTATCGAAAAAGGAAAGAAAGGCAGTAAATTCTGCACCCCTGCAGCAAATCAATCTGAAAAGCAACACTCACCCGGTTTACAGGCCTGCAGGTTTCCTCGTGAGAATTTTCTTGGGACTAGGCCCCCACCAGTGGTCATATCCCATTTTCCAGCATCGAAAGATATGGGCAGTACAGCTTGATGTGTCCCAGTTAGGAACAGTTAAAGCATAAAGTCTAATTTTTGTCACTATGAGCCTTCTTCTCCGTCTTCGGTCGTCTCGAGTCATTTTCTGACAGGTACATTTGTTGGTACCGGTTGATCAGCTGCTTTAGCTCTAATATGCTACGAGCTCCCAGCAAGTGGTTGACATTCGGCACATTTACCATCCCATCGACGATGAAATTAATCACTTCCAGCTTGCTGATATCTGAGCGGTTGACAATTGACTGCATGGTCAAAATGTAGCAGTGCAGCGTTTCGTCTTGTTTTTTCCACCACCCGCGGCTCAATAATTTGAAGATATCCTGGCGCGTGACGACAATGTTGAACTCGTTGACGAGTGCCGCCCTCAGGTCTCTGCTACGCCCTCGCTCTAGGTCGCGATTTTTTTTTCTTCCGAAGGTCAACCAGTTCCTGATCCAGGGCGGCTCCCTGCAGCTCGTCCACATTCACAGCGTTATCGACATTCACAACACCGTCAGCTGGATCGGCCTCCTCTGGCACTTCTTCATCGACTTCTCTGGGGTTGCGTCTTGTTGCGCGAGTTAAGTATCTTTACTCATTTCAATAAAAATACTTGTTGGTACTTTGTTGTATGAATACTTTATTATGAACGCTTTAAAATATTCCAATCACCCACCTCGTACAGACCCATAGCACTTACGTCCCTTCTTTCTAAGGTCATGGATACGTTGATAAATCGCCAGCTTATGAAATATCTTTAATCGCGGAAGCTTCTTAATGACCGACAATATGATTTCCGCAGCGACAGGTCCACTGGTGATCTGATAGCTTATCTTACCGGAAAGTGGAACAAGTCTTTGCACAATGCAGGCGAAAGCAAGATCGTTGCGCTTGATATTTCTAAAGCATTTGACAGAGTTTGGCATCAAGCTCTCTTGTCGAAAATGCGTGCCTATGGTATCAATGCATCTCTTCTTCTCCGATACTCTTTCGCAGTTTTATAAATGATCTCGTCTGCTACTTCTAATCCAATCCATTCCTTCGCTGATGACAGCATCCTCAGCTTTTCATATTCGTTCCAAGAATCACGACCCCGCCCTTCGGCCATAGAATTGTAACGGCAGCGTATGTTAAGCACATTAAATTCCGATCTTAACAGCATAATTAACTGGGGAAAAACAATAGAGTAGAATTCAATGCTTCAAAAACTCAAAGCTGTCTGCAGTCACTCAAGCGAACCCTTGATAATCAGTCATTATCCATGAATGGCGCTTGTGTCGATGAAACCGGAAAACTTTCCATCCTTGGTATATTTGAGGTCGCCAAAAATAATGCGAAATGTCTAGGTTTTCTTAATCGATGCAAGAAATATTTCACCCCTTCTGATTTGGCTTTAATTTATAAGGCGTACATCCGCCCCAAGCTTGAGTACAACGCTCATATCTGGTCTGGTGCCCCCAAGACCACCCTGCACCTACCGGATAGAATCCAAAAGCGAGCGATAAAACTTATAGAAGACAATAATATTCAGAGTCTCGTTCTTCAGCCGCACTGCACGAATATGAAATGCTGTTTCCAGCCTAATATTTCCTACAGACTACAACCCGCAGATATTTAAGACCAATGTGCACAGGTACCTCTTCTCCCTTTCTCCCCATATACCTTTGGGCCGTGCTGTGTCTTGACCCCGGACTCACAAGGGTATTAGCAATTCCTTGAGCACGCCCAAATTATAACAAATAAAAAAATATCTGCCGTAAAGGCATATCCTAAGTATTCTATCTGCGTATAGCAGAACTTGCATTTGGTGAAGTTAAGCTTGAGATTTCGCTGCGTAATCCGCCTCAGAATCGTTCCTAGTAAAAGCAAATGTTCGTCAAAGTCGGCAGCAGCATGTAGGCGCTGTGTCTTGACCTCGGACACACAAGGGTATTAGAAATCCCTTGAGCAGCATGTAGGCGACTATGCGGCCTGAATCAATTAGATCACGTAAAATAACATTGGTGAACCCCTGAAATACACCCGAGGCATTCTTTAGGTATTCCCACATTCCGTTGGGAGCAACAAAGGCTGTGAGCGGAATAGACTCCTCAGAAACTCTAACTTGGTGAAACCAGTTTTTCAAGTCAAAGAGCGAGAAGTACTTCTTCCCTTCCAAGTATTCAATACAGTCCTCAATAAGCGGCAGTGGTTGGTTGTCTCGAATAGTCTTCTTATTGAGAGCCGGATAGTCAACGCACATTCGTACTCCTATATTCTTTTTTCTCACCAACGCTCCTGGAGAAGCATAAGGTGAACTACTTGACCTAATTATCCCATCTTTTTCTAATTGGCTAACTATGGATTGGACCTTAGAACGCTCGGCATAGGAAAGTCGTCGGGTTGCACAATGAAATGGTATATCAACACTCAAATGAATCTTCATTACATAATCGAATGGTTCTAGCTTCACGTCTTTCGGATATATGTAGGAATCTACAGTCACGTCATTTACTTTGGCACAGGAAGTCTTATCTAGCTTAAAATCAATATTCAACTCAGCTTGATGAGAGGTTACTTCGATATTAAATATGTCCAGCACGACACTAAGTTCATTACTAATCCTAGTTGACTCAACCCCAACAACCGGCCTTGTCGTATCATATTCATTAACGGCAGCAAGACGATGGATCAATTTTCAAAAGGTTATGTCTATCAAGAACCGCATAAGATTGACTTGATAGTGCGCAGAATTTACTGTTAGAGCCTAAGGAGAATGGATATTGAATTAACTCAAATCGTCAGGTAAAACAAAAACTTGGATTAATTTTGACGTATTTCTAAATTATATTATAATGTACAGCAATTATTTTAATTTTAGCTCCACCTATACCGTAATATAAAAAGTAACGGCGTCTTGACGGATTCCAGTTTCTCAATTGGGACGTTCGACAGTTCTATAAAACTAATTGGGCTGCCAGTATCGAAAAAGGAAAGAAAGGCAATAAATTCTGCACCCCTGCAGCAAATCAATCTGAAAAGCAACACTCACCCGGTTTACAGGCCGGCAGGTTTCCTCGTGAGAATTTTCTTGGGACTAGGCCCCGACCAGTGGTCATATCCCATTTTCCAGCATCGAAAGCAAAGATACGACCGAGCGCAAAGGATATGGGCAGTACAGCTTGATGTGTCCCAGTTAGGAACAGTTAAAGCATAAAGTCTAGTTTTTGTCACTATGAGCCTTCTTCTCCGTCTTCGGTCGTCTCGAGTCATTTTCTGACAGGTACATTTGTTGGTACCGGTTGATCAGCTGCTTTAGCTCTAATATGCTACGAGCTCCCAGCAAGTGGTTGACATTCGGCACATTTACCATCCCATCGACGATGAAATTAATCACTTCCAGCTTGCTGATATCTGAGCGGTTGACAATTGACTGCATGGTCAAAATGTAGCAGTGCAGCGTTTCGTCTTGTTTTTTCCACCACCGGCGGCTCAACAATTTGAAGATATCCTGGCGCGTGACGACGATGTTGAACTCGTTGACGAGTGCCGCCCTCAGGTCTCTGCTACGCCCTCGCTCTAGGTCGCGATTTTTTTTTTCTTCCGAAGTTCAACCAGTTCCTGATCCAGGGCGGCTCCCTGCAGCTCGTCCACATTCACAGCGTTATCGGCATTCACAACACCGTCAGCTGGATCGGCCTCCTCTGGCACTTCTTCATCGACTTCTCTGGGGTTGCGTCTTGTTGCGCGAGTTAAGTATCTTTACTCATTTCAATAAAAATACTTGTTGGTACTTTGTTGTATGAATACTTTATTATGAACGCTTTAAAATATTCCAATCACCCACCTCGTACAGACCCATAGCACTTACGTCCCTTCTTTCTAAGGTCATGGATACGTTGATAAATCGCCAGCTTATGAAATATCTTTAATCGCGGAAGCTTCTTAATGACCGACAATATGATTTCCGCAGCGACAGGTCCACTGGTGATCTGATAGCTTATCTTACCGAAAAGTGGAACAAGTCTTTGCACAATGCAGGCGAAAGCAAGATCGTTGCGCTTGATATTTCTAAAGCATTTGACAGAGTTTGGCATCAAGCTCTCTTGTCGAAAATGCGTGCCTATGGTATCAATGAATCTCTTCTTCTCCGATACTCTTTCGCAGTTTTATAAATGATCTCGTCTGCTACTTCTAATCCAATCCATTCCTTCGCTGATGACAGCATCCTCAGCTTTTCATATTCGTTCCAAGAATCACGACCCCGCCCTTCGGCCATAGAATTGTAACGGCAGCGTATGTTAAGCACATTAAATTCCGATCTTGACAGCATAATTAACTGGAGAAAAACAATAGAGTAGAATTCAATGCTTCAAAAACTCAAAGCTGTCTGCAGTGACTCAAGCGAACCCTTGATAATCAGTCATTATCCATGAATGGCGCTTGTGTCGATGAAACCGGAAAACTTTCCATCCTTGGTATATTTGAGGTCGCCAAAAATAATGCGAAATGTCTAGGTTTTCTTAATCGATGCAAGAAATATTTCACCCCTTCTGATTTGGCTTTAATTTATAAGGCGTACATCCGCCCCAAGCTTGAGTACAACGCTTATATCTGGTCTGGTGCCCCCAAGACCACCCTGCACCTACCGGATAGAATCCAAAAGCGAGCGATAAAACTTATAGAAGACAATAATATTCAGAGTCTCGTTCTTCAGCCGCACTGCACGAATATGAAATGCTGTTTCCAGCCTAATATTTCCTACAGACTACAACCCGCAGATATTTAAGACCAATGTGCACAGGTACCTCTTCTCCCTTTCTCCCCATATACCTTTGGGCCGTGCTGTGTCTTGACCCCGGACTCACAAGGGTATTAGCAATTCCTTGAGCACGCCCAAATTATAACAAATAAAAAAATATCTGCCGTAAAGGCATATCCTAAGTATTCTATCTGCGTATAGCAGAACTTGCATTTGGTGAAGTTAAGCTTGAGATTTCGCTGCGTAATCCGCCTCAGAATCGTTCCTAGTAAAAGCAAATGTTCGTCAAAGTCGGCAGCAGCATGTAGGCGCTGTGTCTTGACCTCGGACACACAAGGTTATTAGCAATCCCTTGAGCAGCATGTAGGCGACTATGCGGCCTGAATCAATTAGATCACGTAAAATAACATTGGTGAACCCCTGAAATACACCCGAGGCATTCTTTAGGTATTCCCACATTCCGTTGGGAGCAACAAAGGCTGTGAGCGGAATAGACTCCTCAGAAACTCTAACTTGGTGAAACCAGTTTTTCAAGTCAAAGAGCGAGAAGTACTTCTTCCCTTCCAAGTATTCAATACAGTCCTCAATAAGCGGCAGTGGTTGCTTGTCTCGAATAGTCTTCTTATTGAGAGCCGGATAGTCAACGCACGTTCGTACTCCTATATTCTTTTTTCTCACCAACACTCCTGGAGAAGCATAAGGTGAACTACTTGACCTAATTATCCCATCTTTTTCTAATTGGCTAACTATGGATTGGACATTAGAACGCTCGGCATAGGAAAGTCGTCGGGTTGCACAATGAAATGGTATATCAACACTCAAATTAATCTTCATTACATAATCGAATGGTTCTAGCTTCACGTCTTTCGGATATATGTAGGAATCTACAGTCACGTCATTTACTTTGGCACAGGAAGTCTTATCTAGCTTAAAATCAATATTCAACTCAGCTTGATGAGAGGTTACTTCGATATTAAATATGTCTAGCACGACACTAAGTTCATTACTAATCCTAGTTGACTCAACCCCAACAACCGGCCTTGTCGTATCATATTCATTAACGGCAGCAAGACGATGGATCAATTTTCAAAAGGTTATGTCTATCAAGAACCGCATAAGATTGACTTGATAGTGCGCAGAATTTACTGTTAGAGCCTAAGGAGAATGGATATTGAATTAACTCAAATCGTCAGGTAAAACAAAAACTTGGATTAATTTTGACGTATTTCTAAATTATATTATAATGTACAGCAATTATTTTAATTTTAGCTCCACCTATACCGTAATATAAAAAGTAACGGCGTCTTGACGGATTCCAGTTTCTCAATTGGGACGTTCGACAGTTCTATAAAACTAATTGGGCTGCCAGTATCGAAAAAGGAAAGAAAGGCAATAAATTCTGCACCCCTGCAGCAAATCAATCTGAAAAGCAACACTCACCCGGTTTACAGGCCGGCAGGTTTCCTCGTGAGAATTTTCTTGGGACTAGGCCCCGACCAGTGGTCATATCCCATTTTCCAGCATCGAAAGCAAAGATACGACCGGGCGCAAAGGATATGGGCAGTACAGCTTGATGTGTCCCAGTTAGGAACAGTTAAAGCATAAAGTCTAGTTTTTGTCACTATGAGCCTTCTTCTCCGTCTTCGGTCGTCTCGAGTCATTTTCTGACAGGTACATTTGTTGGTACCGGTTGATCAGCTGCTTTAGCTCTAATATGCTACGAGCTCCCAGCAAGTGGTTGACATTCGGCACATTTACCATCCCATCGACGATGAAATTAATCACTTCCAGCTTGCTGATATCTGAGCGGTTGACAATTGACTGCATGGTCAAAATGTAGCAGTGCAGCGTTTCGTCTTGTTTTTTCCACCACCGGCGGCTCAACAATTTGAAGATATCCTGGCGCGTGACGACGATGTTGAACTCGTTGACGAGTGCCGCCCTCAGGTCTCTGCTACGCCCTCGCTCTAGGTCGCGATTTTTTTTTTCTTCCGAAGTTCAACCAGTTCCTGATCCAGGGCGGCTCCCTGCAGCTCGTCCACATTCACAGCGTTATCGGCATTCACAACACCGTCAGCTGGATCGGCCTCCTCTGGCACTTCTTCATCGACTTCTCTGGGGTTGCGTCTTGTTGCGCGAGTTAAGTATCTTTACTCATTTCAATAAAAATACTTGTTGGTACTTTGTTGTATGAATACTTTATTATGAACGCTTTAAAATATTCCAATCACCCACCTCGTACAGACCCATAGCACTTACGTCCCTTCTTTCTAAGGTCATGGATACGTTGATAAATCGCCAGCTTATGAAATATCTTTAATCGCGGAAGCTTCTTAATGACCGACAATATGATTTCCGCAGCGACAGGTCCACTGGTGATCTGATAGCTTATCTTACCGAAAAGTGGAACAAGTCTTTGCACAATGCAGGCGAAAGCAAGATCGTTGCGCTTGATATTTCTAAGGCATTTGACAGAGTTTGGCATCAAGCTCTCTTGTCGAAAATGCGTGCCTATGGTATCAATGAATCTCTTCTTCTCCGATACTCTTTCGCAGTTTTATAAATGATCTCGTCTGCTACTTCTAATCCAATCCATTCCTTCGCTGATGACAGCATCCTCAGCTTTTCATATTCGTTCCAAGAATCACGACCCCGCCCTTCGGCCATAGAATTGTAACGGCAGCGTATGTTAAGCACATTAAATTCCGATCTTGACAGCATAATTAACTGGAGAAAAACAATAGAGTAGAATTCAATGCTTCAAAAACTCAAAGCTGTCTGCAGTCACTCAAGCGAACCCTTGATAATCAGTCATTATCCATGAATGGCGCTTGTGTCGATGAAACCGGAAAACTTTCCATCCTTGGTATATTTGAGGTCGCCAAAAATAATGCGAAATGTCTAGGTTTTCTTAATCGATGCAAGAAATATTTCACCCCTTCTGATTTGGCTTTAATTTATAAGGCGTACATCCGCCCCAAGCTTGAGTACAACGCTTATATCTGGTCTGGTGCCCCCAAGACCACCCTGCACCTACCGGATAGAATCCAAAAGCGAGCGATAAAACTTATAGAAGACAATAATATTCAGAGTCTCGTTCTTCAGCCGCACTGCACGAATATGAAATGCTGTTTCCAGCCTAATATTTCCTACAGACTACAACCCGCAGATATTTAAGACCAATGTGCACAGGTACCTCTTCTCCCTTTCTCCCCATATACCTTTGGGCCGTGCTGTGTCTTGACCCCGGACTCACAAGGGTATTAGCAATTCCTTGAGCACGCCCAAATTATAACAAATAAAAAAATATCTGCCGTAAAGGCATATCCTAAGTATTCTATCTGCGTATAGCAGAACTTGCATTTGGTGAAGTTAAGCTTGAGATTTCGCTGCGTAATCCGCCTCAGAATCGTTCCTAGTAAAAGCAAATGTTCGTCAAAGTCGGCAGCAGCATGTAGGCGCTGTGTCTTGACCTCGGACACACAAGGGTATTAGCAATCCCTTGAGCAGCATGTAGGCGACTATGCGGCCTGAATCAATTAGATCACGTAAAATAACATTGGTGAACCCCTGAAATACACCCGAGGCATTCTTTAGGTATTCCCACATTCCGTTGGGAGCAACAAAGGCTGTGAGCGGAATAGACTCCTCAGAAACTCTAACTTGGTGAAACCAGTTTTTCAAGTCAAAGAGCGAGAAGTACTTCTTCCCTTCCAAGTATTCAATACAGTCCTCAATAAGCGGCAGTGGTTGGTTGTCTCGAATAGTCTTCTTATTGAGAGCCGGATAGTCAACGCACATTCGTACTCCTATATTCTTTTTTCTCACCAACGCTCCTGGAGAAACATAAGGTGAACTACTTGACCTAATTATCCCATCTTTTTCTAATTGGCTAACTATGGATTGGACCTTAGAACGCTCGGCATAGGAAAGTCGTCGGGTTGCACAATGAAATGGTATATCAACACTCAAATGAATCTTCATTACATAATCGAATGGTTCTAGCTTCACGTCTTTCGGATATATGTAGGAATCTACAGTCACGTCATTTACTTTGGCACAGGAAGTCTTATCTAGCTTAAAATCAATATTCAACTCAGCTTGATGAGAGGTTACTTCGATATTAAATATGTCCAGCACGACACTAAGTTCATTACTAATCCTAGTTGACTCAACCCCAACAACCGGCCTTGTCGTATCATATTCATTAACGGCAGCAAGACGATGGATCAATTTTCAAAAGGTTATGTCTATCAAGAACCGCATAAGATTGACTTGATAGTGCGCAGAATTTACTGTTAGAGCCTAAGGAGAATGGATATTGAATTAACTCAAATCGTCAGGTAAAACAAAAACTTGGATTAATTTTGACGTATTTCTAAATTATATTATAATGTACAGCAATTATTTTAATTTTAGCTCCACCTATACCGTAATATAAAAAGTAACGGCGTCTTGACGGATTCCAGTTTCTCAATTGTGACGTTCGACAGTTCTATAAAACTAATTGGGCTGCCAGTATCGAAAAAGGAAAGAAAGGCAATAAATTCTGCACCCCTGCAGCAAATCAATCTGAAAAGCAACACTCACCCGGTTTACAGGCCGGCAGGTTTCCTCGTGAGAATTTTCTTGGGACTAGGCCCCGACCAGTGGTCATATCCCATTTTCCAGCATCGAAAGCAAAGATACGACCGGGCGCAAAGGATATGGGCAGTACAGCTTGATGTGTCCCAGTTAGGAACAGTTAAAGCATAAAGTCTAATTTTTGTCACTATGAGCCTTCTTCTCCGTCTTCGGTCGTCTCGAGTCATTTTCTGACAGGTACATTTGTTGGTACCGGTTGATCAGCTGCTTTAGCTCTAATATGCTACGAGCTCCCAGCAAGTGGTTGACATTCGGCACATTTACCATCCCATCGACGATGAAATTAATCACTTCCAGCTTGCTGATATCTGAGCGGTTGACAATTGACTGCATGGTCAAAATGTAGCAGTGCAGCGTTTCGTCTTGTTTTTTCCACCACCGGCGGCTCAACAATTTGAAGATATCCTGGCGCGTGACGACAATGTTGAACTCGTTGACGAGTGCCGCCCTCAGGTCTCTGCTACGCCCTCGCTCTAGGTCGCGATTTTTTTTTCTTCCGAAGGTCAACCAGTTCCTGATCCAGGGCGGCTCCCTGCAGCTCGTCCACATTCACAGCGTTATCGACATTCACAACACCGTCAGCTGGATCGGCCTCCTCTGGCACTTCTTCATCGACTTCTCTGGGGTTGCGTCTTGTTGCGCGAGTTAAGTATCTTTACTCATTTCAATAAAAATACTTGTTGGTACTTTGTTGTATGAATACTTTATTATGAACGCTTTAAAATATTCCAATCACCCACCTCGTACAGACCCATAGCACTTACGTCCCTTCTTTCTAAGGTCATGGATACGTTGATAAATCGCCAGCTTATGAAATATCTTTAATCGCGGAAGCTTCTTAATGACCGACAATATGATTTCCGCAGCGACAGGTCCACTGGTGATCTGATAGCTTATCTTACCGAAAAGTGGAACAAGTCTTTGCACAATGCAGGCGAAAGCAAGATCGTTGCGCTTGATATTTCTAAAGCATTTGACAGAGTTTGGCATCAAGCTCTCTTGTCGAAAATGCGTGCCTATGGTATCAATGAATCTCTTCTTCTCCGATACTCTTTCGCAGTTTTATAAATGATCTCGTCTGCTACTTCTAATCCAATCCATTCCTTCGCTGATGACAGCATCCTCAGCTTTTCATATTCGTTCCAAGAATCACGACCCCGCCCTTCGGCCATAGAATTGTAACGGCAGCGTATGTTAAGCACATTAAATTCCGATCTTAACAGCATAATTAACTGGGGAAAAACAATAGAGTAGAAATTAATGCTTCAAAAACTCAAAGCTGTCTGCAGTCACTCAAGCGAACCCTTGATAATCAGTCATTATCCATGAATGGCGTTTGTGTCGATGAAACCGGAAAACTTTCCATCCTTGGTATATTTGAGGTCGCCAAAAATAATGCGAAATGTCTAGGTTTTCTTAATCGATGCAAGAAATATTTCACCCCTTCTGATTTGGCTTTAATTTATAAGGCGTACATCCGCCCCAAGCTTGAGTACAACGCTCATATCTGGTCTGGTGCCCCCAAGACCACCCTGCACCTACTGGATAGAATCCAAAAGCGAGCGATAAAACTTATAGAAGACAATAATATTCAGAGTCTCGTTCTTCAGCCGCACTGCACGAATATGAAATGCTGTTTCCAGCCTAATATTTCCTACAGACTACAACCCGCAGATATTTAAGACCAATGTGCACAGGTACCTCTTCTCCCTTTCTCCCCATATACCTTTGGGCCGTGCTGTGTCTTGACCCCGGACTCACAAGGGTATTAGCAATTCCTTGAGCACGCCCAAATTATAACAAATAAAAAAATATCTGCCGTAAAGGCATATCCTAAGTATTCTATCTGCGTATAGCAGAACTTGCATTTGGTGAAGTTAAGCTTGAGATTTCGCTGCGTAATCCGCCTCAGAATCGTTCCTAGTAAAAGCAAATGTTCGTCAAAGTCGGCAGCAGCATGCAGGCGCTGTGTCTTGACCTCGGACACACAAGGGTATTAGCAATCCCTTGAGCAGCATGTAGGCGACTATGCGGCCTGAATCAATTAGATCACGTAAAATAACATTGGTGAACCCCTGAAATACACCCGAGGCATTCTTTAGGTATTCCCACATTCCGTTGGGAGCAACAAAGGCTGTGAGCGGAATAGACTCCTCAGAAACTCTAACTTGGTGAAACCAGTTTTTCAAGTCAAAGAGCGAGAAGTACTTCTTCCCTTCCAAGTATTCAATACAGTCCTCAATAAGCGGCAGTGGTTGGTTGTCTCGAATAGTCTTCTTATTGAGAGCCGGATAGTCAACGCACATTCGTACTCCTATATTCTTTTTTCTCACCAACACTCCTGGAGAAGCATAAGGTGAACTACTTGACCTAATTATCCCATCTTTTTCTAATTGGCTAACTATGAATTGGACCTTAGAACGCTCGGCATAGGAAAGTCGTCGGGTTGCACAATGAAATGGTATATCAACACTCAAATGAATCTTCATTACATAATCGAATGGTTCTAGCTTCACGTCTTTCGGATATATGTAGGAATCTACAGTCACGTCATTTACTTTGGCACAGGAAGTCTTATCTAGCTTAAAATCAATATTCAACTCAGCTTGATGAGAGGTTACTTCGATATTAAATATGTCTAGCACGGCACTAAGTTCATTACTAATCCTAGTTGACTCAACCCCAACAACCGGCCTTGTCGTATCATATTCATTAACGGCAGCAAGACGATGGATCAATTTTCAAAAGGTTATGTCTATCAAGAACCGCATAAGATTGACTTGATAGTGCGCAGAATTTACTGTTAGAGCCTAAGGAGAATGGATATTGAATTAACTCAAATCGTCAGGTAAAACAAAAACTTGGATTAATTTTGACGTATTTCTAAATTATATTATAATGTACAGCAATTATTTTAATTTTAGCTCCACCTATACCGTAATATAAAAAGTAACGGCGTCTTGACGGATTCCAGTTTCTCAATTGGGACGTTCGACAGTTCTATAAAACTAATTGGGCTGCCAGTATCGAAAAAGGAAAGAAAGGCAATAAATTCTGCACCCCTGCAGCAAATCAATCTGAAAAGCAACACTCACCCGGTTTACAGGCCGGCAGGTTTCCTCGTGAGAATTTTCTTGGGACTAGGCCCCGACCAGTGGTCATATCCCATTTTCCAGCATCGAAAGCAAAGATACGACCGGGCGCAAAGGATATGGGCAGTACAGCTTGATGTGTCCCAGTTAGGAACAGTTAAAGCATAAAGTCTAATTTTTGTCACTATGAGCCTTCTTCTCCGTCTTCGGTCGTCTCGAGTCATTTTCTGACAGGTACATTTGTTGGTACCGGTTGATCAGCTGCTTTAGCTCTAATATGCTACGAGCTCCCAGCAAGTGGTTGACATTCGGCACATTTACCATCCCATCGACGATGAAATTAATCACTTCCAGCTTGCTGATATCTGAGCGGTTGACAATTGACTGCATGGTCAAAATGTAGCAGTGCAGCGTTTCGTCTTGTTTTTTCCACCACCGGCGGCTCAACAATTTGAAGATATCCTGGCGCGTGACGACGATGTTGAACTCGTTGACGAGTGCCGCCCTCAGGTCTCTGCTACGCCCTCGCTCTAGGTCGCTATTTTTTTTTTCTTCCGAAGTTCAACCAGTTCCTGATCCAGGGCGGCTCCCTGCAGCTCGTCCACATTCACAGCGTTATCGGCATTCACAACACCGTCAGCTGGATCGGCCTCCTCTGGCACTTCTTCATCGACTTCTCTGGGGTTGCGTCTTGTTGCGCGAGTTAAGTATCTTTACTCATTTCAATAAAAATACTTGTTGGTACTTTGTTGTATGAATACTTTATTATGAACGCTTTAAAATATTCCAATCACCCACTTCGTACAGACCCATAGCACTTACGTCCCTTCTTTCTAAGGTCATGGATACGATGATAAATCGCCAGCTTATGAAATATCTTTAATCGCGGAAGCTTCTTAATGACCGACAATATGATTTCCGCAGCGACAGGTCCACTGGTGATCTGATAGCTTATCTTACCGAAAAGTGGAACAAGTCTTTGCACAATGCAGGCGAAAGCAAGATCGTTGCGCTTGATATTTCTAAAGCATTTGACAGAGTTTGGCATCAAGCTCTCTTGTCGAAAATGCGTGCCTATGGTATCAATGAATCTCTTCTTCTCCGATACTCTTTCGCAGTTTTATAAATGATCTCGTCTGCTACTTCTAATCCAATCCATTCCTTCGCTGATGACAGCATCCTCAGCTTTTCATATTCGTTCCAAGAATCACGACCCCGCCCTTCGGCCATAGAATTGTAACGGCAGCGTATGTTAAGCACATTAAATTCCGATCTTGACAGCATAATTAACTGGAGAAAAACAATAGAGTAGAATTCAATGCTTCAAAAACTCAAAGCTGTCTGCAGTCACTCAAGCGAACCCTTGATAATCAGTCATTATCCATGAATGGCGCTTGTGTCGATGAAACCGGAAAACTTTCCATCCTTGGTATATTTGAGGTCGCCAAAAATAATGCGAAATGTCTAGGTTTTCTTAATCGATGCAAGAATTATTTCACCCCTTCTGATTTGGCTTTAATTTATAAGGCGTACATCCGCCCCAAGCTTGAGTACAACGCTTATATCTGGTCTGGTGCCCCCAAGACCGAGCGATAAAACTTATAGAAGACAATAATATTCAGAGTCTCGTTCTTCAGCCGCACTGCACGAATATGAAATGCTGTTTCCAGCCTAATATTTCCTACAGACTACAACCCGCAGATATTTAAGACCAATGTGCACAGGTACCTCTTCTCCCTTTCTCCCCATATACCTTTGGGCCGTGCTGTGTCTTGACCCCGGACTCACAAGGGTATTAGCAATTCCTTGAGCACGCCCAAATTATAACAAATAAAAAATATCTGCCGTAAAGGCATATCCTAAGTATTCTATCTGCGTATAGCAGAACTTGCATTTGGTGAAGTTAAGCTTGAGATTTCGCTGCGTAATCCGCCTCAGAATCGTTCCTAGTAAAAGCAAATGTTCGTCAAAGTCGGCAGCAGCATGTAGGCCCTGTGTCTTGACCCCGGACACACAAGGGTATTAGCAATCCCTTGAGCAGCATGTAGGCGACTATGCGGCCTGAATCAATTAGATCACGTAAAATAACATTGGTGAACCCCTGAAATACACCCGAGGCATTCTTTAGGTATTCCCACATTCCGTTGGGAGCAACAAAGGCTGTGAGCGGAATAGACTCCTCAGAAACTCTAACTTGGTGAAACCAGTTTTTCAAGTCAAAGAGCGAGAAGTACTTCTTCCCTTCCAAGTATTCAATACAGTCCTCAATAAGCGGCAGTGGTTGGTTGTCTCGAATAGTCTTCTTATTGAGAGCCGGATAGTCAACGCACATTCGTACTCCTATATTCTTTTTTCTCACCAACACTCCTGGAGAAGCATAAGGTGAACTACTTGACCTAATTATCCCATCTTTTTCTAATTGGCTAACTATGGATTGGACCTTAGAACGCTCGGCATAGGAAAGTCGTCGGGTTGCACAATGAAATGGTATATCAACACTCAAATGAATCTTCATTACATAATCGAATGGTTCTAGCTTCACGTCTTTCGGATATATGTAGGAATCTACAGTCACGTCATTTACTTTGGCACAGGAAGTCTTATCTAGCTTAAAATCAATATTCAACTCAGCTTGATGAGAGGTTACTTCGATATTAAATATGTCTAGCACAACACTAAGTTCATTACTAATCCTAGTTGACTCAACCCCAACAACCGGCCTTGTCGTATCATATTCATTAACGGCAGCAAGACGATGGATCAATTTTCAAAAGGTTATGTCTATCAAGAACCGCATAAGATTGACTTGATAGTGCGCAGAATTTACTTTTAGAGCCTAAGGAGAATGGATATTGAATTAACTCAAATCGTCAGGTAAAACAAAAACTTGGATTAATTTTGACGTATTTCTAAATTATATTATAATGTACAGCAATTATTTTAATTTTAGCTCCACCTATACCGTAATATAAAAAGTAACGGCGTCTTGACGGATTCCAGTTTCTCAATTGGGACGTTCGACAGTTCTATAAAACTAATTGGGCTGCCAGTATCGAAAAAGGAAAGAATGGCAATAAATTCTGCACCCCTGCAGCAAATCAATCTGAAAAGCAACACTCACCCGGTTTACAGGCCGGCAGGTTTCCTCGTGAGAATTTTCTTGGGACTAGGCCCCGACCAGTGGTCATATCCCATTTTCCAGCATCGAAAGCAAAGATACGACCGGGCGCAAAGGATATGGGCAGTACAGCTTGATGTGTCCCAGTTAGGAACAGTTAAAGCATAAAGTCTAGTTTTTGTCACTATGAGCCTTCTTCTCCGTCTTCGGTCGTCTCGAGTCATTTTCTGACAGGTACATTTGTTGGTACCGGTTGATCAGCTGCTTTAGCTCTAATATGCTACGAGCTCCCAGCAAGTGGTTGACATTCGGCACATTTACCATCCCATCGACGATGAAATTAATCACTTCCAGCTTGCTGATATCTGAGCGGTTGACAATTGACTGCATGGTCAAAATGTAGCAGTGCAGCGTTTCGTCTTGTTTTTTCCACCACCGGCGGCTCAACAATTTGAAGATATCCTGGCGCGTGACGACGATGTTGAACTCGTTGACGAGTGCCGCCCTCAGGTCTCTGCTACGCCCTCGCTCTAGGTCGCGATTTTTTTTTTCTTCCGAAGTTCAACCAGTTCCTGATCCAGGGCGGCTCCCTGCAGCTCGTCCACATTCACAGCGTTATCGGCATTCACAACACCGTCAGCTGGATCGGCCTCCTCTGGCACTTCTTCATCGACTTCTCTGGGGTTGCGTCTTGTTGCGCGAGTTAAGTATCTTTACTCATTTCAATAAAAATACTTGTTGGTACTTTGTTGTATGAATACTTTATTATGAACGCTTTAAAATATTCCAATCACCCACCTCGTACAGACCCATAGCACTTACGTCCCTTCTTTCTAAGGTCATGGATACGTTGATAAATCGCCAGCTTATGAAATATCTTTAATCGCGGAAGCTTCTTAATGACCGACAATATGATTTCCGCAGCGACAGGTCCACTGGTGATCTGATAGCTTATCTTACCGAAAAGTGGAACAAGTCTTTGCACAATGCAGGCGAAAGCAAGATCGTTGCGCTTGATATTTCTAAAGCATTTGACAGAGTTTGGCATCAAGCTCTCTTGTCGAAAATGCGTGCCTATGGTATCAATGAATCTCTTCTTCTCCGATACTCTTTCGCAGTTTTATAAATGATCTCGTCTGCTACTTCTAATCCAATCCATTCCTTCGCTGATGACAGCATCCTCAGCTTTTCATATTCGTTCCAAGAATCACGACCCCGCCCTTCGGCCATAGAATTGTAACGGCAGCGTATGTTAAGCACATTAAATTCCGATATTGACAGCATAATTAACTGGAGAAAAACAATAGAGTAGAATTCAATGCTTTAAAAACTCAAAGCTGTCTGCAGTCACTCAAGCGAACCCTTGATAATCAGTCATTATCCATGAATGGCGCTTGTGTCGATGAAACCGGAAAACTTTCCATCCTTGGTATATTTGAGGTCGCCAAAAATAATGCGAAATGTCTAGGTTTTCTTAATCGATGCAAGAAATATTTCACCCCTTCTGATTTGGCTTTAATTTATAAGGCGTACATCCGCCCCAAGCTTGAGTACAACGCTTATATCTGGTCTGGTGCCCCCAAGACCACCCTGCACCTACCGGATAGAATCCAAAAGCGAGCGATAAAACTTATAGAAGACAATAATATTCAGAGTCTCGTTCTTCAGCCGCACTGCACGAATATGAAATGCTGTTTCCAGCCTAATATTTCCTACAGACTACAACCCGCAGATATTTAAGACCAATGTGCACAGGTACCTCTTCTCCCTTTCTCCCCATATACCTTTGGGCCGTGCTGTGTCTTGACCCCGGACTCACAACGGTATTAGCAATTCCTTGAGCACGCCCAAATTATAACAAATAAAAAAATATCTGCCGTAAAGGCATATCCTAAGTATTCTATCTGCGTATAGCAGAACTTGCATTTGGTGAACTTAAGCTTGAGATTTCGCTGCGTAATCCGCCTCAGAATCGCTCCTAGTAAAAGCAAATGTTCGTCAAAGTCGGCAGCAGCATGTAGGCGCTGTGTCTTGACCTCGGACACACAAGGGTATTAGCAATCCCTTGAGCAGCATGTAGGCGACTATGCGGCCTGAATCAATTAGATCACGTAAAATAACATTGGTGAACCCCTGAAATACACCCGAGGCATTCTTTAGGTATTCCCACATTCCGTTGGGAGCAACAAAGGCTGTGAGCGGAATAGACTCCTCAGAAACTCTAACTTGGTGAAACCAGTTTTTCAAGTCAAAGAGCGAGAAGTACTTCTTCCCTTCCAAGTATTCAATACAGTCCTCAATAAGCGGCAGTGGTTGGTTGTCTCGAATAGTCTTCTTATTGAGAGCCGGATAGTCAACGCACATTCGTACTCCTATATTCTTTTTTCTCACCAACACTCCTGGAGAAGCATAAGGTGAACTACTTGACCTAATTATCCCATCTTTTTCTAATTGGCTAACTATGGATTGGACCTTAGAACGCTCGGCATAGGAAAGTCGTCGGGTTGCACAATGAAATGGTATATCAACACTCAAATGAATCTTCATTACATAATCGAATGGTTCTAGCTTCACGTCTTTCGGATATATGTAGGAATCTACAGTCACGTCATTTACTTTGGCACAGGAAGTCTTATCTAGCTTAAAATCAATATTCAACTCAGCTTGATGAGAGGTTACTTCGATATTAAATATGTCTAGCACGACACTAAGTTCATTACTAATCCTAGTTGACTCGACCCCAACAACCGGGTTTGTCGTATCATATTCATTAACGGCAGCAAGACGATGGATCAATTTTCAAAAGGTTATGTCTATCAAGAACCGCATAAGATTGACTTGATAGTGCGCAGAATTTACTGTTAGAGCCTAAGGAGAATGGATATTGAATTAACTCAAATCGTCAGGTAAAACAAAAACTTGGATTAATTTTGACGTATTTCTAAATTATATTATAATGTACAGCAATTATTTTAATTTTAGCTCCACCTATACCGTAATATAAAAAGTAACGGCGTCTTGACGGATTCCAGTTTCTCAATTGGGACGTTCGACAGTTATATAAAATAATTGGGCTGCCAGTATCGAAAAAGGAAAGAAAGGCAGTAAATTCTGCACCCCTGCAGCAAATCAATCTGAAAAGCAACACTCACCCGGTTTACAGGCCGGCAGGTTTCCTCGTGAGAATTTTCTTGGGACTAGGCCCCGACCGGTGGTCATATCCCATTTTCCAGCATCGAAAGCAAAGATACGACCGGGCGCAAAGGATATGGGCAGTACAGCTTGATGTGTCCCAGTTAGAAACAGTTAAAGCATAAAGTCTAGTTTTTGTCACTATGAGCCTTCTTCTCCGTCTTCGGTCGTCTCGAGTCATTTTCTGACAGGTACATTTGTTGGTACCGGTTGATCAGCTGCTTTAGCTCTAATATGCTACGAGCTCCCAGCAAGTGGTTGACATTCGGCACATTTACCGTCCCATCGACGATGAAATTAATCACTTCCAGCTTGCTGATATCTGAGCGGTTGACAATTGACTGCATGGTCAAAATGTAGCAGTGCAGCGTTTCGTCTTGTTTTTTCCACCACCGGCGGCTCAACAATTTGAAGATATCCTGGCGCGTAACGACGATGTTGAACTCGTTGACGAGTGCCGCCCTCAGGTCTCTGCTACGCCCTCGCTCTAGGTCGCGATTTTTTTTTTCTTCCGAAGTTCAACCAGTTCCTGATCCAGGGCGGCTCCCTGCAGCTCGTCCACATTCACAGCGTTATCGGCATTCACAACACCGTCAGCTGGATCGGCCTCCTCTGGCACTTCTTCATCGACTTCTCTGGGGTTGCGTCTTGTTGCGCGAGTTAAGTATCTTTACTCATTTCAATAAAAATACTTGTTGGTACTTTGTTGTATGAATACTTTATTATGAACGCTTTAAAATATTCCAATCACCCACCTCGTACAGACCCATAGCACTTACGTCCCTTCTTTCTAAGGTCATGGATACGTTGATAAATCGCCAGCTTATGAAATATCTTTAATCGCGGAAGCTTCTTAATGACCGACAATATGATTTCCGCAGCGACAGGTCCACTGGTGATCTGATAGCTTATCTTACCGAAAAGTGGAACAAGTCTTTGCACAATGCAGGCGAAAGCAAGATCGTTGCGCTTGATATTTCTAAAGCATTTGACAGAGTTTGGCATCAAGCTCTCTTGTCGAAAATGCGTGCCTATGGTATCAATGAATCTCTTCTTCTCCGATACTCTTTCGCAGTTTTATAAATGATCTCGTCTGCTACTTCTAATCCAATCCATTCCTTCGCTGATGACAGCATCCTCAGCTTTTCATATTCGTTCCAAGAATCACGACCCCGCCCTTCGGCCATAGAATTGTAACGGCAGCGTATGTTAAGCACATTAAATTCCGATCTTGACAGCATAATTAACTGGAGAAAAACAATAGAGTAGAATTCAATGCTTCAAAAACTCAAAGCTGTCTGCAGTCACTCAAGCGAACCCTTGATAATCAGTCATTATCCATGAATGGCGTTTGTGTCGATGAAACCGGAAAACTTTCCATCCTTGGTATATTTGAGGTCGCCAAAAATAATGCGAAATGTCTAGGTTTTCTTAATCGATGCAAGAAATATTTCACCCCTTCTGATTTGGCTTTAATTTATAAGGCGTACATCCGCCCCAAGCTTGAGTACAACGCTTATATCTGGTCTGGTGCCCCCAAGACCACCCTGCACCTACCGGATAGAATCCAAAAGCGAGCGATAAAACTTATAGAAGACAATAATATTCAGAGTCTCGTTCTTCAGCCGCACTGCACGAATATGAAATGCTGTTTCCAGCCTAATATTTCCTACAGACTACAACCCGCAGATATTTAAGACCAATGTGCACAGGTACCTCTTCTCCCTTTCTCCCCATATACCTTTGGGCCGTGCTGTGTCTTGACCCCGGCCTCACAAGGGTATTAGCAATTCCTTGAGCACGCCCAAATTATAACAAATAAAAAAATATCTGCCGTAAAGGCATATCCTAAGTATTCTATCTGCGTATAGCAGAACTTGCATTTGGTGAACTTAAGCTTGAGATTTCGCTGCGTAATCCGCCTCAGAATCGTTCCTAGTAAAAGCAAATGTTCGTCAAAGTCGGCAGCAGCATGTAGGCGCTGTGTCTTGACCTCGGACACACAAGGGTATTAGCAATCCCTTGAGCAGCATGTAGGCGACTATGCGGCCTGAATCAATTAGATCACGTAAAATAACATTGGTGAACCCCTGAAATACACCCGAGGCATTCTTTAGGTATTCCCACATTCCGTTGGGAGCAACAAAGGCTGTGAGCGGAATAGACTCCTCAGAAACTCTAACTTGGTGAAACCAGTTTTTCAAGTCAAAGAGCGAGAAGTACTTTTTCTCTTCCAAGTATTCAATACAGTCCTCAATAAGCGGCAGTGGTTGGTTGTCTCGAATAGTCTTCTTATTGAGAGCCGGATAGTCAACGCACATTCGTACTCCTATATTCTTTTTTCTCACCAACACTCCTGGAGAAGCATAAGGTGAACTACTTGACCTAATTATCCCATCTTTTTCTAATTGGCTAACTATGGATTGGACCTTAGAACGCTCGGCATAGGAAAGTCGTCGGGTTGCACAATGAAATGGTATATCAACACTCAAATGAATCTTCATTACATAATCGAATGGTTCTAGCTTCACGTCTTTCGGATATATGTAGGAATCTACAGTCACGTCATTTACTTTGGCACAGGAAGTCTTATCTAGCTTAAAATCAATATTCAACTCAGCTTGATGAGAGGTTACTTCGATATTAAATATGTCTAGCACGACACTAAGTTCATTACTAATCCTAGTTGACTCAACCCCAACAACCGGCCTTGTCGTATCATATTCATTAACGGCAGCAAGACGATGGATCAATTTTCAAAAGGTTATGTCTATCAAGAACCGCATAAGATTGACTTGATAGTGCGCAGAATTTACTGTTAGAGCCTAAGGAGAATGGATATTGAATTAACTCAAATCGTCAGGTAAAACAAAAACTTGGATTAATTTTGACGTATTTCTAAATTATATTATAATGTACAGCAATTATTTTAATTTTAGCTCCACCTATACCGTAATATAAAAAGTAACGGCGTCTTGACGGATTCCAGTTTCTCAATTGGGACGTTCGACAGTTATATAAAACTAATTGGGCTGCCAGTATCGAAAAAGGAAAGAAAGGCAGTAAATTCTGCACCCCTGCAGCAAATCAATCTGAAAAGCAACACTCACCCGGTTTACAGGCCGGCAGGTTTCCTCGTGAGAATTTTCTTGGGACTAGGCCCCGACCGGTGGTCATATCCCATTTTCCAGCATCGAAAGCAAAGATACGACCGGGCGCAAAGGATATGGGCAGTACAGCTTGATGTGTCCCAGTTAGAAACAGTTAAAGCATAAAGTCTAGTTTTTGTCACTATGAGCCTTCTTCTCCGTCTTCGGTCGTCTCGAGTCATTTTCTGACAGGTACATTTGTTGGTACCGGTTGATCAGCTGCTTTAGCTCTAATATACTACGAGCTCCCAGCAAGTGGTTGACATTCGGCACATTTACCATCCCATCGACGATGAAATTAATCACTTCCAGCTTGCTGATATCTGAGCGGTTGACAATTGACTGCATGGTCAAAATGTAGCAGTGCAGCGTTTCGTCTTGTTTTTTCCACCACCGGCGGCTCAACAATTTGAAGATATCCTGGCGCGTAACGACGATGTTGAACTCGTTGACGAGTGCCGCCCTCAGGTCTCTGCTACGCCCTCGCTCTAGGTCGCGATTTTTTTTTTCTTCCGAAGTTCAACCAGTTCCTGATCCAGGGCGGCTCCCTGCAGCTCGTCCACATTCACAGCGTTATCGGCATTCACAACACCGTCAGCTGGATCGGCCTCCTCTGGCACTTCTTCATCGACTTCTCTGGGGTTGCGTCTTGTTGCGCGAGTTAAGTATCTTTACTCATTTCAATAAAAATACTTGTTGGTACTTTGTTGTATGAATACTTTATTATGAACGCTTTAAAATATTCCAATCACCCACCTCGTACAGACCCATAGCACTTACGTCCCTTCTTTCTAAGGTCATGGATACGTTGATAAATCGCCAGCTTATGAAATATCTTTAATCGCGGAAGCTTCTTAATGACCGACAATATGATTTCCGCAGCGACAGGTCCACTGGTGATCTGATAGCTTATCTTACCGAAAAGTGGAACAAGTCTTTGCACAATGCAGGCGAAAGCAAGATCGTTGCGCTTGATATTTCTAAAGCATTTGACAGAGTTTGGCATCAAGCTCTCTTGTCGAAAATGCGTGCCTATGGCATCAATGAATCTCTTCTTCTCCGATACTCTTTCGCAGTTTTATAAATGATCTCGTCTGCTACTTCTAATCCAATCCATTCCTTCGCTGATGACAGCATCCTCAGCTTTTCATATTCGTTCCAAGAATCACGACCCCGCCCTTCGGCCATAGAATTGTAACGGCAGCGTATGTTAAGCACATTAAATTCCGATCTTGACAGCATAATTAACTGGAGAAAAACAATAGAGTAGAATTCAATGCTTCAAAAACTCAAAGCTGTCTGCAGTCACTCAAGCGAACCCTTGATAATCAGTCATTATCCATGAATGGCGCTTGTGTCGATGAAACCGGAAAACTTTCCATCCTTGGTATATTTGAGGTCGCCAAAAATAATGCGAAATGTCTAGGTTTTCTTAATCGATGCAAGAAATATTTCACCCCTTCTGATTTGGCTTTAATTTATAAGGCGTACATCCGCCCCAAGCTTGAGTACAACGCTTATATCTGGTCTGGTGCCCCCAAGACCACCCTGCACCTACCGGATAGAATCCAAAAGCGAGCGATAAAACTTATAGAAGACAATAATATTCAGAGTCTCGTTCTTCAGCCGCACTGCACGAATATGAAATGCTGTTTCCAGCCTAATATTTCCTACAGACTACAACCCGCAGATATTTAAGACCAATGTGCACAGGTACCTCTTCTCCCTTTCTCCCCATATACCTTTGGGCCGTGCTGTGTCTTGACCCCGGCCTCACAAGGGTATTAGCAATTCCTTGAGCACGCCCAAATTATAACAAATAAAAAAATATCTGCCGTAAAGGCATATCCTAAGTATTCTATCTGCGTATAGCAGAACTTGCATTTGGTGAAGTTAAGCTTGAGATTTCGCTGCGTAATCCGCCTCAGAATCGTTCCTAGTAAAAGCAAATGTTCGTCAAAGTCGGCAGCAGCATGTAGGCGCTGTGTCTTGACCTCGGACACACAAGGGTATTAGCAATCCCTTGAGCAGCATGTAGGCGACTATGCGGCCTGAATCAATTAGATCACGTAAAATAACATTGGTGAACCCCTGAAATACACCCGAGGCATTCTTTAGGTATTCCCACATTCCGTTGGGAGCAACAAAGGCTGTGAGCGGAATAGACTCCTCAGAAACTCTAACTTGGTGAAACCAGTTTTTCAAGTCAAAGAGCGAGAAGTACTTCTTCCCTTCCAAGTATTCAATACAGTCCTCAATAAGCGGCAGTGGTTGGTTGTCTCGAATAGTCTTCTTATTGAGAGCCGGATAGTCAACGCACATTCGTACTCCTATATTCTTTTTTCTCACCAACACTCCTGGAGAAGCATAAGGTGAACTACTTGACCTAATTATCCCATCTTTTTCTAATTGGCTAACTATGGATTGGACCTTAGAACGCTCGGCATAGGAAAGTCGTCGGGTTGCACAATGAAATGGTATATCAACACTCAAATGAATCTTCATTACATAATCGAATGGTTCTAGCTTCACGTCTTTCGGATATATGTAGGAATCTACAGTCACGTCATTTACTTTGGCACAGGAAGTCTTATCTAGCTTAAAATCAATATTCAACTCAGCTTGATGAGAGGTTACTTCGATATTAAATATGTCTAGCACGACACTGAGTTCATTACTAATCCTAGTTGACTCAACCCCAACAACCGGCCTTGTCGTATCATATTCATTAACGGCAGCAAGACGATGGATCAATTTTCAAAAGGTTATGTCTATCAAGAACCGCATAAGATTGACTTGATAGTGAAAATTTACTGTTAGAGCCTAAGGAGAATGGATATTGAATTAACTCAAATCGTCAGGTAAAACAAAATCTTGGATTAATTTTGACGTATTTCTAAATTATATTATAATGTACAGCAATTATTTTAATTTTAGCTCCACCTATACCGTAATATAAAAAGTAACGGCGTCTTGACGGATTCCAGTTCCTCAATTGGGACGTTCGACAGTTCTATAAAACTAATTGGGCTGCCAGTATCGAAAAAGGAAAGAAAGGCAGTAAATTCTGCACCCCTGCAGCAAATCAATCTGAAAAGCAACACTCACCCGGTTTACAGGCCGGCAGGTTTCCTCGTGAGAATTTTCTTGGGACTAGGCCCCGACCGGTGGTCATATCCCATTTTCCAGCATCGAAAGCAAAGATACGACCGGGCGCAAAGGATATGGGCAGTACAGCTTGATGTGTCCCAGTTAGAAACAGTTAAGGCATAAAGTCTAGTTTTTGTCACTATGAGCCTTCTTCTCCGTCTTCGGTCGTCTCGAGTCATTTTCTGACAGGTACATTTGTTGGTACCGGTTGATCAGCTGCTTTAGCTCTAATATGCTACGAGCTCCCAGCAAGTGGTTGACATTCGGCACATTTACCATCCCATCGACGATGAAATTAATCACTTCCAGCTTGCTGATATCTGAGCGGTTGACAATTGACTGCATGGTCAAAATGTAGCAGTGCAGCGTTTCGTCTTGTTTTTTCCACCACCGGCGGCTCAACAATTTGAAGATATCCTGGCGCGTGACGACGATATTGAACTCGTTGACGAGTGCCGCCCTCAGGTCTCTGCTACGCCCTCGCTCTAGGTCGCGATTTTTTTTTCTTCCGAAGTTCAACCAGTTCCTGATCCAGGGCGGCTCCCAGCAGCTCGTCCACATTCACAGCGTTATCGGCATTCACAACACCGTCAGCTGGATCGGCCTCCTCTGGCACTTCTTCATCGACTTCTCTGGGGTTGCGTCTTGTTGCGCGAGTTAAGTATCTTTACTCATTTCAATAAAAATACTTGTTGGTACTTTGTTGTATGAATACTTTATTATGAACGCTTTAAAATATTCCAATCACCCACCTCGTACAGACCCATAGCACTTACGTCCCTTCTTTCTAAGGTCATGGATACGTTGATAAATCGCCAGCTTATGAAATATCTTTAATCGCGGAAGCTTCTTAATGACCGACAATATGATTTCCGCAGCGACAGGTCCACTGGTGATCTGATAGCTTATCTTACCGAAAAGTGGAACAAGTCTTTGCACAATGCAGGCGAAAGCAAGATCGTTGCGCTTGATATTTCTAAAGCATTTGACAGAGTTTGGCATCAAGCTCTCTTGTCGAAAATGCGTGCCTATGGTATCAATGAATCTCTTCTTCTCCGATACTCTTTCGTAGTTTTATAAATGATCTCGTCTGCTACTTCTAATCCAATCCATTCCTTCGCTGATGACAGCATCCTCAGCTTTTCATATTCGTTCCAAGAATCACGACCCCGCCCTTCGGCCATAGAATTGTAACGGCAGCGTATGTTAAGCACATTAAATTCCGATCTTGACAGCATAATTAACTGGAGAAAAACAATAGAGTAGAATTCAATGCTTCAAAAACTCAAAGCTGTCTGCAGTCACTCAAGCGAACCCTTGATAATCAGTCATTATCCATGAATGGCGCTTGTGTCGATGAAACCGGAAAACTTTCCATCCTTGGTATATTTGAGGTCGCCAAAAATAATGCGAAATGTCTAGGTTTTCTTAATCGATGCAAGAAATATTTCACCCCTTCTGATTTGGCTTTAATTTATAAGGCGTACATCCGCCCCAAGCTTGAGTACAACGCTTATATCTGGTCTGGTGCCCCCAAGACCACCCTGCACCTACCGGATAGAATCCAAAAGCGAGCGATAAAACTTATGGAAGACAATAATATTCAGAGTCTCGTTCTTCAGCCGCACTGCACGAATATGAAATGCTGTTTCCAGCCTAATATTTCCTACAGACTACAACCCGCAGATATTTAAGACCAATGTGCACAGGTACCTCTTCTCCCTTTCTCCCCATATACCTTTGGGCCGTGCTGTGTCTTGACCCCGGACTCACAACGGTATTAGCAATTCCTTGAGCACGCCCAAATTATAACAAATAAAAAAATATCTGCCGTAAAGGCATATCCTAAGTATTCTATCTGCGTATAGCAGAACTTGCATTTGGTGAAGTTAAGCTTGAGATTTCGCTGCGTAATCCGCCTCAGAATCGTTCCTAGTAAAAGCAAATGTTCGTCAAAGTCGGCAGCAGCATGTAGGCGCTGTGTCTTGACCTCGGACACACAAGGGTATTAGCAATCCCTTGAGCAGCATGTAGGCGACTATGCGGCCTGAATCAATTAGATCACGTAAAATAACATTGGTGAACCCCTGAAATACACCCGAGGCATTCTTTAGGTATTCCCACATTCCGTTGGGAGCAACAAGGGCTGTGAGCGGAATAGACTCCTCAGAAACTCTAACTTGGTGAAACCAGTTTTTCAAGTCAAAGAGCGAGAAGTACTTCTTCCCTTCCAAGTATTCAATACAGTCCTCAATAAGCGGCAGTGGTTGGTTGTCTCGAATAGTCTTCTTATTGAGAGCCGGATAGTCAACGCACTTTCGTACTCCTATATTCTTTTTTCTCACCAACACTCCTGGAGAAGCATAAGGTGAACTACTTGACCTAATTATCCCATCTTTTTCTAATTGGCTAACTATGGATTGGACCTTAGAACGCTCGGCATAGGAAAGTCGTCGGGTTGCACAATGAAATGGTATATCAACACTCAAATGAATCTTCATTACATAATCGAATGGTTCTAGCTTCACGTCTTTCGGATATATGTAGGAATCTACGTCATTTACTTTGGCACAGGAAGTCTTATCTAGCTTAAAATCAATATTCAACTCAGCTTGATGAGAGGTTACTTCGATATTAAATATGTCTAGCACGACACTAAGTTCATTACTAATCCTAGTTGACTCAACCCCAACAACCGGCCTTGTCGTATCATATTCATTAACGGCAGCAAGACGATGGATCAATTTTCAAAAGGTTATGTCTATCAAGAACCGCATAAGATTGACTTGATAGTGCGCAGAATTTACTGTTAGAGCCTAAGGAGAATGGATATTGAATTAACTCAAATCGTCAGGTAAAACAAAAACTTGGATTAATTTTGACGTATTTCTAAGTTATATTATAATGTACAGCAATTATTTTAATTTTAGCTCCACCTATACCGTAAAATAAAAAGTAACGGCGTCTTGACGGATTCCAGTTTCTCAATTGGGACGTTCGACAGTTCTATAAAACTAATTGGGCTGCCAGTATCGAAAAAGGAAAGAAAGGCAGTAAATTCTGCACCCCTGCAGCAAATCAATCTGAAAAGCAACACTCACCCGGTTTACAGGCCGGCAGGTTTCCTCGTGAGAATTTTCTTGGGACTAGGCCCCGACCGGTGGTCATATCCCATTTTCCAGCATCGAAAGCAAAGATACGACCGGGCGCAAAGGATATGGGCAGTACAGCTTGATGTGTCCCAGTTAGGAACAGTTAAAGCATAAAGTCTAGTTTTTGTCACTATGAGCCTTCTTCTCCGTCTTCGGTCGTCTCGAGTCATTTTCTGACAGGTACATTTGTTGGTACCGGTTGATCAGCTGCTTTAGCTCTAATATGCTACGAGCTCCCAGCAAGTGGTTGACATTCGGCACATTTACCATCCCATCGACGATGAAATTAATCACTTCCAGCTTGCTGATATCTGAGCGGTTGACAATTGACTGCATGGTCAAAATGTAGCAGTGCAGCGTTTCGTCTTGTTTTTTCCACCACCGGCGGCTCAACAATTTGAAGATATCCTGGCGCGTGACGACGATGTTGAACTCGTTGACGAGTGCCGCCCTCAGGTCTCTGCTACGCCCTCGCTCTAGGTCGCGATTTTTTTTTTCTTCCGAAGTTCAACCAGTTCCTGATCCAGGGCGGCTCCCTGCAGCTCGTCCACATTCACAGCGTTATCGGCATTCACAACACCGTCAGCTGGATCGGCCTCCTCTGGCACTTCTTCATCGACTTCTCTGGGGTTGCGTCTTGTTGCGCGAGTTAAGTATCTTTACTCATTTCAATAAAAATACTTGTTGGTACTTTGTTGTATGAATACTTTATTATGAACGCTTTAAAATATTCCAATCACCCACCTCGTACAGACCCATAGCACTTACGTCCCTTCTTTCTAAGGTCATGGATACGTTGATAAATCGCCAGCTTATGAAATACTGGTGATCTGATAGCTTATCTTACCGAAAAGTGGAACAAGTCTTTGCACAATGCAGGCGAAAGCAAGATCGTTGCGCTTGATATTTCTAAAGCATTTGACAGAGTTTGGCATCAAGCTCTCATGTCGAAAATGCGTGCCTATGATATCAATGAATCTCTTCTTCTCCGATACTCTTTCGCAGTTTTATAAATGATCTCGTCTGCTACTTCTAATCCAATCCATTCCTTCGCTGATGACAGCATCCTCAGCTTTTCATATTCGTTCCAAGAATCACGACCCCGCCCTTCGGCCATAGAATTGTAACGGCAGCGTATGTTAAGCACATTAAATTCCGATCATGACAGCATAATTAACTGGAGAAAAACAATAGAGTAGAATTCAATGCTTCAAAAACTCAAAGCTGTCTGCAGTCACTCAAGCGAACCCTTGATAATCAGTCATTATCCATGAATGGCGCTTGTGTCGATGAAACCGGAAAACTTTCCATCCTTGGTATATTTGAGGTCGCCAAAAATAATGCGAAATGTCTAGGTTTTCTTAATCGATGCAAGAAATATTTCACCCCTTCTGATTTGGCTTTAATTTATAAGGCGTACATCCGCCCCAAGCTTGAGTACAACGCTTATATCTGGTCTGGTGCCCCCAAGACCACCCTGCACCTACCGGATAGAATCCAAAAGCGAGCGATAAAACTTATAGAAGACAATAATATTCAGAGTCTCGTTCTTCAGCCGCACTGCACGAATATGAAATGCTGTTTCCAGCCTAATATTTCCTACAGACTACAACCCGCAGATATTTAAGACCAATGTGCACAGGTACCTCTTCTCCCTTTCTCCCCATATACCTTTGGGCCGTGCTGTGTCTTGACCCCGGACTCACAAGGGTATTAGCAATTCCTTGAGCACGCCCAAATTATAACAAATAAAAAAATATCTGCCGTAAAGGCATATCCTAAGTATTCTATCTGCGTATAGCAGAACTTGCATTTGGTGAAGTTAAGCTTGAGATTTCGCTGCGTAATCCGCCTCAGAATCGTTCCTAGTAAAAGCAAATGTTCATCAAAGTCGGCAGCAGCATGTAGGCGCTGTGTCTTGACCCCGGACACACAAGGGTATTAGCAATCCCTTGAGCAGCATGTAGGCGACTATGCGGCCTGAATCAATTAGATCACGTAAAATAACATTGGTGAACCCCTGAAATACACCCGAGGCATTCTTTAGGTATTCCCACATTCCGTTGGGAGCAACAAAGGCTGTGAGCGGAATAGACTCCTCAGAAACTCTAACTTGGTGAAACCAGTTTTTCAAGTCAAAGAGCGAGAAGTACTTCTTCCCTTCCAAGTATTCAATACAGTCCTCAATAAGCGGCAGTGGTTGGTTGTCTCGAATAGTCTTCTTATTGAGAGCCGGATAGTCAACGCACATTCGTACTCCTATATCCTTTTTTCTCACCAACACTCCTGGAGAAGCATAAGGTGAACTACTTGACCTAATTATCCCATCTTTTTCTAATTGGCTAACTATGGATTGGACCTTAGAACGCTCGGCATAGGAAAGTCGTCGGGTTGCACAATGAAATGGTATATCAACACTCAAATGAATCTTCATTACATAATCGAATGGTTCTAACTTCACGTCTTTCGGATATATGTAGGAATCTACAGTCACGTCATTTACTTTGGCACAGCAAGTCTTATCTAGCTTAAAATCAATATTCAACTCAGCTTGATGAGAGGTTACTTCGATATTAAATATGTCTAGCACGACACTGAGTTCATTACTAATCCTAGTTGACTCGACCCCAACAACCGGCTTTGTCGTATCATATTCATTAACGGCAGCAAGACGATGGATCAATTTTCAAAAGGTTATTTCTATCAAGAACCGCATAAGATTGACTTGATAGTGCGCAGAATTTACTGTTAGAGCCTAAGGAGAATGGATATTGAATTAACTCAAATCGTCAGGTAAAACAAAAACTTGGATTAATTTTGTCGTATTTCTAAATTATATTATAATGTACAGCAATTATTTTAATTTTAGCTCCACCTATACCGTAATATAAAAGTAACGGCGTCTTGACGGATTCCAGTTTCTCAATTGGGACGTTCGACAGTTCTATAAAACTAATTGGGCTGCCAGTATCGAAAAGGGAAAGAAAGGCAGTAAATTCTGCACCCCTGCAGCAAATCAATCTGAAAAGCAACACTCACCCGGTTTACAGGCCGGCAGGTTTCCTCGTGAGAATTTTCTTGGGACTAGGCCCCGACCGGTGGTCATATCCCATTTTCCAGCATCGAAAGCAAAGATACGACCGGGCGCAAAGGATATGGGCAGTACAGCTTGATGTGTCCCAGTTAGAAACAGTTAAAGCATAAAGTCTAGTTTTTGTCACTATGAGCCTTCTTCTCCGTCTTCGGTCGTCTCGAGTCATTTTCTGACAGGTACATTTGTTGGTACCGGTTGATCAGCTGCTTTAGCTCTAATATGCTACGAGCTCCCAGCAAGTGGTTGACATTCGGCACATTTACCATCCCATCGACGATGAAATTAATCACTTCCAGCTTGCTGATATCTGAGCGGTTGACAATTGACTGCATGGTCAAAATGTAGCAGTGCAGCGTTTCGTCTTGTTTTTTCCACCACCGGCGGCTCAACAATTTGAAGATATCCTGGCGCGTGACGACGATGTTGAACTCGTTGACGAGTGCCGCCCTCAGGTCTCTGCTACGCCCTCGCTCTAGGTCGCGATTTTTTTTTTCTTCCGAAGGTCAACCAGTTCCTGATCCAGGGCGGCTCCCTGCAGCTCGTCCACATTCGTCTGCTTTCGTTATCGGCATTCACAACACCGTCAGCTGGATCGGCCTCCTCTGGCACTTCTTCATCGACTTCTCTGGGGTTGCGTCTTGTTGCGCGAGTTAAGTATCTTTACTCATTTCAATAAAAATACTTGTTGGTACTTTGTTGTATGAATACTTTATTATGAACGCTTTAAAATATTCCAATCACCCACCTCGTACAGACCCATAGCACTTACGTCCCTTCTTTCTAAGGTCATGGATACGTTGATAAATCGTCAGCTTATGAAATATCTTTAATCGCGGAAGCTTCTTAATGACCGACAATATGGTTTCCGCAGCGACAGGTCCACTGGTGATCTGATAGCTTATCTTACCGAAAAGTGGAACAAGTCTTTGCACAATGCAGGCGAAAGCAAGATCGTTGCGCTTGATATTTCTAAAGCATTTGACAGAGTTTGGCATCAAGCTCTCTTGTCGAAAATGCGTGCCTATTGTATCAATGAATCTCTTCTTCTCCGATACTCTTTCGCAGTTTTATAAATGATCTCGTCTGCTACTTCTAATCCAATCCATTCCTTCGCTGATGACAGCATCCTCAGCTTTTCATATTCGTTCCAAGAATCACGACCCCGCCCTTCGGCCATAGAATTGTAACGGCAGCGTATGTTAAGCACATTAAATTCCGATCTTGACAGCATAATTAACTGGAGAAAAACAATAGAGTAGAATTCAATGCTTCAAAAACTCAAAGCTGTCTGCAGTCACCCAAGCGAACCCTTGATAATCAGTCATTATCCATGAATGGCGCTTGTGTCGATGAAACCGGAAAACTTTCCATCCTTGGTATATTTGAGGTCGCCAAAAATAATGCGAAATGTCTAGGTTTTCTTAATCGATGCAAGAAATATTTCACCCCTTCTGATTTGGCTTTAATTTATAAGGCGTACATCCGCCCCAAGCTTGAGTACAACGCTTATATCTGGTCTGGTGCCCCCAAGACCACCCTGCACCTACCGGATAGAATCCAAAAGCGAGCGATAAAACTTATAGAAGACAATAATATTCAGAGTCTCGTTCTTCAGCCGCACTGCACGAATATGAAATGCTGTTTCCAGCCTAATATTTCCTACAGACTACAACCCGCAGATATTTAAGACCAATGTGCACAGGTACCTCTTCTCCCTTTCTCCCCATATACCTTTGGGCCGTGCTGTGTCTTGACCCCGGACTCACAAGGGTATTAGCAATTCCTTGAGCACGCCCAAATTATAACAAATAAAAAAATATCTGCCGTAAAGGCATATCCTAAGTATTCTATCTGCGTATAGCAGAACTTGCATTTGGTGAAGTTAAGCTTGAGATTTCGCTGCGTAATCCGCCTCAGAATCGTTCCTAGTAAAAGCAAATGTTCGTCAAAGTCGGCAGCAGCATGTAGGCGCTGTGTCTTGACCCCGGACACACAAGGGTATTAGCAATCCCTTGAGCAGCATGTAGGCGACTATGCGGCCTGAATCAATTAGATCACGTAAAATAACATTGGTGAACCCCTGAAATACACCCGAGGCATTCTTTAGGTATTCCCACATTCCGTTGGGAGCAACAAAGGCTGTGAGCGGAATAGACTCCTCAGAAACTCTAACTTGGTGAAACCAGTTTTTCAAGTCAAAGAGCGAGAAGTACTTCTTCCCTTCCAAGTATTCAATACAGTCCTCAATAAGCGGCAGTGGTTGGTTGTCTCGAATAGTCTTCTTATTGAGAGCCGGATAGTCAACGCACATTCGTACTCCTATATTCTTTTTTCTCACCAACACTCCTGGAGAAGCATAAGGTGAACTACTTGACCTAATTATCCCATCTTTTTCTAATTGGCTAACTATGGATTGGACCTTAGAACGCTCGGCATAGGAAAGTCGTCGGGTTGCACAATGAAATGGTATATCAACACTCAAATGAATCTTCATTACATAATCGAATGGTTCTAGCTTCACGTCTTTCGGATATATGTAGGAATCTACAGTCACGTCATTTACTTTGGCACAGGAAGTCTTATCTAGCTTAAAATCAATATTCAACTCAGCTTGATGAGAGGTTACTTCGATATTAAATATGTCCAGCACGACACTAAGTTCATTACTAATCCTAGTTGACTCGACCCCAACAACCGGCTTTGTCGTATCATATTCATTAACGGCAGCAAGATGATGGATCAATTTTCAAAAGGTTATTTCTATCAAGAACCGCATAAGATTGACTTGATAGTGCGCAGAATTTACTGTTAGAGCCTAAGGAGAATGGATATTGAATTAACTCAAATCGTCAGGTAAAACAAAAACTTGGATTAATTTTGACGTATTTCTAAATTATATTATAATGTACAGCAATTATTTTAATTTTAGCTCCACCTACACCGTAATATGAAAGTAACGGCGTCTTGACGGATTCCAGTTTCTCAATTGGGACGTTCGACAGTTCTATAAAACTAATTGGGCTGCCAGTATCGAAAAGGGAAAGAAAGGCAGTAAATTCTGCACCCCTGCAGCAAATCAATCTGAAAAGCAACACTCACCCGGTTTACAGGCCGGCAGGTTTCCTCGTGAGAATTTTCTTGGGACTAGGCCCCGACCGGTGGTCATATCCCATTTTCCAGCATCGAAAGCAAAGATACGACCGGGCGCAAAGGATATGGGCAGTACAGCTTGATGTGTCCCAGTTAGGAACAGTTAAAGCATAAAGTCTAGTTTTTGTCACTATGAGCCTTCTTCTCCGTCTTCGGTCGTCTCGAGTCATTTTCTGACAGGTACATTTGTTGGTACCGGTTGATCAGCTGCTTTAGCTCTAATATGCTACGAGCTCCCAGCAAGTGGTTGACATTCGGCACATTTACCATCCCATCGACGATGAAATTAATCACTTCCAGCTTGCTGATATCTGAGCGGTTGACAATTGACTGCATGGTCAAAATGTAGCAGTGCAGCGTTTCGTCTTGTTTTTTCCACCACTGGCGGCTCAATAATTTGAAGATATCCTGGCGCGTGACGACAATGTTGAACTCGTTGACGAGTGCCGCCCTCAGGTCTCTGCTACGCCCTCGCTCTAGGTCGCGATTTTTTTTTCTTCCGAAGGTCAACCAGTTCCTGATCCAGGGCGGCTCCCTGCAGCTCGTCCACATTCACAGCGTTATCGACATTCACAACACCGTCAGCTGGATCGGCCTCCTCTGGCACTTCTTCATCGACTTCTCTGGGGTTGCGTCTTGTAGCGCGAGTTAAGTATGTTTACTCATTTCAATAAAAATACTTGTTGGTACTTTGTTGTATGAATACTTTATTATGAACGCTTTAAAGTATTCCAATCACCCACCTTGTACAGACCCATAGCACTTACGTCCCTTCTTTCTAAGGTCATGGATACGTTGATAAATCGTCAGCTTATGAAATATCTTTAATCGCGGAAGCTTCTTAATGACCGACAATATGGTTTCCGCAGCGACAGGTCCACTGGTGATCTGATAGCTTATCTTACCGAAAAGTGGAACAAGTCTTTGCACAATGCAGGCGAAAGCAAGATCGTTGCGCTTGATATTTCTAAAGCATTTGACAGAGTTTGGCATCAAGCTCTCTTGTCGAAAATGCGTGCCTATGGTATCAATGAATCTCTTCTTCTCCGATACTCTTTCGCAGTTTTATAAATGATCTCGTCTGCTACTTCTAATCCAATCCATTCCTTCGCTGATGACAGCATCCTCAGCTTTTCATATTCGTTCCAAGAATCACGACCCCGCCCTTCGGCCATAGAATTGTAACGGCAGCGTATGTTAAGCACATTAAATTCCGATCTTGACAGCATAATTAACTGGGGAAAAACAATAGAGTAGAATTCAATGCTTCAAAAACTCAAAGCTGTCTGCAGTCACTCAAGCGAACCCTTGATAATCAGTCATTATCCATGAATGGCGCTTGTGTCGATGAAACCGGAAAACTTTCCATCCTTGGTATATTTGAGGTCGCCAAAAATAATGCGAAATGTCTAGGTTTTCTTAATCGATGCAAGAAATATTTCACCCCTTCTGATTTGGCTTTAATTTATAAGGCGTACATCCGCCCCAAGCTTGAGTACAACGCTCATATCTGGTCTGGTGCCCCCAAGACCACCCTGCACCTACTGGATAGAATCCAAAAGCGAGCGATAAAACTTATAGAAGACAATAATATTCAGAGTCTCGTTCTTCAGCCGCACTGCACGAATATGAAATGCTGTTTCCAGCCTATTATTTCCTACAGACTACAACCCGCAGATATTTAAGACCAATGTGCACAGGTACCTCTTCTCCCTTTCTCCCCATATACCTTTGGGCCGTACTGTGTCTTGACCCCGGACTCACAAGGGTATTAGCAATTCCTTGAGCACGCCCAAATTATAACAAATAAAAAAATATCTGCCGTAAAGGCATATCCTAAGTATTCTATCTGCGTATAGCAGAACTTGCATTTGGTGAAGTTAAGCTCGAGATTTCGCTGCGTAATCCGCCTCAGAATCGTTCCTAGTAAAAGCAAATGTTCGTCAAAGTCGGCAGCAGCATGTAGGCGCTGTGTCTTGACCTCGGACACACAAGCGTATTAGCAATCCCTTGAGCAGCATGTAGTGCGACTATGCGGCTTGAATCAATTAGATCACGTAAAATAACATTGGTGAACCCCTGAAATACACCCGAGGCATTCTTTAGGTATTCCCACATTCCGTTGGGAGCAACAAAGGCTGTGAGCGGAATAGACTCCTCAGAAACTCTAACTTGGTGAAACCAGTTTTTCAAGTCAAAGAGCGAGAAGTACTTCTTCCCTTCCAAGTATTCAATACAGTCCTCAATAAGCGGCAGTGGTTGGTTGTCTCGAATAGTCTTCTTATTGAGAGCCGGATAGTCAACGCACATTCGTACTCCTCTATTCTTTTTTCTCACCAACACTCCTGGAGAAGCATAAGGTGAACTACTTGACCTAATTATCCCATCTTTTTCTAATTGGCTAACTATGGATTGGACATTAGAACGCTCGGCATAGGAAAGTCGTCGGGTTGCACAATGAAATGGTATATCAACACTCAAATTAATCTTCATTACATAATCGAATGGTTCTAGCTTCACGTCTTTCGGATATATGTAGGAATCTACAGTCACGTCATTTACTTTGGCACAGGAAGTCTTATCTAGCTTAAAATCAATATTCAACTCAGCTTGATGAGAGGTTACTTCGATATTAAATATGTCCAGCACGACACTAAGTTCATTACTAATCCTAGTTGACTCGACCCCAACAACCGGCTTTGTCGTATCATATTCATTAACGGCAGCAAGATGATGGATCAATTTTCAAAAGGTTATTTCTATCAAGAACCGCATAAGATTGACTTGATAGTGCGCAGAATTTACTGTTAGAGCCTAAGGAGAATGGATATTGAATTAACTCAAATCGTCAGGTAAAACAAAAACTTGGATTAATTTTGACGTATTTCTAAATTATATTATAATGTACAGCAATTATTTTAATTTTAGCTCCACCTACACCGTAATATGAAAGTAACGGCGTCTTGACGGATTCCAGTTTCTCAATTGGGACGTTCGACAGTTCTATAAAACTAATTGGGCTGCCAGTATCGAAAAGGGAAAGAAAGGCAGTAAATTCTGCACCCCTGCAGCAAATCAATCTGAAAAGCAACACTCACCCGGTTTACAGGCCGGCAGGTTTCCTCGTGAGAATTTTCTTGGGACTAGGCCCCGACCGGTGGTCATATCCCATTTTCCAGCATCGAAAGCAAAGATACGACCGGGCGCAAAGGATATGGGCAGTACAGCTTGATGTGTCCCAGTTAGGAACAGTTAAAGCATAAAGTCTAGTTTTTGTCACTATGAGCCTTCTTCTCCGTCTTCGGTCGTCTCGAGTCATTTTCTGACAGGTACATTTGTTGGTACCGGTTGATCAGCTGCTTTAGCTCTAATATGCTACGAGCTCCCAGCAAGTGGTTGACATTCGGCACATTTACCATCCCATCGACGATGAAATTAATCACTTCCAGCTTGCTGATATCTGAGCGGTTGACAATTGACTGCATGGTCAAAATGTAGCAGTGCAGCGTTTCGTCTTGTTTTTTCCACCACTGGCGGCTCAATAATTTGAAGATATCCTGGCGCGTGACGACAATGTTGAACTCGTTGACGAGTGCCGCCCTCAGGTCTCTGCTACGCCCTCGCTCTAGGTCGCGATTTTTTTTTCTTCCGAAGGTCAACCAGTTCCTGATCCAGGGCGGCTCCCTGCAGCTCGTCCACATTCACAGCGTTATCGACATTCACAACACCGTCAGCTGGATCGGCCTCCTCTGGCACTTCTTCATCGACTTCTCTGGGGTTGCGTCTTGTAGCGCGAGTTAAGTATGTTTACTCATTTCAATAAAAATACTTGTTGGTACTTTGTTGTATGAATACTTTATTATGAACGCTTTAAAGTATTCCAATCACCCACCTTGTACAGACCCATAGCACTTACGTCCCTTCTTTCTAAGGTCATGGATACGTTGATAAATCGTCAGCTTATGAAATATCTTTAATCGCGGAAGCTTCTTAATGACCGACAATATGGTTTCCGCAGCGACAGGTCCACTGGTGATCTGATAGCTTATCTTACCGAAAAGTGGAACAAGTCTTTGCACAATGCAGGCGAAAGCAAGATCGTTGCGCTTGATATTTCTAAAGCATTTGACAGAGTTTGGCATCAAGCTCTCATGTCGAAAATGCGTGCCTATGGTATCAATGAATCTCTTCTTCTCCGATACTCTTTCGCAGTTTTATAAATGATCTCGTCTGCTACTTCTAATCCAATCCATTGCTTCGCTGATGACAGCATCCTCAGCTTTTCATATTCGTTCCAAGAATCACGACCCCGCCCTTCGGCCATAGAATTGTAACGGCAGCGTATGTTAAGCACATTAAATTCCGATCTTGACAGCATATTTAACTGTCTTGACCCCGGACACACAAGGGTATTAGCAATCCCTTGAGCAGCATGTAGGCGACTATGCGGCCTGAATCAATTCGATCACGTAAAATAACATTGGTGAACCCCTGAAATACACCCGAGGCATTCTTTAGGTATTCCCACATTCCGTTGGGAGCAACAAAGGCTGTGAGCGGAATAGACTCCTCAGAAACTCTAACTTGGTGAAACCAGTTTTTCAAGTCAAAGAGCGAGAAGTACTTCTTCCCTTCCAAGTATTCAATACAGTCCTCAATAAGCGGCAGTGGTTGGTTGTCTCGAATAGTCTTCTTATTGAGAGCCGGATAGTCAACGCACATTCGTACTCCTCTATTCTTTTTTCTCACCAACACTCCTGGAGAAGCATAAGGTGAACTACTTGACCTAATTATCCCATCTTTTTCTAATTGGCTAACTATGGATTGGACATTAGAACGCTCGGCATAGGAAAGTCGTCGGGTTGCACAATGAAATGGTATATCAACACTCAAATTAATCTTCATTACATAATCGAATGGTTCTAGCTTCACGTCTTTCGGATATATGTAGGAATCTACAGTCACGTCATTTACTTTGGCACAGCAAGTCTTATCTAGCTTACAATCAATATTCAACTCAGCTTGATGAGAGGTTACTTCGATATTAAATATGTCTAGCACGACACTAAGTTCATTACTAATCCTAGTTGACTCGACCCCAACAACCGGCTTTGTCGTATCATATTCATTAACGGCAGCAAGATGATGGATCAATTTTCAAAAGGTTATTTCTATCAAGAACCGCATAAGATTGACTTGATAGTGCGCAGAATTTACTGTTAGAGCCTAAGGAGAATGGATATTGAATTAACTCAAATCGTCAGGTAAAACAAAAACTTGGATTAATTTTGACGTATTTCTAAATTATATTATAATGTACAGCAATTATTTTAATTTTAGCTCCACCTACACCGTAATATGAAAGTAACGGCGTCTTGACGGATTCCAGTTTCTCAATTGGGACGTTCGACAGTTCTATAAAACTAATTGGGCTGCCAGTATCGAAAAGGGAAAGAAAGGCAGTAAATTCTGCACCCCTGCAGCAAATCAATCTGAAAAGCAACACTCACCCGGTTTACAGGCCGGCAGGTTTCCTCGTGAGAATTTTCTTGGGACTAGGCCCCGACCGGTGGTCATATCCCATTTTCCAGCATCGAAAGCAAAGATACGACCGGGCGCAAAGGATATGGGCAGTACAGCTTGATGTGTCCCAGTTAGGAACAGTTAAAGCATAAAGTCTAGTTTTTGTCACTATGAGCCTTCTTCTCCGTCTTCGGTCGTCTCGAGTCATTTTCTGACAGGTACATTTGTTGGTACCGGTTGATCAGCTGCTTTAGCTCTAATATGCTACGAGCTCCCAGCAAGTGGTTGACATTCGGCACATTTACCATCCCATCGACGATGAAATTAATCACTTCCAGCTTGCTGATATCTGAGCGGTTGACAATTGACTGCATGGTCAAAATGTAGCAGTGCAGCGTTTCGTCTTGTTTTTTCCACCACTGGCGGCTCAATAATTTGAAGATATCCTGGCGCGTGACGACAATGTTGAACTCGTTGACGAGTGCCGCCCTCAGGTCTCTGCTACGCCCTCGCTCTAGGTCGCGATTTTTTTTTCTTCCGAAGGTCAACCAGTTCCTGATCCAGGGCGGCTCCCTGCAGCTCGTCCACATTCACAGCGTTATCGACATTCACAACACCGTCAGCTGGATCGGCCTCCTCTGGCACTTCTTCATCGACTTCTCTGGGGTTGCGTCTTGTAGCGCGAGTTAAGTATGTTTACTCATTTCAATAAAAATACTTGTTGGTACTTTGTTGTATGAATACTTTATTATGAACGCTTTAAAGTATTCCAATCACCCACCTTGTACAGACCCATAGCACTTACGTCCCTTCTTTCTAAGGTCATGGATACGTTGATAAATCGTCAGCTTATGAAATATCTTTAATCGCGGAAGCTTCTTAATGACCGACAATATGGTTTCCGCAGCGACAGGTCCACTGGTGATCTGATAGCTTATCTTACCGAAAAGTGGAACAAGTCTTTGCACAATGCAGGCGAAAGCAAGATCGTTGCGCTTGATATTTCTAAAGCATTTGACAGAGTTTGGCATCAAGCTCTCATGTCGAAAATGCGTGCCTATGGTATCAATGAATCTCTTCTTCTCCGATACTCTTTCGCAGTTTTATAAATGATCTCGTCTGCTACTTCTAATCCAATCCATTGCTTCGCTGATGACAGCATCCTCAGCTTTTCATATTCGTTCCAAGAATCACGACCCCGCCCTTCGGCCATAGAATTGTAACGGCAGCGTATGTTAAGCACATTAAATTCCGATCTTGACAGCATATTTAACTGTCTTGACCCCGGACACACAAGGGTATTAGCAATCCCTTGAGCAGCATGTAGGCGACTATGCGGCCTGAATCAATTCGATCACGTAAAATAACATTGGTGAACCCCTGAAATACACCCGAGGCATTCTTTAGGTATTCCCACATTCCGTTGGGAGCAACAAAGGCTGTGAGCGGAATAGACTCCTCAGAAACTCTAACTTGGTGAAACCAGTTTTTCAAGTCAAAGAGCGAGAAGTACTTCTTCCCTTCCAAGTATTCAATACAGTCCTCAATAAGCGGCAGTGGTTGGTTGTCTCGAATAGTCTTCTTATTGAGAGCCGGATAGTCAACGCACATTCGTACTCCTCTATTCTTTTTTCTCACCAACACTCCTGGAGAAGCATAAGGTGAACTACTTGACCTAATTATCCCATCTTTTTCTAATTGGCTAACTATGGATTGGACATTAGAACGCTCGGCATAGGAAAGTCGTCGGGTTGCACAATGAAATGGTATATCAACACTCAAATTAATCTTCATTACATAATCGAATGGTTCTAGCTTCACGTCTTTCGGATATATGTAGGAATCTACAGTCACGTCATTTACTTTGGCACAGCAAGTCTTATCTAGCTTACAATCAATATTCAACTCAGCTTGATGAGAGGTTACTTCGATATTAAATATGTCTAGCACGACACTAAGTTCATTACTAATCCTAGTTGACTCGACCCCAACAACCGGCTTTGTCGTATCATATTCATTAACGGCAGCAAGACGATGGATCAATTTTCAAAAGGTTATGTCTATCAAGAACCGCATAAGATTGACTTGATAGTGCGCAGAATTTACTGTTAGAGCCTAAGGAGAATGGATATTGAATTAACTCAAATCGTCAGGTAAAACAAAAACTTGGATTAATTTTGACGTATTTCTAAATTATATTATAATGTACAGCAATTATTTTAATTTTAGCTCCACCTATACCGTAATATAAAAAGTAACGGCGTCTTGACGGATTCCAGTTTCTCAATTGGGACGTTCGACAGTTCTATAAAACTAATTGGGCTGCCAGTATCGAAAAGGGAAAGAAAGGCAGTAAATTCTGCACCCCTGCAGCAAATCAATCTGAAAAGCAACACTCACCCGGTTTACAGGCCGGCAGGTTTCCTCGTGAGAATTTTCTTGGGACTAGGCCCCGACCGGTGGTCATATCCCATTTTCCAGCATCGAAAGCAAAGATACGACCGGGCGCAAAGGATATGGGCAGTACAGCTTGATGTGTCCCAGTTAGGAACAATTAAAGCATAAAGTCTAGTTTTTGTCACTATGAGCCTTCTTCTCCGTCTTCGGTCGTCTCGAGTCATTTTCTGACAGGTACATTTGTTGGTACCGGTTTTTTAGCTCTAATATGCTACGAGCTCCCAGCAAGTGGTTGACATTCGGCACATTTACCATCCCATCGACGATGAAATTAATCACTTCCAGCTTGCTGATATCTGAGCGGTTGACAATTGACTGCATGGTCAAAATGTAGCAGTGCAGCGTTTCGTCTTGTTTTTTCCACCGCCGGCGGCTCAACAATTTGAAGATATCCTGGCGCGTGACGACGATGTTGAACTCGTTGACGAGTGCCGCCCTCAGGTCTCTGCTACGCCCTCGCTCTAGGTCGCGATTTTTTTTTCTTCCGAAGGTCAACCAGTTCCTGATCCAGGGCGGCTCCCTGCAGCTCGTCCACATTCACAGCGTTATCGACGTTCACAACACCGTCAGCTGGATCGGCCTCCTCTGGCACTTCTTCATCGACTTCTCTGGGGTTGCGTCTTGTAGCGCGAGTTAAGTATGTTTACTCATTTCAATAAAAATACTTGTTGGTACTTTGTTGTATGAATACTTTATTATGAACGCTTTAAAGTATTCCAATCACCCACCTCGTACAGACCCATAGCACTTACGTCCCTTCTTTCTAAGGTCATGGATACGTTGATAAATCGTCAGCTTATGAAATATCTTTAATCGCGGAAGCTTCTTAATGACCGACAATATGGTTTCCGCAGCGACAGGTCCACTGGTGATCTGATAGCTTATCTTACCGAAAAGTGGAACAAGTCTTTGCACAATGCAGGCGAAAGCAAGATCGTTGCGCTTGATATTTCTAAAGCATTTGACAGAGTTTGGCATCAAGCTCTCATGTCGAAAATGCGTGCCTATGATATCAATGAATCTCTTCTTCTCCGATACTCTTTCGCAGTTTTATAAATGATCTCGTCTGCTACTTCTAATCCAATCCATTCCTTCGCTGATGACAGCATCCTCAGCTTTTCATATTCGTTCCAAGAATCACGACCCCGCCCTTCGGCCATAGAATTGTAACGGCAGCGTATGTTAAGCACATTAAATTCCGATCTTGACAGCATAATTAACTGTCTTGACCCCGGACACACAAGGGTATTAGCAATCCCTTGAGCAGCATGTAGGCGACTATGCGGCCTGAATCAATTCGATCACGTAAAATAACATTGGTGAACCCCTGAAATACACCCGAGGCATTCTTTAGGTATTCCCACATTCCGTTGGGAGCAACAAAGGCTGTGAGCGGAATAGACTCCTCAGAAACTCTAACTTGGTGAAACCAGTTTTTCAAGTCAAAGAGCGAGAAGTACTTCTTCCCTTCCAAGTATTCAATACAGTCCTCAATAAGCGGCAGTGGTTGGTTGTCTCGAATAGTCTTCTTATTGAGAGCCGGATAGTCAACGCACATTCGTACTCCTCTATTCTTTTTTCTCACCAACACTCCTGGAGAAGCATAAGGTGAACTACTTGACCTAATTATCCCATCTTTTTCTAATTGGCTAACTATGGATTGGACATTAGAACGCTCGGCATAGGAAAGTCGTCGGGTTGCACAATGAAATGGTATATCAACACTCAAATTAATCTTCATTACATAATCGAATGGTTCTAGCTTCACGTCTTTCGGATATATGTAGGAATCTACAGTCACGTCATTTACTTTGGCACAGCAAGTCTTATCTAGCTTACAATCAATATTCAACTCAGCTTGATGAGAGGTTACTTCGATATTAAATATGTCTAGCACGACACTAAGTTCATTACTAATCCGAGTTGACTCGACCCCAACAACCGGCTTTGTCGTAGCATATTCATTAACGGCAGCAAGACGATGGATCAATTTTCAAAAGGTTATGTCTATCAAGAACCGCATAAGATTGACTTGATAGTGCGCAGAATTTACTGTTAGAGCCTAAGGAGAATGGATATTGAATTAACTCAAATCGTCAGGTAAAACAAAAACTTGGATTAATTTTGACGTATTTCTAAATTATATTATAATGTACAGCAATTATTTTAATTTTAGCTCCACCTACACCGTAATATGAAAGTAACGGCGTCTTGACGGATTCCAGTTTCTCAATTGGGACGTTCGACAGTTCTATAAAACTAATTGGGCTGCCAGTATCGAAAAGGGAAAGAAAGGCAGTAAATTCTGCACCCCTGCAGCAAATCAATCTGAAAAGCAACACTCACCCGGTTTACAGGCCGGCAGGTTTCCTCGTGAGAATTTTCTTGGGACTAGGCCCCGACCGGTGGTCATATCCCATTTTCCAGCATCGAAAGCAAAGATACGACCGGGCGCAAAGGATATGGGCAGTACAGCTTGATGTGTCCCAGTTAGGAACAATTAAAGCATAAAGTCTAGTTTTTGTCACTATGAGCCTTCTTCTCCGTCTTCGGTCGTCTCGAGTCATTTTCTGACAGGTACATTTGTTGGTACCGGTTGATCAGCTGCTTTAGCTCTAATATGCTACGAGCTCCCAGCAAGTGGTTGACATTCGGCACATTTACCATCCCATCGACGATGAAATTAATCACTTCCAGCTTGCTGATATCTGAGCGGTTGACAATTGACTGCATGGTCAAAATGTAGCAGTGCAGCGTTTCGTCTTGTTTTTTCCACCGCCGGCGGCTCAACAATTTGAAGATATCCTGGCGCGTGACGACGATGTTGAACTCGTTGACGAGTGCCGCCCTCAGGTCTCTGCTACGCCCTCGCTCTAGGTCGCGATTTTTTTTTCTTCCGAAGGTCAACCAGTTCCTGATCCAGGGCGGCTCCCTGCAGCTCGTCCACATTCACAGCGTTATCGACGTTCACAACACCGTCAGCTGGATCGGCCTCCTCTGGCACTTCTTCATCGACTTCTCTGGGGTTGCGTCTTGTAGCGCGAGTTAAGTATGTTTACTCATTTCAATAAAAATACTTGTTGGTACTTTGTTGTATGAATACTTTATTATGAACGCTTTAAAATATTCCAATCACCCACCTCGTACAGACCCATAGCACTTACGTCCCTTCTTTCTAAGGTCATGGATACGTTGATAAATCGTCAGCTTATGAAATATCTTTAATCGCGGAAGCTTCTTAATGACTGACAATATGGTTTCCGCAGCGACAGGTCCACTGGTGACCTGATAGCTTATCTTACCGAAAAGTGGAACAAGTCTTTGCACAATGCAGGCGAAAGCAAGATCGTTGCGCTTGATATTTCTAAAGCATTTGACAGAGTTTGGCATCAAGCTCTCATGTCGAAAATGCGTGCCTATGGTATCAATGAATCTCTTCTTCTCCGATACTCTTTCGCAGTTTTATAAATGATCTCGTCTGCTACTTCTAATCCAATCCATTCCTTCGCTGATGACAGCATCCTCAGCTTTTCATATTCGTTCCAAGAATCACGACCCCGCCCTTCGGCCATAGAATTGTAACGGCAGCGTATGTTAAGCACATTAAATTCCGATCTTGACAGCATAATTAACTGTCTTGACCCCGGACACACAAGGGTATTAGCAATCCCTTGAGCAGCATGTAGGCGACTATGCGGCCTGAATCAATTCGATCACGTAAAATAACATTGGTGAACCCCTGAAATACACCCGAGGCATTCTTTAGGTATTCCCACATTCCGTTGGGAGCAACAAAGGCTGTGAGCGGAATAGACTCCTCAGAAACTCTAACTTGGTGAAACCAGTTTTTCAAGTCAAAGAGCGAGAAGTACTTCTTCCCTTCCAAGTATTCAATACAGTCCTCAATAAGCGGCAGTGGTTGGTTGTCTCGAATAGTCTTCTTATTGAGAGCCGGATAGTCAACGCGCATTCGTACTCCTCTATTCTTTTTTCTCACCAACACTCCTGGAGAAGCATAAGGTGAACTACTTGACCTAATTATCCCATCTTTTTCTAATTGGCTAACTATGGATTGGACCTTAGAACGCTCGGCATAGAAAAGTCGTCGGGTTGCACAATGAAATGGTATATCAACACTCAAATTAATCTTCATTACATAATCGAATGGTTCTAGCTTCACGTCTTTCGGATATATGTAGGAATCTACAGTCACGTCATTTACTTTGGCACAGCAAGTCTTATCTAGCTTAAAATCAATATTCAACTCAGCTTGATGAGAGGTTACTTCGATATTAAATATGTCTAGGACGACACTGAGTTCATTACTAATCCTAGTTGACTCGACCCCAACAACGTATCATATTCATTAACGGCAGCAAGACGATGGATCAATTTTCAAAAGGTTATGTCTATCAAGAACCGCATAAGATTGACTTGATAGTGCGCAGAATTTACTGTTAGAGCCTAAGGAGAATGGATATTGAATTAACTCAAATCGTCAGGTAAAACAAAAACTTGGATTAATTTTGACGTATTTCTAAATTATATTATAATGTACAGCAATTATTTTAATTTTAGCTCCACCTATACCGTAATATAAAAAGTAACGGCGTCTTGACGGATTCCAGTTTCTCAATTGGGACGTTCGACAGTTCTATAAAACTAATTGGGCTGCCAGTATCGAAAAGGGAAAGAAAGGCAGTAAATTCTGCACCCCTGCAGCAAATCAATCTGAAAAGCAACACTCACCCGGTTTACAGACCGGCAGGTTTCCTCGTGAGAATTTTCTTGGGACTAGGCCCCGACCGGTGGTCATATCCCATTTTCCAGCATCGAAAGCAAAGATACGACCGGGCGCAAAGGATATGGGCAGTACAGCTTGATGTGTCCCAGTTAGGAACAATTAAAGCATAAAGTCTAGTTTTTGTCACTATGAGCCTTCTTCTCCGTCTTCGGTCGTCTCGAGTCATTTTCTGACAGGTACATTTGTTGGTACCGGTTGATCAGCTGCTTTAGCTCTAATATGCTACGAGCTCCCAGCAAGTGGTTGACATTCGGCACATTTACCATCCCATCGACGATGAAATTAATCACTTCCAGCTTGCTGATATCTGAGCGGTTGACAATTGACTGCATGGTCAAAATGTAGCAGTGCAGCGTTTCGTCTTGTTTTTTCCACCACCGGCGGCTCAACAATTTGAAGATATCCTGGCGCGTGACGACGATGTTGAACTCGTTGACGAGTGCCGCCCTCAGGTCTCTGCTACGCCCTCGCTCTAGGTCGCGATTTTTTTTCTTCCGAAGATCAACCAGTTCCTGATCCAGGGCGGCTCCCTGCAGCTCGTCCACATTCACAGCGTTATCGACGTTCACAACACCGTCAGCTGGATCGGCCTCCTCTGGCACTTCTTCATCGACTTCTCTGGGGTTGCGTCTTGTAGCGCGAGTTAAGTATGTTTACTCATTTCAATAAAAATACTTGTTGGTACTTTGTTGTATGAATACTTTATTATGAACGCTTTAAAATATTCCAATCACCCACCTCGTACAGACCCATAGCACTTACGTCCCTTCTTTCTAAGGTCATGGATACGTTGATAAATCGTCAGCTTATGAAATATCTTTAATCGCGGAAGCTTCTTAATGACCGACAATATGGTTTCCGCAGCGACAGGTCCACTGGTGACCTGATAGCTTATCTTACCGAAAAGTGGAACAAGTCTTTGCACAATGCAGGCGAAAGCAAGATCGTTGCGCTTGATATTTCTAAAGCATTTGACAGAGTTTGGCATCAAGCTCTCATGTCGAAAATGCGTGCCTATGGTATCAATGAATCTCTTCTTCTCCGATATTCTTTCGCAGTTTTATAAATGATCTCGTCTGCTACTTCTAATCCAATCCATTCCTTCGCTGATGACAGCATCCTCAGCTTTTCATATTCGTTCCAAGAATCACGACCCCGCCCTTCGGCCATAGAATTGTAACGGCAGCGTATGTTAAGCACATTAAATTCCGATCTTGACAGCATAATTAACTGGAGAAAAACAATAGAGTAGAATTCAATGCTTCAAAAACTCAAAGCTGTCTGCAGTCACTCAAGCGAACCCTTGATAATCAGTCATTATCCATGAATGGCGCTTGTGTCGATGAAACCGGAAAACTTTCCATCCTTGGTATATTTGAGGTCGCCAAAAATAATGCGAAATGTCTAGGTTTTCTTAATCGATGCAAGAAATATTTCACCCCTTCTGATTTGGCTTTAATTTATAAGGCGTACATCCGCCCCAAGCTTGAGTACAACGCTTATATCTGGTCTGGTGCCCCCAAGACCACCCTGCACCTACCGGATAGAATCCAAAAGCGAGCGATAAAACTTATAGAAGACAATAATATTCAGAGTCTCGTTCTTCAGCCGCACTGCACGAATATGAAATGCTGTTTCCAGCCTAATATTTCCTACAGACTACAACCCGCAGATATTTAAGACCAATGTGCACAGGTACCTCTTCTCCCTTTCTCCCCATATACCTTTGGGCCGTGCTGTGTCTTGACCCCGGACTCACAAGGGTATTAGCAATTCCTTGAGCACGCTCAAATTATAACAAATAAAAAAATATCTGCCGTAAAGGCATATCCTAAGTATTCTATCTGCGTATAGCAGAACTTGCATTTGGTGAAGTTAAGCTTCAGATTTCGCTGCGTCATCCGCCTCAGAATCGTTCCTAGTAAAAGCAAATGTTCATCAAAGTCGGCAGCAGCATGTAGGCGCTGTGTCTTGACCCCGGACACACAAGGGTATTAGCAATCCCTTGAGCAGCATGTAGGCGACTATGCGGCCTGAATCAATTAGATCACGTAAAATAACATTGGTGAACCCCTGAAATACACCCGAGGCATTCTTTAGGTATTCCCACATTCCGTTGGGAGCAACAAAGGCTGTGAGCGGAATAGACTCCTCAGAAACTCTAACTTGGTGAAACCAGTTTTTCAAGTCAAAGAGCGAGAAGTACTTCTTCCCTTCCAAGTATTCAATACAGTCCTCAATAAGCGGCAGTGGTTGGTTGTCTCGAATAGTCTTCTTATTGAGAGCCGGATAGTCAACGCACATTCGTACTCCTATATCCTTTTTTCTCACCAACACTCCTGGAGAAGCATAAGGTGAACTACTTGACCTAATTATCCCATCTTTTTCTAATTGGCTAACTATGGATTGGACCTTAGAACGCTCGGCATAGGAAAGTCGTCGGGTTGCACAATGAAATGGTATATCAACACTCAAATGAATCTTCATTACATAATCGAATGGTTCTAACTTCACGTCTTTCGGATATATGTAGGAATCTACAGTCACGTCATTTACTTTGGCACAGCAAGTCTTATCTAGCTTAAAATCAATATTCAACTCAGCTTGATGAGAGGTTACTTCGATATTAAATATGTCTAGCACGACACTGAGTTCATTACTAATCCTAGTTGACTCGACCCCAACAACCGGCTTTGTCGTATCATATTCATTAACGGCAGCAAGATGATGGATCAATTTTCAAAAGGTTATTTCTATCAAGAACCGCATAAGATTGACTTGATAGTGCGCAGAATTTACTGTTAGAGCCTAAGGAGAATGGATATTGAATTAACTCAAATCGTCAGGTAAAACAAAAACTTGGATTAATTTTGTCGTATTTCTAAATTATATTATAATGTACAGCAATTATTTTAATTTTAGCTCCACCTATACCGTAATATGAAAGTAACGGCGTCTTGACGGATTCCAGTTTCTCAATTGGGACGTTCGACAGTTCTATAAAACTAATTGGGCTGCCAGTATCGAAAAGGGAAAGAAAGGCAGTAAATTCTGCACCCCTGCAGCAAATCAATCTGAAAAGCAACACTCACCCGGTTTACAGGCCGGCAGGTTTCCTCGTGAGAATTTTCTTGGGACTAGGCCCCGACCGGTGGTCATATCCCATTTTCCAGCATCGAAAGCCAAGATACGACCGGGCGCAAAGGATATGGGCAGTACAGCTTGATGTGTCCCAGTTAGGAACAGTTAAAGCATAAAGTCTAGTTTTTGTCACTATGAGCCTTCTTCTCCGTCTTCGGTCGTCTCGAGTCATTTTCTGACAGGTACATTTGTTGGTACCGGTTGATCAGCTGCTTTAGCTCTAATATGCTACGAGCTCCCAGCAAGTGGTTGACATTCGGCACATTTACCATCCCATCGACGATGAAATTAATCACTTCCAGCTTGCTGATATCTGAGCGGTTGACAATTGACTGCATGGTCAAAATGTAGCAGTGCAGCGTTTCGTCTTGTTTTTTCCACCACCGGCGGCTCAATAATTTGAAGATATCCTGGCGCGTGACGACAATGTTGAACTCGTTGACGAGTGCCGCCCTCAGGTCTCTGCTACGCCCTCGCTCTAGGTCGCGATTTTTTTTTTCTTCCGAAGGTCAACCAGTTCCTGATCCAGGGCGGCTCCCTGCAGCTCGTCCACATTCACAGCGTTATCGACATTCACAACACCGTCAGCTGGATCGGCCTCCTCTGGCACTTCTTCATCGACTTCTCTGGGGTTGCGTCTTGTAGCGCGAGTAAAGTATGTTTACTCATTTCAATAAAAATACTTGTTGGTACTTTGTTGTATGAATACTTTATTATGACCGCTTTAAAATATTCCAATCACCCACCTCGTACAGACCCATAGCACTTACGTCCCTTCTTTCTAAGGTCATGGATACGTTATATTATGAAATATCTTTAATCGCGGAAGCTTCTTAATGACCGACAATATGGTTTCCGCAGCGACAGGTCCACTGGTGATCTGATAGCTTATCTTACCGAAAAGTGGAACAAGTCTTTGCACAATGCAGGCGAAAGCAAGATCGTTGCGCTTGATATTTCTAAAGCATTTGACAGAGTTTGGCATCAAGCTCTCTTGTCGAAAATGCGTGCCTATTGTATCAATGAATCTCTTCTTCTCCGATACTCTTTCGCAGTTTTATAAATGATCTCGTCTGCTACTTCTAATCCAATCCATTCCTTCGCTGATGACAGCATCCTCAGCTTTTCATATTCGTTCCAAGAATCACGACCCCGCCCTTCGGCCATAGAATTGTAACGGCAGCGTATGTTAAGCACATTAAATTCCGATCTTGACAGCATAATTAACTGGAGAAAAACAATAGAGTAGAATTCAATGCTTCAAAAACTCAAAGCTGTCTGCAGTCACTCAAGCGAACCCTTGATAATCAGTCATTATCCATGAATGGCGCTTGTGTCGATGAAACCGGAAAACTTTCCATCCTTGGTATATTTGAGGTCGCCAAAAATAATGCGAAATGTCTAGGTTTTCTTAATCGATGCAAGAAATATTTCACCCCTTCTGATTTGGCTTTAATTTATAAGGCGTACATCCGCCCCAAGCTTGAGTACAACGCTTATATCTGGTCTGGTGCCCCCAAGACCACCCTGCACCTACCGGATAGAATCCAAAAGCGAGCGATAAAAATTATAGAAGACAATAATATTCAGAGTCTCGTTCTTCAGCCGCACTGCACGAATATGAAATGCTGTTTCCAGCCTAATATTTCCTACAGACTACAACCCGCAGATATTTAAGACCAATGTGCACAGGTACCTCTTCTCCCTTTCTCCCCATATACCTTTGGGCCGTGCTGTGTCTTGACCCCGGACTCACAAGGGTATTAGCAATTCCTTGAGCACGCCCAAATTATAACAAATAAAAAAATATTTGCCGTAAAGGCATATCCTAAGTATTCTATCTGCGTATAGCAGAACTTGCATTTGGTGAAGTTAAGCTTGAGATTTCGCTGCGTAATCCGCCTCAGAATCGTTCCTAGTAAAAGCAAATGTTCGTCAAAGTCGGCAGCAGCATGTAGGCGCTGTGTCTTGACCCCGGACACACAAGGGTATTAGCAATCCCTTGAGCAGCATGTAGGCGACTATGCGGCCTGAATCAATTAGATCACGTAAAATAACATTGGTGAACCCCTGAAATACACCCGAGGCATTCTTTAGGTATTCCCACATTCCGTTGGGAGCAACAAAGGCTGTGAGCGGAATAGACTCCTCAGAAACTCTATCTTGGTGAAACCAGTTTTTCAAGTCAAAGAGCGAGAAGTACTTCTTCCCTTCCAAGTATTCAATACAGTCCTCAATAAGCGGCAGTGGTTGGTTGTCTCGAATAGTCTTCTTATTGAGAGCCGGATAGTCAACGCACATTCGTACTCCTATATCCTTTTTTCTCACCAACACTCCTGGAGAAGCATAAGGTGAACTACTTGACCTAATTATCCCATCTTTTTCTAATTGGCTAACTATGGATTGGACCTTAGAACGCTCGGCATAGGAAAGTCGTCGGGTTGCACAATGAAATGGTATATCAACACTCAAATGAATCTTCATTACATAATCGAATGGTTCTAGCTTCACGTCATTCGGATATATGTAGGAATCTACAGTCACGTCATTTACTTTGGCACAGCAAGTCTTATCTAGCTTAAAATCAATATTCAACTCAGCTTGATGAGAGGTTACTTCGATATTAAATATGTCTAGCACGACACTGAGTTCATTACTAATCCTAGTTGACTCGACCCCAACAACCGGCTTTGTCGTATCATATTCATTAACGGCAGCAAGACGATGGATCAATTTTCAAAAGGTTATTTCTATCAAGAACCGCATAAGATTGACTTGATAGTGCGCAGAATTTACTGTTAGAGCCTAAGGAGAATGGATATTGAATTAACTCAAATCGTCAGGTAAAACAAAAACTTGGATTAATTTTGACGTATTTCTAAATTATATTATAATGTACAGCGATTATTTTAATTTTAGCTCCACCTATACCGTAATATGAAAGTAACGGCGTCTTGACGGATTCCAGTTTCTCAATTGGGACGTTCGACAGTTCTATAAAACTAATTGGGCTGCCAGTATCGAAAAGGGAAAGAAAGGCAGTAAATTCTGCACCCCTGCAGCAAATCAATCTGAAAAGCAACACTCACCCGGTTTACAGGCCGGCAGGTTTCCTCGTGAGAATTTTCTTGGGACTAGGCCCCGACCGGTGGTCATATCCCATTTTCCAGCATCGAAAGCAAAGATACGACCGGGCGCAAAGGATATGGGCAGTACAGCTTGATGTGTCCCAGTTAGGAACAGTTAAAGCATAAAGTCTAGTTTTTGTCACTATGAGCCTTCTTCTCCGTCTTCGGTCGTCTCGAGTCATTTTCTGATAGGTACATTTGTTGGTACCGGTTGATCAGCTGCTTTAGCTCTAATATGCTACGAGCTCCCAGCAAGTGGTTGACATTCGGCACATTTACCATCCCATCGACGATGAAATTAATCACTTCCAGCTTGCTGATATCTGAGCGGTTGACAATTGACTGCATGGTCAAAATGTAGCAGTGCAGCGTTTCGTCTTGTTTTTTCCACCACCGGCGGCTCAATAATTTGAAGATATCCTGGCGCGTGACGACAATGTTGAACTCGTTGACGAGTGCCGCCCTCAGGTCTCTGCTACGCCCTCGCTCTAGGTCGCGATTTTTTTTTCTTCCGAAGGTCAACCAGTTCCTGATCCAGGGCGGCTCCCTGCAGCTCGTCCACATTCACAGCGTTATCGACATTCACAACACCGTCAGCTGGATCGGCCTCCTCTGGCACTTCTTCATCGACTTCTCTGGGGTTGCGTCTTGTAGCGCGAGTTAAGTATGTTTACTCATTTCAATAAAAATACTTGTTGGTACTTTGTTGTATGAATACTTTATTATGAACGCTTTAAAATATTCCAATCACCCACCTCGTACAGACCCATAGCACTTACGTCCCTTCTTTCTAAGGTCATGGATACGTTGATAAATCGTCAGCTTATGAAATATCTTTAATCGCGGAAGCTTCTTAATGACCGACAATATGGTTTCCGCAGCGACAGGTCCACTGGTGATCTGATAGCTTATCTTACCGAAAAGTGGAACAAGTCTTTGCACAATGCAGGCGAAAGCAAGATCGTTGCGCTTGATATTTCTAAAGCATTTGACAGAGTTTGGCATCAAGCTCTCATGTCGAAAATGCGTGCCTATGGTATCAATGAATCTCTTCTTCTCCGATACTCTTTCGCAGTTTTATAAATGATCTCGTCTGCTACTTCTAATCCAATCCATTCCTTCGCTGATGACAGCATCCTCAGCTTTTCATATTCGTTCCAAGAATCACGACCCCGCCCTTCGGCCATAGAATTGTAACGGCAGCGTATGTTAAGCACATTAAATTCCGATCTTGACAGCATAATTAACTGTCTTGACCCCGGACACACAAGGGTATTAGCAATCCCTTGAGCAGCATGTAGGCGACTATGCGGCCTGAATCAATTCGATCACGTAAAATAACATTGGTGAACCCCTGAAATACACCCGAGGCATTCTTTAGGTATTCCCACATTCCGTTGGGAGCAACAAAGGCTGTGAGCGGAATAGACTCCTCAGAAACTCTAACTTGGTGAAACCAGTTTTTCAAGTCAAAGAGCGAGAAGTACTTCTTCCCTTCCAAGTATTCAATACAGTCCTCAATAAGCGGCAGTGGTTGGTTGTCTCGAATAGTCTTCTTATTGAGAGCCGGATAGTCAACGCACATTCGTACTCCTCTATTCTTTTTTCTCACCAACACTCCTGGAGAAGCATAAGGTGAACTACTTGACCTAACTATCTTATCTTTTTCTAATTGGCTAACTATGGATTGGACCTTAGAACGCTCGGCATAGGAAAGTCGTCGGGTTGCACAATGAAATGGTATATCAACACTCAAATGAATCTTCATTACATAATCGAATGGTTCTAGCTTCACGTCTTTCGGATATATGTAGGAATCTACAGTCACGTCATTTACTTTGGCACAGCAAGTCTTATCTAGCTTAAAATCAATATTCAACTCAGCTTGATGAGAGGTTACTTCGATATTAAATATGTCTAGCACGACACTAAGTTCATTACTAATCCTAGTTGACTCAACCCCAACAACCGGCCTTGTCGTATCATATTCATTAACGGCAGCAAGACGATGGATCAATTTTCAAAAGGTTATGTCTATCAAGAACCGCATAAGATTGACTTGATAGTGCGCAGAATTTACTGTTAGAGCCTAAGGAGAATGGATATTGAATTAACTCAAATCGTCAGGTAAAACAAAAACTTGGATTAATTTTGACGTATTTCTAAATTATATTATAATGTACAGCAATTATTTTAATTTTAGCTCCACCTATACCGTAATATAAAAAGTAACGGCGTCTTGACGGATTCCAGTTTCTCAATTGGGACGTTCGACAGTTCTATAAAACTAATTGGGCTGCCAGTATCGAAAAGGGAAAGAAAGGCAGTAAATTCTGCACCCCTGCAGCAAATCAATCTGAAAAGCAACACTCACCCGGTTTACAGGCCGGCAGGTTTCCTCGTGAGAATTTTCTTGGGACTAGCCCCCGACCGGTGGTCATATCCCATTTTCCAGCATCGAAAGCAAAGATACGACCGGGCGCAAAGGGTATGGGCAGTACAGCTTGATGTGTCCCAGTTAGGAACAGTTAAAGCATAAAGTCTAGTTCTTGGCAGTATGAGCCTTCTTCTCCGTCTTCGGTCGTCTCGAGTCATTTTCTGACAGGTACATTTGTTGGTACCGGTTGATCAGCTGCTTTAGCTCTAATATGCTACGAGCTCCCAGCAAGTGGTTGACATTCGGCACATTTACCATCCCATCGACGATGAAATTAATCACTTCCAGCTTGCTTATATCTGAGCGGTTGACAATTGACTGCATGGTCAAAATGTAGCAGTGCAGCGTTTCGTCTTGTTTTTTCCACCACCGGCGGCTCAACAATTTGAAGATATACTGGCGCGTGACGACGATGTGGAACTCGTTGACGAGTGCCGCCCTCAGGTCTCTGCTACGCCCTCGCTCTAGGTCGCGATTTTTTTTTTCTTCCGAAGGTCAACCAGTTCCTAATCCAGGGCGGCTCCCTGCAGCTCGTCCACATTCACAGCGTTATCGGCATTCACAACACCGTCAGCTGGATCGGACTCCTCTGGCACTTCTTCATCGACTTCTCTGAGGTTGCGTCTTGTTGCGCGAGTTAAGTATCTTTACTCATTTCAATAAAAATACTTGTTGGTACTTTGTTGTATGAATACTTTATTATGAACGCTTTAAAATATTCCAATCACCCACCTCGTACAGACCCATAGCACTTACGTCCCTTCTTTCTAAGGTCATGAATATGTTGATAAATCGTCAGCTTATGAAATATCTTTAATCGCGGAAGCTTCTTAATGACCGACAATATGATTTCCACAGCGACAGGTCCACTGGTGATCTGATAGCTTATCTTACCGAAAAGTGGAACAAGTCTTTGCACAATGCAGGCGAAAGCAAGATCGTTGCGCTTGATATTTCTAAAGCATTTGACAGAGTTTGGCATCAAGCTCTCTTGTCGAAAATGCGTGCCTATGGTATCAATGAATCTCTTCTTCTCCGATACTCTTTCGCAGTTTTATAAATGATCTCGTCTGCTACTTCTAATCCAATCCATTCCTTCGCTGATGACAGCATCCTCAGCTTTTCATATTCGTTGCAAGAATCACGACCCCGCCCTTCGGCCATAGAATTGTAACGGCAGCGTATGTTAAGCACATTAAATTCCGATCTTGACAGCATAATTAACTGGGGAAAAACAATAGAGTAGAATTCAATGCTTCAAAAACTCAAAGCTGTCTGCAGTCACTCAAGCGAACCCTTGATAATCAGTCATTATCCATGAATGGCGCTTGTGTCGATGAAACCGGAAAACTTTCCATCCTTGGTATATTTGAGGTCGCCAAAAATAATGCGAAATGTCTAGGTTTTCTTAATCGATGCAAGAAATATTTCACCCCTTCTGATTTGGCTTTAATTTATAAGGCGTACATCCGCCCCAAGCTTGAGTACAACGCTCATATCTGGTCTGGTGCCCCCAAGACCACCCTGCACCTACTGGATAGAATCCAAAAGCGAGCGATAAAACTTATAGAAGACAATAATATTCAGAGTCTCGTTCTTCAGCCGCACTGCACGAATATGAAATGCTGTTTCCAGCCTATTATTTCCTACAGACTACAACCCGCAGATATTTAAGACCAATGTGCACAGGTACCTCTTCTCCCTTTCTCCCCATATACCTTTGGGCCGTACTGTGTCTTGACCCCGGACTCACAAGGGTATTAGCAATTCCTTGAGCACGCCCAAATTATAACAAATAAAAAAATATCTGCCGTAAAGGCATATCCTAAGTATTCTATCTGCGTATAGCAGAACTTGCATTTGGTGAAGTTAAGCTTGAGATTTCGCTGCGTAATCCGCCTCAGAATCGTTCCTAGTAAAAGCAAATGTTCGTCAAAGTCGGCAGCAGCATGTAGGCGCTGTGTCTTGACCTCGGACACACAAGCGTATTAGCAATCCCTTGAGCAGCATGTAGTGCGACTATGCGGCTTGAATCAATTAGATCACGTAAAATAACATTGGTGAACCCCTGAAATACACCCGAGGCATTCTTTAGGTATTCTCACATTCCGTTGGGAGCAACAAAGGCTGTGAGCGGAATAGACTCCTCAGAAACTCTAACTTGGTGAAACCAGTTTTTCAAGTCAAAGAGTGAGAAGTACTTCTTCCCTTCCAAGTATTCAATACAGTCCTCAATAAGCGGCAGTGATTGGTTGTCTCGAATAGTCTTCTTATTGAGAGCCGAATAGTCAACGCACATTCATACTCCTCTATTCTTTTTTCTCACCAACACTCCTGGAGAAGCATAAGGTGAACTACTTGACCTAACTATCTTATCTTTTTCTAATTGGCTAACTATGGATTGGACCTTAGAACGCTCGGCATAGGAAAGTCGTCGGGTTGCACAATGAAATGGTATATCAACACTCAAATGAATCTTCATTACATAATCGAATGGTTCTAGCTTCACGTCTTTCGGATATATGTAGGAATCTACAGTCACGTCATTTACTTTGGCACAGCAAGTCTTATCTAGCTTAAAATCAATATTCAACTCAGCTTGATGAGAGGTTACTTCGATATTAAATATGTCTAGCACGACACTAAGTTCATTACTAATCCTAGTTGACTCGACCCCAACAACCGGCTTTGTCGTATCATATTCATTAACGGCCGCAAGACGATGGATCAATTTTCAAAAGGTTATGTCTATCAAGAACCGCATAAGATTGACTTGATAGTGCGCAGAATTTACTGTTAGAGCCTAAGGAGAATGGATATTGAATTAACTCAAATCGTCAGGTAAAACAAAAACTTGGATTAATTTTGACGTATTTCTAAATTATATTATAATGTACAGCAATTATTTTAATTTTAGCTCCACCTATACCGTAATATAAAAAGTAACGGCGTCTTGACGGATTCCAGTTTCTCAATTGGGACGTTCGACAGTTCTATAAAACTAATTGGGCTGCCAGTATCGAAAAGGGAAAGAAAGGCAGTAAATTCTGCACCCCTGCAGCAAATCAATCTGAAAAGCAACACTCACCCGGTTTACAGGCCGGCAGGTTTCCTCGTGAGAATTTTCTTGGGACTAGGCCCCGACCGGTGGTCATATCCCATTTTCCAGCATCGAAAGCAAAGATACGACCGGGCGCAAAGGGTATGGGCAGTACAGCTTGATGTGTCCCAGTTAGGAACAGTTAAAGCATAAAGTCTAGTTCTTGGCAGTATGAGCCTTCTTCTCCGTCTTCGGTCGTCTCGAGTCATTTTCTGACAGGTACATTTGTTGGTACCGGTTGATCAGCTGCTTTAGCTCTAATATGCTACGAGCTCCCAGCAAGTGGTTGACATTCGGCACATTTACCATCCCATCGACGATGAAATTAATCACTTCCAGCTTGCTTATATCTGAGCGGTTGACAATTGAATGCATGGTCAAAATGTAGCAGTGCAGCGTTTCGTCTTGTTTTTTCCACCACCGGCGGCTCAACAATTTGAAGATATCCTGGCGCGTGACGACGATGTGGAACTCGTTGACGAGTGCCGCCCTCAGGTCTCTGCTACGCCCTCGCTCTAGGTCGCGATTTTTTTTTTCTTCCGAAGGTCAACCAGTTCCTAATCCAGGGCGGCTCCCTGCAGCTCGTCCACATTCACAGCGTTATCGGCATTCACAACACCGTCAGCTGGATCGGACTCCTCTGGCACTTCTTCATCGACTTCTCTGAGGTTGCGTCTTGTTGCGCGAGTTAAGTATCTTTACTCATTTCAATAAAAATACTTGTTGGTACTTTGTTGTATGAATACTTTATTATGAACGCTTTAAAATATTCCAATCACCCACCTCGTACAGACCCATAGCACTTACGTCCCTTCTTTCTAAGGTCATGAATATGTTGATAAATCGTCAGCTTATGAAATATCTTTAATCGCGGAAGCTTCTTAATGACCGACAATATGATTTCCACAGCGACAGGTCCACTGGTGATCTGATAGCTTATCTTACCGAAAAGTGGAACAAGTCTTTGCACAATGCAGGCGAAAGCAAGATCGTTGCGCTTGATATTTCTAAAGCATTTGACAGAGTTTGGCATCAAGCTCTCTTGTCGAAAATGCGTGCCTATGGTATCAATGAATCTCTTCTTCTCCGATACTCTTTCGCAGTTTTATAAATGATCTCGTCTGCTACTTCTAATCCAATCCATTCCTTCGCTGATGACAGCATCCTCAGCTTTTCATATTCGTTGCAAGAATCACGACCCCGCCCTTCGGCCATAGAATTGTAACGGCAGCGTATGTTAAGCACATTAAATTCCGATCTTGACAGCATAATTAACTGGGGAAAAACAATAGAGTAGAATTCAATGCTTCAAAAACTCAAAGCTGTCTGCAGTCACTCAAGCGAACCCTTGATAATCAGTCATTATCCATGAATGGCGCTTGTGTCGATGAAACCGGAAAACTTTCCATCCTTGGTATATTTGAGGTCGCCAAAAATAATGCGAAATGTCTAGGTTTTCTTAATCGATGCAAGAAATATTTCACCCCTTCTGATTTGGCTTTAATTTATAAGGCGTACATCCGCCCCAAGCTTGAGTACAACGCTCATATCTGGTCTGGTGCCCCCAAGACCACCCTGCACCTACTGGATAGAATCCAAAAGCGAGCGATAAAACTTATAGAAGACAATAATATTCAGAGTCTCGTTCTTCAGCCGCACTGCACGAATATGAAATGCTGTTTCCAGCCTATTATTTCCTACAGACTACAACCCGCAGATATTTAAGACCAATGTGCACAGGTACCTCTTCTCCCTTTCTCCCCATATACCTTTGGGCCGTACTGTGTCTTGACCCCGGACTCACAAGGGTATTAGCAATTCCTTGAGCACGCCCAAATTATAACAAATAAGAAAATATCTGCCGTAAAGGCATATCCTAAGTATTCTATCTGCGTATAGCAGAACTTGCATTTGGTGAAGTTAAGCTTGAGATTTCGCTGCGTAATCCGCCTCAGAATCGTTCCTAGTAAAAGCAAATGTTCGTCAAAGTCGGCAGCAGCATGTAGGCGCTGTGTCTTGACCTCGGACACACAAGCGTATTAGCAATCCCTTGAGCAGCATGTAGTGCGACTATGCGGCTTGAATCAATTAGATCACGTAAAATAACATTGGTGAACCCCTGAAATACACCCGAGGCATTCTTTAGGTATTCTCACATTCCGTTGGGAGCAACAAAGGCTGTGAGCGGAATAGACTCCTCAGAAACTCTAACTTGGTGAAACCAGTTTTTCAAGTCAAAGAGTGAGAAGTACTTCTTCCCTTCCAAGTATTCAATACAGTCCTCAATAAGCGGCAGTGATTGGTTGTCTCGAATAGTCTTCTTATTGAGAGCCGAATAGTCAACGCACATTCATACTCCTCTATTCTTTTTTCTCACCAACACTCCTGGAGAAGCATAAGGTGAACTACTTGACCTAACTATCTTATCTTTTTCTAATTGGCTAACTATGGATTGGACCTTAGAACGCTCGGCATAGGAAAGTCGTCGGGTTGCACAATGAAATGGTATATCAACACTCAAATGAATCTTCATTACATAATCGAATGGTTCTAGCTTCACGTCTTTCGGATATATGTAGGAATCTACAGTCACGTCATTTACTTTGGCACAGCAAGTCTTATCTAGCTTAAAATCAATATTCAACTCAGCTTGATGAGAGGTTACTTCGATATTAAATATGTCTAGCACGACACTAAGTTCATTACTAATCCTAGTTGACTCGACCCCAACAACCGGCTTTGTCGTATCATATTCATTAACGGCCGCAAGACGATGGATCAATTTTCAAAAGGTTATGTCTATCAAGAACCGCATAAGATTGACTTGATAGTGCGCAGAATTTACTGTTAGAGCCTAAGGAGAATGGATATTGAATTAACTCAAATCGTCAGGTAAAAAAAAAACTTGGATTAATTTTGACGTATTTCTAAATTATATTATAATGTACAGCAATTATTTTAATTTTAGCTCCACCTATACCGTAATATAAAAAGTAACGGCGTCTTGACGGATTCCAGTTTCTCAATTGGGACGTTCGACAGTTCTATAAAACTAATTGGGCTGCCAGTATCGAAAAGGGAAAGAAAGGCAGTAAATTCTGCACCCCTGCAGCAAATCAATCTGAAAAGCAACACTCACCCGGTTTACAGGCCGGCAGGTTTCCTCGTGAGAATTTTCTTGGGACTAGGCCCCGACCGGTGGTCATATCCCATTTTCCAGCATCGAAAGCAAAGATACGACCGGGCGCAAAGGGTATGGGCAGTACAGCTTGATGTGTCCCAGTTAGGAACAGTTAAAGCATAAAGTCTAGTTCTTGGCAGTATGAGCCTTCTTCTCCGTCTTCGGTCGTCTCGAGTCATTTTCTGACAGGTACATTTGTTGGTACCGGTTGATCAGCTGCTTTAGCTCTAATATGCTACGAGCTCCCAGCAAGTGGTTGACATTCGGCACATTTACCATCCCATCGACGATGAAATTAATCACTTCCAGCTTGCTTATATCTGAGCGGTTGACAATTGACTGCATGGTCAAAATGTAGCAGTGCAGCGTTTCGTCTTGTTTTTTCCACCACCGGCGGCTCAACAATTTGAAGATATCCTGGCGCGTGACGACGATGTTGAACTCGTTGACGAGTGCCGCCCTCAGGTCTCTGCTACGCCCTCGCTCTAGGTCGCGATTTTTTTTTTCTTCCGAAGGTCAACCAGTTCCTAATCCAGGGCGGCTCCCTGCAGCTCGTCCACATTCACAGCGTTATCGGCATTCACAACACCGTCAGCTGGATCGGCCTCCTCTGGCACTTCTTCATCGACTTCTCTGAGGTTGCGTCTTGTTGCGCGAGTTAAGTATCTTTACTCATTTCAATAAAAATACTTGTTGGTACTTTGTTGTATGAATACTTTATTATGAACGCTTTAAAATATTCCAATCACCCACCTCGTACAGACCCATAGCACTTACGTCCCTTCTTTCTAAGGTCATGAATATGTTGATAAATCGTCAGCTTATGAAATATCTTTAATCGCGGAAGCTTCTTAATGACCGACAATATGATTTCCACAGCGACAGGTCCACTGGTGATCTGATAGCTTATCTTACCGAAAAGTGGAACAAGTCTTTGCACAATGCAGGCGAAAGCAAGATCGTTGCGCTTGATATTTCTAAAGCATTTGACAGAGTTTGGCATCAAGCTCTCTTGTCGAAAATGCGTGCCTATGGTATCAATGAATCTCTTCTTCTCCGATACTCTTTCGCAGTTTTATAAATGATCTCGTCTGCTACTTCTAATCCAATCCATTCCTTCGCTGATGACAGCATCCTCAGCTTTTCATATTCGTTGCAAGAATCACGACCCCGCCCTTCGGCCATAGAATTGTAACGGCAGCGTATGTTAAGCACATTAAATTCCGATCTTGACAGCATAATTAACTGGGGAAAAACAATAGAGTAGAATTCAATGCTTCAAAAACTCAAAGCTGTCTGCAGTCACTCAAGCGAACCCTTGATAATCAGTCATTATCATGAATGGCGCTTGTGTCGATGAAACCGGAAAACTTTCCATCCTTGGTATATTTGAGGTCGCCAAAAATAATGCGAAATGTCTAGGTTTTCTTAATCGATGCAAGAAATATTTCACCCCTTCTGATTTGGCTTTAATTTATAAGGCGTACATCCGCCCCAAGCTTGAGTACAACGCTCATATCTGGTCTGGTGCCCCCAAGACCACCCTGCACCTACTGGATAGAATCCAAAAGCGAGCGATAAAACTTATAGAAGACAATAATATTCAGAGTCTCGTTCTTCAGCCGCACTGCACGAATATGAAATGCTGTTTCCAGCCTATTATTTCCTACAGACTACAACCCGCAGATATTTAAGACCAATGTGCACAGGTACCTCTTCTCCCTTTCTCCCCATATACCTTTGGGCCGTACTGTGTCTTGACCCCGGACTCACAAGGGTATTAGCAATTCCTTGAGCACGCCCAAATTATAACAAATAAAAAAATATCTGCCGTAAAGGCATATCCTAAGTATTCTATCTGCGTATAGCAGAACTTGCATTTGGTGAAGTTAAGCTTGAGATTTCGCTGCGTAATCCGCCTCAGAATCGTTCCTAGTAAAAGCAAATGTTCGTCAAAGTCGGCAGCAGCATGTAGGCGCTGTGTCTTGACCTCGGACACACAAGGGTATTAGCAATCCCTTGAGCAGCATGTAGTGCGACTATGCGGCCTGAATCAATTAGATCACGTAAAATAACATTGGTGAACCCCTGAAATACACCCGAGGCATTCTTTAGGTATTCTCACATTCCGTTGGGAGCAACAAAGGCTGTGAGCGAAATAGACTCCTCAGAAACTCTAACTTGGTGAAACCAGTTTTTCAAGTCAAAGAACGAGAAGTACTTCTTCCCTTCCAACTATTCAATACAGTCCTCAATAAGCGGCAGTGATTGGTTGTCTCGAATAGTCTTCTTATTGAGAGCCGAATAGTCAACGCACATTCATACTCCTCTATTCTTTTTTCTCACCAACACTCCTGGAGAAGCATAAGGTGAACTACTTGACCTAATTATCCCATCTTTTTCTAATTGGCTAACTATGGATTGGACCTTAGAACGCTCGGCATAGGAAAGTCGTCGGGTTGCACAATGAAATGGTATATCAACACTCAAATTAATCTTCATTACATAATCGAATGGTTCTAGCTTCACGTCTTTCGGATATATGTAGGAATCTACAGTCACGTCATTTACTTTGGCACAGCAAGTCTTATCTAGCTTAAAATCAATATTCAACTCAGCTTGATGAGAGGTTACTTCGATATTAAATATGTCTAGCACGACACTAAGTTCATTACTAATCCTAGTTGACTCGACCCCAACAACCGGCTTTGTCGTATCATATTCATTAACGGCAGCAAGACGATGGATCAATTTTCAAAAGGTTATGTCTATCAAGAACCGCATAAGATTGACTTAATAGTGCGCAGAATTTACTGTTAGAGCCTAAGGAGAATGGATATTGAATTAACTCAAATCGTCAGGTAAAACAAAAACTTGGATTAATTTTGACGTATTTCTAAATTATATTATAATGTACAGCAATTATTTTAATTTTAGCTCCACCTATACCATAATATAAAAAGTAACGGCGTCTTGACGGATTCCAGTTTCTCAATTGGGACGTTCGACAGTTCTATAAAACTAATTGGGCTGCCAGTATCGAAAAAGGAAAGAAAGGCAGTAAATTCTGCACCCCTGCAGCAAATCAATCTGAAAAGCAACACTCACCCGGTTTACAGGCCGGCAGGTTTCCTCGTGAGAATTTTCTTGGGACTAGGCCCCGACCGGTGGTCATATCCCATTTTCCAGCATCGAAAGCAAAGATACGACCGGGCGCAAAGGATATGGGCAGTACAGCTTGATGTGTCCCAGTTAGGAACAGTTAAAGCATAAAGTCTAGTTCTTGTCACTATGAGCCTTCTTCTCCGTCTTCGGTCATCTCGAGTCATTTTCTGACAGGTACATTTGTTGGTACCGGTTGATCAGCTGCTTTAGCTCTAATATGCTACGAGCTCCCAGCAAGTGGTTGACATTCGGCACATTTACCATCCCATCGACGATGAAATTAATCGCTTCCAGCTTGCTGATATCTGAGCGGTTGACAATTGACTGCATGGTCAAAATGTAGCAGTGCAGCGTTTCGTCTTGTTTTTTCCACCACCGGCGGCTCAACAATTTGAAGATATCCTGGCGCGTGACGACGATGTTGAACTCGTTGACGAGTGCCGCCCTCAGGTCTCTGCTACGCCCTCGCTCTAGGTCGCGATTTTTTTTTTCTTCCGAAGGTCAACCAGTTCCTAATCCAGGGCGGCTCCCTGCAGCTCGTCCACATTCGAAGCGTTATCGGCATTCACAACACCGTCAGCTGGATCGGCCTCCTCTGGCACTTCTTCATCGACTTCTCTGAGGTTGCGTCTTGTTGCGCGAGTTAAGTATCTTTACTCATTTCAATAAAAATACTTGTTGGTACTTTGTTGTATGAATACTTTATTATGAACGCTTTAAAATATTCCAATCACCCACCTCGTACAGACCCATAGCACTTACGTCCCTTCTTTCTAAGGTCATGAATATGTTGATAAATCGTCAGCTTATGAAATATCTTTAATCGCGGAAGCTTCTTAATGACCGACAATATGATTTCCACAGCGACAGGTCCACTGGTGATCTGATAGCTTATCTTACCGAAAAGTGGAACAAGTCTTTGCACAATGCAGGCGAAAGCAAGATCGTTGCGCTTGATATTTCTAAAGCATTTGACAGAGTTTGGCATCAAGCTCTCTTGTCGAAAATGCGTGCCTATGGTATCAATGAATCTCTTCTTCTCCGATACTCTTTCGCAGTTTTATAAATGATCTCGTCTGCTACTTCTAATCCAATCCATTCCTTCGCTGATGACAGCATCCTCAGCTTTTCATATTCGTTGCAAGAATCACGACCCCGCCCTTCGGCCATAGAATTGTAACGGCAGCGTATGTTAAGCACATTAAATTCCGATCTTGACAGCATAATTAACTGGGGAAAAACAATAGAGTAGAATTCAATGCTTCAAAAACTCAAAGCTGTCTGCAGTCACTCAAGCGAACCCTTGATAATCAGTCATTATCCATGAATGGCGCTTGTGTCGATGAAACCGGAAAACTTTCCATCCTTGGTATATTTGAGGTCGCCAAAAATAATGCGAAATGTCTAGGTTTTCTTAATCGATGCAAGAAATATTTCACCCCTTCTGATTTGGCTTTAATTTATAAGGCGTACATCCGCCCCAAGCTTGAGTACAACGCTCATATCTGGTCTGGTGCCCCCAAGACCACCCTGCACCTACTGGATAGAATCCAAAAGCGAGCGATAAAACTTATAGAAGACAATAATATTCAGAGTCTCGTTCTTCAGCCGCACTGCACGAATATGAAATGCTGTTTCCAGCCTATTATTTCCTACAGACTACAACCCGCAGATATTTAAGACCAATGTGCACAGGTACCTCTTCTCCCTTTCTCCCCATATACCTTTGGGCCGTACTGTGTCTTGACCCCGGACTCACAAGGGTATTAGCAATTCCTTGAGCACGCCCAAATTATAACAAATAAAAAAATATCTGCCGTAAAGGCATATCCTAAGTATTCTATCTGCGTATAGCAGAACTTGCATTTGGTGAAGTTAAGCTTGAGATTTCGCTGCGTAATCCGCCTCAGAATCGTTCCTAGTAAAAGCAAATGTTCGTCAAAGTCGGCAGCAGCATGTAGGCGCTGTGTCTTGACCTCGGACACACAAGGGTATTAGCAATCCCTTGAGCAGCATTTAGTGCGACTATGCGGCCTGAATCAATTAGATCACGTAAAATAACATTGGTGAACCCCTGAAATACACCCGAGGCATTCTTTAGGTATTCTCACATTCCGTTGGGAGCAACAAAGGCTGTGAGCGGAATAGACTCCTCAGAAACTCTAACTTGGTGAAACCAGTTTTTCAAGTCAAAGAACGAGAAGTACTTCTTCCCTTCCAACTATTCAATACAGTCCTCAATAAGCGGCAGTGATTGGTTGTCTCGAATAGTCTTCTTATTGAGAGCCGAATAGTCAACGCACATTCATACTCCTCTATTCTTTTTTCTCACCAACACTCCTGGAGAAGCATAAGGTGAACTACTTGACCTAACTATCCCATCTTTTTCTAATTGGCTAACTATGGATTGGACCTTAGAACGCTCGGCATAGGAAAGTCGTCGGGTTGCACAATGAAATGGTATATCAACACTCAAATTAATCTTCATTACATAATCGAATGGTTCTAGCTTCACGTCTTTCGGATATATGTAGGAATCTACAGTCACGTCATTTACTTTGGCACAGCAAGTCTTATCTAGCTTAAAATCAATATTCAACTCAGCTTGATGAGAGGTTACTTCGATATTAAATATGTCTAGCACGACACTAAGTTCATTACTAATCCTAGTTGACTCGACCCCAACAACCGGCTTTGTCGTATCATATTCATTAACGGCAGCAAGACGATGGATCAATTTTCAAAAGGTTATGTCTATCAAGAACCGCATAAGATTGACTTAATAGTGCGCAGAATTTACTGTTAGAGCCTAAGGAGAATGGATATTGAATTAACTCAAATCGTCAGGTAAAACAAAAACTTGGATTAATTTTGACGTATTTCTAAATTATATTATAATGTACAGCAATTATTTTAATTTTAGCTCCACCTATACCGTAATATAAAAAGTAACGGCGTCTTGACGGATTCCAGTTTCTCAATTGGGACGTTCGACAGTTCTATAAAACTAATTGGGCTGCCAGTATCGAAAAAGGAAAGAAAGGCAGTAAATTCTGCACCCCTGCAGCAAATCAATCTGAAAAGCAACACTCACCCGGTTTACAGGCCGGCAGGTTTCCTCGTGAGAATTTTCTTGGGACTAGGCCCCGACCGGTGGTCATATCCCATTTTCCAGCATCGAAAGCAAAGATACGACCGGGCGCAAAGGATATGGGCAGTACAGCTTGATGTGTCCCAGTTAGGAACAGTTAAAGCATAAAGTCTAGTTCTTGTCACTATGAGCCTTCTTCTCCGTCTTCGGTCATCTCGAGTCATTTTCTGACAGGTACATTTGTTGGTACCGGTTGATCAGCTGCTTTAGCTCTAATATGCTACGAGCTCCCAGCAAGTGGTTGACATTCGGCACATTTACCATCCCATCGACGATGAAATTAATCGCTTCCAGCTTGCTGATATCTGAGCGGTTGACAATTGACTGCATGGTCAAAATGTAGCAGTGCAGCGTTTCGTCTTGTTTTTTCCACCACCGGCGGCTCAACAATTTGAAGATATCCTGGCGCGTGACGACGATGTTGAACTCGTTGACGAGTGCCGCCCTCAGGTCTCTGCTACGCCCTCGCTCTAGGTCGCGATTTTTTTTTCTTCCGAAGGTCAACCAGTTCCTGATCCAGGGCGGCTCCCTGCAGCACGTCCACATTCACAGCGTTATCGACATTCACAACACCGTCAGCTGGATCGGCCTCCTCTGGCACTTCTTCATCGACTTCTCTGGGGTTGCGTCTTGTTGCGCGAGTTAAGTATCTTTACTCATTTCAATAAAAATACTTGTTGGTACTTTGTTGTATGAATACTTTATTATGAACGCTTTAAAATATTCCAATCACCCACCTCGTACAGACCCATAGCACTTACGTCCCTTCTTTCTAAGGTCATGGATACGTTGATAAATCGTCAGCTTATGAAATATCTTTAATCGCGGAAGCTTCTTAATGACCGACAATATGGTTTCCGCAGCGACAGGTCCACTGGTGATCTGATAGCTTATCTTACCGAAAAGTGGAACAAGTCTTTGCACAATGCAGGCGAAAGCAAGATCGTTGCGCTTGATATTTCTAAAGCATTTGACAGAGTTTGGCATCAAGCTCTCATGTCGAAAATGCGTTCCTATGGTATCAATGAATCTCTTCTTCTCCGATACTCTTTCGCAGTTTTATAAATGATCTCGTCTGCTACTTCTAATCCAATCCATTCCTTCGCTGATGACAGCATCCTCAGCTTTTCATATTCGTTCCAAGAATCACGACCCCGCCCTTCGGCCATAGAATTGTAACGGCAGCGTATGTTAAGCACATTAAATTCCGATCTTGACAGCATAATTAACTGGGGAAAAACAATAGAGTAGAATTCAATGCTTCAAAAACTCAAAGCTGTCTGCAGTCACTCAAGCGAACCCTTGATAATCAGTCATTATCCATGAATTGCGCTTGTGTCGATGAAACCGGAAAACTTTCCATCCTTTGTATATTTGAGGTCACCAAAAATAATGCGAAATGTCTAGGTTTTCTTAATCGATGCAAGAAATATTTCACCCCTTTGGCTTTAATTTATAAGGCGTACATCCGCCCCAAGCTTGAGTACAACGCTCATATCTGGTCTGGTGCCCCCAAGACCACCCTGCACCTACTGAATAGAATCCAAAAGCGAGCGATAAAACTTATAGAAGACAATAATATTCAGAGTCTCGTTCTTCAGCCGCACTGCACGAATATGAAATGCTGTTTTCAGCCTAATATTTCCTACAGACTACAACCCGCAGATATTTAAGACCAATGTGCACAGGTACCTCTTCTCCCTTTCTCCCCATATACCTTTGGGCCGTGCTGTGTCTTGACCCCGGACTCACAAGGGTATTAGCAATTCCTTGAGCACGCCCAAATTATAACAAATAAAAAAATATCTGCCGTAAAGGCATATCCTAAGTATTCTATCTGCGTATAGCAGAACTTGCATTTGGTGAAGTTAAGCTTGAGATTTCGCTGCGTAATCCGCCTCAGAATCGTTCCTAGTAAAAGCAAATGTTCGTCAAAGTCGGCAGCAGCATGTAGGCGCTGTGTCTTGACCCCGGACACACAAGGGTATTAGCAATCCCTTGAGCAGCATGTAGGCGACTATGCGGCCTGAATCAATTAGATCACGTAAAATAACATTGGTGAACCCCTGAAATACACCAGAGGCATTCTTTAGGTATTCCCACATTCCGTTGGGAGCAACAAAGGCTGTGAGCGGAATAGACTCCTCAGAAACTCTAACTTGGTGAAACCAGTTTTTCAAGTCAAAGAGTGAGAAGTACTTCTTCCCTTCCAAGTATTCAATACAGTCCTCAATAAGCGGCAGTGATTGGTTGTCTCGAATAGTCTTCTTATTGAGAGCCGAATAGTCAACGCACATTCATACTCCTCTATTCTTTTTTCTCACCAACACTCCTGGAGAAGCATAAGGTGAACTACTTGACCTAACTATCTTATCTTTTTCTAATTGGCTAACTATGGATTGGACCTTAGAACGCTCGGCATAGGAAAGTCGTCGGGTTGCACAATGAAATGGTATATCAACACTCAAATGAATCTTCATTACATAATCGAATGGTTCTAGCTTCACGTCTTTCGGATATATGTAGGAATCTACAGTCACGTCATTTACTTTGGCACAGCAAGTCTTATCTAGCTTAAAATCAATATTCAACTCAGCTTGATGAGAGGTTACTTCGATATTAAATATGTCTAGCACGACACTAAGTTCATTACTAATCCTAGTTGACTCGACCCCAACAACCGGCTTTGTCGTATCATATTCATTAACGGCCGCAAGACGATGGATCAATTTTCAAAAGGTTATGTCTATCAAGAACCGCATAAGATTGACTTGATAGTGCGCAGAATTTACTGTTAGAGCCTAAGGAGAATGGATATTGAATTAACTCAAATCGTCAGGTAAAACAAAAACTTGGATTAATTTTGACGTATTTCTAAATTATATTATAATGTACAGCAATTATTTTAATTTTAGCTCCACCTATACCGTAATATAAAAAGCAACGGCGTCTTGACGGATTCCAGTTTCTCAATTGGGACGTTCGACAGTTCTATAAAACTAATTGGGCTGCCAGTATCGAAAAGGGAAAGAAAGGCAGTAAATTCTGCACCCCTGCAGCAAATCAATCTGAAAAGCAACACTCACCCGGTTTACAGGCCGGCAGGTTTCCTCGTGAGAATTTTCTTGGGACTAGGCCCCGACCGGTGGTCATATCCCATTTTCCAGCATCGAAAGCAAAGATACGACCGGGCGCAAAGGGTATGGGCAGTACAGCTTGATGTGTCCCAGTTAGGAACAGTTAAAGCATAAAGTCTAGTTCTTGGCAGTATGAGCCTTCTTCTCCGTCTTCGGTCGTCTCGAGTCATTTTCTGACAGGTACATTTGTTGGTACCGGTTGATCAGCTGCTTTAGCTCTAATATGCTACGAGCTCCCAGCAAGTGGTTGACATTCGGCACATTTACCATCCCATCGACGATGAAATTAATCACTTCCAGCTTGCTTATATCTGAGCGGTTGACAATTGACTGCATGGTCAAAATGTAGCAGTGCAGCGTTTCGTCTTGTTTTTTCCACCACCGGCGGCTCAACAATTTGAAGATATCCTGGCGCGTGACGACGATGTTGAACTCGTTGACGAGTGCCGCCCTCAGGTCTCTGCTACGCCCTCGCTCTAGGTCGCGATTTTTTTTTTCTTCCGAAGGTCAACCAGTTCCTAATCCAGGGCGGCTCCCTGCAGCTCGTCCACATTCACAGCGTTATCGGCATTCACAACACCGTCAGCTGGATCGGCCTCCTCTGGCACTTCTTCATCGACTTCTCTGAGGTTGCGTCTTGTTGCGCGAGTTAAGTATCTTTACTCATTTCAATAAAAATACTTGTTGGTACTTTGTTGTATGAATACTTTATTATGAACGCTTTAAAATATTCCAATCACCCACCTCGTACAGACCCATAGCACTTACGTCCCTTCTTTCTAAGGTCATGAATATGTTGATAAATCGTCAGCTTATGAAATATCTTTAATCGCGGAAGCTTCTTAATGACCGACAATATGATTTCCACAGCGACAGGTCCACTGGTGATCTGATAGCTTATCTTACCGAAAAGTGGAACAAGTCTTTGCACAATGCAGGCGAAAGCAAGATCGTTGCGCTTGATATTTCTAAAGCATTTGACAGAGTTTGGCATCAAGCTCTCTTGTCGAAAATGCGTGCCTATGGTATCAATGAATCTCTTCTTCTCCGATACTCTTTCGCAGTTTTATAAATGATCTCGTCTTCTACTTCTAATCCAATCCATTCCTTCGCTGATGACAGCATCCTCAGCTTTTCATATTCGTTGCAAGAATCACGACCCCGCCCTTCGGCCATAGAATTGTAACGGCAGCGTATGTTAAGCACATTAAATTCCGATCTTGACAGCATAATTAACTGGGGAAAAACAATAGAGTAGAATTCAATGCTTCAAAAACTCAAAGCTGTCTGCAGTCACTCAAGCGAACCCTTGATAATCAGTCATTATCCATGAATGGCGCTTGTGTCGATGAAACCGGAAAACTTTCCATCCTTGGTATATTTGAGGTCGCCAAAAATAATGCGAAATGTCTAGGTTTTCTTAATCGATGCAAGAAATATTTCACCCCTTCTGATTTGGCTTTAATTTATAAGGCGTACATCCGCCCCAAGCTTGAGTACAACGCTCATATCTGGTCTGGTGCCCCCAAGACCACCCTGCACCTACTGGATAGAATCCAAAAGCGAGCGATAAAACTTATAGAAGACAATAATATTCAGAGTCTCGTTCTTCAGCCGCACTGCACGAATATGAAATGCTGTTTCCAGCCTATTATTTCCTACAGACTACAACCCGCAGATATTTAAGACCAATGTGCACAGGTACCTCTTCTCCCTTTCTCCCCATATACCTTTGGGCCGTACTGTGTCTTGACCCCGGACTCACAAGGGTATTAGCAATTCCTTGAGCACGCCCAAATTATAACAAATAAAAAAATATCTGCCGTAAAGGCATATCCTAAGTATTCTATCTGCGTATAGCAGAACTTGCATTTGGTGAAGTTAAGCTTGAGATTTCGCTGCGTAATCCGCCTCAGAATCGTTCCTAGTAAAAGCAAATGTTCGTCAAAGTCGGCAGCAGCATGTAGGCGCTGTGTCTTGACCTCGGACACACAAGGGTATTAGCAATCCCTTGAGCAGCATGTAGTGCGACTATGCGGCCTGAATCAATTAGATCACGTAAAATAACATTGGTGAACCCCTGAAATACACCCGAGGCATTCTTTAGGTATTCTCACATTCCGTTGGGAGCAACAAAGGCTGTGAGCGGAATAGACTCCTCAGAAACTCTAACTTGGTGAAACCAGTTTTTCAAGTCAAAGAACGAGAAGTACTTCTTCCCTTCCAACTATTCAATACAGTCCTCAATAAGCGGCAGTGATTGGTTGTCTCGAATAGTCTTCTTATTGAGAGCCGAATAGTCAACGCACATTCATACTCCTCTATTCTTTTTTCTCACCAACACTCCTGGAGAAGCATAAGGTGAACTACTTGACCTAACTATCCCATCTTTTTCTAATTGGCTAACTATGGATTGGACCTTAGAACGCTCGGCATAGGAAAGTCGTCGGGTTGCACAATGAAATGGTATATCAACACTCAAATTAATCTTCATTACATAATCGAATGGTTCTAGCTTCACGTCTTTCGGATATATGTAGGAATCTACAGTCACGTCATTTACTTTGGCACAGCAAGTCTTATCTAGCTTAAAATCAATATTCAACTCAGCTTGATGAGAGGTTACTTCGATATTAAATATGTCTAGCACGACACTAAGTTCATTACTAATCCTAGTTGACTCGACCCCAACAACCGGCTTTGTCGTATCATATTCATTAACGGCAGCAAGACGATGGATCAATTTTCAAAAGGTTATGTCTATCAAGAACCGCATAAGATTGACTTAATAGTGCGCAGAATTTACTGTTAGAGCCTAAGGAGAATGGATATTGAATTAACTCAAATCGTCAGGTAAAACAAAAACTTGGATTAATTTTGACGTATTTCTAAATTATATTATAATGTACAGCAATTATTTTAATTTTAGCTCCACCTATACCGTAATATAAAAAGTAACGGCGTCTTGACGGATTCCAGTTTCTCAATTGGGACGTTCGACAGTTCTATAAAACTAATTGGGCTGCCAGTATCGAAAAAGGAAAGAAAGGCAGTAAATTCTGCACCCCTGCAGCAAATCAATCTGAAAAGCAACACTCACCCGGTTTACAGGCCGGCAGGTTTCCTCGTGAGAATTTTCTTGGGACTAGGCCCCGACCGGTGGTCATATCCCATTTTCCAGCATCGAAAGCAAAGATACGACCGGGCGCAAAGGATATGGGCAGTACAGCTTGATGTGTCCCAGTTAGGAACAGTTAAAGCATAAAGTCTAGTTCTTGTCACTATGAGCCTTCTTCTCCGTCTTCGGTCATCTCGAGTCATTTTCTGACAGGTACATTTGTTGGTACCGGTTGATCAGCTGCTTTAGCTCTAATATGCTACGAGCTCCCAGCAAGTGGTTGACATTCGGCACATTTACCATCCCATCGACGATGAAATTAATCGCTTCCAGCTTGCTGATATCTGAGCGGTTGACAATTGACTGCATGGTCAAAATGTAGCAGTGCAGCGTTTCGTCTTGTTTTTTCCACCACCGGCGGCTCAACAATTTGAAGATATCCTGGCGCGTGACGACGATGTTGAACTCGTTGACGAGTGCCGCCCTCAGGTCTCTGCTACGCCCTCGCTCTAGGTCGCGATTTTTTTTTCTTCCGAAGGTCAACCAGTTCCTGATCCAGGGCGGCTCCCTGCAGCACGTCCACATTCACAGCGTTATCGACATTCACAACACCGTCAGCTGGATCGGCCTCCTCTGGCACTTCTTCATCGACTTCTCTGGGGTTGCGTCTTGTTGCGCGAGTTAAGTATCTTTACTCATTTCAATAAAAATACTTGTTGGTACTTTGTTGTATGAATACTTTATTATGAACGCTTTAAAATATTCCAATCACCCACCTCGTACAGACCCATAGCACTTACGTCCCTTCTTTCTAAGGTCATGGATACGTTGATAAATCGTCAGCTTATGAAATATCTTTAATCGCGGAAGCTTCTTAATGACCGACAATATGGTTTCCGCAGCGACAGGTCCACTGGTGATCTGATAGCTTATCTTACCGAAAAGTGGAACAAGTCTTTGCACAATGCAGGCGAAAGCAAGATCGTTGCGCTTGATATTTCTAAAGCATTTGACAGAGTTTGGCATCAAGCTCTCATGTCGAAAATGCGTTCCTATGGTATCAATGAATCTCTTCTTCTCCGATACTCTTTCGCAGTTTTATAAATGATCTCGTCTGCTACTTCTAATCCAATCCATTCCTTCGCTGATGACAGCATCCTCAGCTTTTCATATTCGTTCCAAGAATCACGACCCCGCCCTTCGGCCATAGAATTGTAACGGCAGCGTATGTTAAGCACATTAAATTCCGATCTTGACAGCATAATTAACTGGGGAAAAACAATAGAGTAGAATTCAATGCTTCAAAAACTCAAAGCTGTCTGCAGTCACTCAAGCGAACCCTTGATAATCAGTCATTATCCATGAATGGCGCTTGTGTCGATGAAACCGGAAAACTTTCCATCCTTTGTATATTTGAGGTCACCAAAAATAATGCGAAATGTCTAGGTTTTCTTAATCGATGCAAGAAATATTTCACCCCTTTGGCTTTAATTTATAAGGCGTACATCCGCCCCAAGCTTGAGTACAACGCTCATATCTGGTCTGGTGCCCCCAAGACCACCCTGCACCTACTGAATAGAATCCAAAAGCGAGCGATAAAACTTATAGAAGACAATAATATTCAGAGTCTCGTTCTTCAGCCGCACTGCACGAATATGAAATGCTGTTTTCAGCCTAATATTTCCTACAGACTACAACCCGCAGATATTTAAGACCAATGTGCACAGGTACCTCTTCTCCCTTTCTCCCCATATACCTTTGGGCCGTGCTGTGTCTTGACCCCGGACTCACAAGGGTATTAGCAATTCCTTGAGCACGCCCAAATTATAACAAATAAAAAAATATCTGCCGTAAAGGCATATCCTAAGTATTCTATCTGCGTATAGCAGAACTTGCATTTGGTGAAGTTAAGCTTGAGATTTCGCTGCGTAATCCGCCTCAGAATCGTTCCTAGTAAAAGCAAATGTTCGTCAAAGTCGGCAGCAGCATGTAGGCGCTGTGTCTTGACCCCGGACACACAAGGGTATTAGCAATCCCTTGAGCAGCATGTAGGCGACTATGCGGCCTGAATCAATTAGATCACGTAAAATAACATTGGTGAACCCCTGAAATACACCAGAGGCATTCTTTAGGTATTCCCACATTCCGTTGGGAGCAACAAAGGCTGTGACCGGAATAGACTCCTCAGAAACTCTAACTTGGTGAAAACAGTTTTTCAAGTCAAAGAGCGAGAAGTACTTCTTCCCTTCCAAGTATTCAATACAGTCCTCAATAAGTGGCAGTGGTTGGTTGTCTCGAATAGTCTTCTTATTGAGAGCCGGATAGTCAACGCACATTCGTACTCCTCTATTCTTTTTTCTCACCAACACTCCTGGAGAAGCATAAGGTGAACTACTTGACCTAATTATCCCATCTTTTTCTAATTGGCTAACTATGGATTGGACCTTAGAACGCTCGGCATAGGAAAGTCGTCGGCTTGCACAATGAAATGGTATATCAACACTCAAATGAATCTTCATTACATAATCGAATGGTTCTAGCTTCACGTCTTTCGGATATATGTAGGAATCTACAGTCACGTCATTTACTTTGGCACAGCAAGTCTTATCTAGCTTAAAATCAATATTCAACTCAGCTTGATGAGAGGTTACTTCGATATTAAATATGTCTAGCACGACACTAAGTTCATTACTAATCCTAGTTGACTCAACCCCAACAACCGGCTTTGTCGTATCATATTCATTAACGGCAGCACCACGATGGATTAATTTTCAAAAGGTTATGTCTATCAAGAACCGCATAAGATTGACTTGATAGTGCGCAGAATTTACTGTTAGAGCCTAAGGAGAATGGATATTGAATTAACTCAAATCGTCAGGTAAAACAAAAACTTGGATTAATTTTGACGTATTTCTAAATTATATTATAATGTACAGCAATTATTTTAATTTTAGCTCCACCTATACCGCAATATAAAAAGTAACGACGTCTTGACGGATTCCAGTTTCTCAATTGGGACGTTCGACAGTTCTATAAAACTAATTGGGCTGCCAGTATCGAAAAGGGAAAGAAAGGCAGTAAATTCTGCACCCCTGCAGCAAATCAATCTGAAAAGCAACACTCACCCGGTTTACAGGCCGGCAGGTTTCCTCGTGAGAATTTTCTTGGGACTAGGCCCCGACCGGTGGTCATATCCCATTTTCCAGCGTCGAAAGCAAAGATACGACCGGGCGCAAAGGGTATGGGCAGTACAGCTTGATGTGTCCCAGTTAGGAACAGTTAAAGCATAAAGTCTAGTTTTTGACAGTATGAGCCTTCTTCTCCGTCTTCGGTCGTCTCGAGTCATTTTCTGACAGGTACATTTGTTGGTACCGGTTGATCAGCTGCTTTAGCTCTAATATGCTACGAGCTCCCAGCAAGTGGTTGACATTCGGCACATTTACCATCCCATCGACGATGAAATTAATCGCTTCCAGCTTGCTTATATCTGAGCGGTTGACAATTGACTGCATAGTCAAAATGTAGCAGTGCAGCGTTTCGTCTTGTTTTTTCCACCACCGGCGGCTCAACAATTTGAAGATATCCTGGCGCGTGACGACGATGTTGAACTCGTTGACGAGTGCCGCCCTCAGGTCTCTGCTACACCCTCGCTCTAGGTCGCGATTTTTTTTTTCTTCCGAAGGCCAACCAGTTCCTGATCCAGGGCGGCTCCCTGCAGCTCGTCCACATTCACAGCGTTATCGGCATTCACAACACCGTCAGCTGGATCGGCCTCCTCTGGCACTTCTTCATCGACTTCTCTGGGGTTGCGTCTTGTTGCGCGAGTTAAGTATCTTTACTCATTTCAATAAAAATACTTGTTGGTACTTTGTTGTATGAATACTTTATTATGAACGCTTTAAAATATTCCAATCACCCACCTCGTACAGACCCATAGCACTTACGTCCCTTCTTTCTAAGGTCAAGGATACGTTGATAAATCGTCAGCTTATGAAATATCTTTAATCGCGGAAGCTTCTTAATGACCGACAATATGATTTCCGCAGCGACAGGTCCACTGGTGATCTGATAGCTTATCTTACCGAAAAGTGGAACAAGTCTTTGCACAATGCAGGCGAAAGCAAGATCGTTGCGCTTGATATTTCGAAAGCATTTGACAGAGTTTGGCATCAAGCTCTCTTGTCGAAAATGCGTGCCTATGGTATCAATGAATCTCTTCTTCTCCGATACTCTTTCGCAGTTTTATAAATGATCTCGTCTGCTACTTCTAATCCAATCCATTCCTTCGCTGATGACAGCATCCTCAGCTTTTCATATTCGTTCCAAGAATCACGACCCCGCCCTTCGGCCATAGAATTGTAACGGCAGCGTATGTTAAGCACATTAATTTCCGATCTTGACAGCATAATTAACTGGGGAAAAACAATAGAGTAGAATTCAATGCTTCAAAAACTCAAAGCTGTCTGCAGTCACTCAAGCGAACCCTTGATAATCAGTCATTATCCATGAATGGCGCTTGTGTCGATGAAACCGGAAAACTTTCCATCCTTGGTATATTTGAGGTCGCCAATAATAATGCGAAATGTCTAGGTTTTCTTAATCGATGTAAGAAATATTTCACCCCTTCTGATTTGGCTTTAATTTATAAGGCGTACATCCGCCCCAAGCTTGAGTACAACGCTCATATCTGGTCTGGTGCCCCCAAGACCACCCTGCACCTACTGGATAGAATCCAAAAGCGAGCGATAAAACTTATAGAAGACAATAATATTCAGAGTCTCGTTCTTCAGCCGCACTGCACGAATATGAAATGCTGTTTCCAGCCTAATATTTCCTACAGACTACAACCCGCAGATATTTAAGACCAATGTGCACAGGTACCTCTTCTCCCTTTCTCCCTATATACCTTTGGGCCGTGCTGTGTCTTGACCCCGGACTCACAAGGGTATTAGCAATTCCTTGAGCACGCCCAAATTATAACAAATAAAAAAATATCTGCCGTAAAGGCATATCCTAAGTATTCTATCTGCGTATAGCAGAACTTGCATTTGGTGAAGTTAAGCTTGAGATTTCGCTGCGTAATCCGCCTCAGAATCGTTCCTAGTAAAAGCAAATGTTCGTCAAAGTCGGCAGCAGCATGTAGGCGCTGTGTCTTGACCCCGGACACACAAGGGTATTAGCAATCCCTTGAGCAGCATGTAGGCGACTATGCGGCCTGAATCAATTAGATCACGTAAAATAACATTGGTGAACCCCTGAAATACACCAGAGGCATTCTTTAGGTATTCCCACATTCCGTTGGGAGCAACAAAGGCTGTGAGCGGAATAGACTCCTCAGAAACTCTAACTTGGTGAAACCAGTTTTTCAAGTCAAAGAACGAGAAGTACTTCTTCCCTTCCAAGTATTCAATACAGTCCTCAATAAGCGGCAGTGGTTGGTTGTCTCGAATAGTCTTCTTATTGAGAGCCGGATAGTCAACGCACATTCGTACTCCTCTATTCTTTTTTCTCAATTATATTATAATGTACAGCAATTATTTTAATTTTAGCTCCACCTATACCGTAATATAAAAAGTAACGACGTCTTGACGGATTCCAGTTTCTCAATTGGGACGTTCGACAGTTCTATAAAACTAATTGGGCTGCCAGTATCGAAAAGGAAAGAAAGGCAGTAAATTCTGCACCCCTGCAGCAAATCAATCTGAAAAGCAACACTCACCCGGTTTACAGACCGGCAGGTTTCCTCCTGAGAATTTTCTTGGGACTAGGCCCCGACCGGTGGTCATATCCCATTTTCCAGCATCGAAAGCAAAGATACGACCGGGCGCAAAGGGTATGGGCAGTACAGCTTGATGTGTCCCAGTTAGGAACAGTTAAAGCATAAAGTCTAGTTTTTGGCAGTATGAGCCTTCTTCTCCGTCTTCGGTCGTCTCGAGTCATTTTCTGACAGGTACATTTGTTGGTACCGGTTGATCAGCTGCTTTAGCTCTAATATGCTACGAGCTCCCAGCAAGTGGTTGACATTCGGCACATTTACCATCCCATCGACGATGAAATTAATCACTTCCAGCTTGCTTATATCTGAGCGGTTGACAATTGACTGCATGGTCAAAATGTAGCAGTGCAGCGTTTCGTCTTGTTTTTTCCACCACCGGCGGCTCAACAATTTGAAGATATCCTGGCGCGTGACGACGATGTTGAACTCGTTGACGAGTGCCGCCCTCAGGTCTCTGCTACGCCCTCGCTCTAGGTCGCGATTTTTTTTTTCTTCCGAAGGTCAACCAGTTCCTGATCCAGGGCGGCTCCCTGCAGCTCGTCCACATTCACAGCGTTATCGGCATTCACAACACCGTCAGCTGGATCGGCCTCCTCTGGCACTTCTTCATCGACTTCTCTGAGGTTGCGTCTTGTTGCGCGAGTTAAGTATCTTTACTCATTTCAATAAAAATACTTGTTGGTACTTTGTTGTATGAATACTTTATTATGAACGCTTTAAAATATTCCAATCACCCACCTCGTACAGACCCATAGCACTTACGTCCCTTCTTTCTAAGGTCATGGATACGTTGATAAATCGTCAGCTTATGAAATATCTTTAATCGCGGAAGCTTCTTAATGACCGACAATATGATTTCCGCAGCGACAGGTCCACTGGTGATCTGATAGCTTATCTTACCGAAAAGTGGAACAAGTCTTTGCACAATGCAGGCGAAAGCAAGATGGTTGCGCTTGATATTTCTAAAGCATTTGACAGAGTTTGGCATCAAGCTCTCTTGTCGAAAATGCGTGCCTATGGTATCAATGAATCTCTTCTTCTCCGATACTCTTTCTTTATAAATGATCTCGTCTGCTACTTCTAATCCAATCCATTCCTTCGCTGATGACAGCATCCTCAGCTTTTCATATTCGTTCCAAGAATCACTACCCCGCCCTTCGGCCATAGAATTGTAACGGCAGCGTATGTTAAGCACATTAAATTCCGATCTTGACAGCATAATTAACTGGAGAAAAACAATAGAGTAGAATTCAATGCTTCAAAAACTCAAAGCTGTCTGCAGTCACTCAAGCGAACCCTTGATAATTAGTCATTATCCATGAATGGCGCTTGTGTCGATGAAACCGGAAAACTTTCCATCCTTGGTCTATTTGAGGTCGCCAAAAATACTGCGAAATGTCTAGGTTTTCTTAATCGATGCAAGAAATATTTCACCCCTTCTGATTTGGCTTTAATTTATAAGGCGTACATCCGTCCCAAGCTTGAGTACAACGCTCATATCTGGTCTGGTGACCCAAGACCACCCTGCACCTACTGGATAGAATCCAAAAGCGAGCGATTAAACTTATAGAAGACAATAATATTCAGAGTCTCGTTCTTCAGCCGCACTGCACGAATATGAAATGCTGTTTCCAGCCTATTATTTCCTACAGACTACAACCCGCAGATATTTAAGACCAATGTGCACAGGTACCTCTTCTCCCTTTCTCCCCATATACCTTTGGGCCGTACTGTGTCTTGACCCCGGACTCACAAGGGTATTAGCAATTCCTTGAGCACGTCCAAATTATAACAAATAAAAAAATATCTGCCGTAAAGGCATATCCTAAGTATTCTATCTGCGTATAGCAGAACTTGCATTTGGTGAAGTTAAGCTTGAGATTTCGCTGCGTAATCCGCATGAGGATGGTTCCTAGTAAAAGCAAATGTTCGTCAAAGTCGGCAGCAGCATGTAGGCGACTATGCGGCCTGAATCAATTAGATCACGAAAAATAACATTGATGAACCCCTGAAATACAGCCGGGGCATTCTTTAGCCCGAACGGCATTCTTAGGTATTCCCACATTCCGTTGGGAGTAACAAAGGCTGTGAGCGGAATAGACTCCTCAGAAACTCTAACTTGGTGAAACCCGTTTTTCAAGTCAAAGAGCGAGAAGTACTTCTTCCCTTCCAAGTATTATAATATTTCACCCCTTTTAATTTGGCAAGCTTGAGTACAACGCTCATATCTGATCTGGTGCCCCCAAGACCACCCTGCACCTACTTGATGGAATCCAAAAGCGAGCGATAAAACTTATGGGAGACGATAATATTCAGAGTCTCGTTCTTCAGCCGCACTGCACGAATATGAAATGCTGTTTCCAGCCTAATATTTCCTACAGACTACAACCCGCAGATATTTAAGACCAATGTGCACAGGTACCTCTTCTCCCTTTCTCCCCATATACCTTTGGGCCGTGCTGTGTCTTGACCCCGGACTCACAAGGGTATTAGCAATTCCTTGAGCACGCCCAAATTATAACAAATAAAAAAATATCTGCCGTAAAGGCATATCCTAAGTATTCTATCTGCGTATAGCAGAACTTGCATTTGGTGAAGTTAAGCTTGAGATTTCGCTGCGTAATCCGCCTCAGAATCGTTCCTAGTAAAAGCAAATGTTCGTCAAAGTCGGCAGCAGCATGTAGGCGCTGTGTCTTGACCTCGGACACACAAGGGTATTAGCAATCCCTTGAGCAGCATGTAGTGCGACTATGCGGCCTGAATCAATTAGATCACGTAAAATAACATTGGTGAACCCCTGAAATACACCAGAGGCATTCTTTAGGTATTCTCACATTCCGTTGGGAGCAACAAAGGCTGTGAGCGGAATAGACTCCTCAGAAACTCTAACTTGGTGAAACCAGTTTTTCAAGTCAAAGAACGAGAAGTACTTCTTCCCTTCCAACTATTCAATACAGTCCTCAATAAGCGGCAGTGATTGGTTGTCTCGAATAGTCTTCTTATTGAGAGCCGAATAGTCAACGCACATTCATACTCCTCTATTCTTTTTTCTCACCAACACTCCTGGAGAAGCATAAGGTGAACTACTTGACCTAACTATCCCATCTTTTTCTAATTGGCTAACTATGGATTGGACCTTAGAACGCTCGGCATAGGAAAGTCGTCGGGTTGCACAATGAAATGGTATATCAACACTCAAATGAATCTTCATTACATAATCGAATGGTTCTAGCTTCACGTCTTTCGGATATATGTAGGAATCTACAGTCACGTCATTTACTTTGGCACAGCAAGTCTTATCTAGCTTAAAATCAATATTCAACTCAGCTTGATGAGAGGTTACTTCGATATTAAATATGTCTAGCACGACACTAAGTTCATTACTAATCCTAGTTGACTCGACCCCAACAACCATATTCATTAACGGCAGCAAGACGATGGATCAATTTTCAAAAGGTTATGTCTATCAAGAACCGCATAAGATTGACTTGATAGTGCGCAGAATTTACTGTTAGAGCCTAAGGAGAATGGATATTGAATTAACTCAAATCGTCAGGTAAAACAAAAACTTGGATTAATTTTGACGTATTTCTAAATTATATTAGGCACGTAACGTAATGTACAGCAATTATTTTAATTAAGCTCCACCTATACCGTAATATGAAAGTAACGGCGTCTTGACGGATTCCAGTTTCTCAATTGGGACGTTCGACAGTTCTATAAAACTAATTGGGCTGCCAGTATCGAAAAGGGAAAGAAAGGCAGTAAATTTTGCACCCCTGCAGCAAATCAATCTGAAAAGCAACACTCACCCGGTTTACAGGCCGGCAGGTTTCCTCGTGAGAATTTTCTTGGGACTAGGCCCCGACCGGTGGTCATATCCCATTTTCCAGCATCGAAAGCAAAGATACGACCGGGCGCAAAGGGTATGGGCAGTACAGCTTGATGTGTCCCAGTTAGGAACAGTTAAAGCATAAAGTCTAGTTTTTGGCAGTATGAGCCTTCTTCTCCGTCTTCGGTCGTCTCGAGTCATTTTTTGACAGGTACATTTGTTGGTACCGGTTGATCAGCTGCTTTAGCTCTAATATGCTGCGAGCTCCCAGCAAGTGGTTGACATTCGGCACAATTACCATCCCATCGACGATGAAATTAATCGCTTCCAGCTTGCTTATATCTGAGCGGTTGACAATTGACTGCATAGTCAAAATGTAGCAGTGCAGCGTTTCGTCTTGTTTTTTCCACCACCGGCGGCTCAACAATTTGAAGATATCCTGGCGCGTGACGACGATGTTGAACTCGTTGACGAGTGCCGCCCTCAGGTCTCTGCTACGCCCTCGCTCTAGGTCGCGATTTTTTTTTTCTTCCGAAGGTCAACCAGTTCCTGATCCAGGGCGGCTCCCTGCAGCTCGTCCACATTCACAGCGTTATCGGCATTCACAACACCGTCAGCTGGATCGGCCTCCTCTGGCACTTCTTCATCGACTTCTCTGAGGTTGCGTCTTGTTGCGCGAGTTAAGTATCTTTACTCATTTCAATAAAAATACTTGTTGGTACTTTGTTGTATGAATACTTTATTATGAACGCTTTAAAATATTCCAATCACCCACCTCGTACAGACCCATAGCACTTACGTCCCTTCTTTCTAAGGTCATGGATACGTTGATAAATCGTCAGCTTATGAAATATCTTTAATCGCGGAAGCTTCTTAATGACCGACAATATGATTTCCGCAGCGACAGGTCCACTGGTGATCTGATAGCTTATCTTACCGAAAAGTGGAACAAGTCTTTGCACAATGCAGGCGAAAGCAAGATGGTTGCGCTTGATATTTCTAAAGCATTTGACAGAGTTTGGCATCAAGCTCTCTTGTCGAAAATGCGTGCCTATGGTATCAATGAATCTCTTCTTCTCCGATACTCTTTCTTTATAAATGATCTCGTCTGCTACTTCTAATCCAATCCATTCCTTCGCTGATGACAGCATCCTCAGCTTTTCATATTCGTTCCAAGAATCACTACCCCGCCCTTCGGCCATAGAATTGTAACGGCAGCGTATGTTAAGCACATTAAATTCCGCAGTCGTTCACAGACCTCCACCAAGTGCAGACGTGTTTCGGCTTAGTGCGAACATAGACAGTTCAAGTGTGAAAAGTGGTGCAAAAAATTACAAGACCCGATAGCGTCGCGGTAGAGTGATCGCCGGTGACTTCGTGGTGCCGGGTTCAAATACCGGAAAAAGTGGAATCTTTCTTTTTTTTAAATTAAAATAAATAAAGACACATAGTGTGAAACAAAAGTGAAATGGAGCCAGTGGAGCGACCCGAGCTCATAAAATCGGGTGATGTTGTACTGGTGGCTTTGAAATCGGACCACCAGACAACAAATGAAGAGGGGAGGAAGAAGAGGAGGAAGAAGCTCCAGCCGCAACCCAATCTAATAAAGCGCCGTTCCAGCCTTGGATCAGGTGACGCAAACAAAACAGCAGCAGTAACAACAACAACAATTGCAGCGACAACAAAAGCAGCAACATCCAGAATGGTCGACGACGTAGAATACGAGTCGACTGAAGGGGAGGGGAGATTCTCCTACAGCGGGAAAGAGAACCCCTTCCACACTCTAACGTCCTCTGAATCGGAGGACGAAGATGAAGAGGACCGGGAGCAGCTGGAAAAGAGCCAGCGAGAGAGGGAGGAGCTGGACGCCCACATCCAAGCCCTCCAAACTAAATTAAGGGCCAGGAGAGCAGCCAAAGAGGCTGCACAACAACAACAGCAGCTACAAAAACAGCAGCAACAGCAGCAACAACAGCAGCAGCCAAAAAAGCAGCAACAACAACAGCAGCAGCCAAAGCAGCAGCAACAACAACAGCAGCAGCCAAAGAAGCAGCAGCAACAACAACAGCAGCAGCCAAAGCAGCAGCAACAACAAAAACAACATCAGAAGAAGAAGGCACAGCAGAAGCAACCGCAACAGCAGCAGCCAGCCAAAACGGAGAGATGCCCTCCAATCAACGTCTTCGGACTGGAGACGAAGGACGTTGACATACTGTGTAAGTTGGCCACAAAAGAGTCATATTTCATTAAGTATAAGGGTCCACTACGGGTATCTGTCCATTGCTTATCAATGGCAGACTATCACGTAGTCAAAGAAAGGTTAGCGGTGTCGGAGGCTGAGTTTTTCTCGTACACTCCGAAAGGGGAAAAGGTGCAGACCATGCTCCTTAAGGACGTGGATCCCGACACTGATCCCGATGAGATCCTCGCTATTCTGCGCCAAGCGCAGAGCGACGATGTCCAGGTCGTAGGGGTTAAGCCCTTCATCACTGCGGCATCGAGAAGGGAGAATAGGAAACTTCCTTTCTTCCTAGTTCAGGTCACCCCAGACAGCAAACTAGAGAGCCTAAAAAAAATTACCCATTTAGGCACTCTGTCTGTTACATGGGAAACAATAAAAAAGACAAAGAACACGCTCCAGTGTGTTCGTTGTCAGAGGTTTGGGCATGCCGCGGCGAACTGCAATAACCCAAAAAAAAAATATATATATAGGAAATAAAAACAAAAAAAAGGTGCATCACGGCGTATAAATTATATATGTTATGCATATACACAACATATACGCCCTGGTGCACGTGTCCGTACTGTTACGGACATAGTTAAGATAGTATTAAGTTTTATGTTAGGTTAAGTTAGTAATAAATAGTAATTAAGTTAGAATAAGGTAGTTTAAGTAGTTAAGTTTAGCCAAGTTTTTACAAGTTTTCTTGGCAAATGAAAAATAAAAGATTGTCTTGATGACTAAAAAAAAAAAAACAACGTAGATTAAGCCGAAAGGCACATTTAGAAAGTAGATCAGATTAGCTTAGAGTACCCGCATAGGGTCAGTAGGTTAGTATTAAGAACAATTGTAATTCTTAAGTTAGTTAAGCTAGTTTTAAGTAATTTTGTCTAGCAAGTAAGAAATATAAAATTGAATTAAATAAAATTGCGTTAAAAAAAAAAAAAAAAAAAAAAAACATTAAATTCCGATCTTGACAGCATAATTAACTGGAGAAAAACAATAGAGTAGAATTCAATGCTTCAAAAACTCAAAGCTGTCTGCAGTCACTCAAGCGAACCCTTGATAATTAGTCATTATCCATGAATGGCGCTTGTGTCGATGAAACCGGAAAACTTTCCATCCTTGGTCTATTTGAGGTCGCCAAAAATACTGCGAAATGTCTAGGTTTTCTTAATCGATGCAAGAAATATTTCACCCCTTCTGATTTGGCTTTAATTTATAAGGCGTACATCCGTCCCAAGCTTGAGTACAACGCTCATATCTGGTCTGGTGACCCAAGACCACCCTGCACCTACTGGATAGAATCCAAAAGCGAGCGATTAAACTTATAGAAGACAATAATATTCAGAGTCTCGTTCTTCAGCCGCACTGCACGAATATGAAATGCTGTTTCCAGCCTATTATTTCCTACAGACTACAACCCGCAGATATTTAAGACCAATGTGCACAGGTACCTCTTCTCCCTTTCTCCCCATATACCTTTGGGCCGTACTGTGTCTTGACCCCGGACTCACAAGGGTATTAGCAATTCCTTGAGCACGCCCAAATTATAACAAATAAAAAAATATCTGCCGTAAAGGCATATCCTAAGTATTCTATCTGCGTATAGCAGAACTTGCATTTGGTGAAGTTAAGCTTGAGATTTCGCTGCGTAATCCGCATGAGGATGGTTCCTAGTAAAAGCAAATGTTCGTCAAAGTCGGCAGCAGCATGTAGGCGACTATGCGGCCTGAATCAATTAGATCACGAAAAATAACATTGATGAACCCCTGAAATACAGCCGGGGCATTCTTTAGCCCGAACGGCATTCTTAGGTATTCCCACATTCCGTTGGGAGTAACAAAGGCTGTGAGCGGAATAGACTCCTCAGAAACTCTAACTTGGTGAAACCCGTTTTTCAAGTCAAAGAGCGAGAAGTACTTCTTCCCTTCCAAGTATTATAATATTTCACCCCTTTTAATTTGGCAAGCTTGAGTACAACGCTCATATCTGATCTGGTGCCCCCAAGACCACCCTGCACCTACTTGATGGAATCCAAAAGCGAGCGATAAAACTTATGGGAGACGATAATATTCAGAGTCTCGTTCTTCAGCCGCACTGCACGAATATGAAATGCTGTTTCCAGCCTAATATTTCCTACAGACTACAACCCGCAGATATTTAAGACCAATGTGCACAGGTACCTCTTCTCCCTTTCTCCCCATATACCTTTGGGCCGTGCTGTGTCTTGACCCCGGACTCACAAGGGTATTAGCAATTCCTTGAGCACGCCCAAATTATAACAAATAAAAAAATATCTGCCGTAAAGGCATATCCTAAGTATTCTATCTGCGTATAGCAGAACTTGCATTTGGTGAAGTTAAGCTTGAGATTTCGCTGCGTAATCCGCCTCAGAATCGTTCCTAGTAAAAGCAAATGTTCGTCAAAGTCGGCAGCAGCATGTAGGCGCTGTGTCTTGACCTCGGACACACAAGGGTATTAGCAATCCCTTGAGCAGCATGTAGTGCGACTATGCGGCCTGAATCAATTAGATCACGTAAAATAACATTGGTGAACCCCTGAAATACACCAGAGGCATTCTTTAGGTATTCTCACATTCCGTTGGGAGCAACAAAGGCTGTGAGCGGAATAGACTCCTCAGAAACTCTAACTTGGTGAAACCAGTTTTTCAAGTCAAAGAACGAGAAGTACTTCTTCCCTTCCAACTATTCAATACAGTCCTCAATAAGCGGCAGTGATTGGTTGTCTCGAATAGTCTTCTTATTGAGAGCCGAATAGTCAACGCACATTCATACTCCTCTATTCTTTTTTCTCACCAACACTCCTGGAGAAGCATAAGGTGAACTACTTGACCTAACTATCCCATCTTTTTCTAATTGGCTAACTATGGATTGGACCTTAGAACGCTCGGCATAGGAAAGTCGTCGGGTTGCACAATGAAATGGTATATCAACACTCAAATGAATCTTCATTACATAATCGAATGGTTCTAGCTTCACGTCTTTCGGATATATGTAGGAATCTACAGTCACGTCATTTACTTTGGCACAGCAAGTCTTATCTAGCTTAAAATCAATATTCAACTCAGCTTGATGAGAGGTTACTTCGATATTAAATATGTCTAGCACGACACTAAGTTCATTACTAATCCTAGTTGACTCGACCCCAACAACCATATTCATTAACGGCAGCAAGACGATGGATCAATTTTCAAAAGGTTATGTCTATCAAGAACCACATAAGATTGACTTAATAGTGCGCAGAATTTACTGTTAGAGCCTAAGGAGAATGGATATTGAATTAACTCAAATCGTCAGGTAAAACAAAAACTTGGATTAATTTTGACGTATTTCTAAATTATATTAGGCACGTAACGTAATGTACAGCAATTATTTTAATTAAGCTCCACCTATACCGTAATATGAAAGTAACGGCGTCTTGACGGATTCCAGTTTCTCAATTGGGACGTTCGACAGTTCTATAAAACTAATTGGGCTGCCAGTATCGAAAAGGGAAAGAAAGGCAGTAAATTTTGCACCCCTGCAGCAAATCAATCTGAAAAGCAACACTCACCCGATTTACAGGCCGGTAGGTTTCCTCGTCAGAATTTTCTTGGGACTAGGCCCCGACCGGTGGTCATGTCCCATTTTCCAGCATCGAAAGCAAAGATACGGCCGGGCGCAAAGGGTATGGGCAGTACAGCTTGATGTGTCCCAGTTAGGAACAGTTAAAGCATAAAGTCTAGTTTTTGGCAGTATGAGCCTTCTTCTCCGTCTTCGGTCGTCTCGAGTCATTTTCTGACAGGTACATTTGTTGGTACCGGTTGATCAGCTGCTTTAGCTCTAATATGCTACGAGCTCCCAGCAAGTGGTTGACATTCGGCACATTTACCATCCCATCGACGATGAAATCAATCACTTCCAGCTCGCTGATATCTGAGCGGTTGAAAATTGACTGCATGGTCAAAATGTAGCAGTGCAATAAATCCATTGACCGTTCGCATTACCTCTTCGAAGTCCCGAAGATAGTTTAAAACGGAATAGCAGATGTCGGCTCCTATGAACTTCCGCAATGCGCGTTCGTTGTCCCTATAATCTGTCCTGCCGCTGCTTGTAGATGCTACGCCCTCGCTCTAGGTCACAATTTTTTTTTTCTTCCGGAGGTCAACCAGTTCCTGATCCAGGGCGGCTACCTGCAGCTCGTCCACATTCACAGCGTTATCGGCATTCACAACACCGTCAGCTGGATCGGCCTCCTCTGGCACTTCTTCATCGACTTCTCTGGGGTTGCGTCTTGTTGCGCGAGTTAAGTATCTTTACTCATTTCAATAAAAATACTTGTTGGTACTTTGTTGCATGAATACTTTATTATGAACGCTTTAAAATATTCCAATCACCCACCTCGTACAGACCCATAGCACTTACATCCCTTCTTTCTAAGGTCATGGATACACTGATAAATCGTCAGCTTATGAAATATCATTAATCGCGGAAGCTTCTTAATGACCGACAATATGGTTTCCGCAGCACCACTGGTGATCTGATAGCTTGTCTTACCGAAAAGTGGAACAAGTCTTTGTACAATGCAGGCGAAAGCAAGATCGTTGCGCTTGATATTTCTAAAGCATTCGACATTCTAAAGCATGTGCCTATGGTATCAATGAATCTCTTCTTGTATGGATTAGTAATTACCTTTCGAACCCTTCACTTCAAGTTGTTTTGGATGGGTTCAAGTCTGATATCCACCAAATAAATGCTGGTGTTCTCCAAGGCTCAGTTCTGTCTCCGACACTCTTTCTCATTTTATAAATGATCTCTTGTCTGCTACTTCTAATTAAATCCATTAGTTCGCTGATGACAGCACCCTCAGCTTTTCATATTTGTTCCAAGAATCACGACCCCGCCCTTCGGCCATAGAATTGTAACGGCAGCGTATGTTAAGCACATTAAATTCCGATCTTGACAGCATAATTAACTGGGGAAAAAACAATAGAGTGGAATTCAATGCTACAAAAACTCAAAGCTATCTGCAGTCACTCAAGCGAACCCTTGATAATCAGTCATTATCCATGAATGGCGCTTGTGTCGATGAAACCGGAAAACTTTCCATCCTTGGTCTATTTGAGGTCGCCAAAAATACTGCGAAATGTCTAGGTTTTCTTAATCGATGCAAGAAATATTTCACCCCTTCTGATTTGGCTTTAATTTATAAGGCGTACATCCGCCCCAAGCTTGAGTACAACGCTCATATCTAGTCTGGTGACCCAAGACCACCCTGCACCTACTAGATAGAATCCAAAAGCGAGCGATAAAACTTATATAAGACAATAATATTCAGAGTCTCGTTCTTCAGCCGCACCGCACGAATATGAAATGCTGTTTCCAGCCTAATATTTCCTACAGACTACAACCCGCAGATATTTAAGACCAATTTGCAAAGGTACCTCTTCTCCCTTTCTCCCCATATACCTTTGGGCCGTGCTGTGTCTTGACCCCGGACTCAAAAGGGTATTAGCAATTCCTTGAGCACGCCCAAATTAAAACATATAAAAAAATATCTGCCTTAAATGCATATCCTAAGTATTCTATCTGCGTATAGCAGAACTTGCATTTGGTGAAGTTAAGCTTGAGATTTCGCTGCGTAATCCGCATGAGGATGGTTCCTAGTAAAAGCAAATGTTCGTCAAAGTCGGCAGCAGCATGTAGGCGACTATGCGGCCTGAATCAATTAGATCACGAAAAATAACATTGATGAACCCCTGAAATACAGCCGGGGCATTCTTTAGCCCGAACGGCATTCTTAGGTATTCCCACATTCCGTTGGGAGTAACAAAGGCTGTGAGCGGAATAGACTCCTCAGAAACTCTAACTTGGTGAAACCCGTTTTTCAAGTCAAAGAGCGAGAAGTACTTCTTCCCTTCCAAGTATTCAATACAGTCCTCAATAAGCGGCAGTGATTGGTTGTCTCGAATAGTCTTCTTATTGAGAGCCGGATAGTCAACGCACATTCGTGCTCCTCTATTCTTTTTTCTCACCAACGCTCCTGGAGAAGCATAAGGTGAACTACTTGACCTAATTATCCCATCTTTTTCTAATTGGCTAACTATGGATTGGACCTTAGAACGCTCGGCATAGGAAAGTCGTCGGGTTGCACAATGAAATGGTATATCAACACTCAAATGAATCTTCATTACATAATCGAATGGTTCTAGCTTCACGTCTTTCGGATATATGTAGGAATCTACAGTCACGTCATTTACTTTGGCACAGCAAGTCTTATCTAACTTAAAATCAATATTCAACTCAGCTTGATGAGAGGTTACTTCGATATAAAATATGTCTAGCACGGCACTAAGTTCATTACTAATCCTAGTTGACTCAACCCCAACAACCGGCTTTGTCGTATCATATTCATTAACGGCAGCAACACGATGGATTAATTTTCAAAAAGTTATGTCTATCAAGAACCGCATAAGATTGACTTGATAGTGCGCAGAATTTACTGTTAGAGCCTAAGGAGAGTGGATATTGAATTAACTCAAATCGTCAGGTAAAACAAAAACATGGATTAATTTTGACGTATTTCTAAATTATATTAGGCACGTAACGTAATGTACAGCAATTATTTTAATTTTAGTTCCACCTATACCGTAATATGAAAGTAACGGCGTCTTGACGGATTCCAGTTTCTCAATTGGGACGTTCGACAGTTCTATAAAACTAATTGGGCTGCCAGTATCGAAAAGGGAAAGAAAGGCAGTAAATTCTGCACCCCTGCAGCAAATCAATCTGAAAAGCAACACTCACCCGATTTACAGGCCGGCAGGTTTCCTCGTCAGAATTTTCTTGGGACTAGGCCCCGACCGGTGGTCATGTCCCATTTTCCAGCATCGAAAGCAAAGATACGGCCGGGAGCAAAGGGTATGGGCAGTACAGCTCGATGTGTCCCAGTTAGGAACAGTTAAAGCATAAAGTCTAGTTTTTGGCAGTATGAGCCTTCTTCTCCGTCTTCGGTCGTCTCGAGTCATTTTCTGACAGGTACATTTGTTGGTACCGGTTGATCAGCTGCTTTAGCTCTAATATGCTGCGAGCTCCCAGCAAGTGGTTGACATTCGACACAATTGCCATCCCATCGACGATGAAATCAATCACTTCCGGCTCGCTGATATCTGAGCGGTTGACAATTGACTGCATGGTCAAAAGGTAGCAGTGCAATAAATCCATTGACCGTTCGCATTACCTCTTCGAAGTCCCGAAGATAGTTTAAAACGGAATGGCCGATGTCGGCTCCTGTGAACTTCCGCAATGCGCGTTCGTTGTCCCTATAATCTGTCCTGCCGCTGCTTGTAGATGCTACGCCCTCGCTCTAGGTAACGATTTTTTTTTTTTCCGGAGGTCAACCAGTTCCTGATCCAGGGCGGCTCCCTTCAGCTCGTCCACATTCACAGCGTTATCGGCATTCACAACACCGTCAGCTGGATCGGTCTCCTCTGGCACTTCTTCATCGACTTCTCTGGGGTTGCGTCTTGTTGCGCGAGTTAAGTATCTTTACTCATTTCAATAAAAATACTTGTTGGTACTTTGTTGCAAGAATACTTTATTATGAACGCTTTAAAATATTCCAATCACCCACCTCGTACAGACCCATAGCACTTACATCCCTTCTTTCTAAGGCCATGGATACGCTGAGAAATCGTCAGCTTATGAAATATCATTAATCGCGGAAGCTTCTTAATGACCGACAATATGGTATCCGCAGCACCATTGGTGATCTGATAGCTTGTCTTACCGAAAAGTGGAACAAGTCTTTGCACAATGCAGGCGAAAGCAAGATCGTTGCGCTTGATATTTCTAAAGCATTTGACATTCTAAAGCATGTGCCTATGGTATCAATGAATCTCTTCTTGTATGGATTAGTAATTACCTTTCGAACCGTTCACTTCAAGTTGTTTTGGATTGGTTCAAGTCTGATATCCACCAAATAAATGCTGGTGTTCTCCAAGGCTCAGTTCTGTCTCCGACACTCTTTCTCATTTTATAAATGATCTCTTGTCTGCTACTTCTAATTAAATCCATTAGTTCGCTGATGACAGCACCCTCAGCTTTTCATATTTGTTCCAAGAATCACGACCCCGCCCTTCGGCCATAGAATTGTAACGGCAGCGTATGTTAAGCACATTAAATTCCGATCTTGACAGCATAATTAACTGGGGAAAAAACAATAGAGTGGAATTCAATGCTACAAAAACTCAAAGCTGTCTGCAGTCACTCAAGCGAACCCTTGATAATCAGTCATTATCCATGAATGGCGCTTGTGTCGATGAAACCGGAAAACTTTCCATCCTTGGTATATTTGAGGTCGCCAAAAATAATGCGAAATGTCTAGGTTTTCTTAATCGATGCAAGAAATATTTCACCCCTTCTGATTTGGCTTTAATTTATAAGGCGTACATCCGCCCCAAGCTTGAGTACAACGCTCATATCTAGTCTGGTGACCCAAGACCACCCTGCACCTACTGGATAGAATCCAAAAGCGAGCGATAAAACTTATATAAGACAATAATATTCAGAGTCTCGTTCTTCAGCCGCACCGCACGAATATGAAATGCTGTTTCCAGCCTAATATTTCCTACAGACTACAACCCGCAGATATTTAAGACCAATTTGCAAAGGTACCTCTTCTCCCTTTCTCCCCATATACCTTTGGGCCGTGCTGTGTCTTGACCCCGGACTCAAAAGGGTATTAGCAATTCCTTGAGCACGCCCAAATTAAAACAAATAAAAAAATATCTGCCGTAAATGCATATCCTAAGTATTCTATCTGCGTATAGCAGAACTTGCATTTGGTGAAGTTAAGCTTGAGATTTCGCTGCGTAATCCGCATGAGGATGGTTCCTAGTAAAAGCAAATGTTCGTCAAAGTCGGCAGCAGCATGTAGGCGACTATGCGGCCTGAATCAATTAGATCACGAAAAATAACATTGATGAACCCCTGAAATACAGCCGGGGCATTCTTTAGCCCGAACGGCATTCTTAGGTATTCCCACATTCCGTTGGGAGTAACAAAGGCTGTGAGCGGAATAGACTCCTCAGAAACTCTAACTTGGTGAAACCCGTTTTTCAAGTCAAAGAGCGAGAAGTACTTCTTCCCTTCCAAGTATTCAATACAGTCCTCAATAAGCGGCAGTGATTGGTTGTCTCGAATAGTCTTCTTATTGAGAGCCGGATAGTCAACGCACATTCGTGCTCCTCTATTCTTTTTTCTCACCAACGCTCCTGGAGAAGCATAAGGTGAACTACTTGACCTAATTATCCCATCTTTTTCTAATTGGCTAACTATGGATTGGACCTTAGAACGCTCGGCATAGGAAAGTCGTCGGGTTGCACAATGAAATGGTATATCAACACTCAAATGAATCTTCATTACATAATCGAATGGTTCTAGCTTCACGTCTTTCGGATATATGTAGGAATCTACAGTCACGTCATTTACTTTGGCACAGCAAGTCTTATCTAACTTAAAATCAATATTCAACTCAGCTTGATGAGAGGTTACTTCGATATAAAATATGTCTAGCACGGCACTAAGTTCATTACTAATCCTAGTTGACTCAACCCCAACAACCGGCTTTGTCGTATCATATTCATTAACGGCAGCAACACGATGGATTAATTTTCAAAAAGTTATGTCTATCAAGAACCGCATAAGATTGACTTGATAGTGCGCAGAATTTACTGTTAGAGCCTAAGGAGAGTGGATATTGAATTAACTCAAATCGTCAGGTAAAACAAAAACATGGATTAATTTTGACGTATTTCTAAATTATATTAGGCACGTAACGTAATGTACAGCAATTATTTTAATTTTAGTTCCACCTATACCGTAATATGAAAGTAACGGCGTCTTGACGGATTCCAGTTTCTCAATTGGGACGTTCGACAGTTCTATAAAACTAATTGGGCTGCCAGTATCGAAAAGGGAAAGAAAGGCAGTAAATTCTGCACCCCTGCAGCAAATCAATCTGAAAAGCAACACTCACCCGATTTACAGGCCGGCAGGTTTCCTCGTCAGAATTTTCTTGGGACTAGGCCCCGACCGGTGGTCATGTCCCATTTTCCAGCATCGAAAGCAAAGATACGGCCGGGCGCAAAGGGTATGGGCAGTACAGCTCGATGTGTCCCAGTTAGGAACAGTTAAAGCATAAAGTCTAGTTTTTGGCAGTATGAGCCTTCTTCTCCGTCTTCGGTCGTCTCGAGTCATTTTCTGACAGGTACATTTGTTGGTACCGGTTGATCAGCTGCTTTAGCTCTAATATGCTGCGAGCTCCCAGCAAGTGGTTGACATTCGACACAATTGCCATCCCATCGACGATGAAATCAATCACTTCCGGCTCGCTGATATCTGAGCGGTTGACAATTGACTGCATGGTCAAAAGGTAGCAGTGCAATAAATCCATTGACCGTTCGCATTACCTCTTCGAAGTCCCGAAGATAGTTTAAAACGGAATGGCCGATGTCGGCTCCTGTGAACTTCCGCAATGCGCGTTCGTTGTCCCTATAATCTGTCCTGCCGCTGCTTGTAGATGCTACGCCCTCGCTCTAGGTAACGATTTTTTTTTTTCCGGAGGTCAACCAGTTCCTGATCCAGGGCGGCTCCCTTCAGCTCGTCCACATTCACAGCGTTATCGGCATTCACAACACCGTCAGCTGGATCGGTCTCCTCTGGCACTTCTTCATCGACTTCTCTGGGGTTGCGTCTTGTTGCGCGAGTTAAGTATCTTTACTCATTTCAATAAAAATACTTGTTGGTACTTTGTTGCAAGAATACTTTATTATGAACGCTTTAAAATATTCCAATCACCCACCTCGTACAGACCCATAGCACTTACATCCCTTCTTTCTAAGGCCATGGATACGCTGAGAAATCGTCAGCTTATGAAATATCATTAATCGCGGAAGCTTCTTAATGACCGACAATATGGTATCCGCAGCACCATTGGTGATCTGATAGCTTGTCTTACCGAAAAGTGGAACAAGTCTTTGCACAATGCAGGCGAAAGCAAGATCGTTGCGCTTGATATTTCTAAAGCATTTGACATTCTAAAGCATGTGCCTATGGTATCAATGAATCTCTTCTTGTATGGATTAGTAATTACCTTTCGAACCGTTCACTTCAAGTTGTTTTGGATTGGTTCAAGTCTGATATCCACCAAATAAATGCTGGTGTTCTCCAAGGCTCAGTTCTGTCTCCGACACTCTTTCTCATTTTATAAATGATCTCTTGTCTGCTACTTCTAATTAAATCCATTAGTTCGCTGATGACAGCACCCTCAGCTTTTCATATTTGTTCCAAGAATCACGACCCCGCCCTTCGGCCATAGAATTGTAACGGCAGCGTATGTTAAGCACATTAAATTCCGATCTTGACAGCATAATTAACTGGGGAAAAAACAATAGAGTGGAATTCAATGCTACAAAAACTAAAAGCTGTCTGCAGTCACTCAAGCGAACCCTTGATAATTAGTCATTATCCATGAATGGCGCTTGTGTCGATGAAACCGGAAAACTTTCCATCCTTGGTCTATTTGAGGTCGCCAAAAATACTGCGAAATGTCTAGGTTTTCTTAATCGATGCAAGAAATATTTCACCCCTTCTGATTTGGCTTTAATTTATAAGGCGTACATCCGTCCCAAGCTTGAGTACAACGCTCATATCTGGTCTGGTGACCCAAGACCACCCTGCACCTACTGGATAGAATCCAAAAGCGAGCGATAAAACTTATAGAAGACAATAATATTCAGAGTCTCGTTCTTCAGCCGCACTGCACGAATATGAAATGCTGTTTCCAGCCTAATATTTCCTACAGACTACAACCCGCAGATATTTAAGACCAATGTGCACAGGTACCTCTTCTCCCTTTCTCCCCATATACCTTTGGGCCGTGCTGTGTCTTGACCCCGGACTCACAAGGGTATTAGCAATTCCTTGAGCACGCCCAAATTATAACAAATAAAGAAATATCCGCCGTAAAGGCATATCCTAAGTATTCTATCTGCGTATAGCAGAACTTGCATTTGGTGAAGTTAAGCTTGAGATTTCGCTGCGTAATCCGCCTCAGAATCGTTCCTAGTAAAAGCAAATGTTCGTCAAAGTCGGCAGCAGCATTTAGGCGCTGTGTCTTGACCCCAGACACACAAGGGTATTAGTAATCCCTTGAGCAGCATGTAGGCGACTATGCGGCCTGAATCAATTAGATCACGAAAAATAACATTGATGAACCCCTGAAATACACCCTGAAATACACATTCCGTTGGGAGTAACAAAGGCTGAGTAACAAAGGCTGTGAGCGGAATAGACTCCTCAGAAACTCTAACTTGGTGAAACCAGTTTTTCAAGTCAAAGAGCGAGAAGTACTTCTTCCCTTCCAAGTATTCAATACAGTCCTGAATAAGCGGCAGTGATCGGATAGTCAACGCACATTCGTGCTCCTCTATTCTTTTTTCTCACCAACGCTCCTGGAGAAGCATAAGGTGAACTACTTGACCTAATTATCCCATCTTTTTCCAATTGGCTAACTATGGATTGGACTTTAGAACGCTCGGCATAGGAAAGTCGTCGGGTTGCACAATGAAATGGTATATCAACACTCAAATGAATCTTCATTACATAATCGAATGGTTCTAGCTTCACGTCTTTCGGATATATGTAGGAATCTACAGTCACGTCATTTACTTTGGCACAGCAAGTCTTATCTAGCTTAAAATCAATATTCAACTCAGCTTGATGAGAGGTTACTTCGATATTAAATATGTCTAGCACGACACTAAGTTCATTACTAATCCTAGTTGACTCGACCCCAACAACCGGCTCTGTCGTATCATATTCATTAACGGCAGCAAGACGATGGATCAATTTTCAAAAGGTTATGTCTATCAAGAACCGCATAAGATTGACTTGATAGTGCGCAGAATTTACTGTTAGAGCCTAAGGAGAGTGGATATTGAATTAACTCAAATCGTCAGGTAAAACAAAAACATGGATTAATTTTGACGTATTTCTAAATTATATTAGGCACGTAACGTAATGTACAGCAATTATTTTAATTTTAGTTCCACCTATACCGTAATATGAAAGTAACGGCGTCTTGACGGATTCCAGTTTCTCAATTGGGACGTTCGACAGTTCTATAAAACTAATTGGGCTGCCAGTATCGAAAAGGGAAAGAAAGGCAGTAAATTCTGCACCCCTGCAGCAAATCAATCTGAAAAGCAACACTCACCCGATTTACAGGCCGGCAGGTTTCCTCGTCAGAATTTTCTTGGGACTAGGCCCCGACCGGTGGTCATGTCCCATTTTCCAGCATCGAAAGCAAAGATACGGCCGGGCGCAAAGGGTATGGGCAGTACAGCTCGATGTGTCCCAGTTAGGAACAGTTAAAGCATAAAGTCTAGTTTTTGGCAGTATGAGCCTTCTTCTCCGTCTTCGGTCGTCTCGAGTCATTTTCTGACAGGTACATTTGTTGGTACCGGTTGATCAGCTGCTTTAGCTCTAATATGCTGCGAGCTCCCAGCAAGTGGTTGACATTCGACACAATTGCCATCCCATCGACGATGAAATCAATCACTTCCGGCTCGCTGATATCTGAGCGGTTGACAATTGACTGCATGGTCAAAAGGTAGCAGTGCAATAAATCCATTGACCGTTCGCATTACCTCTTCGAAGTCCCGAAGATAGTTTAAAACGGAATGGCCGATGTCGGCTCCTGTGAACTTCCGCAATGCGCGTTCGTTGTCCCTATAATCTGTCCTGCCGCTGCTTGTAGATGCTACGCCCTCGCTCTAGGTAACGATTTTTTTTTTTCCGGAGGTCAACCAGTTCCTGATCCAGGGCGGCTCCCTTCAGCTCGTCCACATTCACAGCGTTATCGGCATTCACAACACCGTCAGCTGGATCGGTCTCCTCTGGCACTTCTTCATCGACTTCTCTGGGGTTGCGTCTTGTTGCGCGAGTTAAGTATCTTTACTCATTTCAATAAAAATACTTGTTGGTACTTTGTTGCAAGAATACTTTATTATGAACGCTTTAAAATATTCCAATCACCCACCTCGTACAGACCCATAGCACTTACATCCCTTCTTTCTAAGGCCATGGATACGCTGAGAAATCGTCAGCTTATGAAATATCATTAATCGCGGAAGCTTCTTAATGACCGACAATATGGTATCCGCAGCACCATTGGTGATCTGATAGCTTGTCTTACCGAAAAGTGGAACAAGTCTTTGCACAATGCAGGCGAAAGCAAGATCGTTGCGCTTGATATTTCTAAAGCATTTGACATTCTAAAGCATGTGCCTATGGTATCAATGAATCTCTTCTTGTATGGATTAGTAATTACCTTTCGAACCGTTCACTTCAAGTTGTTTTGGATTGGTTCAAGTCTGATATCCACCAAATAAATGCTGGTGTTCTCCAAGGCTCAGTTCTGTCTCCGACACTCTTTCTCATTTTATAAATGATCTCTTGTCTGCTACTTCTAATTAAATCCATTAGTTCGCTGATGACAGCACCCTCAGCTTTTCATATTTGTTCCAAGAATCACGACCCCGCCCTTCGGCCATAGAATTGTAACGGCAGCGTATGTTAAGCACATTAAATTCCGATCTTGACAGCATAATTAACTGGGGAAAAAACAATAGAGTGGAATTCAATGCTACAAAAACTAAAAGCTGTCTGCAGTCACTCAAGCGAACCCTTGATAATTAGTCATTATCCATGAATGGCGCTTGTGTCGATGAAACCGGAAAACTTTCCATCCTTGGTCTATTTGAGGTCGCCAAAAATACTGCGAAATGTCTAGGTTTTCTTAATCGATGCAAGAAATATTTCACCCCTTCTGATTTGGCTTTAATTTATAAGGCGTACATCCGTCCCAAGCTTGAGTACAACGCTCATATCTGGTCTGGTGACCCAAGACCACCCTGCACCTACTGGATAGAATCCAAAAGCGAGCGATAAAACTTATAGAAGACAATAATATTCAGAGTCTCGTTCTTCAGCCGCACTGCACGAATATGAAATGCTGTTTCCAGCCTAATATTTCCTACAGACTACAACCCGCAGATATTTAAGACCAATGTGCACAGGTACCTCTTCTCCCTTTCTCCCCATATACCTTTGGGCCGTGCTGTGTCTTGACCCCGGACTCACAAGGGTATTAGCAATTCCTTGAGCACGCCCAAATTATAACAAATAAAGAAATATCCGCCGTAAAGGCATATCCTAAGTATTCTATCTGCGTATAGCAGAACTTGCATTTGGTGAAGTTAAGCTTGAGATTTCGCTGCGTAATCCGCCTCAGAATCGTTCCTAGTAAAAGCAAATGTTCGTCAAAGTCGGCAGCAGCATTTAGGCGCTGTGTCTTGACCCCAGACACACAAGGGTATTAGTAATCCCTTGAGCAGCATGTAGGCGACTATGCGGCCTGAATCAATTAGATCACGAAAAATAACATTGATGAACCCCTGAAATACACCCTGAAATACACATTCCGTTGGGAGTAACAAAGGCTGAGTAACAAAGGCTGTGAGCGGAATAGACTCCTCAGAAACTCTAACTTGGTGAAACCAGTTTTTCAAGTCAAAGAGCGAGAAGTACTTCTTCCCTTCCAAGTATTCAATACAGTCCTGAATAAGCGGCAGTGATCGGATAGTCAACGCACATTCGTGCTCCTCTATTCTTTTTTCTCACCAACGCTCCTGGAGAAGCATAAGGTGAACTACTTGACCTAATTATCCCATCTTTTTCCAATTGGCTAACTATGGATTGGACTTTAGAACGCTCGGCATAGGAAAGTCGTCGGGTTGCACAATGAAATGGTATATCAACACTCAAATGAATCTTCATTACATAATCGAATGGTTCTAGCTTCACGTCTTTCGGATATATGTAGGAATCTACAGTCACGTCATTTACTTTGGCACAGCAAGTCTTATCTAGCTTAAAATCAATATTCAACTCAGCTTGATGAGAGGTTACTTCGATATTAAATATGTCTAGCACGACACTAAGTTCATTACTAATCCTAGTTGACTCGACCCCAACAACCGGCTCTGTCGTATCATATTCATTAACGGCAGCAAGACGATGGATCAATTTTCAAAAGGTTATGTCTATCAAGAACCGCATAAGATTGACTTGATAGTGCGCAGAATTTACTGTTAGAGCCTAAGGAGAGTGGATATTGAATTAACTCAAATCGTCAGGTAAAACAAAAACATGGATTAATTTTGACGTATTTCTAAATTATATTAGGCACGTAACGTAATGTACAGCAATTATTTTAATTTTAGTTCCACCTATACCGTAATATGAAAGTAACGGCGTCTTGACGGATTCCAGTTTCTCAATTGGGACGTTCGACAGTTCTATAAAACTAATTGGGCTGCCAGTATCGAAAAGGGAAAGAAAGGCAGTAAATTCTGCACCCCTGCAGCAAATCAATCTGAAAAGCAACACTCACCCGATTTACAGGCCGGCAGGTTTCCTCGTCAGAATTTTCTTGGGACTAGGCCCCGACCGGTGGTCATGTCCCATTTTCCAGCATCGAAAGCAAAGATACGGCCGGGCGCAAAGGGTATGGGCAGTACAGCTCGATGTGTCCCAGTTAGGAACAGTTAAAGCATAAAGTCTAGTTTTTGGCAGTATGAGCCTTCTTCTCCGTCTTCGGTCGTCTCGAGTCATTTTCTGACAGGTACATTTGTTGGTACCGGTTGATCAGCTGCTTTAGCTCTAATATGCTGCGAGCTCCCAGCAAGTGGTTGACATTCGACACAATTGCCATCCCATCGACGATGAAATCAATCACTTCCGGCTCGCTGATATCTGAGCGGTTGACAATTGACTGCATGGTCAAAAGGTAGCAGTGCAATAAATCCATTGACCGTTCGCATTACCTCTTCGAAGTCCCGAAGATAGTTTAAAACGGAATGGCCGATGTCGGCTCCTGTGAACTTCCGCAATGCGCGTTCGTTGTCCCTATAATCTGTCCTGCCGCTGCTTGTAGATGCTACGCCCTCGCTCTAGGTAACGATTTTTTTTTTTCCGGAGGTCAACCAGTTCCTAATCCAGGGCGGCTCCCTTCAGCTCGTCCACATTCACAGCGTTATCGGCATTCACAACACCGTCAGCTGGATCGGTCTCCTCTGGCACTTCTTCATCGACTTCTCTGGGGTTGCGTCTTGTTGCGCGAGTTAAGTATCTTTACTCATTTCAATAAAAATACTTGTTGGTACTTTGTTGCAAGAATACTTTATTATGAACGCTTTAAAATATTCCAATCACCCACCTCGTACAGACCCATAGCACTTACATCCCTTCTTTCTAAGGCCATGGATACGCTGAGAAATCGTCAGCTTATGAAATATCATTAATCGCGGAAGCTTCTTAATGACCGACAATATGGTATCCGCAGCACCATTGGTGATCTGATAGCTTGTCTTACCGAAAAGTGGAACAAGTCTTTGCACAATGCAGGCGAAAGCAAGATCGTTGCGCTTGATATTTCTAAAGCATTTGACATTCTAAAGCATGTGCCTATGGTATCAATGAATCTCTTCTTGTATGGATTAGTTATTACCTTTCGAACCGTTCACTTCAAGTTGTTTTGGATTGGTTCAAGTCTGATATCCACCAAATAAATGCTGGTGTTCTCCAAGGCTCAGTTCTGTCTCCGACACTCTTTCTCATTTTATAAATGATCTCTTGTCTGCTACTTCTAATTAAATCCATTAGTTCGCTGATGACAGCACCCTCAGCTTTTCATATTTGTTCCAAGAATCACGACCCCGCCCTTCGGCCATAGAATTGTAACGGCAGCGTATGTTAAGCACATTAAATTCCGATCTTGACAGCATAATTAACTGGGGAAAAAACAATAGAGTGGAATTCAATGCTACAAAAACTAAAAGCTGTCTGCAGTCACTCAAGCGAACCCTTGATAATTAGTCATTATCCATGAATGGCGCTTGTGTCGATGAAACCGGAAAACTTTCCATCCTTGGTCTATTTGAGGTCGCCAAAAATACTGCGAAATGTCTAGGTTTTCTTAATCGATGCAAGAAATATTTCACCCCTTCTGATTTGGCTTTAATTTATAAGGCGTACATCCGTCCCAAGCTTGAGTACAACGCTCATATCTGGTCTGGTGACCCAAGACCACCCTGCACCTACTGGATAGAATCCAAAAGCGAGCGATAAAACTTATAGAAGACAATAATATTCAGAGTCTCGTTCTTCAGCCGCACTGCACGAATATGAAATGCTGTTTCCAGCCTAATATTTCCTACAGACTACAACCCGCAGATATTTAAGACCAATGTGCACAGGTACCTCTTCTCCCTTTCTCCCCATATACCTTTGGGCCGTGCTGTGTCTTGACCCCGGACTCACAAGGGTATTAGCAATTCCTTGAGCACGCCCAAATTATAACAAATAAAGAAATATCCGCCGTAAAGGCATATCCTAAGTATTCTATCTGCGTATAGCAGAACTTGCATTTGGTGAAGTTAAGCTTGAGATTTCGCTGCGTAATCCGCCTCAGAATCGTTCCTAGTAAAAGCAAATGTTCGTCAAAGTCGGCAGCAGCATTTAGGCGCTGTGTCTTGACCCCAGACACACAAGGGTATTAGTAATCCCTTGAGCAGCATGTAGGCGACTATGCGGCCTGAATCAATTAGATCACGAAAAATAACATTGATGAACCCCTGAAATACACCCTGAAATACACATTCCGTTGGGAGTAACAAAGGCTGAGTAACAAAGGCTGTGAGCGGAATAGACTCCTCAGAAACTCTAACTTGGTGAAACCAGTTTTTCAAGTCAAAGAGCGAGAAGTACTTCTTCCCTTCCAAGTATTCAATACAGTCCTGAATAAGCGGCAGTGATCGGATAGTCAACGCACATTCGTGCTCCTCTATTCTTTTTTCTCACCAACGCTCCTGGAGAAGCATAAGGTGAACTACTTGACCTAATTATCCCATCTTTTTCCAATTGGCTAACTATGGATTGGACTTTAGAACGCTCGGCATAGGAAAGTCGTCGGGTTGCACAATGAAATGGTATATCAACACTCAAATGAATCTTCATTACATAATCGAATGGTTCTAGCTTCACGTCTTTCGGATATATGTAGGAATCTACAGTCACGTCATTTACTTTGGCACAGCAAGTCTTATCTAGCTTAAAATCAATATTCAACTCAGCTTGATGAGAGGTTACTTCGATATTAAATATGTCTAGCACGACACTAAGTTCATTACTAATCCTAGTTGACTCGACCCCAACAACCGGCTCTGTCGTATCATATTCATTAACGGCAGCAAGACGATGGATCAATTTTCAAAAGGTTATGTCTATCAAGAACCGCATAAGATTGACTTGATAGTGCGCAGAATTTACTGTTAGAGCCTAAGGAGAGTGGATATTGAATTAACTCAAATCGTCAGGTAAAACAAAAACATGGATTAATTTTGACGTATTTCTAAATTATATTAGGCACGTAACGTAATGTACAGCAATTATTTTAATTTTAGTTCCACCTATACCGTAATATGAAAGTAACGGCGTCTTGACGGATTCCAGTTTCTCAATTGGGACGTTCGACAGTTCTATAAAACTAATTGGGCTGCCAGTATCGAAAAGGGAAAGAAAGGCAGTAAATTCTGCACCCCTGCAGCAAATCAATCTGAAAAGCAACACTCACCCGATTTACAGGCCGGCAGGTTTCCTCGTCAGAATTTTCTTGGGACTAGGCCCCGACCGGTGGTCATGTCCCATTTTCCAGCATCGAAAGCAAAGATACGGCCGGGCGCAAAGGGTATGGGCAGTACAGCTCGATGTGTCCCAGTTAGGAACAGTTAAAGCATAAAGTCTAGTTTTTGGCAGTATGAGCCTTCTTCTCCGTCTTCGGTCGTCTCGAGTCATTTTCTGACAGGTACATTTGTTGGTACCGGTTGATCAGCTGCTTTAGCTCTAATATGCTGCGAGCTCCCAGCAAGTGGTTGACATTCGACACAATTGCCATCCCATCGACGATGAAATCAATCACTTCCGGCTCGCTGATATCTGAGCGGTTGACAATTGACTGCATGGTCAAAAGGTAGCAGTGCAATAAATCCATTGACCGTTCGCATTACCTCTTCGAAGTCCCGAAGATAGTTTAAAACGGAATGGCCGATGTCGGCTCCTGTGAACTTCCGCAATGCGCGTTCGTTGTCCCTATAATCTGTCCTGCCGCTGCTTGTAGATGCTACGCCCTCGCTCTAGGTAACGATTTTTTTTTTTCCGGAGGTCAACCAGTTCCTGATCCAGGGCGGCTCCCTTCAGCTCGTCCACATTCACAGCGTTATCGGCATTCACAACACCGTCAGCTGGATCGGTCTCCTCTGGCACTTCTTCATCGACTTCTCTGGGGTTGCGTCTTGTTGCGCGAGTTAAGTATCTTTACTCATTTCAATAAAAATACTTGTTGGTACTTTGTTGCAAGAATACTTTATTATGAACGCTTTAAAATATTCCAATCACCCACCTCGTACAGACCCATAGCACTTACATCCCTTCTTTCTAAGGCCATGGATACGCTGAGAAATCGTCAGCTTATGAAATATCATTAATCGCGGAAGCTTCTTAATGACCGACAATATGGTATCCGCAGCACCATTGGTGATCTGATAGCTTGTCTTACCGAAAAGTGGAACAAGTCTTTGCACAATGCAGGCGAAAGCAAGATCGTTGCGCTTGATATTTCTAAAGCATTTGACATTCTAAAGCATGTGCCTATGGTATCAATGAATCTCTTCTTGTATGGATTAGTAATTACCTTTCGAACCGTTCACTTCAAGTTGTTTTGGATTGGTTCAAGTCTGATATCCACCAAATAAATGCTGGTGTTCTCCAAGGCTCAGTTCTGTCTCCGACACTCTTTCTCATTTTATAAATGATCTCTTGTCTGCTACTTCTAATTAAATCCATTAGTTCGCTGATGACAGCACCCTCAGCTTTTCATATTTGTTCCAAGAATCACGACCCCGCCCTTCGGCCATAGAATTGTAACGGCAGCGTATGTTAAGCACATTAAATTCCGATCTTGACAGCATAATTAACTGGGGAAAAAACAATAGAGTGGAATTCAATGCTACAAAAACTAAAAGCTGTCTGCAGTCACTCAAGCGAACCCTTGATAATTAGTCATTATCCATGAATGGCGCTTGTGTCGATGAAACCGGAAAACTTTCCATCCTTGGTCTATTTGAGGTCGCCAAAAATACTGCGAAATGTCTAGGTTTTCTTAATCGATGCAAGAAATATTTCACCCCTTCTGATTTGGCTTTAATTTATAAGGCGTACATCCGTCCCAAGCTTGAGTACAACGCTCATATCTGGTCTGGTGACCCAAGACCACCCTGCACCTACTGGATAGAATCCAAAAGCGAGCGATAAAACTTATAGAAGACAATAATATTCAGAGTCTCGTTCTTCAGCCGCACTGCACGAATATGAAATGCTGTTTCCAGCCTAATATTTCCTACAGACTACAACCCGCAGATATTTAAGACCAATGTGCACAGGTACCTCTTCTCCCTTTCTCCCCATATACCTTTGGGCCGTGCTGTGTCTTGACCCCGGACTCACAAGGGTATTAGCAATTCCTTGAGCACGCCCAAATTATAACAAATAAAGAAATATCCGCCGTAAAGGCATATCCTAAGTATTCTATCTGCGTATAGCAGAACTTGCATTTGGTGAAGTTAAGCTTGAGATTTCGCTGCGTAATCCGCCTCAGAATCGTTCCTAGTAAAAGCAAATGTTCGTCAAAGTCGGCAGCAGCATTTAGGCGCTGTGTCTTGACCCCAGACACACAAGGGTATTAGTAATCCCTTGAGCAGCATGTAGGCGACTATGCGGCCTGAATCAATTAGATCACGAAAAATAACATTGATGAACCCCTGAAATACACCCTGAAATACACATTCCGTTGGGAGTAACAAAGGCTGAGTAACAAAGGCTGTGAGCGGAATAGACTCCTCAGAAACTCTAACTTGGTGAAACCAGTTTTTCAAGTCAAAGAGCGAGAAGTACTTCTTCCCTTCCAAGTATTCAATACAGTCCTGAATAAGCGGCAGTGATCGGATAGTCAACGCACATTCGTGCTCCTCTATTCTTTTTTCTCACCAACGCTCCTGGAGAAGCATAAGGTGAACTACTTGACCTAATTATCCCATCTTTTTCCAATTGGCTAACTATGGATTGGACTTTAGAACGCTCGGCATAGGAAAGTCGTCGGGTTGCACAATGAAATGGTATATCAACACTCAAATGAATCTTCATTACATAATCGAATGGTTCTAGCTTCACGTCTTTCGGATATATGTAGGAATCTACAGTCACGTCATTTACTTTGGCACAGCAAGTCTTATCTAGCTTAAAATCAATATTCAACTCAGCTTGATGAGAGGTTACTTCGATATTAAATATGTCTAGCACGACACTAAGTTCATTACTAATCCTAGTTGACTCGACCCCAACAACCGGCTCTGTCGTATCATATTCATTAACGGCAGCAAGACGATGGATCAATTTTCAAAAGGTTATGTCTATCAAGAACCGCATAAGATTGACTTGATAGTGCGCAGAATTTACTGTTAGAGCCTAAGGAGAGTGGATATTGAATTAACTCAAATCGTCAGGTAAAACAAAAACATGGATTAATTTTGACGTATTTCTAAATTATATTAGGCACGTAACGTAATGTACAGCAATTATTTTAATTTTAGTTCCACCTATACCGTAATATGAAAGTAACGGCGTCTTGACGGATTCCAGTTTCTCAATTGGGACGTTCGACAGTTCTATAAAACTAATTGGGCTGCCAGTATCGAAAAGGGAAAGAAAGGCAGTAAATTCTGCACCCCTGCAGCAAATCAATCTGAAAAGCAACACTCACCCGATTTACAGGCCGGCAGGTTTCCTCGTCAGAATTTTCTTGGGACTAGGCCCCGACCGGTGGTCATGTCCCATTTTCCAGCATCGAAAGCAAAGATACGGCCGGGCGCAAAGGGTATGGGCAGTACAGCTCGATGTGTCCCAGTTAGGAACAGTTAAAGCATAAAGTCTAGTTTTTGGCAGTATGAGCCTTCTTCTCCGTCTTCGGTCGTCTCGAGTCATTTTCTGACAGGTACATTTGTTGGTACCGGTTGATCAGCTGCTTTAGCTCTAATATGCTGCGAGCTCCCAGCAAGTGGTTGACATTCGACACAATTGCCATCCCATCGACGATGAAATCAATCACTTCCGGCTCGCTGATATCTGAGCGGTTGACAATTGACTGCATGGTCAAAAGGTAGCAGTGCAATAAATCCATTGACCGTTCGCATTACCTCTTCGAAGTCCCGAAGATAGTTTAAAACGGAATGGCCGATGTCGGCTCCTGTGAACTTCCGCAATGCGCGTTCGTTGTCCCTATAATCTGTCCTGCCGCTGCTTGTAGATGCTACGCCCTCGCTCTAGGTAACGATTTTTTTTTTTCCGGAGGTCAACCAGTTCCTAATCCAGGGCGGCTCCCTTCAGCTCGTCCACATTCACAGCGTTATCGGCATTCACAACACCGTCAGCTGGATCGGTCTCCTCTGGCACTTCTTCATCGACTTCTCTGGGGTTGCGTCTTGTTGCGCGAGTTAAGTATCTTTACTCATTTCAATAAAAATACTTGTTGGTACTTTGTTGCAAGAATACTTTATTATGAACGCTTTAAAATATTCCAATCACCCACCTCGTACAGACCCATAGCACTTACATCCCTTCTTTCTAAGGCCATGGATACGCTGAGAAATCGTCAGCTTATGAAATATCATTAATCGCGGAAGCTTCTTAATGACCGACAATATGGTATCCGCAGCACCATTGGTGATCTGATAGCTTGTCTTACCGAAAAGTGGAACAAGTCTTTGCACAATGCAGGCGAAAGCAAGATCGTTGCGCTTGATATTTCTAAAGCATTTGACATTCTAAAGCATGTGCCTATGGTATCAATGAATCTCTTCTTGTATGGATTAGTTATTACCTTTCGAACCGTTCACTTCAAGTTGTTTTGGATTGGTTCAAGTCTGATATCCACCAAATAAATGCTGGTGTTCTCCAAGGCTCAGTTCTGTCTCCGACACTCTTTCTCATTTTATAAATGATCTCTTGTCTGCTACTTCTAATTAAATCCATTAGTTCGCTGATGACAGCACCCTCAGCTTTTCATATTTGTTCCAAGAATCACGACCCCGCCCTTCGGCCATAGAATTGTAACGGCAGCGTATGTTAAGCACATTAAATTCCGATCTTGACAGCATAATTAACTGGGGAAAAAACAATAGAGTGGAATTCAATGCTACAAAAACTAAAAGCTGTCTGCAGTCACTCAAGCGAACCCTTGATAATTAGTCATTATCCATGAATGGCGCTTGTGTCGATGAAACCGGAAAACTTTCCATCCTTGGTCTATTTGAGGTCGCCAAAAATACTGCGAAATGTCTAGGTTTTCTTAATCGATGCAAGAAATATTTCACCCCTTCTGATTTGGCTTTAATTTATAAGGCGTACATCCGTCCCAAGCTTGAGTACAACGCTCATATCTGGTCTGGTGACCCAAGACCACCCTGCACCTACTGGATAGAATCCAAAAGCGAGCGATAAAACTTATAGAAGACAATAATATTCAGAGTCTCGTTCTTCAGCCGCACTGCACGAATATGAAATGCTGTTTCCAGCCTAATATTTCCTACAGACTACAACCCGCAGATATTTAAGACCAATGTGCACAGGTACCTCTTCTCCCTTTCTCCCCATATACCTTTGGGCCGTGCTGTGTCTTGACCCCGGACTCACAAGGGTATTAGCAATTCCTTGAGCACGCCCAAATTATAACAAATAAAGAAATATCCGCCGTAAAGGCATATCCTAAGTATTCTATCTGCGTATAGCAGAACTTGCATTTGGTGAAGTTAAGCTTGAGATTTCGCTGCGTAATCCGCCTCAGAATCGTTCCTAGTAAAAGCAAATGTTCGTCAAAGTCGGCAGCAGCATTTAGGCGCTGTGTCTTGACCCCGGACACACAAGGGTATTAGTAATCCCTTGAGCAGCATGTAGGCGACTATGCGGCCTGAATCAATTAGATCACGAAAAATAACATTGATGAACCCCTGAAATACACCCTGAAATACACATTCCGTTGGGAGTAACAAAGGCTGAGTAACAAAGGCTGTGAGCGGAATAGACTCCTCAGAAACTCTAACTTGGTGAAACCAGTTTTTCAAGTCAAAGAGCGAGAAGTACTTCTTCCCTTCCAAGTATTCAATACAGTCCTGAATAAGCGGCAGTGATCGGATAGTCAACGCACATTCGTGCTCCTCTATTCTTTTTTCTCACCAACGCTCCTGGAGAAGCATAAGGTGAACTACTTGACCTAATTATCCCATCTTTTTCCAATTGGCTAACTATGGATTGGACTTTAGAACGCTCGGCATAGGAAAGTCGTCGGGTTGCACAATGAAATGGTATATCAACACTCAAATGAATCTTCATTACATAATCGAATGGTTCTAGCTTCACGTCTTTCGGATATATGTAGGAATCTACAGTCACGTCATTTACTTTGGCACAGCAAGTCTTATCTAGCTTAAAATCAATATTCAACTCAGCTTGATGAGAGGTTACTTCGATATTAAATATGTCTAGCACGACACTAAGTTCATTACTAATCCTAGTTGACTCGACCCCAACAACCGGCTTTGTCGTATCATATTCATTAACGGCAGCAACACGATGGATCAATTTTCAAAAGGTTATGTCTATCAAGAACCGCGTAAGATTGAATTGATAGTGCGCAGAATTTACTGTTAGAGCCTAAGGAGAATGGATACTGAATTAACTCAAATCGTCAGGTAAAACAAAAACTTGGATTAATTTTGACGTATTTCTATATTATATTAGGCACGTAACGTAATGTACAGCAATTATTTTAATTTTAGCTCCACCTATCCCGTAATATGAAAGTAACGGCGTCTTGACGGATTCCACTTTCTCAATTAGGACGTTCGACAGTTCTATAAAACTAATTGGGCTGCCCGTATCGAAAAGGGAAAGAAAGGCAGTAAATTCTGCACCCCTGCAGCAAATCAATCTGAAAAGCAACACTCACCCGATTTACAGGCCGGTAGGTTTCCTCGTCAGAATTTTCTTGGGACTAGGCCCCGACCGGTGGTCATGTCCCATTTTCCAGCATCGAAAGCAAAGATACGGCCGGGCGCAAAGGGTATGGGCAGTACAGCTTGATGTGTCCCAGTTAGGAACAGTTAAAGCATAAAGTCTAGTTTTTGGCAGTATGAGCCTTCTTCTCCGTCTTCGGTCGTCTCGAGTCATTTTCTGACAGGTACATTTGTTGGTACCGGTTGATCAGCTGCTTTAGCTCTAATATGCTGCGAGCTCCCAGCAAGTGGTTGACATTCGGCACAATTACCATCCCATCGACGATGAAATCAATCACTTCCGGCTCGCTGATATCTGAGCGGTTGACAATTGACTGCATGGTCAAAATATAGCAGTGCAATAAATCCATTGACCGTTCGCATTACCTCTTCGAAGTCCCGAAGATAGTTTAAAACGGAATGGCCGATGTCGGCTCCTGTGAACTTCCGCAATGCGCGTTCGTTGTCCCTATAATCTGTCCTACCGCTGCTTGTAGATGCTACGCCCTCGCTCTAGGTCACGATTTTTTTTTCTTCCGGAGGTCAACCAGTTCCTGATCCAGGGCGGCTCCCTGCAGCTCGTCCACATTCACAGCGTTATCGGCATTCACAACACCGTCAGCTGGGTCGGTCTCCTCTGGCACTTCTTCATCGATTTCTCTGGGGTTGCGTCTTGTTGCGCGAGTTAAGTATCTTTACTCATTTCAATAAAAATACTTGTTGGTACTTTGTTGCATGAATACTTTATTATGAACGCTTTAAAATATTCCAATCACCCACCTCGTACAGACCCATAGCACTTACATCCCTTCTTTCTAAGGTCATGGATACGCTGAGAAATCGTCAGCTTATGAAATATCATTAATCGCGGAAGCTTCTTAATGACCGACAATATGGTTTCCGCAGCACCACTGGTGATCTGATTGCTTGTCTTACCGAAAAGTGGAACAAGTCTTTGCACAATGCAGGCGAAAGCAAGATCGTTGCGCTTGATATTTCTAAAGCATTTGACATTCTAAAGCATGTGCCTATGGTATCAATGAATCTCTTCTTGTATGGATTAGTAATTACCTTTCGAACCGTTCACTTCAAGTTGTTTTGGATGGGTTCAAGTCTGATATCCACCAAATAAATGCTGGTGTTCTCCAAGGCTCAGTTCTGTCTCCGACACTCTTTCTCATTTTATAAATGATCTCTTGTCTGCTACTTCTAATTAAATCCATTAGTTCGCTGATGACAGCACCCTCAGCTTTTCATATTTGTTCCAAGAATCACGACCCCGCACTTCAGCCATAGAATTGTAACGGCAGCGTATGTTAAGCACATTAAATTCCGATCTAGACAGCATAATTAACTGGGGAAAAAACAATAGAGTGGAATTCAATGCTACAAAAACTCAAAGCTGTCTGCAGTCACTCAAGCGAACCCTTGATAATCAGTCATTATCCATGAATGGCGCTTGTGTCGATGAAACCGGAAAACTTTCCATCCTTGGTCTATTTGAGGTCGCCAAAAATACTGCGAAAGGTCTAGGTTTTCTTAATCGATGCGAGAAATATTTCACCCCTTCTGATTTGGCTTTAATTTATAAGGCGTACATCCGCCCCAAGCTTGAGTACAACGCTCATATCTGGTCTGGTGACCCAAGACCACCCTGCACCTACTGGATAGAATCCAAAAGCGAGCGATAAAACTTATAGAAGACAATATTATACAGAGTCTCGTTCTTCAGCCGCACTGCGCGAATATGAAATGCTGTTTCCAGCCTAATATTTCCTACAGACTACAACCCGCAGATATTTAAGACCAATGTGCACAGGTACCTCTTCTCCCTTTCTCCCCATATACCTTTGGGTCGTGCTGTGTCTTGACCCCGGACTCACAAGGGTATTAGCAATTCCTTGAGCACGCCCAAATTATAACAAATAAAAAAATATCCGCCGTAAAGGCATATCCTAAGTATTCTATCTGCGTATAGCAGAACTTGCATTTGGTGATGTTAAGCTTGAGATTTCGCTGCGTAATCCGCCTCAGAATCGTTCCTAGTAAAAGCAAATGTTCGTCAAAGTCGGCAGCAGCATTTAGGCGCTGTGTCTTGACCCCGGACACACAAGGGTATTAGTAATCCCTTGAGCAGCATGTAGGCGACTATGCGGCCTGAATCAATTAGATCACGAAAAATAACATTGATGAACCCCTGAAATACACCCTGAAATACACATTCCGTTGGGAGTAACAAAGGCTGAGTAACAAAGGCTGTGAGCGGAATAGACTCCTCAGAAACTCTAACTTGGTGAAACCAGTTTTTCAAGTCAAAGAGCGAGAAGTACTTCTTCCCTTCCAAGTATTCAATACAGTCCTGAATAAGCGGCAGTGATCGGATAGTCAACGCACATTCGTGCTCCTCTATTCTTTTTTCTCACCAACGCTCCTGGAGAAGCATAAGGTGAACTACTTGACCTAATTATCCCATCTTTTTCCAATTGGCTAACTATGGATTGGACCTTAGAACGCTCGGCATAGGAAAGTCGTCGGGTTGCACAATGAAATGGTATATCAACACTCAAATGAATCTTCATTACATAACCGAATGGTTCTAGCTTCACGTCTTTCGGATATATGTAGGAATCTACAGTCACGTCATTTACTTTGGCACAGCAAGTCTTATCTAGCTTAAAATCAATATTCAACTCAGCTTGATGAGAGGTTACTTCGATATTAAATATGTCTAGCACGACACTAAGTTCATTACTAATCCTAGTTGACTCGACCCCAAAAACCGGCTTTGTCGTATCATATTCATTAACGGCAGCAACACGATGGATCAATTTTCAAAAGGTTATGTCTATCAAGAACCGCGTAAGATTGACTTGATAGTGCGCAGAATTTACTGTTAGAGCCTAAGGAGAATGGATACTGAATTAACTCAAATCGTCAGGTAAAACAAAAACTTGGATTAATTTTGACGTATTTCTATATTATATTAGGCACGTAACGTAATGTACAGCAATTATTTTAATTTTAGCTCCACCTATACCGTAATATGAAAGTAACGGCGTCTTGACGGATTCCAGTTTCTCAATTGGGACGTTCGACAGTTCTATAAAACTAATTGGGCTGCCCGTATCGAAAAGGGAAAGAAAGGCAGTAAATTCTGCACCCCTGCAGCAAATCAATCTGAAAAGCAACACTCACCCGATTTACAGGCCGGTAGGTTTCCTCGTCAGAATTTTCTTGGGACTAGGCCCCGACCGGTGGTCATGTCCCATTTTCCAGCATCGAAAGCAAAGATACGGCCGGGCGCAAAGGGTATGGGCAGTACAGCTTGATGTGTCCCAGTTAGGAACAGTTAAAGCATAAAGTCTAGTTTTTGGCAGTATGAGCCTTCTTCTCCGTCTTCGGTCGTCTCGAGTCATTTTCTGACAGGTACATTTGTTGGTACCGGTTGATCAGCTGCTTTAGCTCTAATATGCTGCGAGCTCCCAGCAAGTGGTTGACATTCGGCACAATTACCATCCCATCGACGATGAAATCAATCACTTCCGGCTCGCTGATATCTGAGCGGTTGACAATTGACTGCATGGTCAAAATGTAGCAGTGCAATAAATCCATTGACCGTTCGCATTACCTCTTCGAAGTCCCGAAGATAGTTTAAAACGGAATGGCCGATGTCGGCTCCTGTGAACTTCCGCAATGCGCGTTCGTTGTCCCTATAATCTGTCCTACCGCTGCTTGTAGATGCTACGCCCTCGCTCTAGGTCACGATTTTTTTTTCTTCCGGAGGTCAACCAGTTCCTGATCCAGGGCGGCTCCCTGCAGCTCGTCCACATTCACAGCGTTATCGGCATTCACAACACCGTCAGCTGGGTCGGTCTCCTCTGGCACTTCTTCATCGACTTCTCTGGGGTTGCGTCTTGTTGCGCGAGTTAAGTATCTTTACTCATTTCAATAAAAATACTTGTTGGTACTTTGTTGCATGAATACTTTATTATGAACGCTTTAAAATATTCCAATCACCCACCTCGTACAGACCCATAGCACTTACATCCCTTCTTTCTAAGGTCATGGATACGCTGAGAAATCGTCAGCTTATGAAATATCATTAATCGCGGAAGCTTCTTAATGACCGACAATATGGTTTCCGCAGCACCACTGGTGATCTGATTGCTTGTCTTACCGAAAAGTGGAACAAGTCTTTGAACAATGCAGGCGAAAGCAAGATCGTTGCGCTTGATATTTCTAAAGCATTTGACATTCTAAAGCATGTGCCTATGGTATCAATGAATCTCTTCTTGTATGGATTAGTAATTACCTTTCGAACCGTTCACTTCAAGTTGTTTTGGATGGGTTCAAGTCTGATATCCACCAAATAAATGCTGGTGTTCTCCAAGGCTCAGTTCTGTCTCCGACACTCTTTCTCATTTTATAAATGATCTCTTGTCTGCTACTTCTAATTAAATCCATTAGTTCGCTGATGACAGCACCCTCAGCTTTTCATATTTGTTCCAAGAATCACGACCCCGCACTTCAGCCATAGAATTGTAACGGCAGCGTATGTTAAGCACATTAAATTCCGATCTAGACAGCATAATTAACTGGGGAAAAAACAATAGAGTGGAATTCAATGCTACAAAAACTCAAAGCTGTCTGCAGTCACTCAAGCGAACCCTTGATAATCAGTCATTATCCATGAATGGCGCTTGTGTCGATGAAACCGGAAAACTTTCCATCCTTGGTCTATTTGAGGTCGCCAAAAATACTGCGAAAGGTCTAGGTTTTCTTAATCGATGCAAGAAATATTTCACCCCTTCTGATTTGGCTTTAATTTATAAGGCGTACATCCGCCCCAAGCTTGAGTACAACGCTCATATCTGGTCTGGTGCCCCCAAGACCACCCTGCACCTACTGGATAGAATCCAAAAGCGAGCGATAAAACTTATATAAGACAATAATATTCAGAGTCTCGTTCTTCAGCCGCACCGCACGAATATGAAATGCTGTTTCCAGCCTAATATTTCCTACAGACTACAACCCGCAGATATTTAAGACCAATTTGCACAGGTACCTCTTCTCCCTTTCTTCCAATATACCTTTGGGCCGTGCTGTGTCTTGACCCCGGACTCAAAAGGGTATTAGCAATTCCTTGAGCACGCCCAAATTATAACAAATAAAAAAATATCTGCCGTAAATGCATATCCTAAGTATTCTATCTGCGTATAGCAGAATTTGCATTTGGTGAAGTTAAGCTTGAGATTTCGCTGCGTAATCCGCATCAGAATCGTTCCTAGTAAAAGCAAATGTTCGTCAAAGTCGGCAGCAGCATTTAAGCGCTGTGTCTTGACCCCGGACACACAAGGGTATTAGCAATCCCTTGAGCAGCATGTAGGCGACTATGCGGCCTGAATCAATTAGATTACGTAAAATAACATTGGTGAACCCCTGAAATACACCCGAGGCATTTTTTAGGTATTCTCACATTCCGTTGGGAGCAACAAAGGCTGTTAGCGGAATAGACTCCTCAGAAACTCTAACTTGGTGAAAACAGTTTTTCAAGTCAAAGAGCGAGAAGTACTTCTTCCCTTCCAAGTATTCCATACAGCCCTCAATAAGCGGCAGTGGTTGGTTGTCTCGAATAGTCTTCTTATTCAGAGCCGGACAGTCAACGCACATTCGTGCTCCTCTATTCTTTTTTCTCACCAACACTCCTGGAGAAGCATAAGGTGAACTACTTGACCTAATTATCCCATCTTTTTCTAATTGGCTAACTATGGATTGGACCTTAGAACGCTCGGCATAGGAAAGTCGTCGGGTTGCACAATGAAATGGTATATCAACACTCAAATTAATCTTCATTAATGACCGACAATATGGTTTCCGCAGCGACAGGTCCACTGGTGATAGCTTATCTCACCAAAAAGTGGAACAAGTCTTTGCACAATGCAGGCGAAAGCAAGATCGTTGCGCTTGATATTTGTAAACCATTTGACAGAGTTTGGAGTCAAGCTCTCTTGTCGAAAACGCGTGCCTATGGTATCAATGAATCTCTTCTTCTACGGTTTAGAAATTACCTTTCGAACCGTTCACTTCAATTGTTTTGGATGGGTTCAAGTCTGATATCCACCAAATAAATGCTGGCATTCTCCAAGGCTGAGTTCTGTCTCCGATACTCTTTCTCATTTTTATAAATGATATCTTGTCTGCTACTTCTAATCCAATCCATTCCTTCGCTGATGACAGCATCCTCAGCTTTTCATATTCGTTCCAAGAATCACGATCCCGCCCTTCAGCCATAGAATTGTAACGGCAGCGTATGTTAAGCACATTAAATTCCGATCTTGACAGCATAATTAACTGGGAAAAAAAAACAATAGAGTGGAATTCAATGCTACAAAAACTCAAAGCTGTCTGCAGTCACTCAAGCGAACCCTTGATAATCAGTCATTATCCATGAATGGCGCTTGTATCGATGAAATCGGTAAACTTTCCATCCTTGGTATATTTGAGGTCGCCAAAAATAATGCGAAATGTCTAGGTTTTCTTAATCGATGCAAGAAATATTTCACCCCTTTTGATTTGGCTTTAATTTATAAGGCTTACATCCCCCCCAAGCTTGAGTACAACGCTCATATCTGGTCTGGTGCCCCCAAGACCACCCTGCACCTACTTGATAGAATCCAAAAGCGAGCGATAAAACTTATAGGAGACAATAATATTCAGAGTCTCGTTCTTCAGCCACACTGCACGAATATGAAATGCTGTTTCCAGACTTATATTTCCTACAGACTACAACCCGCAGATATTTAAGACCAATGTGCACAGGTACCTCTTCTCCCTTTCTCCCCATATACCTTCGGCCGTGCTGTGTCTTGACCCCGGACACACAAGGGTATTAGTAATCCCTTGAGCACGCCCAAATTATAACAAATAAAAAAAAATCTGCCGTAAAGGCATATCCTAAGTATTCTATCTGCGTATAGCAGAGCTCACATTTGGTGAAGTTAAGCTTGAGATTTCGCTGCGTAATCCGCCTCAGAATCGTTCCTAGTAAGAGCAAATGTTCGTCAAAGTCGGCAGCAGCATGTAGGCGACTATGCGGCCTGAATCAATTACATCACGAAAAATAACATTGATGAACCCCTGAAATACAGCCGGGGCATTCTTTAGCCCGAACGGCATTCTTAGGTATTCCCACATTCCGTTGGGAGTAACAAAGGCTGTGAGCGGAATAGACTCCTCAGAAACTCTAACTTGGTGAAACCCGTTTTTCAAGTCAAAGAGCGAGAAGTACTTCTTCCCTTCCAAGTATTATAATATTTCACCCCTTTTGATTTGGCTTTAATTTATAAGGCTTACATCCCCCCAAGCTTGAGTACAACGCTCATATCTGGTCTGGTGCCCCCAAGACCACCCTGCACCTACTTGATGGAATCCAAAAGCGAGCGATAAAACTTATGGGAGACAATAATATTCAGAGTCTCGTTCTTCAGCCACACTGCACAGATATGGAATGCTCTTCCCAGCCTAATATTTCCTACAGACTACAACCCGCAGATATTTAAGACCAATGTGCACAGCTACGTCTTCTCATTCGGCATTCTTTAGCCCGAACGGCATTCTTAGGTATTCCCACATTAAGTTGGGAGTAACAAAGGCTGTGAGCGGAATAGGCTCCTCAGAAACTCTAACTTGGTGAAACCCGTTTTTCAAGTCAAAGAGCGAGAAGTACTTCTTCCCTTCCAAGTATTCAATACAGTCCTCAATAAGCGGCAGTGATTGGTTGTCTCGAATAGTCTTCTTATTGAGAGCCGAATAGTCAACGCACATTCGTGCTCCTCTATTCTATTTTCTCACCAACGCTCCTGGAGAAGCATAAGGTGAACTACTTGACCTAATTATCCCATCTTTTTCTAATTGGCTAACTATGGATTGGACCTTAGAACGCTCGGCATAGGAAAGTCGTCGGGATGCACAATGAAATGGTATATCAACACTCAAATTAATCTTCATTAATGACCGACAATATGGTTTCCGCAGCGACAGGTCCACTGGTGATAGCTTATCTCACCAAAAAGTGGAACAAGTCTTTGCACAATGCAGGCGAAAGCAAGATCGTTGCGCTTGATATTTCTAAACCATTTGACAGAGTTTGGCGTCAAGCTCTCTTGTCGAAAACGCGTGCCTATGGTATCAATGAATCTCTTCTTCTACGGATTAGAAATTACCTTTCGAACCGTTTACTTCAATTGTTTTGGATGGGTTCAAGTCTGATATCCACCAAATAAATGCTGGCATTCTCCAAGGCTGATTTCTGTCTCCGATACTCTTTCTCATTTTTATAAATGATATCTTGTCTGCTACTTCTAATCCAATCCATTCCTTCGCTGATGACAGCATCCTCAGCTTTTCATATTCGTTCCAAGAATCACGACCCCGCCCTTCAGCCATAGAATTGTAACGGCAGCGTATGTTAAGCACATTAAATTCCGATCTTGACAGCATAATTAACTGGGAAAAAAAACAATAGAGTGGAATTCAATGCTACAAAAACTCAAAGCTGTCTGCAGTCACTCAAGCGAACCCTTGATAATCAGTCATTATCCATGAATGGCGCTTGTATCGATGAAATCGGTAAACTTTCCATCCTTGGTATATTTGAGGTCGCCAAAAATAATGCGAAATGTCCAGGTTTTCTTAATCGATGCAAGAAATATTTCACCCCTTTTGATTTGGCTTTAATTTATAAGGCTTACATCCCCCCAAGCTTGAGTACAACGCTCATATCTGGTCTGGTGCCCCCAAGACCACCCTGCACCTACTTGATGGAATCCAAAAGCGAGCGATAAAACTTATGGGAGACAATAATATTCAGAGTCTCGTTCTTCAGCCACACTGCACGAATATGAAATGCTGTTTCCAGCCTTATATTTCCTACAGACTACAACCCGCAGATATTTAAGACCAATGTGCACAGGTACCTCTTCTCCCTTTCTCCCCATATACCTTCGGTCGTGCTGTGTCTTGACCCCGGACACACAAGGGTATTAGTAATCCCTTGAGCACGCCCAAATTATAACAAATAAAAAAAAATCTGCCGTAAAGGCATATCCTAAGTATTCTATCTGCGTATAGCAGAGCTCACATTTGGTGAAGTTAAGCTTGAGATTTCGCTGCGTAATCCGCCTCAGAATCGTTCCTAGTAAGAGCAAATGTTCGTCAAAGTCGGCAGCAGCATGTAGGCGACTATGCGGCCTGAATAAATTACATCACGAAAAATAACATTGATGAACCCCTGAAATACAGCCGGGGCATTCTTTAGCCCGAACGGCATTCTTAGGAATTCCCACATTCTGTTGGGAGTAACAAAGGCTGTGAGCGGAATAGACTCCTCCGAAACTCTAACTTGGTGAAACCCGTTTTTCAAGTCAAAGAGCGAGAAGTACTTCTTCCCTTCCAAGTATTCAATACAGTCCTCAATAAGCGGCAGTGATTGGTTGTCTCGAATAGTCTTCTTATTGAGAGCCGGATAGTCAACGCACATTCGTGCTCCTCTATTCTATTTTCTCACCAACGCTCCTGGAGAAGCATAAGGTGAACTACTTGACCTAATTATCCCATCTTTTTCTAATTGGCTAACTATGGATTGGACCTTAGAACGCTCGGCATAGGAAAGTCGTCGGGTTGCACAATGAAATGGTATATCAACACTCAAATTAATCTTCATTACATAATCGAATGGTTCTAGCTTCACGTCTTTCGGATATATGTAGGAATCTACAGTCACGTCATTTACTTTGGCACAGCAAGTCTTATCTAGCTTAAAATCAATATTCAACTCAGCTTGATGAGAGGTTACTTCGATATAAAATATGTCTAGCACGGCACTAAGTTCATTACTAATCCTAGTTGTTCATATTCATTAACGGCAGCAACACGATGGATTAATTTTCAAAAGGTTATGTCTATCAAGAACCGCATAAGATTGACTTGATAGTGCGCAGAATTTACTGTTAGAGCCTAAGGAGAATGAATATTGAATTAACTCAAATCGTCAGGTAAAACAAAAACATGGATTAATTTTGACGTATTTCTAAATTATATTAGGCACGTAACGTAATGTACAGCAATTATTTTAATTTTAGCTCCACCTATACCGTAATATGAAAGTAACGGCGTCTTGACGGATTCCAGTTTCTCAATTGGGACGTTCGACAGTTCTATAAAACTAATTGAGCTGCCAGTATCGAAAAGGGAAAGAAAGGCAGTAAATTCTGCACCCCTGCAGCAAATCAATCTGAAAAGCAACACTCACCCGATTTACAGGCCGGCAGGTTTCCTCGTCAGAATTTTCTTGGGACTAGGCCCCGACCGGTGGTCATGTCCCATTTTCCAGCATCGAAAGCAAAGATACGGCCGGGCGCAAAGGGTATGGGCAGTACAGCTTGATGTGTCCCAGTTAGGAACAGTTAAAGCATAAAGTCTAGTTTTTGGCAGTATGAGCCTTCTTCTCCGTCTTCGGTCGTCTCGAGTCATTTTCTGACAGGTACATTTGTTGGTACCGGTTGATCAGCTGCTTTAGCTCTAATATGCTGCGAGCTCCCAGCAAGTGGTTAACATTCTGCACAATTACCATACCATCGACGATGAAATCAATCACTTCCGGCTCGCTGATATCTGAGCGGTTGACAATTGACTGCATGGTCAAAAGGTAGCAGTGCAATAAATCCATTGACCGTTCGCATTACCTCTTCGAAGTCCCGAAGATAGTTTAAAACGGAATGGCCGATGTCGGCTCCTGTGAACTTCCGCAATGCGCGTTCGTTGTCCCTATAATCTGTCCTGCCGCTGCTTGTAAATGCTACGCCCTCGCTCTAGGTCACGATTTTTTTTTCTTCCGGAGGTCAACCAGTTCCTGATCCAGGGCGGCTCCCTGCAGCTCGTCCACATTCACAGCGTTATCGGCATTCACAACACCGTCAGCTGGATCGGTCTCCTCTGGCACTTCTTCATCGACTTCTCTGAGATTGCGTCTTGTTGCGCGAGTTAAGTATCTTTACTCATTTCAATAAAAATACTTGTTGGTACTTTGTTGCATGAATACTTTATTATGAACGCTTTAAAATATTCCAATCACCCACCTCGTACAGACCCATAGCACTTACATCCCTTCTTTCTAAGGCCATGGATACGCTGAGAAATCGTCAGCTTATGAAATATCATTAATCGCGGAAGCTTCTTAATGACCGACAATATGGTTTCCGCAGCACCACTGGTGATCTGATAGCTTGTCTTACCGAAAAGTCTTTGCACAATGCAGGCGAAAGCAAGATCGTTGCGCTTGATATTTCTAAAGCATTTGACATTCTAAAGCATGTGCCTATGGTATCAATGAATCTCTTCTTGTATGGATTAGTAATTACCTTACGTACCGTTCACTTCAAGTTGTTTTGGATGGGTTCAAGTCTGATATCCACCAAATAAATGCTGGTGTTCTCCAAGGCTCAGTTCTGTCTCCGACACTCTTTCTCATTTTATAAATGATCTCTTGTCTGCTACTTCTAATTAAATCCATTAGTTCGCTGATGACAGCACCCTCAGCTTTTCATATTTGTTCCAAGAATCACGACCCCGCACTTCAGCCATAGAATTGTAACGGCAGCGTATGTTAAGCACATTAAATTCCGATCTTGACAGCATAATTAACTGAGGAAAAAACAATAGAGTGGAATTCAATGCTACAAAAACTAAAAGCTGTCTGCAGTCACTCAAGCGAACCCTTGATAATCAGTCATTATCCATGAATGGCGCTTGTGTCGATGAAACCGGAAAACTTTCCATCCTTGGTCTATTTGAGGTCGCCAAAAATACTGCGAAATGTCTAGGTTTTCTTAATCGATGCAAGAAATATTTCACCCCTTCTGATTTGGCTTTAATTTATAAGGCGTACATCCGCCCCAAGCTTGAGTACAACGCTCATATCTGGTCTGGTGACCCAAGACCACCCTGCACCTACTGGATAGAATCCAAAAGCGAGCGATAAAACTTATAGAAGACAAAAATATTCAGAGTCTCGTTCTTCAGCCGCACTACACGAATATGAAATGCTGTTTCCAGCCTAATATTTCCTACAGACTACAACCCGCAGATATTTAAGACCAATGTGCACAGGTACCTCTTCTCCCTTTCTCCCCATATACCTTTAGGCCGTGCTGTGTCTTGACCCCGGACTCACAAGGGTATTAGCAATTCCTTGAGCACGCCCAAATTATAACAAATAAAAAATATCCGCCGTAAAGGCATACTAAGTATTCTATCTTCGTATAGCAGAACTTGCATTTGGTGAAGTTAAGCTTGAGATTTCGCTGCGTAATCCGCCTCAGAATCGTTCCTAGTAAAAGCAAATGTTCGTCAAAGTCGGCAGCAGCATTTAGGCGCTGTGTCTTGACCCCGGACACACAAGGGTATTAGTAATCCCTTGAGCAGCATGTAGGCGACTATGCGGCCTGAATCAATTAGATCACGAAAAATAACATTGATGAACCCCTGAAATACACCCTGAAATACACATTCCGTTGGGAGTAACAAAGGCTGAGTAACAAAGGCTGTGAGCGGAATAGACTCCTCAGAAACTCTAACTTGGTGAAACCAGTTTTTCAAGTCAAAGAGCGAGAAGTACTTCTTCCCTTCCAAGTATTCAATACAGTCCTCAATAAGCGGCAGTGATCGGATAGTCAACGCACATTCGTGCTCCTCTATTCTTTTTTCTCACCAACGCTCCTGGAGAAGCATAAGGTGAACTACTTGACCTAATTATCCCATCTTTTTCTAATTGGCTAACTATGGATTGGACCTTAGAACGCTCGGCATAGGAAAGTCGTCGGGTTGCACAATGAAATGGTATATCAACACTCAAATGAATCTTCATTACATAATCGAATGGTTCTAGCTTCACGTCTTTCGGATATATGTAGGAATCTACAGTCACGTCATTTACTTTGGCACAGCAAGTCTTATCTAGCTTAAAATCAATATTCAACTCAGCTTGATGAGAGGTTACTTCGATATTAAATATGTCTAGCACGGCACTAAGTTTTACTAATCCTAGTTGACTCGACCCCAACAACCGGCTTTGTCGTATCATATTCATTAACGGCAGCAAGACGATGGATCAATTTTCAAAAGGTTATGTCTATCAAGAACCGCATAAGATTGACTTGATAGTGCGCAGAATTTACTGTTAGAGCCTATGTATGTATGTATGTATATTTATTGAGATTTTCTTTTACATTTACATAAATGTTTTAAAACATACAAAAATATGTGGACTTAATAGCTATATTGTTGCCGACTTGGAATTGGTCAGGCTAATAAATTCAGTTTGTATATATTATTTTTCGATTACATTTTTCGAATCTTTCAGTTTATGAGATTTTTACTTCAGTATTTGTGTATATGCGTCCACTCAATAAGACGGATGTAGTATAACATGTTTTACTTATAACTATGAAAGAAGAAAGAGAGAGAGGAAAATAAAATTTAACTATTTACAACAGGAGATACAAACGGTAGTCGTTGATATCTCCAGCACTTTTTGGTAGTGCGACTAGGGATGGTATACACCCTTTGAATTGATATAAAGGTGTTCGATATATGAGAATTTATGAATTCATTATTTGGATTATAACTTTTAATATTTTTAGGTTAATTTTTTTTTATATATGTACATATTAAGTTCATATGTATTTAAGAATCCTATATAGGATAACAATGGCACTTGGTATTTCAAAATCAGTCTTTAATTCATTTATTAAGTATCTTATTGTTAGACGAAAAAACTTAATGATTAGCACTAGGAACATAAGATTGATAAATCGTTATGAAGTCTTACATAGTAAATTCTTTTAACAAAGGAGAGGAAAAAAAATGATTTTACATTTTTAATTTAGACATAGTTTTATGTTTATGTTACTTAAGTTACTTTATTTATAGCGCAACTATTTTTGAATTAAATCTACTATGTTACATTTTTGAAGGCGTGACGGTGAGTTATATCGTTTGATTAATAGGAAGTATGGTTGCTTAGCCTCTATAAGTGTTTGGCATTTGCTTCTTGTAGAAAGAGGCTGTCAGAACATTGTCGTTTTCGTGTGTAAGGAAGAAGGAACTGGATCTCTCGTTGAGGATACTGATCGGCGAGGAGTAGTATCGATCACTAATCGACCAGCCAATATTATCCTCAAAGACTCTTCTGAGGAGAGGGTTTCCATGGTGTTGTAGCGCAGATATTCTTCTCTTTCCCAGATCAACAAGGTAGTCGAGCAAAGGCTTAATTTCTGAATCTAGGTAAATAGTTTTATTACTATACCATTTTCCTCCCGGTCTCTTACGTTTCGAGATGCATTTTCTGATTATGTAACGTTCAAATCTTTGTAATTCAAGGGCTACATTGGGGGTGATTTTATACCAAAGAAGAAATAAATAGGCCAATAGGGGACGAATTAGTGTTTTATAAATAAGCAGTTTGGTTTTTTTTTCTACGAAACTGGAGTTAAGGAGTATTTTTAATTTAGCGGCTGCTCCCTTAGCTTTACTGAGGGTCGACCTTGCATGAGGATTCATTTTAAGGCGTTCGTGTATGTTAATGCCCAGATACTTGATCGAATTCTTCAGTGGGATCTGATTACCTTCTATTGATAGGCGAAGGTTTCTACTCTCCTTAACAGCCAGGCTATGACCTCTACCTGACGCGTTTCTAAAGCACGCAATTTCGCATTTCCTGAAATTAATGTCAATACCCCACCTGCTAAGGTAAGGGGTGACCACATTTACATGAGATTTGACTGCGTTTAAACCTTCAGATGGCCTCTCGTGATGACTTAGTAGGATCGTATCATATGCATATAATATTGCCTCTGAGTCTTGATGGTGAATGGGAAAGTCCGACATATAAAAGTTAAAGAGGTGTGGTCCAAGGATGGATCCCTGCGGAACTCCTGCTCGAATCGGAATCAGAGTAGAATTTTGATTTTCGAAGAAAACAGAAAGTGTACGATCGGAAAGGAAACTTTTGATGATTTTAGTTAGATTCGGGGGTAAATTCAGGCAGGATAATTTGTATATTAGGCCCTTATGCCAAACAGAATCAAATGCCTTCGTTAGGTCTATTGCGCAGGCTACTGTGCACTTTTTGAACCTTAAGTTATTGAATATTTTGTTCTGTAAGTACAGAAGGGCGTGCTCCGTGGAATGACCACGCTTAAACCCAAATTGCTGCGGTTGAGAGAGGTCACCATCTTCAAGCGAAAACTGGATTTTCAGAAGGATGATTTTTTTCTAAAATTTTACCTAGATTTGAGAGCATTGAAATGGGACGATAGTTCTCAACACTATTGTTACTATTGCTCTTTTTAATTGGTATTAATTTTGCTTTTTTCCATGCTGTCGGGAAGTAGCAATTGTTAATACAATTATTATAGATGGGAGTTAAACATTTAGCTAAAATTGATTTTGTTTTGCGAATGATATAGTTTGAAATGTTGTCTGGGCCAGAAGATTTTTTACTATTGAGAGAGGAAATCATTTTTTCGACAGAATCAGTGGATATAAAATTGCTATTGTTTACTTCATTCGATTTATTTATGGGCGAACAATTTGTTAATATTAGATTTTGGTTCCAGGCGTTAAAAGAGCTATTGAAGGTTTCGACAACCATCGTGTTGATTATGTCGGAGGAGGGTGTTTTTAAAGCGTAAAGGTTCTCGTAATATTCGCCGAATGCTTCGCTTTTTTCCGCAGATGATGTGACCACTCTATCACCGTGTTTCAACTGGATTTCAGGGTTCGGACTTCTTTTACGACCTGTGATTTGGTCGATTGCCTTGAAGACATTTGGGGATGGTTTAAAATTACTTAATTTTTTCCTAAATTGTTCATTTAGTTCCATTCTTACTTTGTCATGGATTATTTTAGACAGACATCTGATTCTCGATGACAGTTCCTTGTACTGGGGATTGTTGCGATCACCATATTGGTGAAAGATCCTTTTTAATCTTCTTTTCCAAAGCGTTCTTGTCTTAAACAGATTTTTTGTGGCATCCGAAACCTGAACCCAATTAGGCCGAGGATTTGAAGTTCTACTGTGTCTCGTTAAGCGACTTTGGTAAATTGCTGAGACCTTTTCAATAGACTCATCTATATCTGGATTCGATAGGTTCCTGTCAGTAGGTATATATAGACTATTGAGTTCTGTATTTAGGGATGTTTTGAAATTTGACCAATTAATTTTTTTAAAATTATTGAAATTTTGGGAAAATGCCGGAATAGTAGAATAGTTTTGAATTTGAATAGCCATATTTATTGACGAGTGGTCTGAAATTGGTTCCAATGGAGTGCAGGCAATATTACTTTCCGATCGCATGTTGGAAGAGATCATGAAGAAATCAATGTGAGAACCCGAGCTAGTTCTTGACGGCTCTATAGACTTCACGATTTCGAAATCTACGATATGGTTTAGATATCATTGAGCAAAATTCCTACCATTTTCATTTCTTCTTGAATCACCCCACATCGGGTGCCGTGAGTTAAAGTCTCCGCCAACGATTAAGAAGTCAAAATTACTTAGATTACTAAGGAGGTCATCTAAGGCTGCAGCTAAAGCCGTGCCAATATGACAGGGAATGTATATCGAAACCAGTGCAAGAGATTTGGGAATTTGGTTGTTTAAGAAAATAGGGATAGAAGCGATTGTAGCGGAGATAACGCTATTGGAGAAAAATGTTTGGGAAGACGTTATGGTGTTCTGAATATAAATTCCAGTGTCCCTACCATCATTATTGCGGATGAAATCATAATTATCATTGAAGTGAGCTTTATTTGAGGAAGTGGAGAGACAAGTTTCCTGAATGAGTGGTGCAGTAGGTGACTTGTCCTTTAGTAGTAGGTCAATTTCTATTTCTTTTTCTTTATTTAGCGAGCTTATATTAGCTGTGATAAGGGTCAAATTCATGGTTTTTTAGTTAGGGAATGAGCGAAAGAGAGGTACGCACACATTCTCTTACTCTTATCTAGCTTATTGTAGGCAGGCAAAAATGCGTTAATTTTCATTAAAAGTTCGTCCAGCGGAATGCCAAACATTCTAATAGACTCAGCAAAAAAGTCCTCTATGATCCCTTCAGAATTTATTTCAGCGGTAGGTGGGGGAACTTCTTTAGCCTTGCTAAAACCCCTGGCCACGTCAGCAAAAGTACCTCCGTTCAGTGTCGTCTTGTTTATAGCACCCATCACCGAGCTATGTACTGCAGATCGTCTAATTCGGGAGGCTTCCAGCATAGCTTCCTTTTTCTTTTGGTATAGTGCCCACTTGGGGCACCCTCTATAGTTAGCCGGATGACCCGGCGAATTGCAGTTAACACAGAATGTGTCCGAGACAGTGGCTTCCGCGGCTAACTCGCATTTGCCCGCTTCATGTGACTTCTCACATTTGACGCATCGAGGGTTTGCTGTGCAGTATTTTGACATGTGTCCGAATCTTTGACAACGGTAGCACTGTTTTAGTCCCGCACTTCTGATGTTTTCCCATTTGACATCATGAGTAAAATACACTTTTTATCTGTTTCACTTTCAGGAAGCTATCCCTGTCCTCCAGAGTACAAAGGAACAGATTCAGATTTACCTTATTTTTCCTCGACCAGTGAGTCTCGAAATTCTTAACCGATACCCTCAACGAGGAATCCATTGACCGGAGTTCCTTACACACCTCCTCTGGAGTATAGTCAATGTCAAGGCCCCTTATCACAATGTTATAACTCCTAAGTTGCTTAGGAGTGAATGAAAAGGCTTCACAGTTAGTCTCCTTAAAGAGATTCACAAGTCGGGTGTGCAATTCTACTTCCTTTACAAAAATTTTTAGTTTGTCAAACCCGTTTTTGACGAGTCTGACTTTTTCTATATTATAGCTGCACTTACTTATGTATTCGAGTATTTCTTTTCCCGACACGCCTTTCACGAAGATTGGAGGGCACCATGGTTCCACTCTTTTACTGGGAACTGCCGCACTGCTGGTATTGCCACTAACGCCATTGTTGACACCGCTGACATCTTGTTGTTCGAATTGCTCCTTGTTGCCTGGGATCTGTTTTGGTGGGAGACGGTCATCCTCAACCTCGTTGTCGTCCCTCAGAATATCGAATTTATTATTCGGGTCGAATTGCTTATTGTTTTTCTTTTTTTTATGGATTCCACGTGCTCCACCTGTCGTCTTTTGCGGACAATTGCATTAGTTGCGTTGGTCCCTTTGCTATGTTTAGTCTTGATTAGCTCTTTAAATGCTTCAGACTATTTCTCCTGACCGCTAACTGTTAAATCGGTATTACCGATAAAACCAGCATGGATACTGCTACCGATTAGTTGTGATTGGTTAACCGCCACGTTCTTTTTTCCGTTCTCACATGCAGATGACGCCATATCACCATCTCTCTTTCCTCCTTTGTTAAGTGTTTGTGGTGTGGCGTCATCCCGCCACTCCATTCCGATGCAGTTGTAAAGTTTTTTTTTTTCCTCCTCGTTTAATATTTGCGAGGGGGAAACCCCTTTGTTAATTACCACTTTATCTGGTGGTACCGATTTGCCAAAGGGAGGAGTTTTTTCCTCCATAATTAGCCGCACTTCAATAAAAAAACCACTATTTGGATAACCACTTTTCTTAGAATTGTTAAAAACACAAAAGAAAACTCGGAGCACAAAACGGACGCGTGTTGTCTGCACGAGTTCACAACAGCGAAATTGCAAATAGTTTTCCTTTAAGTCCACCTTTAAATTCATTGTCCTTTATTGTTTTGCGCGATTTTCGAAACTTAGCAAAATATTCTATTATATATATATTTTGCTACCCAGTTTAGATATTTTATGTGATATGCTGCCACGAATTTAGTTAATTTATCGATTGTAGTTACAAAAGATTGCATTTTAAAATGCAATATATCCAAATGAATGATTTCATTCTTATTTTCAAAGCTTCAGAAAATAAATTTTGTATTGTAAATTGTAATAGCATTCGTTGATTCCGCTATGCATAGATTCATTTGTATGATACAAAGCCAGCTGCTCATGCAGTTTTTCCTCACTTGTAATTTCTTTAGCTCTCAAAGTTGCTTTAATGAACTTAAGTTGATTGTCATGGTGGAATAGTTCCATCAATAACTTTTTCACTTTATTGAATTCATGGTATGATAATTCTGTACACACACCGACCATGCCTTTCATTAAGTGTGCCTTTAGCAATTGTTCTCTTTATTCTTTTTCATATCAATGTATATATTTTTTCTATTTTTATATTTATTTACTATGGTTTCTTTTGTAACTGGTCTAGTTGTTTTTGCTCCTGTGAATGGATGGTTACATTATCGGATAAATGATTTATTGATTCGCTCTCTGTTGATTCTAGGTTTTTATTATTTTCTGGAATCCTGCCCAGAAAATCTGCAACGTTATTTTCTTTCCCTTCCAAATACTCTATATCGAATTGATATTGCTGCAATTTGAGTAGCCATCGCTGGTTTCTTTAGCTAAATTCCTTCCCTGCATATTTTATGTTTAGGTACTTTATAGGTAAGTGATCAGTTATTATTTTGAATCTTCTTCCCCATAAATATGATCTGAAATAAGATACAGACCATACAATGGCTAAAAACTCCTTGCCTATCACTGAATAATTCTTCTCATGACCATTTAATGATCTTGAGGCGTAGCAGACTGGTTGACCATCCTGAATTAAAACCACTCTTATCGCATATTTACTTGAGTCAGTAAATAGCGTGAACGTTTTGGTGAAGTCCGGGAACATCAGTACCGGAAGTTGAATAATATTTAATTTCAGGGTCTCAAATGCTTGGATATATTCTGGGTCTCTAATATTAATCTTTTCCCCCTTTTTCAAGTATTTTATAATAGGACTAGCTATTTTTGCGTAATCTTTAACGAATTTCCTATAGAAGCCAGTTACCCGTAGGAAACCTTTTAACTGCCTTTCTGTGGTTGGGATGGGAAATTCTTGAATGCACTTTACTTTGTTAGTAACCCTCCGCTGTTAAGACATGGCCTAAAAATTCTGTACTTTTTTCCATGAAAGAGCATTTATCGAACTGTAGTTTGAGATTGTGTTTAGCTAGTCGTTGAAGTATTAATGCAAGCGATTTTATATGCTCAGCCAAGCTCGTGGAAAAAACAAGTATATCGTCTAAGTAGACCAAAAGTCATCCTGATGAACTCATATAAACCATTGGGAATGAGGAAGGCTGTTTTATGAAAATCATTATGGTTTTATGGATTCATCTTGATTTGATGGTATCCCTTAACCAAGTCTTGACGAAACGTACTGGGCTCTTCCCAGTTTATCTAGTATACTGTCAATGTTTGGCAACGGATATTTAGCATCCAATGTTATTGCATTAAGCATCCGATAATCAACGCAAATTTCTGACGCCCGGATGTCTGGCTTTTTTGGAACTACGACTATTGAATATCTGCTGTTTCATTTTCGTATTATTCCCTGCATTTCTAGTTCTTCAATCTGTCTTTGAACTTATTCCTGGAATATATACAATTTGGAATTTATCTGTTGATCTGTTTTTGTTTTAATATCATGAGTTATTGATTCTGTATTCTAGCTTCCTTATAAATAAGATTTTGGAAACTGTGCAATATGCTTTGCATTGATTTCCGTTCTTCATCATTTAGGTGACTCATATCTACTTTTTTTTGTCAGAGTTTAATTCGAAATAATCGACATTCCCTTTGTTATCAGGTGTGTACATGGGAATTTTAACATCGTTATTTAGAATAATGTGCTTGTTATCAAAATCCAAACTTTTCACAAAACTGAGAATATCCGTGCCGATAATAAGATCATATGGCTTTCATGGATCATAGATTTCTTTTGTACCATTTGATTGCGCTATTATGACTATGCTTGAATTCCTCAGGTATTTTCGAAACTATTCTATCTACAATTTCTGTTGTTACGTTATTAATAACTTGTAACCACAATTTCACTCTTTCAAATACTTTATATACATTACAATCCACCCTATCGGAAATCACAATTCTCATTGTGAAGCCAGTATCTTTTAACGCTATACATTTTTTTCTGTAAATTGTTAAATTTGGTTATATATTACTTCCGAGGCCTAGTTGATAAAAAATCCGTATTATAGACTTCTTCATTTTGAATTTGCGATTCCTGATTCCTATTTGCGATATTATCTATACTCATTGGCTTTGGATACTGGTAGGGTATTTCTTATCTGTCCTGATCTATTAAAAATGGGTGGCATATTTCTCCATGACAGTTGTCTTGAATTGTTCCTACTCTGAAAGTTTGTGTTGCTATATTAGTAGTACCAATATTATTGTAAGATCTCTGTTCAGGATTATTATTATATTGGAAACTATGATCTGATCTTTGCGGCGTACTGTTATGTCTGCTTTGATTGTTGTATTGTTGTATCTACTTCCGTTACTGTATGAATTAAAGTGTTTTATTAAATAACCCTGATCCTGACCTCTATCCACTGTCTCAATGAACGATGGCAAAGTGTCTGGCTCTGCTGAAAATGTGGGTAAGAACCTTGTCTCCTTCTCCAGTCTTGAGCGTACATTAATTGACGGTTGCATTGTTCAAGTAACTGCGTTTAAGTGAAAACACACTCTTCAATTGGATTGGCCATTTCAAGATAGTGATCGAAAAGTTTTTCATGATTTCCTCTGCGATCAATTTTGGCTGATTAAACACTTCACTTTAATTCACTTTTGGTTTTTTACGCAATGAGTGTCTGCATAAGTTTTTTTTCGTAAACTTACTTCGTTTCCCACCTTTTCTTTTAATTTGTCTACCCCGACTGCGCCAGATAAGTATCTTTCGTCATTTCCATAAAAATACTTTGTTGGATGGATACTTTATTATGAACGCTTTAAAATATTCCAATCAAACGCATTAAAATATTCCAATCAAAGAACCCCTTGGTGACCTCGGCGATTGTCTTTTATTTTCTGCTTGCGGTGCAGCATCGGCAAATATTGGGGAATGAATTGCGGTTCACCTTGTCGCGAGGTGTTGCTGACGGAAACATTTCAATAGTAGACGAATGAACTCTGTTCAACTCGTTGCGAGTTGTTGTTGAGGATGTCGGTGTCATGTTACTATACCCCCCTCGGGTTAGGGGTTAGAGAGAGACAGGCATGCCTGTCGTAAGAGGCGACTAAAATCCACCCGTCGAATACATGGATTAAATTGTATACTAATAATGCAATGAATTAAACGAATAAATATAATACCCCAGGTGGCTATCCAGACTCACTGAAAAATCCACCCTCTTCGGAGGTCGGCTCTATAAATTCTGGAGAGAGCCAATTATTGCATCATATAAATCCCTTAGCAAAGAATTCAAGGGTAACACGGTCTCCACCATCAAGGCCGTGCGTCTCCGGAAAGAGAAGTCCGCCGGAGGACCAACCGCAAGACAAACGGGACTGAGTGAAACTGGAACAAATGGCGGAAGAAAACAAAGAACTCCGTCTAAAACTAAATAAAATAGATCTTCTTTATCAGGAACTTAAAAAAGAAGTCGAATTATTAAGAAAAGAAAACGAGGTTCTAAAGAATTCAAAACCTCAATTCTGGGTCTTCGCCAGAAATTGAGATCCCTAAAGAGAATACAGAAAGATTCGTGGAAAGTCGCAGAAGTGATAATGGTCACGAACCCGGGTAAGCCGCCAAATGACAAAAAATCATACAGATCGATATCACTTTTACTTATAACATCAAAGCTATTCAAGAAACTTCTACTGAAACGAATACAACCACTAATAGAAGAAAGACGCCTTATCCCCGATCATCAATTTGGATTCAGGAAGAGTCATCCCACAATTGATCAAGTATTTAGAATAACCAACGAAATCGAAATAGCACTAGAGGAAAAAAAAGGTTGGCTCCAGCGTTTTACTCGACGTAGCCCAGGCCTTTGACAAGGTTTGGCACGACGCCTTGAAATACAAACTTAGTAGGATATTTCCGAAAAATCTATATTGCATTTTAGAATCCTACCTCAAGAGAAGGATATTTAGAATTAACCACGGAACGGAATACTTGGAATTTAAAGACATTGCCGCCGGGGTACGCAAGGAAGTGTCATACTCTGTTTGGCCCTACTCTGTTTTTGTTATATACCCCGGACACCCCACAAACTGTGGACACAATAGTAGCTACGTTAGCAGACGATACGGCTTTGTCTACGGAAAGCACAATCGAGTCCGCTACCTGCAGCACGCTGTAAATAAAATTTGCGATTGGTCAAAACTCCACGCATATTAATTTTACCTACAAAAACATAGACAATATACCCGTCTTCATTAACTCGGTACAAATACGGTACGCAAATGAAGGCAAATATCTGGGGATGACGCTGGATGCTAAGTTTAAGGACGTAAAGAAACGTTAAGAAAAAACGGGACGAACTTGAGAATCCATATAGAGAAATGTACTGGCTACTCGGGCGACATTCCAGGTTAAGCGCGTAAAACAAACTGCTTATATATAAGCAAGTGCTAAAGCCTATATGGACCAAATAACAGAGAATTCATACAGTCATTCCAAAACAAAGTTATAAGGGATGTCGTGAATGCTCCCTGAGTGGCATGCTTACAAATATGCAGAATGTACTATTTTTGACAACAGAACGAAAGCCAAACTGATGCTGCTGTTCATTGGAACAAGAACGGTAAAACCAAGCGACAATCCCATGAGGCCAACCACGCTATGCAAGAAGATGCTGCTGATCTCATGCTATCTCATTTCCGCTGTATGTAAGCTTGTGCCCAACAACACACTCTGCTTTCAAAATGACTTGTTGTGGTGTTTGTAACAATTTGCTACTTTACTCTTTCTTTTTGCTTAGAGTACTGTTAATTCATTATTGTGTAAGCTAGCTTTAATTTTATGTTAATGTAGTCTTTCTCTCACTCGATGTTTGGACTCAAGTCATTAAAGATCTTATTAAAAGACTAATTATAACGATTGATTTTAGTGTTTCATTTTTATGGGACCACTACTGACTCCCACACATAAAACTCCTGGTATCTACGAAATAATGATATACAAAGAGATCTAGGGATCGCAACCGGGGACGAAGAAATAAAAAACTTCGGGAGGAAGTTAAAATTCGACTTCATGGTCATTGTATCCATGCCATACTCTAAAAACGGGACATGAGAAACCTCGTGCGCCGTCTCCAACGAATGAAACCGTTCGATTTAGCGGAATGAGTACAGGCCGCTATCAACGGTTCCAGCAGGTGATGTATGGAAAATCTACCTGCCTCACGCGTAAAACTAATGAAGTTAAAACTACTGGATAGGGAAACCTAGTTGTAGTAAACAACTAAAACAATGGGAAGGGTGTGTTAAGTCAGTAAAAATCTGACACTACTATGAATACACGGGTATCATAGTGTCTTATTGAAGATTGACACCAACCCACGAAAAAAAAAATGTTGCTATAAATAAAAATATATTTTTTGAAAATTTTGCAGTTTTTTCTGACCCCACATCTGAGTTTTAAACTTCAAAACTTTATTTTTTTAATGTTTATTGATTTAATTGTGCTATGTCCGAACGAGAGATAAAGAACTGGATGATTCAGGATCTGCCTGAAGTTAGTTGCATTTCAGCATTTTCGAGCATCAGTCCAAAGTTTACTGCGATACCGATAGTCCAGTTCAGTTGACGGAATGAGACAAAGAGGGTGCTCACCCGGGTGCTTTCGGCTAATCAATTATAAAATGCTTATATGCGAAAACTTCGGTTTCGTGAATTGTGGGAACGCAACTCGCGTGCTCGTCTTTCGGGTCGGGTATCATTGCGAAGAATTTTGCAAGGAGAATATGGAGTGATATTGTTTCCTTGCTGGATATGCCCTCTCCTCTGTTTAGATTGAAATTCTCCGGAATTTTACATGTTTTATGGATAATTTTAAGTTCGTCTTCGAAACTTATTTGTTTACTGAAATTATAATTTTCCTCTTCTTCATAGAAACACATGTCTTTAAATTCAATGTTCGTATTCCTAGTCTTATTCAAAATTTCTTTTGTACAATTATTGAAATTTATGAAATAATTCCCAAGAAGTTTTACTTTTCTATCGTCACAATAATTTTCAAATTTTAGTCCATTCATATTGTTACATATTATGGTGCTTTCATTTAATTGACTTATTTCTAATACATTGTTTTCTCTTATCTTACAATTATTATTCAAATCTGTCAAATGTCATATCTTGCTTTTTCTATATGTTATTGTGTTATTTGCCCAAGAACCACTTTTGGCCTACACAACTTTCCGGCAATAATTCTGAATAGAGTAATAATACCTGTGAAATATCTTCGGTATCAAATTAATTCTTCATTAGCAATCTGTGACGCTTTGACACTATCAAACAAATTTACACTAGCTTGAGACACCTCCCACACTCCGTTCACGGTCTACTTTGGTCTATAAAACTACGTCTTTTTAAAAGTAGTATATAATTGTTCTGTCTATTAAATTAAATGTCGCAGTATCCCCTTTATTTGTAATGTTCCTAGGTACTCCTAGGTACCACCATCCTATGTTGTTGTCTTAGGTTTAAATTTGAACACATTTATACACTTTCGTAATATCATTGTATATGAAACCTATGGTACTATCATCAGGCGATTTTTTAGTAGTTCTTCGCATCGCCTAGATTCCCAAACTTTCTTCCTAGTACAAAATTTGACCTTCCTACGCCAACATTAATCCATGCCGACAGGACTGAAAATTTAGACAAATCTGTTATTAACCCTTTCATACAAGTATAGTTAAATCGAATAAAATATTTTTATTTTATAAATATTATTATGAATAATAGTCAGAAAGAAAAGTTAATTATTTATTAAAAGAACATAAGATTACAGATTATGCAGGATATTTTCTGTTGAAGGTCTCTTTTTTACAATCTGGATAGAAATTTCTATGCTCTTGCACACAGCGTAGTATACATTGTTTTTGTTCTTCCTTTGCAGTTATCAAATTATGAAAATCTTGCATTAGGTTTACAGCGCTTTCAGCTGCATCATTAACTGCTCTCAAAGAAAGAACCTTTATTTTTGCCTCCGTTAAGGTAACGGGTCTTTGGAGAAAGTTCTCATCAATTTTTAGCCGAGAAAATAAACATTTGCTCTTGCCGGACACAAAATCACTTAATGATTTTCCTGAAACAAAAATTAACGCAATTTTAACAGTTTAAAAAAAAATTAACAGTTTAAAAAAATAAGTAAAAGGGTGTGTTGCTTTTTACCACAAAAATAATCAGACCAATCTTCATTCGATGGAATGTATCTCTTTCCAGAATCACACACACTCTTTTTGTAAGTTTGCTACTATGTTACCCTTTGTTTGCTCACCATCAAAGAGTGATAAAATGGCGATTTCTTCTGACAAGTAAGAAAAGTTTTGACTAAAATTGCTCAGAACTGCTTTGACGATAACTTTATGATCCTTAAGCCTCTTTAAAAAGGATACATCTTGATGTGGTGCCTTTACAGCCACACTTCATTTAAGCCATGGTTTCACATACATAACCGCAATGAATGAATGAACACGGCTTGAAGTGCTGGTTTATCCTTGGCGCTAATTTTGAACTGCGATTACAACAAAAATATTTTCAAAGAATAAATAGCTCTAGCCATACACCTTGCTTGATATGCAGGTGGAGGTTTTTTTTATTATAAAATGTCAACAATTCTTCTATTATTGTATTACAGAAATGTTGTGTTCCAGTTATCTCTAATTTTTTTTAAGTGTTTATCAGGACTACTTGGGTTTGGGGGATTTTTGTTTCAAACACATTTTTTAACCAGTTCATAAATGTGATGGCGGCAAGCAAAAAGTACTAATTCCCTACCTAGTCTCTGTTCCAAAAGTACGCAATCTTCTTTCAATCGCCCTGCATTAGACGCAGTTGTTTCACAGCACATTGTTTGTACTTTGTCATCAATGTTGCAGTCGCAAAGTGCGTCGAACACAGCTTCAGCTTGATCTTGACCGAAATAAGTTGTTGCTTTTCTCCAAATGAAATTAGAATTGGAATGCGTTCTTCTTTGTGAACGGTCACTATTTCAAGCATGTGATTCTGATAAATTGGATTTTATAGATTCCGCTCTATCTTTTTTAAAATGTATGCGAATGCGTTGAATTGAAGATTTGTTTATTAGAGAATCATCACAGCTAAGATCTAGTGCTTCTACTACAGCCTGAAGTATATAGACAGAATGCCTTATGCTTAATTGACATCTATCTAAAGCTGCAATTATCTTAGGCCTGATAAAGTCTTTCCTTCCTTTTTAATAGTCGTTCCTTAACTTATTTACTGTTTGAGAAGTGGATGGCAAGGGTTCCTCAAAACGTTCAACAGATCCGGTAGGTTGATAGTCATCTTCTCGCGTTAGTATAAAATCATGTGAAGTAAGAGATGAAGACAAACTCTCGAAACGCATTTAGTTAGTTTAGTTACAGTCGCGACTAGCTCTCGAACCGATAACATCGCTCTTCCGCAAGTTATATGACTTTAGTTCTCGCCTAGTGCGTAAACCGGTTTTCTCCCTTCAAACCGTCTCTCTCTCTAACTTTCTCTCCTCTCTCTTCTTACTGTGAAAAAAAAAAAACAAAAAAACAAGCTAACTACATGGCCGGTAGGCCCAAAAATACTCGATATTCTTGACCCTGAGAAAAAAAAAACAAAAACACTCCAATCTACCAATAAACACATTCCCAGAACTGCCAACACACTCCAACGCGAAAAATCCCCGTTTCGTCTTAATGTTTCCGGCTACAACCGATAAACCAATCACCGCCCTTAGTCCATACCTACTCAAAAAGTCCATTGATGGCATAAGCAAAAAATACGAGAACATAACTGCATTCCAACGAACACACAAGGTGCAACATGATCCGCGGTGCTGGGCATAAGTTGGTGTCTCGGTATAGGTTTAATTTTAAGTACGAAAAACATTGTGAAGTTAATGTATAAGTTCAGTTCGAATGGAGCAGTCCAAAAAAATACGTAATATATATATATTTTTTTTAAACTAAGTAATTAGTTTTTAGCTTATATAAACGAACTGAAAATGTGCAAGTCTGATGATATTAAGTTATAATTCGTGTATACCTTCAAATGCAGGCAAATGAAAACATGAGCAATAGTTTCTCTTTTACAATAAAATGAAAAAAAAAATAAAGCAAATTCGTGAAGAATTTCAGACAAACGGAAATGCACGCATGTGTAAGGCTAGTCCTACCTAGTTTTTTCTCAAACATGACGAAGCATTTCGTTAAAATTGGACAAGCTCATGTTTCTTCATGCGCATTATATTTGCGCCTTTAACCTTTGTGCAAAACTATCGATACTTTTCGTTAAAAAGTAACTATAATATCTGCACAGATAAGAAACTACTAAGGTGTCGCAGCATATTTTGTTCGTGGCAGACAAGGTCCTGGCGGACAAAGCTTTCAGAAAATAAGTTCAACAAATAAAGCCTTTCCATTTTCCTTACTCCCTTCGCTCGTGCGGGAAAAGCTTATTTTTTCTTTGTGTGAGAGAGTGTGTTGTCTTTCACAAACGCTCGTCGACTTTTCAATGTTTAGGTTTGCATGGAATTTTTCGTATCTCTTCGTTCATCGTGCGCAGTGAGTACGGAAAAATTATGAAATGCAAACCAGAGATAATATGAGTAAAGAGATATTCAACTCTCCAATGGAAAACCCCCCTACCATCGCAGATTTTGACTTACTACTTTATTTTCACGCCCACTTTTTAGGAGTATAGAGCAGCGCCATGGCATTAGTCAGTAGAATCAACTTTGCTTAGCTCACACGTATTCACAGACGCTTTCCTGTGAGGATGTTGTAAAAACGCTGTCAAATGACACCGAGGGTCAAGAGTCGTAGAAGTTGCATATTCATTTCTGATGCAAAGAACACATAAAATTTTATCGGGCCGGTTTTTTCTTTTAGGAAGGAAATGATTGTGTTTTGGATATTTATTGCAGGGAGATGAGTGTCCGTCGATCACTAATCTGTATGACTGGTGTTTTTTTTTTTAAGATTGCTTGAAATTGCCCTATATCCACATGAAATAGAATAAAACATTATAAATGTACATACATCGCGCAAAAATAAAAATATTAACCCTGCTGCCTGTTTGTATGGTATCTCGTTTAATTAGGACTGATGAAACATTTTTATCAATTTTATGTTAATGAATTGAGGATATTTTGCATGCACTGTATTCATTTCTCGTGCCATGCAGAGAAATTGTTATTTTTACATCAAGTGCGTTCCTGTCCTTTTAACTAGCGTAGGTATACGGGGAATGCTGATATCCCTCACTAAACTGTGAAAATATGTTGTTGTCACAGTAAAAAGAAATCGTATTTTCTCCAGCACACTCAGATAATTATACTTGACCACATACTCAAATTATATGAGTAGGGATGAGAATAAGAGTTCAGGATAGCCATCAATGCTAAAATAGTGTCGAGTGCATACAACAACAATATCACACAGCGTTGTGCGGGATATCAGAAAATTCATAAAAACGGGTTCATAGGAGTTCCATATACCTACTTGTAATCAAAGATAACCTATAATAGAGATATCCAACTTCTACCTATCTTGCCCCTTGATTTCATCTGACAGCGTTTTTTATACGCTTTTTGTCCCCTGTCTGTGAATACGTGTGAGCTCTTGATACCCTTCCCCACCTTAGTAATGGGGTGAATTAGAGTTCTTATTTCAAAATTCGCTCGTTATTTGAACGCTTTTTCAAATTTCGGTGTTCAATTGTCAACACAGTATGGAGGGGTAAACGAACGAACAAAGCTTATGTTCATGAAGTCGATTCATTACAATTTTGAGCAATTTACCATCTGAAATACTTGGACATAATTAATGAATGCACAACATAGTGTGAATTTATCCATATGAATAAAAATTAATAATACATTCACACGTTCAGTTAACCAATAATAAAAATATTAAAGCGTGAATCACAAATAAGAAGTTTTGACAACCATTTTTATGGATTAGTAATAGTTGCAATTTCTTGCCATTGTTCTTATCAAATTGTTCAGAGTTTTTCAAAATTCATGAATTAAGCCTATAAAGCGGACCTCATTTTTTGAGATAATTTGTCAGGTACGATTTATGAATAGGCTGTATATACACTTATGAATTAATTTTGGGTCAAATAGTTCCAAATGGCCATTGCAATACATTTTTATTCACGAAAGTCCATATTATAATGTAAGAAAATTCCCTTAAAAATACTAGTCAACTTTTGAATACCCTCCGAATAACATACCCATGTATGTTACATGGAAAGTACATGGATTCCCACTAAATTCATGTATCTGCCGCTTTTTTCCCACAAATTCACGAATCGGCCGCCATATTGTGGTGAGTTGACGAGCATTGTAAATGTATAAGTGAAATACAAGGGATTACCACTACATCTTCGTTGTGGGCTAGGGGTAAAAATGGCCGAAGTTGGATATCTCTATCATCCATTATCTCTGTGTTTAAGCCACAAATGCAGGCACTATCATATTAGCATTTTTTATGTTTATGTACATAAATACATATAATGTTAACGTACTTACTTCAAAATCACAAGAACTTGTGCTTATTATAGTGGAAAAAACGCTTTTTGGAGTTCACCGTATTTTTTTCACTACAAATATTATTCACTATAACTTCATCAAATATTTACCAATCGCTCAGAAATACTCCATCAAGAACTACTTTTATTTACATTATAATCAGAAACTGCATACACCATGGCATTCATCTTTCCACTGGAAAACCCCTTGGAAAGTTATCGATACAAGATGTCGGCCAATTTGTTTCCCACTAGTCAACATCGGAGAAAAATACAAGATCTCCTTTATTCCCCTCTATTTTCGAAAAACTTTTACACAGTTTACACTACCTTACACAGTTCGAGTTTTCAGGGAGAAACAGCCACAGTTGCCAGATTGATATTTTTTTTTCACATTGTATATGAAAATAATGTCCCTATTCTGGTTGCGAAGTGTTGTGTGATGGGAAAATTGTGATGTCTCGCTTGTGAGGTTTGAACAATTTTGTATTCTTCGAAGATCTCACAATATAGAACTATATAGAGCATGATAAATAATAATCGGATTTCCGAAGAATTTGATGAAATGTGTTTTCTTCAATGCGAAAATATAATTCCTTTTTCGTAAATTCCTACGTTGCTGTCTTAAAAGTATTTATTCCCCTGGTATTATTATAGTTGTCTCTATTTTCTCATTTTTTTCCATCTTATGTGCTCAATCACACATCACACACTTTAACAGTTCTTGAAATGCTCACAAGTTGTGAGATTTTGTTCAGCAAACGGACACACCTCACAATTTTTGACTCACCACCCTCTTGTGAGGCAGTTGTGATTTGTGATATTCTGTCTATTAAAGTATATACGTGCACACATGTGCTGTGTTGCTTACACTAGTCTGAAAAGAATACAGAGGGCTTATAAGCTACAGAGGCGTTTAATTAGAATAAATGGACTAAACTTTTTATTTGTACCGACTGTAGTATCGGTATGCCTAACAACAATGAAATGACCAATGGAATATATCCTCGGTGGTCGACTGTGCCGTAAGAAATACTCTGAACCATATTCTTGTGCCTTTTATTATAGTTTGAAGCCTTTAGCCGAGATTCGTTTAGACCACGATTCGGGTCACTACCAAACTTGTCCTCCAGATATTCAGTCAACTCGTCAACAACGCTACCGCGTTGGTTTACTCCGAACAAGAATTTGCTAGGTGTTTCTTTGTTAGTACTGTGAGTGGTATTGTTAATAGCATATTCAACTTTGGACAGTTTTGATCACCAATCAGCATGTGACACAGATTCAGATACCTTACTAAGCACGGCCTTCAGGACTCGATTTATACGTTCGAACTGACTATTTGCCTGTTGCGAGGCTACTGTGATATTTACATGATTTACATTATGTGCACGAAGAAAATTTCGGAATTCGCGTGAGGTGAAACAGATGCCTCGACCAGAGTCTTTACGCCTGGGACGACTGTAGTAGTTAAAGTACTTTTCTAGCTCACATACTTCTTTTGTGCTAGTCGATTAGATGCGATTGACGGCATTTCATTCATTTTAATTCATTTTTATTATTGCTTAAAACTAGTTGGTCGAACAGTGTTAGTTACTTATTCTAACTTACTGACCCTTAGCGGGTACTTTAAGCTAAACTTAAACTTATTCTATGTCTTTCGACTAACATTATTTTAACATGACTAATAAATAATAAGAAAAAAATGTAAAAACTTAATGACCGAACATATTTTTTTTTAAAGAAACTACAAGCTAACTTACATTCTACCTTAAAATAAAAATTACAAACTATCTTAAGCTAATCTACGTATATATACATATACAGATTTGTATAGCTATATACACATGCGTATACGCATATATTCATAATGCATATATTTTTTTTTACCTTTTTATAATAATTAACATAAACAGCTTACCCACTACCTTACAACTACGCTAAAATATGTAAGTCGGCCATAGGTTACAGCTGATATAGAATCCGCTGCAAGACGTGGACCGACTACTCCCCATGAGAGGGTCTGAATTACTTTTTCTAACCGGGGTCTAAAGGGTTCGCAGCGGGAGTTCTCTCGCTCCCCAGCCACCAGAACTTTCGGTGTTGCAAAGCAACATCCATCGCTCGTTGTGCGACGGAGCGGTCGTGGTTGAGTCGCCCATCCACAGTTGATCTAGCGATGTGATAGATGAGCGGTACCGCATTTATAATTTGTATCAGACCGTGCTTACCCAAATGGAGGAATGCTTCTGGGGGGACGAAGCCGTTGTGACGTACCCTTTCGTGGTATTCTGGATTGGGGTAGTAAGCCCCTGAGATCAAGTTATTGGACGAGTTCATCGCTCTAGCAGTATTACCTCGAATCAACTTCAACAGGAAATTGTCCACTCTTATCAGGTTTGCCCTGTTGTATAAGACCTCAT